>JAPPVO010000013.1:129206754-129806754 GCA_030407325.1 Camellia japonica | reverse complement strand
AGAAAAAAAAAAAAAGAGATCGAAGGGGAAAGACGGATGTAAAGAGAGGATTGTACTCCGGCAACTATTTTTTGTTTAGATCTAGCCAAATCTGTGTAGATCTACTCAGATCTGATGTGAGTAGATCTACATCAGATCTAAGTAGATCCACTCATCTTCTTCGTCGGAGTTGATTTCGATGGTTGGTGGTTATCAATGAACCCCGATCAATGGAAAAAGACATGATCACCGGTGGTTGTCTTCCATGACAAACACGATGAGAGAAAAATGCAGAAAAAAAAACGAGAGAGGAAGGGAAGCAAAAAGCAGAGAGAGAGAGGAAAGGACTTTTGGGTGTAGTGAAAAAGTTATGGGATTAAATGGAGACCACATATTTCACATGAGACCTATGGGTAATTTCCCCTTATTTTAAGGAGTACTTACCAATTAGTCCTATTAACTAGACTTATTTACCTACAGGTCCTAACTAATAAATTTAACACTATAAAAATAAGAGAGTGATAAATTTATCACTAAAATTTATTCATAAAAACAAAGAGACTGATAAATTTATCACTATAAATTTATTCATAAAAATAAAAGACTGATAAATTTATCTTTATCACTTAATAAATTTATCAATAGGACTTAATGGGTAATAAGTCTCCAAAGTAGGACCTATTGGGTAATAAGTCTCCAAAGTAGGACCTATTGGTAGTTTACCCTTATTTTAGTTACTAATTTTTTGAATTTTTGAATTTTTTGTATGACTATTTTGAAAGGTTGTCAAAACAACCTTAAGGTAATACAAATAATTAAACAGGTGGCGCTAATGCCACGTATGGAAAGTATGGAGCCATGCACATTTATTGTGCAGTAGTTTGAAATAATACTCTTATCCTCATATGACATCAGTTATAATTTGACTATTCATTCTTCACACAATTTTCCTAAACTGTCCATTTGTGTGACTTTTTGCTTGCCCAACTATCCAAAATTTCTATCAGTCATTCACTTTTCCTTTCATCCCAATTTGACGTGACAATTATTTTCTGACTCAAAAAAATTGGTCTCTTTCTCACCTCTCAAGTATATATGAAAAATGTTTGGGGGCCCTAATTTTTGTGGCTCAAATGGCTCAAAATTGTCAAAACGACGTCGTTTTGGCAATTTTGATGTTGTTTTGTACTCAAAACGACGTCGTTTGGCAAATTCGAGCCATTTGAGCCACAAAAATTAGGGCCCTCTACCATTGCTGGGTATATATACTCTACTATATTTAGAATTGATTTAGTTTTTTATTATTATTTATTTTATGTGAGTTTTAGAATTTTCTATGAAGATATACAAATGAACTATATAATTTTTAGGCTTACATGATTTACGATTTTTTTTTGGGTTCATGAGATGATTAACAGTAAAATCAAATTTTTTTATTTAAAAAAAAAACATTAATTTGAGCTTACCTTTTAACTCTAAAGTAGTGTTTGGTTAAATAAAAGGAAGGTGGATTGAAATGGAATTATCATTCTTTTGCATCCTTATGAAGTGACTATTTCCTTTCAACCGTGAATGATGATTTCATGTATATAATAATGTATTTTCTATTTTTTTTAGTTAACCGAACATAAGAATGAATATTGATGATCATTATCTTTTTCATTTCATTATAATAAACCAAACATATCGTAAATAGTTGATTTTTAATTATTTATTTATAGAATTATTTTTAATCAATTTTATAACATGAATATGTGACAAATTGGTTGTGTATTTCTTTATAATGTAGATCTTGTAAGGAAGAATCATAAATATTGAACAATCAATTGAGTGTGTCAATGAAAGGTTAGGTGATCAAATTAAACAAGATGGAATAAACATACAAAGTCAGGGAAGGGAAGAAAATGGGCAAAATGAGATACTTGGAAATATTGGTTAGAAATTTCAATCTTAGGAAGAGCTCCTTGATACTGTCTGAGAATTTTTCTCAATGCAAGGGTATGCAATATGTGAACCAAATTTATTTTGAGTATGACTCACATCACATTAAGTTTGAATATATACATATTATACAATTTATGTTCAAAACACTTATTAGAATACTTTTTTGGTGTACAAATTTCCTTGCTAGTATTGTTAATCTCCTAACATTGATTTTTTTTTTTTTTTTTTTTTAATTTTAAAATTTTCTTTGTCAATGTATATTTAGCAAGTGATTTACAAATAAAAATTCCATACATATGAGAACAATGGTGAGTGTTTTAAATAAAAAGAAAACAACAACAACAAATTATTTCATTTTGTATAAAAAATATATATATAAAGCTTTTGTTTGTATATTATTACCATATATATTTTTCATACCATGATTTTTTACCAAGGTTGGACACTTCAAAATAATTGGATGAATTTTGATTTTTTTTTATTTTAAATGGTTATGTTGTCATGTCCAAATGAGATGAAAGGAAAAGTGAATGATAAAAATTCTGGGGGCAAACAAAAAGTCACACAAAAGAGCAGTTTAAGAAAATTGTGTGAAGAATGAATAGTCAAATTATAATTGATGTAATAGGAGTATAAGAGTGTCATTTCAAGCTACTGCATAATAAATGTGCATGGTTCTATACTTTCTATGCGGGACATTAACGGCACCCTAATTAAACTGATAAGGTTAGCGTTAAGAAGATTTTTACATGAATTCAAAATGATATGACACTAACAATTTTCACCCTGTCAACTTTCAACTTCAACCATCCCTCCCTAATGAAATGAATGAGAGAAAAAAAAAAGAGAGAGAATTGGGGTATTTGGGAAGTTGAGTTTTAGTTAAAATAGTTAATAAATACAAAATATATTAAAATAATTAATAAGATAAAATGTTATACATAAATCATAATTATTATTATTATTTGTTTACAACTATCAAATTAATTATAAAAAAAAAGAAGAGTTAATTATAATTTCAAACATATTTTTTTTTTAGCCAGATTAAAAAAAAAAAAAAAAAGTCGAACCAAACCCCCAAACAAGCCGAATGTGGATCAATATTACAAAAAATGATCCCAACACAATATAGCCTATAATTCAAATCCCATCTCGAAGGGGGGAAGACTAGCTATTATCATTGAGAGTCTTTACATTTCTGAAGAGATAAAGGAAAAGTTATATGATGGTAAGCCTGACTTTATTATGTAATTATATGCCCACTGACTTAGAAGGGGATACACATATGAGTAATGCTAGAGACCTCAAATATTATATTAAAAATTTTATCAAATAAAAATTTTATTAAATATCTCATATGGGTGTGGGACTCACACAATGTGGGTTCCACACCCATGTGAGATATTTGGTAAAACTTTTGGTAGAATTTTTGGGGCCTCTAGCATTTTTGTATATATATATTCCAGTTGAAAAATGAGTGGGAGTACTAATTAATGCTATTACTAATGATGTGGTAGTGAGTTCCACCCACTGTCACAATGCTGTTGTGCTTATTTTTTTTATTTTTTTATTTTTTTAAATGGATACCAACTCATTAGTGCTTGTTTAGAATATCACTTCTTTTTTTTTTTTTAAAATAGGAGAATACCACTTTTAGTGATCTCTATCATTGCTGATTCCAGTTATTGAAATGACACATTAAGCATTAAGTATTGTATGGACAGGTTCATTTAGATTTATTTATTTTTAATAAAAGATATGACACTCCCTATTTATGTTTCGGCAATTCTTCCCTTTTAACTGTAGAATTTATGTTTGTGTAATATATTAATAGAAATTTCTGTTATACAGCATTAAGTATTGTATGGACAGGTTCATTTAGATTTTTTTTTTTTAATAAAAGATATGACACTCCCTATTTATGTTTCGGCATTTCTTCCCTTTTAACTGTAGAATTTATGTTTGTGTAATATATTAATAGAAATTTCTGTTATACCTTACAGTGGTGTGTGTAAATTAAATATATAATTAAAATAAATAATAAAATAAAATAATTTAAAAAATAATTATATAAATTAAATTTTGAATTAATTGCTTACAGAAACTTTAAACGTCGAGACTTGTGTTGGGCACAATTTTTTTAAAGTAGATTTCGCCATCGCTTCGGTGTTTCGAGATTTACCAGCGTCTACTTCCTAAGATGGAACGACTAACACTTGATTTGTAGCAATACAAAATCAAATCTGGCGAACCAAAACTTTGCTGTGACTCTATCTTTTTCTTTCTAAAAATAAAGACAGAAAATAAGATGGACACGGAAGAAGAAAGACGAAAATTTCATGAAATGCATTGCTAGATGGCAAACTTTATATAGGATAAAAGGTGGCTTTTCCGAATAGGTTGGGCTGGACAATCCCAACCTCACACTCACGCCTAAACCCAGCTCGCCCGAACGGACAGATGGCGATGCGCGCGATTTTTGTTTTGGGTCCAATGGGTTTAGGCACACTTTACCCATAACCTCACCCTTCTCCAAACTTGGGTATCCCTTGGGGCCCATCCCAATCATCCACGCCCAAGTCCAGTACCCAGACAGACGGTGGCACACGATTTTTGTTTTTGGTCCAATGGGTTTAATACACTTTACCCATAACCTCGCCCTTTCACAAATTTAGATATTTCATGGGGCCCATCCCAAGTATCCCAAGTTAGAGTATATAAATCAAATCCATACAAATCCTTAAGCCTTTCAATGTGGGACAAGCACATTTCACAAATGTGTAGGAAACCACTTAAAGCCATTTTCACGAATCCAAAAACGCGCGTTGAATTCTCATTCATCCAGAAATAATTTTGAGCAACCAAATATACGATATTATTCATTACGCGACATTAAATATGAACTCAATTAGTAACGTTAAAAATAACGCTTGGGTCCCATCTTAATTAATGTTCAAAGTTAGTAAAAAATAAAAAAATTTCAAAACCATTTTCCAACAATTTCTTACATAATTGAATGTATAATATAAAAATTTGTAAATTATGTCCTCCCAACACAAACCTATGATATAGATTCCATCAGAATACCATGAAAAAATCACAGAGTTTAATGAGAACCTTTGACTTGCAAATGCTCATAAAACTATTGTCTAGCAATTCACTGCACCATACATTATTGCACCAATCTTGTTTCGATTTGATTTATATTTAATTCATGGAGTCTAAATCACAATGGATCTACGTATTTAAATTTATATTTAGACTATTTTTTTAGTTTAAATTTCTCTACATCCTCTACCTTCATATGCACTGTTGACTTTCTCATAAGATCAATTGTATTAAACAAGATAACTAATTTATTTTTTTGTGATTTCTAAACTAAGAACTAAGTTAATAATTAGATAAACCTCAAGACTTGACGTTTATAAGGTGAGAAAAAAAAAAAATACAAGATTGAATGTTATATAAATATTAGCAAATGCTACCAAAACCAAGGACAATCAAACCAATATTAATGCCTAAACTTTAATATAATATTTACTTTTTGGACTATTTTCTTTATTTTCATTTAGATTAAATGCGGATAACCTCCCTCACTAAAGTTTTTCCTACATGAATCAATTTTCAGTATTGTCACAGGAGAGTAAGTTAAAATAAAAAATAATTAATTAAAAAAATGAATAAAAGAAAAACAAGTTCAAAATATAACGAAATCACAAGTTAAAACGTTCTCTTAAAATCTGTTATTCAATTTTATCATGTGATTCAAGAGATTTGTGGAAAAAAAATACGTAAATATGACACTTGCTGAAAAAAAGAATTATTAAAATATGCCACTAGTTGATTTGATGGATCACTGTAGGATGACATGTGACGGAGATGCATCGGCTCAGTCAACGATAGAAGCATTTTTGTATTAGCCTTCGGGGTGTTTTGGGAAGAGATAAAAAATCAGATTTTTAGATTTTTTATCTCCTCTTCTCTCACAGAAAAGCTGATTATAATCTGCTTATAATCAGCTTTTCACCAAAAATCAGATTATAACCATCTTCCCAAAACACCCCTTCGTTTCGCACTACCGTTTTTAGCTTATTTTTTTATATTAGGACTTTTTCAATTTGGTTTTTTTAGCTTCGTTTGACTTGATTTTTTTAATTTTTTAATTTTTTAATTTTTATGAAAGAAAAAATATAACGATTATAATTTAAATGTGATATTTTATCTCATTAATTTATGTAGTTAATTTTATCTTTTTATATTTTTTTAATCAAAAATCTAAAATCAAACAAAACTTTAGTATGGCTTTGTTTGATAAATGAGTTGGCTCTTTAATTTTTTTTACTATTCGTATGGGTTAAAAAAAATTATTTAGGTTAGATTTTTTTAATTTTTGAATTTTTATGAAAAAAATAATAATAAAATAAATGTGATATTTAATTTTTTAATTTAATTTATTTTTTATAATTACTTTAATATTTTAACCTTCCAACTCAACCAACCAAAAGAGTAGGGTGTTTTGAAAAGTTAGTAAAAAACTAATGTTTTTTCCCCTCCTCTACTACTCTGTTTTTTCCCCTCTCCTGCCATCACCCATCCACCCTAGGAAACCCACGGGGTTTGATGTGGTTGAATTCAATGAAGAAAGAGTTTCGTTTGGATTTATGCGCAGCCCAGATATGTCATTTTGGGTTAATCACAATCAATATAAACTTCTCAATCAAAATACATCCTCTATTTTTGTTGATTTCCAAAATGATTTACTTAGATGAGAGCATTTTTAAATTTTTCTATATGGCTGGCTGGGACAGAGAAAGGAAAGGGAGAGAGGGGATGGCGGTTGGTCCTTGTAGCTGGGGAAGACAAAAGACGGTTCGGTGATGGTGGCGGACGATGGCGGCTACTACGGAAGTGAAGGAAACATAATCTCATTAGAAAAAAGATAGTGTCAAGTTTAAATATTGGTGGTAGTAGAATCATAAATCTATCCCATATCGTTCATAATCTAATTAGAAAAGAGATAGTGTAAAGTTTAAATATTGGTAGTACTATAATCGTAAACTTATCCCACATCGTTTAAAAACAACGCATAATGCTTGAATATAATGGGTGATTGAGACATCTAATAATTACCGAGCTAAGTAGCGTTAGCTTATGACTCAAGCGAGGGCACCAAAGTGGTTGGATGATGGTAAAGTTGATAGATGGCTTCAATGCTTGAACTCAGGCTAGACCAACGAACCTGTAGGTTCTAGCTAGCTTAGTTGAACTCAGGCTAAAACGATTAAACCACTAGGTTCTACCTAGCTTGGTTGAACTCAGGCTAGACTGAGTAAACCTCTAGGTTCAAGCTAGCTTAGTTGAACCTTGTAAGTTGTGGCCAGCTTAGTTGAACTCAGGCTAGACCAGTGAACCTGTGAGTTGTGCCCAGCTTAGTTGAACTTAGGCTAGACAGTGAACCTGTAGGTTCTCTGGCTATAGCTTTAGTTTAAGTCATTGGACAACCACTTTTTTTTTCTTTCTTTTTTTTGTAATAGAAAATAAAAAAAAAATAATATTGTGATTATCAAGGATGGACTTTTATTTTTCATGTATAAAATAAATAAATTAGTATTGTTATGATCATGGATGGATCTTGAAAATTTGAAAATCTAAATATACTTTCGCACCCTGTGGATCAGTCCTTGGTGATAATTACAAAACATAAAAATGATGATTTTTTCTATTTCAATCAATAACATTTGGTGGGTTTGGCAACTAACCAAAGAAAATCATTTTTTTTTCTTTTGAATATTATATTTTTTAAATTTGTGTCAAAGATTTTACATTTTTTGTATATTTAGTGTAGAATGATCTAAAAACATCACCAACTTATTTTCACTTTTATTTTTAATGAATTTTTTTTCATTTTTTTATAACTTATTTGGTCCATGTAGTCGAGTAGACTCTAAAACGCAAAGCTTTTTGAAATGTTTTGAAAAAAGTTCATTAAAAATGAACCCCAGTTCCATTAAATTTTCCCATTAGAAAAGAGATAGTATAGAGTTTAAACACTGGTTGTAGTAGAATCATAACTCAATCCCACATCGTTCATAATCTCATTACAAAAGAGATAGTGTAAAATTTCAACATTGATAGTAGCAAAATCGTAAATCCCTCGCACATTGTTTAAAAACAACCCATAATGTTTGAATATAAAGTGTGATTGAGACATCTAATAGTTGCCGAGCTGAGTAGCGTTAGTTGGTGACTTAAGCGAGTGCCCCAAGGTGGTTGAATGACGGTAAAGTTGAAAGGTGGGTTCGACGCTTGAACTCTGGGTAGACCAGTGAACGTGTTCGTTCTGGCTAGCCCAAGGGTTTTTTTTTTTTTTACATATATACAATAAAAAATTAATATTGTGATGACCAAGGATGGATTTTTTTCATGTATAAAATAAATAAATTAATATTGTTATGATCAAGGATGGATCCCCGAAATTTGAAAATTTAAATATACTATCCCACCCTTTGGATCTATCCTTGGTGATGATGTTTAACATAAAAATAATGGTTTTTTCTCTTTCAATCAATAAAATTTGGTGGGTTTTGGCAACCAACTAAAAACTCTATCTTTTTTTTTTTTTCTTTTTTCTTTTTTAATGTTATTATTATTATTTTTTTTGATTTGCCTCTAAAATTTTACATTTTTTGTGTATCTAGTGTAGAATGATCTAAAAACATCACCAACTTATTTTCACTTTTTTTTTAGTCAATTATTTTCCATTTTAATTTTATAACTTATTTGGTCTATGCAATCGAGTAGATGCTAAAATGCAAAGTTTTTAAAAAAAAATTGAAAAAACTTTAGTAAAAATGAAATTAAAAAAAAAAATCCAAATACTTACCCCAATTCTACTAAATTTTCTTTACGAAAAATTACAATTCAATAGTATTTTAAAAAATAATTACAAATTTTTTAATTTACCACTCTGATCTGATTTTTTTTTTTTCTACACTTGCATTATTACATACCTTTAAAATAATTCAAAATAAATTCTAAGCACAATAAATATTTAAAAGCTTTGACAAGAGAGGATTTGGTGATGGTGGCGGGGGATGGTGGTTACGGAAGAGAAGGAAACATGATCTTATTAGAAAATAGATAGTGTAAAGTTTAAACACTGGTTGTAGAAGAATCGTAAATCCATTCCACATCGTTCATAATCTCATTAGAATAGAGATAGTATAAAATTTAAACGTTGGTAGTAGTAGAATCATAAACTCATCCCACATCATTTAAAAATAACGAATAATATTTGAATATAAGGTGTTATTGAGACATTTAATAATTGCCGAGCTAAGTAGCTTTAGCTTGTGACTCAAGCGAGAGCATTAAGATGGTTGGATGATGGTAAAGTTGAAAGATCAATTCGACACTTGAACTCAGGTTGGACCAGTGAACGTGTATGTTCTGGCTAGCCCAAGGTTATTGAGCTACGTCACCGGACAACCACATTTTCTTTTTAAGATGATCAAAGATGGATGCCCAAAATTTGAAAATCTAAATATACTTTCGCATGTTGGGAATTCGTCCATGGTGATGACTGTGCAACATAAAAATGATGGTTTTTCTATTTCAATCAATAAAATTTGGTGGGATTGGCAACTAACTAAAAAAACTATTTTTTTTTATTTTTTAATTTTTTTTGAATATTTTTTTATTTTATTTTTATATTTGCATAAAAAATTTTACATTTTTTTCTGTCTAGTGTAGAATGATTTAAAAACATCACCAACTAGATAGAACTCACCCAATGCTGAAACCTTAATTATTCTTGCATGACTCTTTTTTGGGGTAAGTGATATTTACAGTCACCATTTTGGGGGCATTATCATGAGCTGAAGAATACATGGGAATTGCCCCGTCACTATTGATGGAGAAAACCGAAATTAGAAAAAAAAAAAAAAATGTGACTTTTTTAGATTTTTTGTTCCCTAATGCAATGCATTGTAAACAAAACAATATATTATAAGGCAATGAGAGAACTGTCATACCTGCTACACTGTTGACAATAACTCTAGCAGTCTTTGACTGAACATCACAAACTTTATGCCTTTTGTGGTAACTCTTTGAGGAGCTCAAGTCCTTGTTACACCGGTGAACTTGGCAAACATGTGGTATGACAAGTTCAGAATGTGTCCCTTTCAAAATTTTGTGTTCATTAGGTCCTTGTTACACCTGTGAGCTTAAATCCATTTCAATAGTAATAAAAAAATTTCTTAGGAAACAATAAAAGATATGACATTTTGTTTTATAAACCCACCCTTGTTTGATACCTCCCTGCCCTACTTCTTCTCCCTAGTCACCAACATGGAATCCTAAAACAAATTAGGAAAAATCTTGTTTTTTCCCCTCCCTTACTCCTCTATTTTTTCCCCTCTTCTGCCATCACCCATCCACCCTAGGAAACCCACGGGTTTTGATGTGGCTGATTTCAATCAAGAAAGAGTTTCGTTTGGATTTATACGCAGCCCAGATATCAAATTTCGGGTTAATCACAATTAACATAAACTTCTCAATCAAAATCCATCTGCTATTTTTGTTGATTTCCAAAATGATTTACTTAGATGAGAGCATTTTTAAATTTTTCTATATGGCTGGCTGGGACAGAGAAAGGAAAGGGAGAGAGGGGATGACGGTTGGTCCTTGTAGCTGGGGAAGACAAAAGACGGTTCGGTGATGGTGGCGGACAATGGCGGCTACTACGGAAGTGAAGGAAACATAATCTCATTAGAAAAAAGTTAGTGTCAAGTTTAAATATTGGTAGTAGTAGAATCATAAATCTATCCCACATCGTTCATAATCTAATTAGAAAAGAGATAGTGTAAAGTTTAAATATTGGTAGTACTATAATCGTAAACTTATCCCACATCGTTTAAAAACAACGCATAATGCTTGAATATAATGGGTGATTGAGACATCTAATAATTGCCGAGCTAAGTAGCGTTAGCTTATGACTCAAGCGAGGGCACCAAAGTGGTTGGATGATGGTAAAGTTGATAGATGGCTACAACGCTTGAACTCAGGCTAGACCAGCGAACCTGTAGGTTCTAGCTAGCTTAGTTGAACTCAGGCTAAAACGATTAAACCACTAGGTTCTACCTAGCTTGGTTGAACTCAGGCTAGACCGAGTAAACCTCTAGGTTCAAGCTAGCTTAGTTGAACCTTGTAGGTTGTGGCCAGCTTAGTTGAACTCAGGCCAGACCAGTGAACCTGTGAGTTGTGCCCAGCTTAGTTGAACTTAGGCTAGACAGTGAACCTGTAGGTTCTCTGGCTATAGCTTTAGTTTAAGTCATTGGACAACCATTTTTTTTTTTTTGTAATAGAAAATAAAAAAAAATAATATTGTGATTATCAAGGATGGACTTTTATTTTTCATGTATAAAATAAATAAATTAGTATTGTTATGATCATGGATGGATCTTGAAAATTTGAAAATCTAAATATACTTTCACACCCGGTGGATCAGTCCTTGGTGATGATTACAAAACATAAAAATGATGATTTTTTCTAGTTCAATCAATAACATTTGGTGGGTTTGGCAACTAACCAAAAAAACTCATTTTTTTTTTCTTTTGAATATTATATTTTTTAAATTTGTGTCAAAAATTTTACATTTTTTGTGTATCTAGTGTAGAATGATCTAAAAACATCACCAACTTATTTTCACTTTTATTTTTAATGAATTTTTTTTTTATTTTTTTATAACTTATTTGGTCTATGTAGTAGAGTAGACTCTAAAACGGAAAGTTTTTTGAAATTTTTAGAAAAAAGTTCATTAAAAATGAACCCCAGTTCCACTAAATTTTCTCATTAGAAAAGAGATAGTGTAGAGTAGTTGTAGTAGAATCATAACTCAATCCCACATCGTTCATAATCTCATTAAAAGAGATAGTGTAAAATTTCAACATTGGTAGTAGCAAAATTGTAAACCCCTCGCACATTGTTTAAAAACAACCCATAATGTTTGAATATAAAGTGTGATTGAGACATCTAATAATTGCCGAGCTGAGTAACGTTAGTTGGTGACTTAAGCGAGTGCACCAAGGTGGTTGGATGACGGTAAAGTTGAAAGGTGGGTTCGACGCTTGAACTCTGGGTAGACCAATGAACGTATTCGTTCTGGCTAGCCCAAGGGTTTTTTTTTTTTTTTTTACATGTATACAATAAAAAATTAATATTGTGATGACCAATGATGGATTTTTTTCATTTATAAAATAAATAAATTAATATTGTTATGATCAAGGATGGATCCTCGAAATTTGAAAATCTAAATATACTATCCCACCCTTTGAATCTATCCTTGGTGATGATGTTTAACAAAAAAATAATGGTTTTTTCTATTTCAATCAATAAAATTTGGTGGGTTTTGGCAACCAACTAAAAACTCTATCTTTTTTTTTTTTTTTTTTTTTTTTAATTTTTTTTTTAATTTGCCTCCAAAATTTTACATTTTTTGTGTATCTAGTGTAGAATGATCTAAAAACATCACCAACTTATTTCACTTTTTGTTTAGTCAATTATTTTCCATTTTAATTTTATAACTTATTTGGTCTATGCAATCGAGTAGATGCTAAAATGCAAAGTTTTTAAAAAAAATTTGAAAAAACTTTAGTTAAAATGAAACAAAAATAAAAAAATCCAAATACTTACCCCAGTTCCACTAAATTTTCTTTACGAAAAATTACAATTCGATAGTATTTAAAAAAAATAATTACAAATTTTTTAATTTACTACTCTAATCTGATTTTTTTTTTCTACACTTGCATTACTACATACCTTTAAAATAATTCAAAATATATTCCAAGCACAATAAACATTTAAAAGCTTTGACAAGAGAGGATTTGGTGATGGTGGCGGTGGATGGTGGTTACGGGAGAGAAGGAAACATGATCTCATTAGAAAATAGATAGTGTAAAGTTTAAACACTGGTTGTAGAAGAATCGTAAATCCATCCCACATCATTCATAATCTCATTAGAATAGAGATAGTATAAAATTTAAATACATCATTTAAAAATAACGAATAATATTTGAATATAAGGTGTTATTGAGACATCTAATAATTGCCGAGCTAAGTAGCTTTGGCTTGTGACTCAAGTGTTGAAGCCATCTATCAACTTTACCATCATCCAACCACTTTGGTGCCCTCGCTTGAGTCATAAGCTAACGCTACTTAGCTCGGCAATTATTAGATGTCTCAATCACTCATTATATTCAAACATTATGCGTTGTTTTTAAACGAGTGGGATAAGTTTACGATTATACTACTACCAATATTTAAACTTTACATTATCTCTTTTTTAATTAGATTATGAACGATGTGGGATAGATTTACGATTCTACTACTACCAATATTTAAACTTGACACTATCTTTTTTCTAATGAGATTATGTTTCCTTCTCTTCCGTAGTAGCCGCCCTCGTCCGCCACCATCACCGAACCGTCTTTTGTCTTCCCCACCTACAAGGACCAACTGCTATCCCCTCTCTCCCTTTCCTTTCTCTGTCCCAGCCAGTCACATAGAAAAATTTAAAAATGCTCTCATCTTAGTAAATCATTTTGGAAATCAACAAAAACAGGGGATGGATTTTGATTGAGAAGTTTATGTTGATTGTGATTAACCCGAAATTTGATATCTGGGCTGCACATAAATCCAAACGAAACTCTTTCTTGATTGAAATCAACCACATCAAAACCCGTGGGTTTCCTAGGGTGGATGGGTGATGGCAGAAGAGGGGAAAAAAATAGAGGAGTAGAGGAGGGGAAAAAACAAGATTTTTCCTAGTTTGTTTTGGGATTCCGTGTTGGTGACTAGGGAGAAGGAGTAGGGCAGGGAGGTATCAAATAAGGGTGGGTTTATAAAACAAAATGTCATATCTTTTATTGTTTCCTAAGAAATTTTTTTATTACTATTGAAATGGATTTAAGCTCATGGGTGTAACAAGGACTTAATGAACACAAAATTTTGAAAGGGACACGTTCTGAACTTGTCATACCACATGTTTGCCAAGTTCACCGGTGTAACAAGGACTTGAGCTCCTCAAAGAGTTACCACAAGAGGCATAAAGTTTGTGATGTTGAGTCAAAGACTGCTAGAGTTATTGTCAATAGTGTAGCAGGTATGACAGTTCTCTCATTGCCTTATAATATATTGTTTTGTTTACAATGCATTGCATTAGGGAACAAAAAATCTAAAAAAGTCACATTTTTTTTTTCTAATTTCGGTTTTCTCCATCAATAGTGACGGAGCAATTCCCATGTATTCTTTAGCTCATGATAATGCCCCCAAAATGGTGACTGTAAATATCACTTACCCCAAAAAAGAGTCATGCAAGAATAATTAAGGTTTCAGCATTGGGTGAGTTCTATCTAGTTGGTGATGTTTTTAAATCATTCTACACTAGATAGAAAAAAATGTAAAATTTTTGATACAAATATAAAAAATAAAAAAAAAATAGTTTTTTTAGTTAGTTGCCAATCCCACCAAATTTTATTGATTGAAATAGAAAAACCATCATTTTTATGTTGCATAGTCATCACCATGGACGAATCCCCAACATGCGAAAGTATATTTAGATTTTCAAATTGGGTAAACTACCAATAGGTCCTACTTTGGAGACTTATTACCCAATAGGTCCTACTTTGGAGACTTATTTCCCATTAAGTCCTATTGATAAATTTATTAAGTGATAAAGATAAATTTATCAGTCTTTTATTTTTATGAATAAATTTATAGTGATAAATTTATCAGTCTCTTTGTTTTTATGAATAAACTTTTAGTGATAAATTTATCACTCTCTTATTTTTATAGTGTTAAATTTATTAGTTAGGACCTATAGGTAAATAAGTCTAGTTAATAGGACTAATTGGTAAGTACCCCTTTCAAATTTTGGGCATCCATCTTTGATCATCTTAAAAAGAAAATGTGGTTGTCCGATGACGTAACTCAACAACCTTGGGCTAACCAGAACATACACGTTCACTGGTCCAACCTGAGTAAGTGTCGAATCGATCTTTCAACTTTACCATCATCCAATCATTTTAATGCCCTCGCTTGAGTCACTTGCTAAAGCTACTTAGCTCGGCAATTATTAGATGTCTCAATCAGACCTTATATTCAAATATTATTCGTTATTTTTAAATGATGTGGGATGAGTTTATGATTCTACTACTACCAACGTTTAAATTTTATACTATCTCTATTCTAATAAGATTATGAACAATGTGGGATGGATTTACGATTCTTCTACAACCAGTGTTTAAACTTTACACTATCTATTTTCTAATGAGATCATGTTTCCTTCTCTCCCGTAACCACCATCCACCGCCACCATCACCAAATCCTCTCTTGTCAAAGCTTTTAAATGTTTATTGTGCTTGGAATATATTTTGAATTATTTTAAAGGTATGTAGTAATGCAAGTGTAGAAAAAAAAATCAGATCAGAGTGGTAAATTAAAAAATTAGTAATTTTTTTAAAAAAATACTATTGAATTGTAATTTTTCGTAAAGAAAATTTAGTGGAACTGGGGTAAGTATTTGGATTTTTTTTTTGTTTCATTTTTACTAAAGTTTTTTCAAATTTTTTTAAAAAACTTTGCATTTTAGCATCTACTCGATTGCATAGACCAAATAAGTTATAAAATTAAAATGGAAAATAATTGACTAAAAAAAAAGTGGAAATAAGTTGGTGATGTTTTTAGATCATTCTACATTAGATACACAAAAAATGTAAAATTTTAGAGGCAAATCAAAAAAAAAAAGATAGGGTTTTTAGTTGGTTGCCAAAACCCACCAATTTTATTGATTGAAATAGAAAAAACCACTATTTTTATGTTGAACATCATCACCAAGGATAGCTCCAAAGGGTGGGATAATATATTTAGATTTTCAAATTTCGGGGATCTATCCTTGATCATAACAATATTAATTTATTTATTTTATACATGAAAAAAATCCATCCTTGGTTATCACAATATTAATTTTTTATTGTATACATGTAAAAAAAAAAACCCCTTGGGCTAGCCAAAGCAAACACGTTCACTGGTCTACCCAGAGTTTAAGCGTCGAACCCACCTTTCAACTTTACCGTCATCCAACCATCTTGGTGCACTCGCTTAAGTCACCAGCTAACGCTACTCAGCTCGATAATTATTAGATGTCTCAATCACACCTTATATATGGGTTGTTTTTAAACAATGTGCGAGGGGTTTATGATTTTGCTACTACCAATGTTGAAATTTTACACTATCTCTTTTTTAATGAGATTATGAACGATGTGGGATTGGGTTATGATTCTACTACAACCAGTGTTTAAACTCTACACTATCTTTTTTCTAATGGGAAAATTTAGTGGAATTGGGGTTCATTTTTAATGAACTTTTTTCAAAAAAATTCAAAAAACTTTGCGTTTTAGAGTCTACTCGACTACATGGACCAAATAAGTTATAAAAAAATAAAAAAAAATTCATTAAAAATAAAAGTGAAAATAAGTTGGTGATGTTTTTAGATCATTCTACACTAGATACACAAAAAATGTAAAATCTTTGACACAAATTTAAAAAATATAATATTCAAAAGGAAAAAAAAAAGAGTTTTTTTGGTTAGTTGCCAAACCCACCAAATGTTATTGATTGAAATAGAAAAAATCATCATTTTTATGTTTTATAATCATCACCTAGGACTGATTCACAGGGTGCGAAAGTATATTTAGATTTTTAAATTTTCAAGATCCATCCATGATCATAACAATACTAATTTATTTATTTTATACATGAAAAATAAAAGTCCATCCTTGATAATCACAATATTATTTTTTTTTTATTTTCTATTACAAAAAAAAAAAAGAAAAAAAAAAGAAGTGGTTGTCTAATGACTTAAACTAAAGCTACAGCTAGAGAACCTATAGGTTCACTGTCTAGCCTAAGTTCAACTAAGCTGGGCACAACTCACAGGTTCACTGGTCTAGCCTGAGTTCAACTAAGCTGGCCACAACTTACAGGGTTCAACTAAGCTAGCTTGAACCTAGAGGTTTACTCGGTCTAGCCTGAGTTCAACCAAGCTAGCTAGAACCTAGTGGTTTAATCGTTTTAGCCTGAGTTCAACTAAGCTAGCTAGAACCTACAGGTTCGCTGGTCTAGCCTGAGTTCAAGCGTTGAAGCCATCTATCAACTTTACCATCATCTAACCACTTTGGTGCCCTCGCTTGAGTCATAAGCTAACGCTACTTAGCTCGGCAATTATTAAATGTCTCAATCACCCATTATATTCAAGCATTATGCGTTGTTTTTAAACGATGTGGGATAAGTTTAGGATTATACTACTACCAATATTTAACACTATCTCTTTTCTAATTAGATTATGAACGATGTGGGATAGATTTATGATTCTACTACTACCAATATTTAAACTTGACACTATCTTTTTTCTAATGAGATTATGTTTTCTTCTCTTCCGTAGTAGTCGCCATCGTCCGCCACTATCACCGAACCGTCTTTTGTCTTCCCCAGCTACAAGGACCAACCGCCATCCCCCCTCTTCCTTTCCTTTCTCTGTCCCAGCCAGCCATATAGAAAAATTTAAAAATGCTCTCATCTAAGTAAATCATTTTGGAAATCAACAAAAATAGAGGATGGATTTTGATTGAGAAGTTTATATTGATTGCGATTAACCCGAAATGACATATTTGGGCTGCGCATAAATCTAAACGAAACTCTTTCTTTATTGAATTCAACCACATCAAAACCCGTGGATTTCCTAGGGTGGATGGGTGATGGCAGGAGAGGGGAAAAAATAGAGTAGTAGAGGAGGGGAAAAAACATTAGTTTTTTACCAACTTTTCAAAACACCCTACTCATTTGGTTGGTTGAGTTGGAATGTTAAAATATTAAAGTAATTATAAAAAATAAATTAAATTAAAATTTTAATAAAATTAAATATCACATTTAAATTATTATTATTTTTTTCATAAAAATTCAAAAATTAAAAAAATCTAACCTAAATAATTTTTTTTAACCCATACGAATAGTAAAAAAAATTAAAGAGCCAACTCATTTATCAAATAAAGCCATACTAAAGTTTTGTTTGATTTTAGATTTTTGATTAAAAAAGTATAAAAAGGTAAAATTAACTATATAAACTAATGAGATAAAATATCACATTTAAATCATAATCATTATAATTTTTTTTTCATAAAAATTAAAAAAATAAAGCCAAACGAAACTAACCAAACTGAAAAAGTCCTAATATAAAAAAATAAGCTAAAAACGTTAGTGCGAAACGAACGCTAATATAAAAATGCTTCTATCGTTGACTGAGCCGATGCATCTCCGTCACATGTCATTCTAACATAAAAATGCTTCTATCGTTGACTGAGCCGATGCATCTCCTGTGACAAAACTGAAAATTGATTCATGTAGGAAAAACTTTAGTGAGGGAAGTTATCCGCATTTAATCTAAATGAAAATAAAGAAACAAAAATGCCTAAGACCTCAGTGGGGTCACTGGGGGTCGTCCCTGATTAGCCCCAAAAAAAAAGTAATTTTTTTTTTTTTTATTTCAGCAAATGGGAGGTTGCCACATCACTGGGGGTTGACCCCAGTGGGAGTCTGAAGCACGGCTCATAAAGAAAATAGTCCAAAAGTAAATATTATATTAAAGTTTAGGCATTAATATTGGTTTGATTGTCCTTGGTTTTGGTAGCATTTGCTAATATTTATATAACATTCAATCTTGTATTTTTTTTTTTCTCACCTTATAAACGTCAAGTCTTGAGGTTTATCTAATTATTAAATTAGTTCTTAGTTTAGAAATCACAAAAAGATAAATTAATTATCTTGTTTAATACAATTGATCTTATGAGAAAGTCAACAGTGCATATGAAGGTAAAGGATGTAGAGAAATTTAAACTAAAAAAATAATCTAAATATAAATTTAAATACGTAGATCCATTGTGATTTAGACTCCATGAATTAAATATAAATCAAATTGAAACAAGATTGGTGCAATAATGTATGGTACAGTGAATTGCTAGACAATAGTTTTATGAGCATTTGCAAGTCAAAGGTTCTCATTAAACTCTTTGTGATTTTTTCATGGTATTCTGATGGAATTTATATCATAGGTTTGTGTTGGGAGGACATAATTTACAAATTTTTATATTATACATTCAATTATGTAAGAAATTGTTGGAAAATAGTTTTGGAAAATCTTATTTTTTACTAACTTTGAGCATTAATTAAGATGAGACCCAAGTGTTATTTTTAACGTTACTAATTGGGTTCATGTTTAATGTCGCATAGCGAATAATATCGTGTATTTGGTTGTTCAAACAATTTCCAGATGAATGAGAATTCAACATGCATTTTCAGATTCGTAAAAATAGTTTTAGGTGAGTTTCCTACATATTTGTGAAATGTGCTTGTCCATATTATAAAGGCATAAGGATTTGTATGGGTTTATATACTCTAACTTGGGATACTTGGGATGGGTTCCAAGGGATACCTAAATTTGTGGAAGGGTGAGATTATGGGTAAAGTGTACTAAACCCATTGGACCCAAAACAAAAATCGCGTGCCAATGTCTGTCTGGGCAGGCTGGACTTGGGTGTGAGTGATTGGGATGGGTTCCAAGGGGTACCCAAGTTTGTGGAAGGGTAAGGTTATGGGTAAAGTGTGCTAACTCCATTGGACCCAAAACAAAAATCGCACGCGTCGCCGTCCGTTCGGGCAAGCTGGGCTTTGGCGCGAGTGTGAGATTGGGCTTATCCGGCCCAACCTGTTCGGAAAAGCAACCTTTTATCCTATATAAAGCCTGCCATCCAACAATTTATTTCATAAAATTTCTTCTTCCCTTTTCATCTTCTTGTTTTCTGTATTTATTTTTAGGAAGAAAAAGAGAGAGTCACAACAGAGTTTTGGCTCACTAGATTTGCTTTTGTAATGCTGCAAATCAAGTGTTAGTCGTTGCATCCTGAGAAGTGGACGCTGGTAAATCTTGAAATACCAGAGTGATGGCGAAATCTATTTTAAGAAGATTGTGTCCAACACAAGTCTCAACATTTAAAGTTGCTGTAAGCAATTAATTCGAAATTTAATTTATATAATTCTTTTTAAAATTATTTTATTTTATTATTTATTTTAATTATACATTTAATTTACGTACACCACGTAGGTATAACAGAAATTTCTGTCAATATATTACACAAACATAAATTCTACAGTTAAAAGGGAAGAAATGCCCAAACATGAATAGGGAGTGTCATATCTTTTATTTAAAAAAAAAAAAATCTAAATGGACCTGTCCATACAATACTTAATGCTTAATGGGTCATTTCAATAACTGGAATATATATGTATCTCCTTCCAAGTAAGTGGGCATATGATTACATAATAAAGTCAGGCTTGCCATCATACAACTTTTCATTTATCTCTTCATAAATGTAAAGACTCCCCCCCCCCCCCCCCCCAAGATGGGATTTGAATTATAGGCTATATTGTGTTGGGATCATTTTTTGTAATATTGCTCAACATTGGGCTTGTTTGAGAGTTTAGTTATTTTAATTAACTTTTTTGTTATGTTAGCCTGGTTAAAAAAATTATGTTGCTCAACATTGGGCTTGTTTGAGAGTTTAGTTATTTTAATTAACTTTTTTGTTATGTTAGCCTGGTTAAAAAAATTATGTTTGAAATGATAATTAACTTCTTTTTTTTTAGACTACTTTGTTTTGGGATTCCGTGTTGGTGACTAGGGAGAAGGAATAGGGCAGGGAGGTATAGATAAGGGTGAGTTTATAAAACAAAATGCCATATCTTTTATTGTTTCCTAAGAAATTTTTTTTAGTACTATTGAAATGGATTTAAGCTCAGGAGTGTAACAAGGACTTAATGAACACAAAATTTTGAAAGGGACACGTTCTGAACTTGTCATGCCACATGTTTGCCAAGTTCACCGATGTAACAAGTGTTGGGAAAAACTACTCACATTACATAATTTCACATTGTATATCGCAAAATTATGAGATGAACAAAACAAACCTTTAATCCCAGAAAAAATAACATGCTGAATAAAATACAGATAAAATATAAAATGGTTAAAGGAAGCAAACCGAAGCCTGTGTGATACCACAGTCTCCTTAAAATAGATTCGCCGCCTCACCGTTGGGTGCTGGAGGTACGCCGGCGTCTACTTCCCAGGATATGACGGTTTTTACCAGCTACAACAGAAGCACCTTCTAATTAGCTTAGCAAACGGACAACGACAGCACTCTCTCTCAGGAAGAAAATTATAGGAGAAGTAGACTGACAGTATATGGATGTCAAGGAAAAATTCTATATCTCTTTTCAAGGAATAGGGCCTCATTTTATACACCATGGGGGAGAGGGGAGGAGCCTCTAGCCATCAAGGCTGGCAACTAATGTTAGCAAAACTGCCCAATCAATTTTGTAAAACTGATAAGCCTTAAATTTGTGAGTTATATACACATTTATGAGGCAATTTCTCATTCAACCATTTTTCTCCAACAATCCCCCACATGAATAAAAATTGACCGAATACAGCAAACGCTCAACGTTTATCAACAAAGACTCGAAAAGAGAGAGAGCACACAAACTAACCCTGCATCAGAAAAGGTAGTTGTTGGCCTTGAACCTTTCGTAGTGAAAGCCTATCGGATTTACTGGCTGACCAGTGAACGTGATGTCTTGAACTGTTTTGCCGTTTATGTAAACCGAGACAATAGACCTCACACAGGAGTTAGTCCAACCATTGTTCTTGTTCTCACTGGTGTGTCCGGTATGGCCCTGGAACACTAGCCTGGTTCTGTGAGTGTTTTTAAAGAATTCGGCCTTGGCAATTCTTAAAGAAGCGGCCCCACTTCGCACTCACATAGGTGACCTAGATACGGTATTTCATTATACCACATCACTAAGGTCATTAAAAGCATTAGCTTAACCTTCCACCCTCACAGGGCATCACTGTATAAAGGAATGGGCAAGAGGATTTACCTCTTCAGTGACTCACCCGTTACACGAAGTTAGGTTGTCCCTTTGAACCTAGATCTTGAGGATCTCCAGTCAACTAGGTTGGGTTTGCCGTTCCGGTAACCTTTACTAAAGGCCTTAACCCCATTCCTCTTGACGACTTTTCTACTAACTCTCGAGTTAACCCTTTGGTTAGCGGATCCGCAATGTTGTCCTTAGACTTGACATAGTCTAGAGAGACAACTCCATTTGAGAGTAGTTGTCGTATGGAATTATGTCTACGACGGATATGTCTAGACTTTCCATTATACATATTACTCTGTGCTCGACCAATCGCTGATTGGCTATCGCAATGAATACTGATAGCTGGCACAGGTTTCGGCCAACGTGGAATATCCTCAACAAACTGGCGAAGCCATTCAGCTTCTTCAGTTGCTTTATCTAAAGCAATAAACTCAGATTCCATCGTTGATCTCGAGATACACGTTTGCTTGGCAGATTTCCAAGACACGGCTGCCCCTCCGAGGGTAAACACATAACCACTAGTGGATTTGGAATCTTTTATATCAGATATCCAATTTGCGTCACTATACCCTTCTAGTACCGCTGGGTATCTGGTATAATGCAGCCCATAATCCAGGGTGTAACGGATATACCCCAACACCCGCATAATGCCCTTCCAATGAGTAGCATTAGGATTACTCGTGTATCTACTCAGCCTACTAACAGCGTAGGCGATATCCGGCCTTGTACAACTCATCAGATACATCAAACTCCCAATGACCCGAGAATATTCTAGTTGAGAGACACTCTCACCATTATTCTTGGTCAAATATAGACTTAAGTCTACCGGTGTCCTAAACATACTTGTATCTGACTTTCCAAATTTCTCAAGTATCTTATTAACATAATGAGCTTGAGAAAGTACAATACCACCAGATGTTCTGGTGATCTTAACACCCAGAATGACATCTGCAAGGCCCATATCCTTCATGTCAAACTTAGAGTTTAATAATCTTTTGGTAGCTTTAATCATTTCATCATTGCTACCAACAATGAGTATGTCATCAACGTATAGACACAAAATGACATAACCTTTGTCAGTGTCTTTAACATATACGCACTTATCACACTCATTGATTCGAAACCCATTTGACAACATAGCATTGTCAAACTTCTCATGCCATTGTTTGGGAGCTTGCTTCAAACCATACAATGACTTGACAAGCTTACAGACTTTCTTACTTTTCCCTGGAGTTGAAAACCCCTCGGGTTGCTCCATGTAGATTTCTTCATCTAAATCTCCATTTAAGAAAGCTGTCTTTACATCCATCTGATGTATTTCTAAACCACGTAAAGCTGCTATTGCAATCACCATGCGAATGGATGTAATCCTTGTCACAGGTGAATACGTATCAAAGTAATCCAGGCCTTCTCGCTGTCTGTATCTTTGATAACTAGCCGAGCTTTATATTTGTCAATTGACCCATCCGCTTTCATCTTTCTTCGAAAGATCACTTACTCCCCAAGGCCTTACTGCCTAGGGGTAGATCAACCAACTCCCAAGTATGGTTCTGTAAGATGGAATCCATCTCACTTTTAATTGCTTTTTTCCATAAAGGACTTTTAGGTGAAGTCACAGCTTCATGGAACGTTCGAGGTTCTCCCTCTAACATATAAGTCAAGAAGTCTGGACCAAAGGACTTAGTGGTTCTAGCCCTTTTACTCCTTCTTGGCTCATCTACTTCATCAGCTTGATCATCTACTTGATCAGTTATTTGATCAGCTGTTTGATCATCCATGTGATCATCTATGTGATCGTCTTCGTGATCATCTATTTCTTTCATGGAACTCGGAACCCTGTCTTGGGGACGACACGGAAATACATCTTCAAAGAAAGATGCACTTCTAGATTCCATGATAGTATTCTTGTGTATATCTGAAATATCAGACTTGTGCACAAGAAATCTATATGCACTACTATTTTGTGCATAACCAATGAATATACAGTCCACGGTTTTCGGACCTATCCTAACCCGCTTGGGTGTAGGTACCGCCACTTTTTCAAGACACCCCCACATTTGTAGGTATTTATATGAAGGCTTGTGACCTTTCCACAACTCATATGGAGTCTTGTTCACTTTCTTTCGTGGTATTCTATTAAGAATATAATTCGCGGAGAGAATTGCTTCCCCTCATAAGTTCTGTGGTAACCCAGAACTTATCAACATTGCATTCATCATCTCTTTCAGCGTCCTGTTCTTCCGCTCAGCAACACCATTTGACTGAGGCGAATAAGGCGCTGTGGTTTGGTGAATAATCCCAAATTGAGCACAAGTCTCAGCAAACGGGGATTCATACTCACCACCACGGTTACTTCTCAATGCCTTGATCGGCTTAATTGATTCTCAACTTCATTCTTAAAAAGAATAAATTTATCAATAGCCTCGTCTTTGCTTTTAAGCAAATACACATAACAGTATTTAGTGCAATCATCAACAAAAGTGATGAAGTACTTGTTGTCACCACGTGATTGTACAACTTTCAAGTCACACACATCACTATGCATTAAATCCAAAGGCTGGGTACTTCTTTCAATAGAATGAAAAGAAGACCTTGTCAATTTTGCTTCTACACAAGTTTTACACTTGTGTTGTGGATTAATCTTGAAAGATGGTATGTGATCTAACTTGATTAATCTACGTAAAGAGTCAAAATTTGCATGACCCAATCTACCATGCCATAAATTAGGGGACTCAAGTATATAAGCAGAAGAAGAAGCTTTCTCATTAATCTTACGGATAAGTGTCATTACATTCAATTTAAACATAGCACCTGACATATATCCCTTCCCCACATAGACCCTGCCCTTGGTCAACACGACCTTGTCTGATTCAAACACCATGCGAAAGCCATGCTTGCTTAGGAGAGATCCCGAGAGAGACCCCGAGACAAGGTTCTTACGAATGTCCGGCACAAAAAGGACATCGTTCAAAGTCAGTTCTTTTCCTGAAGTCATCTTTAGGATCACCTTGCCTTTACCCTCAACAGCTGAGGTTGCAGAGTTTCCCATAAACAACTTCTCCCCGTTTGAAACCGGTTCGAAAGTTGTGAACATTCTCTTCTCTACACAAATATGGCGAGTGGCCCCAGTGTCCACCCACCACTCCCTCGGGTTTGACCCCACCATGTTCACTTCTGACACGACGGCTGACAGATGCATGTCGTCCACATCGTGTGACAATTCCTCCATTTCAGCCATATGTGCCCGATTTTTGTGTTGCGGAGGGTTTTTCCTGTAGGGCTTCTTCTTCAGACAATCAACTGCCCGATGCCCGTCACTTCCACAGTTGAAGCATTTGCCATTAAACCTAAAAGTAGGCTCCTTTGGCTTGTAGGCTGGCCTTTTGGAGATTCCTCCTCTAGCCCCCAACTTTGAGCTTTTGCCTGTTGGTGGTTTATTCCTTGCCCCCGAGAACTCGCCATGCTCAACCATGTTGGCTTTGACAGTGGAGGTACTCCCTCCTTTCTTCCTATTGTCCTCTTCAATCCGGAGCCTGACAACGAGCTCTTCGACTGTCATCTCCTTTCGTTTGTGCTTCAAGTAGTTCTTGAAGTCTTTCCAGCCGTTAGGCAGCTTCTCAATCAAAGCAGCTGCTTGGAATGACTCACTTAGGACCATCCCTTCTGCATGTATCTCGTGCAGAATCACTTGGAACTCTTGGACTTGACTCAGGATAGTTTTAGAGTCCACCATCTTGAAGTCCAGGAACCGGCCGACGATAAATTTCTTTACCCCAGCATCCTCGGTCTTGTACTTTTTGTCCAAGGCATCCCACAACTCCTTAGCCGATTTCTTGGCATAGAACACGTTGAAAAGCGGGTCCGCCAAGCCGTTCAGAATGTAATTCCGACATAAGAAGTCTGCTTGTTTCCAAGCGTCCAGAGCCATGAGCTTTTGTTTATCTTGCTCATTCTCCTCTACGGCTGGTACATCTTCACTCAGAAACCTCGCAAGGCTTAGAGTAGTCAAATAAAACAGCATCTTCTGCTGCCATCTCTTAAAATTCACTCCTGTGAACTTCTCCGGGCGCTCGTGATGATTGAGCGGTCCTCCCGGAACAGCCGGAGTAACAATAGGAGGATTGACCACAGAGGTCACAGCAGGGGTTGGCAAGCCAGTCGCCCCGGGGTTCGGATCCCCACCAACATTAGCAGCAGCAGCAGCAGCATCAGAGACAGTTGGCATTTCTGAAAAATTACAGCAGAATATTCACTATTCTGTATTTCCAGAAATCAAACTTAACACTAGAAAATCCCACAATTGGAAATTTAATTCAAAACTAGTCTCACCACGCAACCTAGAATCGAACATGGTCAGGAAAGTTTCCAGGAAGACTGGAGGGGTCACACCGGTCCCACTTAAACCCAGTTAACCTTAGACAAAACTTTCAAAAGCATGTTGACTCCTAGTCCATGGGAAACAACTTTAAGAATTAAATTTCCCAAGGGATGAACTAGGTTAAACACACCAAGTTCCAAACTGTACAAGCAATTACAACAAAATTGCTACAATAATTACAAGCAAATAAAACGTGCTTTACATATTAGTGAATAACCACAAATGAACACTCAAGCAAACAATTGCTTCAAATATTTAGTCCAAATTAATCCTTTTCCCATTCCCATAGGTATTCCTGCAATAAGGAGTTAGCAGCAAAATACAACAAAACCTCCCTCAGCTTTTCTTTGCTTTTGGCAAAGTAGTGATTGAAGGGGAGGGTACTAGCAAACAAAATAATAAATAACTGTAAGTAAAGATTAAAACCAACCCTTAAGTTACACATCTAGAATTTAAACTAAAAAAATTGTAAAAAATTAATTACATAATAAACATGTAATTAACTATACAAGTTACAAACCCAAAATTAAATATAATTAAACCATATTTTAAATTGGTAAAGGTTATATATGAACTTATGGTACACTAAACATGTAATTAATTGAGACAAGTTACAAACATTTTATAACTCCTAAACACTTAAATCACATTACTAGGCAAGAATTGCAAATGACATGATTAACATGCAAATAATTCTAGAGAAATTAACATGAATTTAAATATAGGCAAGTTATACACTTTACAACTCCACACCTAAATTAAAAATTAATAAGTACAAGTTACATGTAAATTTACTACCTAATAAACATGCTAGAAATGTAAATTACACTAAAAATTAAAACCGAATGAACATGTAATTTATATTGTAAACTAGAAGCATGTGAACTAGAAGCATGTAAATCTAGAAATACAAGGCATGAACCGGTACACCATAAATTAATAAATTAATTAGAAAATACAATGAATTAACGTTGCACCAATGGAACTTTTCTTCTCTATTGATAACAGTGGCCTATTCCATGCTATGGGAAGACCAAACAGTAGCATACACAAAATGGCAAAATCAAAAGCTTAACCCTGTGTACATGCATCTAATAAACCAATTAACTCGCTAGTACTACCAGTGGCCAATTACATGCAAAATTATTACACACACCTATGAATCTATTAATCTAATTCTATGATAAACGTCGAATCTATTTTAAGCTTGTGTAGATGTCCCCGAACGCCCCGGGGGGGTTGATGTCCCCCGTTCCGTTCATCTTGGGCTCACTACAGTTCAGGACTCAAATGTCACGGTTCTTAATCTGAACCAAAGAGTCCAAATCCGGCAAATCGTTTTGAGAAAACAGATTTTTGAAAGAAGTGCCAAACATGGACTGCTTTGCCAGATACAGAGTCGCTACCTAAATATTTTATTTTTGGGAAATTTAGGAAACCCCGACTCGTTTGCCTAAGGCCACGTGTCCGTCATCACCAAAGTTGCCTCGGCTCGGGAACTTGGGTACGATTGGGGAAGGTCACTTCGTGAGCACCCCCGCTCGCCCGATCAAAGATCGGCCTCTACTAACCATGATATCAAGTTTTGAAAACATTATGTGTTCTTATTCCGGTTATTAGCCTAGATTTACTATGTGATGCGCACAGCATACAAGTATAGACCAGGTCGCCTGAATTGGAACAAAACATTTCATGTTTGTTTTTGAAAGATGGTTTGCTACTCGCAAGTAGGCTTAAAATATAGATTTTGCCACCCTCGGGTGGGCTTAGAAAAGATGTTTTTGCCACTATCTAGTGGGCTTAAAACTCACGGTCGATGCATTTGTCCCAATCCAAATAACCCAACCTTCACCCACAGGCATTCAGACAGTTATATCACATAAGCAAATAGCCTCATGATAAGCATGCTATCATGGCAGTCACTCACACACATGCAAGGATGTTAAAGTATAAAAACTTACCGAGTACTCCAAGCCAAAACAGAAGCTAATTAGAAATCATGCATGATCCTAACTATACAGAAATGCCTAATGCAACACATGCAAAAATGCAACTATAGCAGACTCGACTGTTCTAAACATGGCATATGGAATGCTACAGCTAACATGTATTCAACTTGGAATTGAAATACAAATGTAGTTAGTATGATGCGCCGAGCCCGGTACATGCAAAACAGATGAATGAATGCAAACATGCTATCATACTGTATGCTAATTGAAACATGCCCTAATCTAACCATCATAAGCGGGTAAATAAAAGGGAGAAAGACGTGGGGTTGGAAGACATACATCACACGCACGCACACTTATTACAGCATTGCCCTCGCTCGGAGGGTCCGAATAAATAATATACAGTCCCAAATGAATAATTACAGTCCGAATGAATAGTACAGTCCGAATAAATACAAAATCCTAATTAATTAACGAATTAACTAGGAAAAACAATAAATTAGCATGCAAGCCAGGGGACTACCTCGACTCTGCTCCGGATGATGAATGATGCACGTTTGAGTTGCTTGGTGCGGAAATCCATCGCGATGCCCCAATTAGCCTCTGTTTACAACTGAACCCGGAATATTGCGCGAAGCCCCAAAAGATTGCTGATTTCTGATTTGCTATAACAGAGAGCAGGAAAGGGGCATGGCAATGTATTTTCACATATGTATGCTGGTGTAATGACCCTCTCATTGATTACCGATTAATTACCGATTATGGCTAAACTGAGACTGATTGTGACTGATAATTAAAGTAATTGAACTGACTGAAATCTGAACTGAATCGATTGAATATATATATATATATATATATATGTGTTTGAATTGCATCCTATCTGTTTGACTATGTGATTATCTGTTCATGTTTATATGTTTAAACTGTAAATTGAAGGCCTTATCGGCGGCCGAACCAGAAATTGATTGGTGTTTTAGGACCATCATAATTTATGTGATTTTATGGTGTATTTAACTAAAATGTGATTTGGTATGATTAAATTAGATTAAAAGAAGTTAAATTGCATAGTTTGGCATATTTACTACTTTGCCATCTAGTGGGCCACTACACCAAACATATTAGAGCCTTTGTATATTTGATTCAACACTTTTCATTAGCCAAATTCCCTTGTTCTTGCCGAATTAGAGAGAGAGATAGGAGGGAGAGCTTGAGTTCTTGAGTTTTGGCTTAGAGGTTGAGAGAATTGAAGGGATTCTTGCATTTTTGGACTTCTACACTTGAATTCAAGGCTTAAGGTAGAAATTCATCTTCTCATTCTTGTGTTTAAGTTAGTTCTTGCATGGTTCATGCTAAATTGAAGGATTGAGTTAAGAATTGGTCTTGTAATGTGGAATTATGGCACATATCATGCATGCATGTCTTCATTGTTGCATTTTGAGGTTGATCACATGGAAATCTTACATGCATGTTCATGTTTATATGTTAAGTCCATGATTTCATCTTGAATTTGAAAGAATGAGCTCATTAGAGCATGTTTAGAAGCTTGTGAGTTGTTTAAAGTTCATGCATGTTCATTTGAGATTTTGTTCATGAAATTGGGTTTGAAAATGGATTTAATTAAACTACCCTTGGGCTTTGATTTGTCAAATTGATCCTTGAAATATGTAATATTATGAGTTTTGAAGTGTTTTCCAGGTTTTTAGCCCAAGAGGATCGAAAATTTTGCATTTAAACTTGTTTTTGAGCTTGGGACTCAAATCTGGAATTTCCAGATTTTGGGCCTACGCTCGAGCGAGGAAGTCCACGCTCGAGCGTACACTCTGTGATCGTGCCTTCCGCTCGAGCGAGGAAAGCTACGCTCGAGCGTGAAATGGGTGCATCCAGTACTTTGCATGAGTTCACAGTCCGCTCGAGCGAGGAAACTCACGCTCGAGCGAGGACTTGTGTCTTACGCTCGAGCGAGGGTCGAGCGAGCATCGAGCGTAAATTTGGAGCATCCAGCATTTTTACTGTAGCACACAGTCCGCTCGAGCGACGGAATTCACGCTCAAGCGGAGCTCTTTTGTCTGCATGTCCGCTCGAGCGTAGAAAGCCACGCTCGAGCGAGACCCCTGTTTTCAGCAAATTTTGTAAAGTGTTCAAAAGTGCATCTTTGCATCCTCTTTCCATCCTAGGCATTCCTAGGGCATATTTAAGGCATCTTAAAGAGGATATAGATGTAGAACCACACCGAGGCAAATTAGGGATTAAGTTATTATCTTTCCCAACTGTGTAGCTTAGTGTGTGTTCAATCTGTAAACTGTGTAGGGTTGGCTTTCCGAGGAGACGCTCTAGTTCACTGTAGCCCAGAACTCTGTGAGTAACAATTGTGTAAAGATATGTTCAAATGATTATCTTTTGAATACCGAACTGAACTGTTTACTGAACTGGTATTATTTACTGAATGAATGTATGTCCTTTATTTCTGAACTGTACTGTGGCATCCTTAGCACCTACTGTTTACTGTTACTGTTACAGAGATCTCTGTCGGTTCCCTCGTTGGAACCACTACTGTTTACTGATTGATGGCCATCATTACTGTTCGGTCTTTAAGACCTACTGTTTACTGTTATGCTACTGGATGTACCACATATGACTGTTTACTGTATTGAACAACTGATATACTGATTTAATGAACTGTTTTCATTACTATAAGGACATTCATCTTAAACCTCTTTACGATTTATGTTATTCACTGGGCTTTAGCTCACTGCTCATATATATATATGTAGGTGTACAGGCACCGGATCAAAGCTAGAGGCGTCGAGGTAAACTCCAGTTTTGTCAAGCCAACCAATGTGCCTCACTGCGAGGTTCCGAACCTGCCAAGCTATGGCTTAGGGGTGTTTTTATTTCCCCGTCTGTCTCTGTACCGTTTTGTAACACTGTATAGACTGAACGTTTTGCACTGTACTGTTTACCGGGGATCAAGTCCCCGTTCTGTCTGGTTGTATATGATATGCATACTGTTTCGTACTGTTCTGTATAAATGTATGAAAAATCTTTTTGGCATACAGACTGTCACAGCTCATTGGACATTGTTTATTTACTGTATTGGCTTCCGCCATGCCCCTGTACTCTGTTTTACTGTATTACTGTTAAGCAGGCCTTCGGTAATCTCGGATTACTGGCCGGTTACGGTGCTAAACTCATAGGGGCGGGTTTGGGTCGTGACAGTTGGACTACTCTTCAGGGAGCGTAGTCCTCGATCATCGTGCCACCAATCACGCATATCGATGCATGATGGCCGAGGAGTCGATTTGCATGGCTCAATATGGAATGAATGTACATATAAACACAACAAGACCGAGACTCCATCATGGATAATCCGGAGTGTCGGCGACTGGGAATTGAGACACGTTCCGTCACTCGAAGTACGAAACGTCCCTCGTTTCCCGTGCTCGGGCTAACTCCTATCCCAAACACAATGCAATATGCATGGCATGCATGAATGCAACTAATATACAATCTATCATATACAATGCTATGAAATGGCATACATAATGCACGATGTAACACGGCATACACGATGCTCTAACATACAACCTAGCATACGCAATGCTATGAATTGAAATGGCATACACAATGCATGATGGACTTACACCAACATAAGTGGACCTCAGTCACACTCACATCAGTGGCCATTAGATGAAAATGAGACACTCGAGATGCGTGCACACGTGCACGCGAACCGAGGACCGACCCTAAGGCACGAATGCCACTCTACCAAAGCAAGGCAAGGCATGGAATATGGCATACAAACATGCGAATTTCAGCACTAGAATATGATGCTAAACATCCCCAAAACATGGCAATATGGCACCCGATGCATGAGATGAACCCTGAAACTCAAAACTAGTCATACGCAATGACCTATAGCTATACAAAACATGCATTATTTGATCATGAAGCATGAAGACAGAACCAAGACAGTCCCAAAACATGAACATTTCTAGTTCAAAGCATGGCCAAAAGATGCTAGCAAGATGGCCTAAAATAGCATGCGATTTTGACTATCAAACATGGATTATATGGCAAGTACATGAAGCAAGTGAGCACTCACCAAACCAGAAAAAATAAGTGAACTAAACATGCCAAAATATGCCCAAATACACATGGAAAGGCAGCCAACACATGCACAAATGAGGGGCTCCTTTGGAGGGCATACAAAGGGGTTATTAAGCACATGAAAGATAGACATGAAGCATGACCAAAAAAACTCTAGAAATCAAATATGGTAGTCCCAAAACTCACCAAATCGACCCTGAAACATGACTTCAAAGCATGCAAGATAGGGTCTCTTTGGAAGGCCAAAATGACCACCAAACAAGTCAAGGTAAGAGGGGGTCACCCCCATCTGATTTGGAGGCTCAAAATAGCATCAAAGCCACTGAAAATCCACTGGATTCCAGTGGCTAGAAGGTCAAACAAGGCATGCAACAAGGGCTAGGATGTAAGGCTCGAAACAAGGGACAATCAAGCATACAAGGAAGCATGTGACCTCAAATAAGAAAATGCCCTTCATAAAACATGAAGATGATGTCAAAACAAGCCTCTTTCCAGTTTATAACAAGTCTCAAAAATGAACATAAATAGGGCTAATCTATCATGCAAAAATGGCCCTAAAAGAGAGAATAGAGACAAGAGACAGCAGCTGGCCCCAAATGGCAAAGAACACTTCAACAAAGTTGAAGAGGGGCTCAAAACAAGGCACTTTACAGTTTACATCAAGTCTCGAAAATGAACACAAGTGAGGCTAAATCAACATGCAAGAAAAGGCCTAAAAGAGGGATAAAGAGGCAAGTGGTAGCAGCTGACCTCAAACAGAGGAGAGCCCTTCAACAAAGTTTAAGAGAGGCTCAAAACAAGACATTTCACAGTTTATTACCAAGTCCAAAACAGCTCACAAATAAGCCTAAAATATCATGCAAAAATAGGCCTAAAAGAGAGTTTAAACACAAAGGGTGAGGAGGAGACCTCAAATAGAGAAAGACCCTTGATCAAACATGGAGATGAGCTCAAAATATGACTATTTACAGTTCAGGTCGGAGCCCAAAAATGCAAGCAACAAAGGCTAAGAAAGCATGCAAAATAGAGCCAAAAGAGAGGGAAAAGAGACTTACCCTTGTAGCCTAAGTCTTCAACAGCTTTTGGTCCAAGAAATGGTGCTTCTAGCCTCTGGAAATAGCCTTCAAGTTTCTGGAATGGTGTGTGGAGGTGTGGTGCTATGGGTTGTGCTGTAAAGGGTGCAAGAACCTTAGGGTTTGAAAGGTTTGGAAGAGAGGGAGAGGGAGAGTTGTATGCAAGGCTCCAAACCAATTTTGTAACCCTCTGAAATGGAGCTGGGGGGTCTGGTTTTATAGAGGGAGGAGTGGAGGAAAGGGGGGGAAAATCAAATTCAAATTTCCCCTCCAAAAGACCCCCCCTCGGATACAGGATCTGGGGGGAAACAGAGGGTACATCTGTAAGGAACCAGGTGAGAGGGTCATGGCCGGCCAGGTTCAGAAGGTCCAGGTGGCCGGCCGGCCACCTCCCCTGGCCGGCCGGCCAGGGTCAAAAGGTTCAATCTCAATTAGTGGCCGGCCACCCCAGAAAGGTGGCCTCCCATGTGTGTACAACACAGCCATGTGGAGAAAAACCAGGAAAGGTAACCCAGGAGAGAGAAAAACCAACTTTTTAGAGGGGTTCAAAAGGGTCAGGAACAATTGCTGGCCGGCCATGTCATATTGGTGGCCTCCCAGGTGTATACAACACAAATATGTGGTTGAGGGCCAAAGAAAGTGGCCCGGGAATGGTCAACATCAGCTTTTTAGCGAGGAAAACGGGCGACGGAGAGCGATAAAGGAATAAAGCTAGCTTTTCGGAACAATTGCTGGCCTCCCACCCTTCTACAAGCTTCCTAACAATGAAAATGAGGTCTCCACCAAAAATGAAACAAAACGGATGCAAAACGAAGGTTCGAGGGCCGAAACACACGGCCCGGGGCCCCGAAAACTGACTGTTAAGCACCGGAGGTGGCGTTTGACCACGAAGTTGGTCTCTCGAGCCACAGTGTCCCTCAAAAGGGAGGAAATAAGATATGCGCCAAAAACCGGAGCAAACGGAGGTAGTTAAGCGGTCCCGAACCGAGGCATACGGCCGACGGCTCCGAAAATCGGAAACCGGGCTCCAAACGGGAAAAATGGCCTACGACCGCGAAACGTAGCCTACGGCCACTGAGAGATGGTCTACGAGACCTCTCTCTCCCTTCGGGAAGAGAAAAAAGAGCCTGGTTCGCAAATCGAGGCAAAGCACAGAAAAGCCCGGAAGTTCGGAGGCAAGGCTCGCAGTCGAGACTCTGAAACCTCTGAACGAGCACGATATGCAACATCACCAAGCGCTCAATCGGTGACGTCTGAGTCTTAAGGTCGGTCAAAAATGGGGTGTCTACAGCTTGTTGGGAAAAACTACTCACATTACATAATTTTACATTGCATATCGCAAAATTATGAGATGAACAAAACAAACCTTCAATCCCAGAAAAAATAACATGCTGAATAAAATACAGATAAAATATAAAATGGTTAAAGGAAGCAAACCGAAGCCTGTGTGATACCACAGTCTCCTTAAAATAGATTCGCCGCCTCACCGTTGGGTGCTGGAGGTACGCCGACGTCTACTTCCCAGGATACGACAGTTTTTACCAGCTACAACAGAAGCACCTTCTGATTAGCTTAGCGAACGGACAACGGCAGCACTCTCTCTCAGGAAGAAAATTATAGGAGAAGTAGACTGACAGTGTATGGATGTCAAGGAAAAATTTTATATCTTTTTTCAAGGAATAGGGCCTCATTTTATACACCATGGGGGAGAGGGGAGGAGCCTCTAGCCATCAAGGCTGGCAACTAATGCTAGCAAAACTGCCCAATCAATTTTGTAAAACTGATGAGCCTTAAATTTGTGAGTTATATACACATTTATGAGGCAATTTCTCATTCAACTTTTTTTCTCCAACAACAAGGACTTGAGCTCCTCAAAGAGTTACCACAAAAGGCATAAAGTTTGTGATGTTTAGTCAAAGGCTGCTAAAGTTATTGCCAACAGTGTAGCAGGTATGATAGTTCTCTCATTGCCTTAAAATATATTGTTTTGTTTACAATGCATTGCATTAGGGAACAAAAAATCTAAAAAAGTCACATTTTTATTTTTATTTTTTCTAATTTCGGTTTTCTCCATCAATAGTGACGGAGCAATTCCCATGTATTCTTCAGCTCATGATAATGCCCCCAAAATGGTGACTGTAAATTTCACTTACTCCAAAAAAGAGTCATGCAAGAATAATTAAGGTTTCAACATTGGGTGAGTTCTATCTGGTTGGTGATGTTTTTAAATCATTCTACACTAGATAGAAAAAAATGTAAAATTTTTGATGCAAATATAAGAAATAAAAAAAAATAAAAAAAATAGTTTTTTTAGTTAGTTGCCAATCCCACCAAATTTTATTGATTGAAATAGAAAAACCATCATTTTTATGTTGCATAGTCATCACCATGGACGGATCCCCAACGTGCGAAAGTATATTTAGATTTTCAAATTTTGGGCATCCATCTTTGACCATCTTAAAAAGAAAATGTGGTTGTCTGGTGACGTAACTCAGCAACCTTGGGCTAGTCAGAACATACAGGTTCACTGGTCCAACTTGAGTTCAAGTGTCGCATCCATCTTTCAACTTTACCATCTTCCAACCACTTTGATGCCCTCGCTTGACTCACAAGCTAAAGCTACTTAGCTCGGTAATTATTAGATGTTTCAATCACACCTTATATTCAAATATTATGCGTTATTTTTAAATAATGTGGGATGAGTTTATGATTCTACTACTACCAACGTTTAAATTTTATACTATCTCTATTCTAATGAGATTATGAACGATGTTGGATGGATTTACGATTCTTCTACAACCAGTGTTTAAACTTTACACTATCTATTTTCTAATGAGATCATGTTTCCTTCTCTCGCGTAACCACGATCCGCCGCCACCATCACCAAATCCTCTCTTGTCAAAGCTTTTAAATGTTTATTGTGCTTGGAATATATTTTGAATTATTTTAAAGATATGTAGTAATGCTAGTGTAGAAAAAAAAAAAAAATTCAGATCAGAGTGGTAAGTTAAAAAATTTGTAATTGTTTTTTGAAAATACTATTGAATTGTAATTTTTCGTAAAGAAAATTTAGTAGAACTGGGGTAAGTATTTGGAATTTTTTTCTTTTTTTTGTTTCATTTTTACTAAAGTTTTTTCAAATTTTTTTAAAAAACTTTGCATTTTAGCATCTACTCGATTGCATAGACCAAATAAGTTATAAAATTAAAATGGAAAATAATTGACTAAAAAAAAAAGTGAAAATAAGTTGGTGATGTTTTTAGATTATTCTACACTAGACACACAAAAAATGTAAAATTTTAGAGGCAAATTAAAAAAAAAAATAACATTAAAAAAAAAAAGATAGAGTTTTTAGTTGGTTGCTAAAACTCATCAAATTTTATTGATTGAAATAGAAAAAAACCATTATTTTTATGTTGAACATCATCACCAAGGATAGATCCAAAGGATGGGAAAGTATATTTAGATTTTCAAATTTCAGGGATCCATCCTTAATCATAACAATATTAATTTATTTATTTTATACATGAAAAAAATCCATCCTTGGTCATCACAATATTAATTTTTTATTGTATACATGTAAAAAAAAACCCTTGGGCTAGCCACAACGAACACGTTTACTGGTCTACCTAGAGTTTAAGCGTCGAACTCACCTTTCGACTTTACCATCATCCAACCACCTTGGTGCACTCGTTTAAGTCACCAGCTAATGCTACTCAGCTCGGCAATTATTAGATGTCTCAATCATACCTTATATTCAAACATTATGGGTCGTTTTTAAACAATGTGCGAGGGGTTTATGATTTTGTTACTACCAATGTTGAAATTTTACACTATCTCTTTTCTAATGAGATTATGAACGATGTGGGATTGAGTTATGATTCTACTACAACTAGTGTTTAAACTCTACACTATCTCTTTTCTAATGAGAAAATTTAGTGGAATTGTGGTTCATTTTTAATGGACGTTTTTCAAAAAATTTCAAAAAAATTTGCGTTTTAGAGTCTACTCGACTACATGGACCAAATAAGTTATAAAAAAAAATGAAAAACAATTCATTAAAAATAAAAGTGAAAATAAGTTCGTGATTTTTTAGATCATTATATACTAGATACACAAAAAATGTAAAATCTTTGACATAAATTTAAAAAATATAATATTCAAAAGAAAAAAAAATGTATTTTTTTAGTTAGTTGCCAAACCCAACAAATGTTATTGATTGAAATAGAAAAAATTATCATTTTTATGTTTTGTAATCATCACTAAGAATTGATCCACTGGGTGTAAAAGTATATTCAACTTTTTAATTTTTTTAGTTTATTTTATCTTTTTATAGATAAGTTATATAAAAAATAATGTGATTAAAAATAGATAAAAAATTAGAAGTTAATTTTTTATCAACTTCTCAAAAGATAAATAACTATGGTAAGCAAAGCGGAGCCATATTGAGCAAAGTGACAAAGCAATGCGTCAGCCCACCTTTATCAATGCCAAGATGGGCTTCACTCATATGGTCTAAAGTGATTAATTACAAAGTTTGAATCAAAACCCAAGGTTTCACGGATCTGGCATGAGTTTTGGAAGTATGCTTTTTTAAACTGTCGTTTGACTCCTCTCATATAAATATTTTTTACAAGATTTGAGATTTGGAGGTCTGCATCTTTAAGTTTTAGGGTTCACTCCTCTCATTAGTACATTTTTTTGATGTGGCTTGAGATTTAAAGGTCTGTTTCTTTCAAGTTTTAAGTTTGATTCTTTTCATTAATAATTTTTTTTGAGGTTATAAATTGTATAGAATAAATTCTATTTTGAAAGGTTTGTTTAAACTATAATAACTTATTAATTTGGTTGAGACAAGTTGATTAGGATACCTACATAAATAAATAAATAAAAATATTAAAAAAGGGAAATGCTTTGGACTATTTTTAGTATTGAAAATTTGAGTAAGCATTGTATTACAATGTATGAAATTATTTTGAGATATATAAAATGTGTATTGAAATTATAAATTTATTAACATTAGAAATTGTCATCAGCAAAATTCATCCAAAAAAATAAATAAACAAAATAAAGTGATAACAAAGTAGTATTTTCACGTTTAATTTCATTAAGGCTTCTTTTGGCATAAATAGTTTGGGTTAAAATAGTCACAAAAAGATAAAATATGTTAAAAAGTTAATTAGACAAAATGTCATATCTAAACTATAATTATTTCATTTTTTTCACAAAAGTCAAAAAACTCATCCCAAACGAAACTTTTTAGTCCTAGACTAAAACAACTAAAAAATTAAAAAGTCAAAAAATTAATTCACACTCCAAACGAAAGCTAAATTAGATTAGTAATTCTAAATTCTGATAATACGAAAGCTAAGGGGTTGTTTGGTTTTTGGGTTGGGCTAAAAAATTACAAAAGGACAAAAAAAATCAAAAAATCACAAAAAGTCAAAAATTACAAAAAGACAAAAGAAAATTCACTATTCCAAAGCCAAAAAAGCCAATTAAAAATATCAAATGAATAAAAAAATCTCAAACTAAAAAAATCAAAAAAATCAATTAAAAAAAAGTAATTGTCAAACGAATGGTAAATTAGATTAGTAATTCTAATACTGATAAGAATGTTATTCTTACCATGTGAAGGATTTATAAGCCCATGCCATCATGCCATCAATTATATCTATTTTATTTGATTTTTTTAAACTCCAACCCTATCACCTAGAGCTAAAAAAAATGTCATTTGTGTTGTCATGTATACATATTAAAAGCATAGAAAAATGATTGGGACCTCTAATTTAGAGGTATCACTAGTGATGTGGCAGTGGGTCCCCCACTGCCACAGCCAATCAGGTGTCTTGAATTTTTTTTTTTTTCCTTTTCCACCTCATTAGAGATGGTTTAGAGTTACCTTTTTAGATGTATGTAGCATAGTTGTAAAAGCATATATGTGCTGTCTGTCACATGAATGATGGAACTTCATGGGCCACCGTTGCTTCATAATACAGCTTTTGAGGTGGCCTGTGGTTGGAATATATAGACCCCTTTGGTAGAGTTATGGGAAAATAATTATGGTCTTATTTGGTAAAATTTATTTTTAATTTATTTTAATTTTTAACTTAATTTAAGTTATATTGATGTGTTTGATTTAGCTTACTAATACAGATTATAACTTTTTGTAAGTCAAAAATCAACTTATTTTTTGAGTGGGGAAGAGAAGCTTAATTTATAAGTAAAAAATCAGCTTATGTTCACAGCTATAAGTTATAATCTATAATCACTTTTCCACAACTCTAGCAAACGGGACCTATAACTTACGGCCTAACGGCGTATAGCTTATAGCTGTGAATATAAACTGATTTTTTACTTATAAATTAAGTTTCTCCTCCCCACTCAAAGAATAAGTTGATTTTTGACTTATAAAAAGCTATAAGTTGTATTGTTAAGCTGAACCAAACACATCAAAATAGCTTAAATTAAGCTAAAAGCTGAAATAAGCTGGAAATAAGCCTTACCAAACAGGACCATATATATGGATAAATTACAAATATATTTATTAAAGTTTATTTAAATTATAAATTATTTTTTATAATTTTCAAAATTATATTATGTCGCTTAAAATTTTTAATTTCATAATAAATAATTCTTTTTATTAATAAATCATCAAATTAATTAACAGTTTTTAATGATGTTAAAATTTTATTTTAATTAATAATTCAGATAATTTTATTATTATATAGGTGAACAGTTAGAAATTTCACTTTTTCAATTAATTCTGTTAAATAAAAAATTATGATAGGGAAGTATTTGTAATTTTCTATACTACAGGAGTAATTTATATTTTGAACAAACCTCAAAAGGTGTATTTGTAATTTACCCTATATTTAAAATGGTTAATTTGCTAAGGTCTCTTTAATTATTAATAAATATTACTTTATTATTTTCATCTATGAATCTAAATATATTGAACTTTTCAAGTTAAAAAATTGTACAAATGCATCCATTTCGAAAGTTAAATATAAAAAAAAAAGTGATACATTTTTATAATTGAAAAGGTTAAAATGTTTCGGTTCATAGGAGTAAAGTGAGATTGTCTTAGGGGTGTTTTGGGAAGATGGTTAAAAGTTAATTTTTTAACTTTTTTAGTTTTTTTATGTGAGAGATGATGTGATTTAGGTTAAAAACTGACTTTTGACTTTTTTATAATGTTCCCAAACGGCCCCTTAGTGTAATTAACCCTACTTAAAAAGAATCATGCTAAAAATAATTTTATTGAATTGTTGTTAAGGTAAAATATAATATTAAAATTATTAAAATTTAATTGTAGTTTTTTTATATACTTTTTTTTTTTTACACATAAAGCAAAACTAATAATGATTGCCATTGAGTGGTCATTAACATTTTCTATTTGAAAATAATGATAATATGGATTATTATTATCATTTTTTTTTTGAAAAAAAAATATTTAAAAAAATAAAAATTCGTTTGGAAAGTGGATTGACTTTTTAACTTTTTTAAAAATTTTAGCTTGAGGCTAAAAAAACCTCGTTTGAAAAGGGCATTTGACTTTTTTAGTTTTTTTAACTTTTTTGTGAGAGAAATAATTGAAGGTGTTTGGGAAGAAGGCTTTTTAGCTTTTTTTGCTAAAATAACACTAAAAGACAAAATATGTTAAAATAGTCAATAAGACAAAATATCACATCAAACTCATAATCATTTCACTTTTTCTCTCATAAACATCACATCCAACTACAAAAAAAATCTTATCATGTTCCCAAATATAAAAATTTTAGGCTACTGAAATAACCTACTAAAATAGCAACTTCCCAAACACCTATAATATAATGATTATGGGTTGAATGTAATATTTTATCTTATTATACTAAAAAACGTATTTTATTTTTTGTGATTATTTTAGCCAAAAAGTCCAAAACTAAACTTTCCAAACGAAAGAGAAGGAGAAACTGGGCAGGCAGGTGGGAGAGGCATCATTATTGTGAATAAAATGTTGGCTTTAATCTAATTTTTTATCATATCAACAAGGGAACTTCACTTGGTGACTGTTAATTAATTGGCATTTTAATTTAGGAAAACTATAATGACAATCCAAGTGGTAGTCATTAATCTCAATAAACAGGAAAAAAAAAATTTAATGTGTAAAAATTGTTTGAAAATAAATAACATAGTATGGTTCATTCATTTTACATCATTCCAATCTCATTTCAGTGCCATTTTGGGAACATGGTAAAAAGTCACGTTTTTGGACAAAATGTCCAAAAACGTGGCTGCCAAAAACGCCAGAAAAGCCATTTGGCAAGTGTCAAAAACGCAGCCGTAAAATTACAAATTAGGGCCTATGAAAAAAAAAAAAAAATAAATAAATCTCTTATGTTGGGTAAGGGTATTTTGGTCATTTTAATTTGATTTGACACCATAAATAAATATTAAACTAAAAAGTAAAAAGTCAGCTTTTTACCAACTTCCCAAATCACTTCCAAAAAAGCCAAAAAACTTGGTAAAAAGTCAAAAGTCAGCTTTTTACCAACTTCCCAAAACAACCCAATGAATTAAATACCATCTAACATATTTAGAAATGTGTAAAAATATCTCTTCCTATTAAATACCATTATTCCATTCCATTCTCGTTTCAATGAATTAAATTTCATGTAACATATTTAGAAATGTATAAAACCCTTCCTATTTTAGCATTTTTTTCTTCATATTAATGAAGGAGAAGACTTCTAATCTAAAATTTTTATCTACCATTAAATCATATTTATTTTTTTACAGAAATATAGATGACATATATAGTTTTAAGTATATAATAAAACAATAAAATATTATACTATAATTATTAGATCAATTTAATTTTTTTTATGACCGATTTATAGACCAAAACTTAAAAAAAATAGACAAAACTATAAAATAAAACCTGTTATAGACCTTACAACCTCAAACAACATGATTCAATTTGTGAATAGATTGGAAAGAAGACTTGTCCCCAATGAAAACACAATGGGTCTTTAGCCCATTTAGTTATCAATAAATATTTTGATTAGTACCATGTTTAATGTATATTCAGTGAATTATTGGACCAATAAAGTAGTGTTTTTTACTTTAAGCCTTAGTCAATGGAAGCATAGGTTTTCAATTGATAGCAGAATCACCACTGGTATTTGGGAAGTCAAAAATTGATTTTTTTTTGGTTAAAATTCATAAAAAGATAAAGTCCTTGTTTGGCATGTTGGATTTGAAGGTTTTTTGACTAAAATAATCACAACAAGATAAAATAGATTAAAAAGTCATAAGAAGTCAAAAAAGTCTAAAAGTTCAACCAAACGAGGTTTTTAATCCTAAAAAAGTCAAAAAGTCAACCCACTTTCAAAACGAAGTCAAAATAGACTAAAATAGTTAATAAGACAAAATGTCGTATTAAACTCATAATTATTTCATTTTTTTCTAATAAATATCACATCTAATTACAAAAAAAAATCAAACTTTCTTTCTAAATACAAATATTTTAATCTATTAAAATAGACAAAAATTAAAATAATCAACTTTTTAAACGAGCTCAATGTCAAATTGAACATAAAAAAGTTACCAAAACAGATGGATATAAATCTTTTAATAAAGAAGAAGATGACACCAGATGCCACACCCACTAAACATACTCATTGGAATATGACATTTTATCTAATCAGTATAGCAACACAATTTTTAGTCCTGTTCAAAAAAAAAAATATATATATTTTGACACTGTGTTTCACACACTTTTTTTCTTTTCCTTTTCCTTTCCAAATCTCTCCCCAAATTTTCTAACCAAATACATCATTAGTCTTTTAATTTTTTTTTCTATTTTTTTCTTTAATTATTTTGAGATGAGATCTAAAAGAGCAATGTGTATAAGACGGAGTGGTTGACCTATAGATTAGACATTTTTCTTATTGAGGTGAGAACGTGATATTTATATTCAAGTTTATATTATTATTGTATAATATAAATCAATCGTGCTACGTCGCTCGAAAATAGGGCCCCCGAATCCCCCGAAAACGAAAAACGACGTCGTTTTTCGTTCAATCAAACCAGAAGCAGAAGAAGACGCAGGGAAGGGAGAGGGGGAGGGGAGGGGGAGGGGGAGGGGAGGAAGAGAAGGGGAGGGGAGGGGCCCATAAACTAGGGGAGGGGGAGGGGAGGAGAGGGGGCTGGAGGCGGAGGCGGGGCGGAGGAGGAGCTGCCGGAGGCGGGGCGGAGGCGAGGCGACGCTGCGAGGAGACGCCGCGAGGCGACGCCGGGTGACGCCGGATACGAGCTTCGAGCTGGACGCCGGAGACGAGCTTCGAGCTGGCGACGAGCTTCTTCCCCTCTCTTCTCTTCCTCCTCTTCCCCGATCTCTGTCTCTCTCTTTCTCCCTCTCTTCTTCTTCTCTCTCTCTCTCTCTCTCTCTCTCTCTCTCTTTTCTGAAAATCGGGGGATTCGGGGGGGCGCGGATTCGCGCTCCCAAGCATTATTCAATATAAATATAACTTTTTCTTTCACTTATGCTAATTGTTAAAAATAAACAGTTAAAAAAGAAAGTGCGGTGTGATTAAACACAACACTTGATTTTTCATTAAAAAAATTGCTAAAGCAATACTAAATAAATACAAAAATTTGGTGTAGTTTATATAGTTTTAGTTTGTGGCCAAATGATAATGATGTCCAACAACTATAGAAACCATATTAGTGCGAAGCTTACTAGTGCCTGGTGACAGTGTGAAAGGTCCTTCTAAACCAGGGGAATATTCAAAGACCAATTGCCCATTGTCATTTGATAAATATAAAAAGAAAATTATAAGTACGTGTCCAAACTTTTGATTGGTCATGTTTTTAAAAAAAGCATGGAATTTTCTAATTGGAGGATATTGTTAGATCTCTCTAGCCTTGTCGTGAGCTCATCTTGATGATTCGATTCATTCTTTTTTATTAAGTCTTTTTGAAAAAATTATTAATAGAAAAATTAAATTAATTGAATAACTATACCTATATAATCAGATCACATTTCTCTTCTAAAAATTGATGATAAGAATATAATTCATTATTTTGAAGACACATATGATCTGATTATGTAGTTATAATTATCTTATCAACTTAATTTTTTGCATGAATAATCTGTTCAAAGAATTCTAAAAATAAACGATTCAGTGAGTCACAGTGAATCCCGCAATGAACCTACAGAAGTCTAACAACACTCTCAATTTAAGATCACGAACTAGAGAGAATCTGTTGCATTTTGAGAACACCAAAAACAAACTGCAAAATTTTAAATACAATACAAAAAGTGCCCTCTTTATTTTTCATCAATAACCCAAAAAACAAAAACAAAAACAAAAATAATAATGTCCTAAATTCCACAACATCAATTTCCATTTCAAAAATGGCAAACTAAAAATTACAGTTCAAGTCAACGGGTATCTTGGTCATTGCACTATTACAATAATTTTTTGGCACCATAACATGCCAGGCCATCCACCTCACTTCCCTTTGTAACAATATATATAAATGGCCCTATGTCACAAGCAGCCAAACCTAAAGCAAAGCAAAGCCAATCTTCTGGCCTTTTCCCCTTTTTTTGAGAGTAGAAAACCTCCGGTGATCGGTTTTCCGATCAGCTAGAGTCATAAATGGCGAAGATCGCATTAGGAACCGGCCGAGAGGCCACACAGATTGACTGCATCCATGCACTCATTGTTGAGTTCATTTGCACTTTCCTATTTGTGTTTGCCGGCGTTGGTTCCGCCATGGCTGCCGGTAATTCATTCCATACCATACAATTTTTATTTAAGTATTTTTTTTAACGAGAAAATGATTGTTGATTTTTAAACCAAAATTCAAGCCAAGATCAGTTGATAGTATATTTGGTTTGGACTAAGAGTGTGCTACCACTCTCTAACTTGAATTTCAACTTACAAATCATTTTTCTGGAATATTGTAATGATAATTATGGAGACTTCAACTTTTAGATTGCGTTGGGATAAAATTGCAGACATGTTATGTTATTACCCTTTAGAATTCAGTTCCTATGTTAGTAAGAGTTTCGTGACTGAGTTTTTTTTTTTTTTATATCAAAATCAATAGATACAAACCCACCACTTTGTGTCTAGTGATTAAAAAATTAAATGAAAATTTTATTTATGTACAACATTACAACAATGTTTAGGGATTATGCTTTTTAGGTTGGCTATGAAAATTGTTTTGCTTTTTTTTGAACAGATAAGCTAGGTGGAGATTCTCTAGTGGGCCTGTTTTTCGTGGCCATGGCTCATGCACTGGTGGTTGCGGTGATGATATCGGCTGGTTTCCGTATCTCTGGCGGTCATCTTAACCCGGCGGTGACGCTCGGCCTCTGTGTTGGCGGTCACATCACCGTATTCAGGTCGATCCTCTACTGGATCGATCAACTCTTAGCTTCTGCAGCTGCTTGTGCTCTACTTAAGTATCTTACTGGGGGATTGGTAAGTCAAATAATTATAAAAATATGAGAATTTTTGTAAGGTGTAACTTTTGCTGTGTTTTTTACTCAGAAAAAAACATTCGTAATTATTTTAGTCCGGTTCCTAATTAGTTTTTTTTTTTTTTTAATGTTTCCAGACTACTCCTGTACATACACTAGCCAGTGGAATGAACTACTCCCAAGGAGTGATAATGGAGATTATCTTGACATTCTCATTGTTGTTCTCAGTATATGCCCTTTGTGTGGACCCAAAGAAGGGCTTTCTTGATGGGCTAGGTCCACTACTAGTTGGGCTTGTAGTTGGGGCCAACATCATGGCCGGTGGGCCTTTCTCGGGTGCTTCCATGAACCCAGCAAGGTCTTTTGGGCCAGCCTTGGTGAGTGGAAACTGGACTGATCACTGGGTTTACTGGGTCGGACCGCTCATCGGTGGTGGGCTTGCTGGATTAATCTATGAGAATTTCTTCATTGTTAGGTCTCATGTTCCACTTCCAAGAGAGGATGAAACTTTCTAGGGTTGTGCTAAGTGCTCATAATGTCATTATGTAGTGTTGCCTTTGGCTTTAATGTATGGTACTCTGTGTTTATTGCCTCTTTTTTATTGTAAGTTTCCTGATGATGGAGTCTTGATTGGTATTTACTCTCTCTCTCTCTCTCTCTCAAAGCTGGGTGTGTTGTGATAGTAATTATATTATATTAAATGGGTATTGTTATGCTTTATTTGTTTAGAAGAAAAACACCTTTTGTAAACAGCCTAATGAGTTTTAATACGAACCTGAATCCCAGCCTACCATGACTAATTTTTGCTGAATGGTCGGTTTGGTTGGGATTAGACTATAACCCATCAATTAATCAAACAACATCGAGTTGATAAGTTTGGCATAACCTAAATAATACAAAAGTCAAAAAGTCACTATCCTATTTAAGTCACATCATCTTATTTAAATCACATCACCTCTCTAAACACATTACATCAAACCCAACCCAAACCCAACCCATATAAGCCAATAAGTCAATAAGTGCACTTTTTTAAAACATCCCAAACCAAATTTTGACTGGCCACTCAATCGAAACCATCCGTTACAATGTGTTTGGTTGGGGATTTAAGAAAAGATTTAGAAAGAGAAAAGAAAATGTGAGTAAAATTAGGTGAAATATAGGTATATTTTATTCGTATTTCACTTACCTTTTTCATTTTTCTTTTTAAATCCTTACGCAAATCCCTCAACCAAACACAGTATTAATGTTAATTAGTTGGGCAATTGGATTTCATCATTTGGGCCATATAGCACTTTTGGGCCGCTTTAGTTTTGGCCCAAAACAACTTTGTACCAGGGCCACTTTCAACTTTTAAAAAGAGGTCATCTCAGTACCAGGGCCAATTTAGTACTTGTCAATTTTAACAAAAGACAACCCATTTTGCATTTTATGGGCACCACAAAAAAGAAAAGAAAAAAAGAAGTGTAATTAGTGAAACTTCTTGCGTCCTATCTTAAATTTTCAAGCCTCTTTTTCATTTTTTCCATACTAATAATGTCAAGTGGTCCCAGTTGATGAAGCCTATGAACAAGCTAGTAAGGCTTATGAAGTGACGAGACTCACTAATAGATTGCTTGGTTGTCTATTCATGAGTGATGCGGAGCATCATGTGACCCAACAAGGATTGGATCATTCTTTTGGTAAAGTCGGCCTGCTTTCTTCATAACACAGACAATGCACTCATGTAATCACAAGGATTGGATCAATCTTTATGATGTGTTTGGTCCAAAGATTTGAGAAGAAATTAAAAAAAAAAAAAATGTGTATGAAATTAAATGAAATATAAGTATATTTTATTCATATTTCACTTACCTTTTTTGTTTTCCTTTCCAAATCTCTTATCAAATCTCCCAACCAAACACAGCATTAATGATTCAATTCAATTTATTGATTTTTTTGAACCACGTATTGATCATTTAAAAAAATAAAAATATATATAATTATATGTTTTTTTTTAATATTTCAATATTTGACACCACATAATTTCTTATTATTTGCATAGAAGATTCTTTCCTCTATATAATATTAGGGCAATAATTCTACCATTTTTTTTTTTTTAATGGTATTCAATGTTCCATGGTTGGAGTAGCTCAGGCCATGCATGGTGTGGTAATGTGACGCCTAATATTATAAATGAGTCTTTCAGAGAGTATGGTGTTGGATAGTGATGGTGGTAATTGTTTTGCTATCTCTAGTACTTCCAATTTAACATGGCCACCACCCTCCTATATTGATGACCACTGCCAGCAATCTCCTAATTGTGTGCAATTTCATCAATAGCTGCATCTTCTAGCCAAGGGACAACTATGAAAACTAGGCAAACTCAATGATTAAATTATTTCTTACCCGTCATATATATACACACACAATATATATATATATATATATTTGTGTGTGTATATTATTTTGGTACATCGAATGTCTTTATTTGGGAAATGAGATATTTGAACTCTTGATCTCTCAATGCTGTGTGAAAATTCCGGTTAATGTATGTGTGCTTGTGTGTAGACATCCATTTCAACATATTCATGATGGTCAATTCTAATGGTAAATCATTCGAGTTCTATTTTGGAGATCTTAAGTTCAAATTATAATAATCTATTTCACCTGATATGTGAGGTTAATAATGAATCATATGTATCCCAAGTGTTCCCTCCTTAGATAGTTCCAAATGACTTGGCCTAGATCAGTTCTCAATTAAAAAGAAACAAACAAACAAACAAACAAACAAAAATCCATTTGTACATTATGATGAAAATTGAAATAGATAGGTTTTGAGTAACCCATTATTCAAATGATTATGTATATAGCATAGGGAGCATTTGAATACATATGATTACAAGTTTACCAATGGTAGGACAAATCTATATTGCTACCAATTCGGTGTGGACTCTACAATACATGCATTTATTTATTTATTTATTTTTTTTCAATCTAGTGAAAAGGATGACTACCTTGAATCTTCTTCTCTACCCATGAAGGAGACAACACAGGACTCGTCTCATACTCCATGATCTTCATCTTCAAATCACTGTGGTCCATTCCGCCATTAGAGCAAATCTTCCTCTCATCAGGCAAAATCTTAATCCTCCAAACCTTAAATGTTTGATCCAAACTTGCACTGTACACCAATAACCCCATCACCACTTTCTCTATCTCCAAAGATGCAGCCAAACACCTCACTGGCCCTCTATGAGCATCCAACACGGCAAGACACTCATGGAAGCAACTGCCTTCCTCCCTCCTCCAAACCCTAATCGTCGTGTCCTCAGACCCACTAAAAATCAACTTCTCGATCGCCACCAAGCAAAGGACTGCGAAACGATGACCTTGAAAGAACCCTCCGTGGTTGAACCTACTGGATAACTTCTCTTTTTCCCAAAAATTTATGAACCCATCTGCGGATCCCGAGTAAAGAAAGCAAGAGGTGAGTGAGGTGCCTAATGCCAAGGCATTGACCGGTGACGGTTGGAACTTGAGTGTCATGGTGAGAGTATGAGAGCTCTGTCCATATACTCTCCTCCAAATCCTTACTGAACCATCAGATGAACAAGTGAATACACACCCATCTTCTTGATTCACCACAATTGCATTGACATTGTCATCATGAGCCACAAACGAGTCCACAGCTCGACCGTCCGATATCCTCCAAACCTTGACAGTTTTGTCCCATGACCCGGTGTATAGAAGTCCCTCTGCATGGTAATAAGCCATGCAAGAGACACAGTCCTTGTGTTGGTTTCTATTAACCCTAGGAAACAATAGAAATGAGCTTTTTCTAGGTAGGGTTCGGACTTTTTTTGACCTAAAACTCTCTGAAGTAGTAATATTCCATACTCTAACCTTGTAGTCTTTGTGTGAAGTGAAGAGCATGTTTCCATAAGCTAACATGGCTCGGACTTCACCGGAGCTTGACTTGAGGTAGCCTCTCTCCATGCAGTCCGGCTGCCGCCAGACGCGGATGTGGCTGCTGGTGGAGCCAGTGAAGACGAGGCCACGGGAGGCGGCAATGGAGTAGATGTTGCCGTCATGGCGGTGGAGGGAAGCGATGCAGTGGTGGAGGAGGGAGGGGGAGGGGGTTTGGAGAGGGGAGAGAGTCCAGGGTGAGTCTGGGCTAGGTGGTGGCATGAGTGAGTACATTGAGGCAGTTGTTGAGGGTGTGGAAGGCCTTGTAGGGCTGAAATGGATGTCTTGTTCAGACATTTCTTGGAGGGTTTTGCAGGAGAGGTGAGTTGGTGATTGTATGGCTTTCCTCTCTTCATCTATGAAGCTGCATAGACTTCTCTTGCCATAGTGCTCCATGGTGGAGAGAGAGAGCAGGAGGGAGGAGGAGGAGGAGGAAGAGAAGTATGATGAGTATGGGATATAGATATAAAAGATTAAATGAGTTATATTAACAAGCTTTGTGACTTGTGAGAGTACAGGATATAAATAGAGTAAAGAGTACAGGATACAGACAAAGTAAAAATGTGTACAAAATTCATACCCAAAAATATACTAAATAAAATACCGTGTGAGGTTCTAATTCAACTCTTGTATAATAGAGTTCACATCTTGAATGAATGTGGATAACAATTAAATTTTCTAACAATTTTTTTTTGGGTACAGGTTTTGAGTCCTTAATATTACCCATATAAGATAAAGGAGTTGTATTAACAAGCTTATTAGTCATTATAAATTTTTTTGTATGTGTCTAATCTATACAACGGTGCTCACCAAATAATAATTCCTTTTTTGACAAATTACTAAGCTATATTGCTAGAAGATATTGCTGACATTATATTAATGTACAAATCATGAAGGCCCCAAGTCATGACAAGTATTAATTCAATAAATAAATAACAATAATAATATTATAATAATCAAATTTTTATATTATATTTGATTTCTCATGCAAGTTGTCAACTACATTAGAAATAGACGCAAGTGGAGGGACAAATTAAAAGTAATACTGATAATTTATATGATAAATCAAATATAATATATAAAAGTACATCATTATACCAATCATTTCAATCCAAAACAAGTGTGCTCATTTTCAACACACACACAAAAAAAAAAAAAAGAAAAAAAAAGAATGAGAAAATGCACAAATAAATAGTAGGGATTTACAGCTAAGAACTTTTAATAATGTGATGAGATACCCTTCCAATTTGATGTTCCAAAATGGCTAAGTACTTTGAAAGATTAGGAAATGCTATTAGGAAATGCTAAATAAATTTTTTTTTTTAAATATTTTTTTATGAATTTAATTATATTGATAATATTTTTATGTTCAAGACTTCAAGGCCCCGTTTGTTTTCAGAGGTAAAATGGAGAGGATTGATAGTGAGGGAATTATTAGTGATGGGATTGATAGTGAGGGGACTAAGTAAAATTGTGTTTGTTTTGATGATAGTTGTTAGTGTAGAGATTGTTAAATTATTTTTATATAAAATAAATATAAAATAAAAATAAAATAAAAAAAATACAAAAACATTAAACATTAATGCTTTAAAAAAATGCCCAACATGTAAAAAATTTTAAAAAAATAAAAATAAAATAAAAAAATTTCAGAAAAAAATAAAATAAATAAAATAATTATTTTTACTTAGCAAAAAATACAAAAAATTAAACATTAATGTTAAAAAAAAAAATGCCCAACATGTAAAAAATAAAATAAAAAATAAATAAATAAATAAATTTCTAGTCCGCCGAAATATTTTTCTAATACCAAGTCCTAGAAGTCCATCCGAATCCCATCTGCAAGGCCTATCCTAAACCCTTCGGCTTAACAGTCCCTTCCTCAACTTTGTAAACAAACAGCACATTAAATAGAACCCACAGCTATCCTAATCTCAATCCCCCTTTCATACCCCAAAACAAACGGGCCCAAAGGAGTACTTCAAGAATATGAGGGAGATTGAGGGCATTATAGATGATGCTTGGATTTTTGTATCTCAGAATCTGTCTCTTTGTTTTTAATGCACTCTTAATCATTCATACGTTGTAGTGTGAAAAACAACATATAAAAATCACGAGACATGATCGTGCGACAAGGAGTATTAAGACAAATGGACTAGTAATTTAGGAACAAGAATACCATGCTGATCGAGAATATATTCTATTGAGAACAATTATAGATCACCTCTTTATTTCAGGCTTTTATATCGCCAATCTAATCTCTTAATAATTATCTTAAACAAGAGAACTAATCATAAATATCTATGTCCGAGATATATAGGTTGTTTTTAGTATAGTTCTAAAATCTTAATTCCAGAGTTACTTTCAACATGTTGTTTAGTTTAAGTTTTGCAAAATTAATTCCAAGTTATATTTCAAAACTCATTTGAAAATCTGTTTGGTAGCATAGTTAGTTTTTAAATTTTGAATGTTGAAAAGAGCGCTTTTGATCTACCTGGTCGTCCTCCTAGACATCTCTCCGGATGTCCGGAATAGTGTTTTTTTTTTTTTGGGTGCAAATGTCACCTATTATTTGGAGAAAAAAAAAAAAAAAAGAATTTGCTTTTGACCTTTTTAACAAAAATATTATATATTTTTTATATTTTAAATCAAAAATATTTAAAAATAATAATTTGAACCAAATATACAATAAGGCCATGTTTGTTTGGATGAACTAGATTTGATTGGATTAGCATTCCCATGACTAATAGTCCTATGACTACGAATCCCTTTAAATTGTGTATCTTATCCTATGTTTGGATTGAGATAGGATTATAGGGAAGAACTAATAGTTCAGACTTTGACTTAGTCCTTTAATTTATATCTCACTTCCTCTGTGGGATTGAATATTATATCATTTGTAGGATACCATATCTGAATGGATTGTTAGTCCATACTTCAATTGTTTAACCAAATATCGGATTAATAATTTTATTGGACTATTAGTCCAATCCCAAGCTCATGTCCACCTAAACAAACATGGCCTAAAAGTTATCTTAAATCAGTAATTGAATATTTATTTTGAAAAAAAAATTATTTTCTTTGTAATATTTTTAATTCAAAAAATTGATTAATTTTATTTTTTGTTAATAATTAATTTTTTTAACTGAATTTTTAAAAAAAAATTGGTTATGAATATTGATTAGAATTTTCAATGGAGTTTTGCATAGTGTGTTTGGTTATGAGTTATAACAATTTGAATTAAGTTTTGAAAAACCAAACAAATTTTCTTATTTCACATGCCGCATCAAACATTCAAAACTCAATTCAACACTCAACTCAAAACTCAATTTAAAACTCTTTTCAAAACTCATAACCAAATAAATTTTCTACACTTCAATCATAATTTCCAAATTTACAAACTCAAAATACAACTTTATTCTCAAATCATATTTAAAAAACCCTATCAAACGTTATCATAATATTTCTCTATTTGATACTAATATTTTCAACATGGTGGGTACATTAATTACGGGTGTAACTGACAGATGCCTACATAGCTGTCAGTGACCATCATCTTATTGTGTAATTAATCTAGGGAAAATGATTTGGAGCCCTAAAAACACCTTCCTAATCCCCCTAATTTTCAATTTGGGCAACTGTATCCTTCTTTTTTTTTCTTTTTTTTTACTTGATATGAAAATTAGGAGGATTAGGGAGGGTATTTTTAGGGGGATGTAGCAAGGTCCTTAATCTAGGGCATTAAGAGTTACCAACTTATATGGAGTTTCAGATGCCCACATGCACACATTGATTAATTTTTCATCCAAATTTTTTACATGTTTAAAAATAATAATAATAATAATAATAATTTCAGCATTTGGGAGGGTACATTAATTACAGGTATAACTGAAAGATGCCTACATAGCTGTCAGTGACCATCATCTTAGTTAAAGTGTGTAATTAATCTAGGGCATTAAGGCCGCGTTTGGGAACAGGTTATTTTAGTAATTTTTGACTTTTTACGAAAAGATGTGCAGAAAAGTAGAGAGGTGATATGACTAGTTTTAGTTGACTTTTTGGCTAAAATAGCCAGTCCCCAAACGAGGCCTAAGAGGGACCAACTTATATGGAGTTTCAGATGCCCACATGTACACATTGATTAATTTTTCATCCAAAATTTCTACATGTTTAATAATAATAATAATAATAACAATAATAATAATAATTGTTGGAACAATCTTCTGTGTATATAAAATAACTTGAAATAAATTCAAATAAAATAAATAAATAACATACCGGATTTATTTATCGAATCAAATTAAAATTAAGACCAAGTCGAGTGTGTGACCAAATCGAATTAAAATTAATAATAATAATAATAATAATAATAATAACAATAATAATAATAATAATAATTGTTGGAACAATCTTCTGTGTATATAAAATAACTTGAAATAAATTCAAACAAAATAAATAAATGACATACCGGATTTATTTATTTATCGAATCGAATTAAAATTAAGACCAAGTCGAGTGTGTGACACTCTGTCCTTAAGACAGATTCGCCCCGCTACGGTACTTACGGTTGAGTGGCATCTATCTCCCAGGATACAATGATCTTCACAAATTGTAATAACACTTCAAACAATTTGTTCGGTGAACCAAACCTGTGATCTATACTCTCTTTAATTTATTCTAAAACTAAATATGAAGAATAAATGCACTAGAGAAAAATTGGACAACAATGAGACAACTTGACTATTTTTTCCTGACCCCTAGACTGCTGGAATCAGATTGTATTTATAGGCAAATTTCCAAAGGCCCGAACAGATACCAAACCCAGAATGAACCGATGCACTAAGGAAATGAACAGGTGCACCATGAATTCAAACATTGATTTGACCGTTAGCACTTTGAAAACAAATTTAAAAAGTTTCTGTTGGTCAAACAAATGAACAGTAGGCTTATTTATTATTTAAACTATTTCAAAATATATATATATATATTAAACTATTGAAATAGTTAAATAAATAAATAAATAAAGAGGTACAAACTTTAGGAAACTTTTTAGGAACCTAAAATTTGAATTTATAATTGAATTAAATTCTCACAATTACAAATTTTAGGAAACCACTTAGGAACCCAAAATTTGAATTTTAGAATTAAATTAAATTCCCACAACAATTTTTATTGAAAAAATTCAAATGAATTTTATCTAAAAAATTAATGTTAGACTCGAAAACGACATCAACTTCTCATTCACTCATAAATGGTTTTGACGTTCCGTCTTCACCGTGTGACTTGCCACGCGGCAAGGAACACTTCACCTCTTCGGACCCACTCAAAATTTTGGCTAAAAAATATGCCTATATTAAACCATTTTTCCAACAATCCCCCACATAAATGGAATTTGACGGAGAGAAAATGCAACAACATGATCTATTACAGAGAGTACAGAAATTGGAAATATTCTGCAAAGAATAGGTAGCTTTTGGCTTTGAACCTGCCCTTGTAAGACACTATCTGATTTACTAGCTAAAAAGTGAACATGATGTCTTGAACTGTTCAGCCGTTTGTGTAAACCAAGACAATAGAACCCACACGGTATATCTCTAGACACAGTTTAGTTCTCACTATTATGTTCATTTTGGCCTTGAACAACCTGGTCATTCATGAGTACTCTAAAGATTTGTAGCCCTTCACAAATCTTATAGAACCGGCCCAGTTCACACTCACATAGGTGATTCTTATGAAGAGTATCCTGCCATACTCCACTAGGTTTACCTAGATATAAGAATCATTAAAAGTTTTACTTAACCTAAAACGTTGCAGACATCACTATTTCATCATAGAAATTGGTAGGAGTTAAGACTCCTCAATGATCCTTCTGAGTCATTCACAACTCGGTTGTCCCTTTGAACCTAGATCTTGGGATCTCCAGTCAACTAAGTTGGGTTACCGTTGTGGTAACTCTTATTTAATAGGCTTTAGTCTCATTTCCCTCGATGAATTCTCAACTAGCTCTCTTGCTATGGTTAGTGGATCCGCTATGTTGTCTTTAGACTTAACATATTCTATAGAAATAATTCTATTAGAGAGTAGTTGTCTTACGGTGTTATGTCGACGACGAATGTGTCGTGACTTACCGTTATACATATGACTCTGTGCTCTACCTATTGCAGATTGACTACCGCAATATATGCATATAGTAGGCACCGGTTTTGGCTATATTAGAATATCTTCAAGGAAGTGGCGAAGCCATTCTGCCTCTTCCCCTGCTTTATCTGAAAGCTATGAATTCAGATTCCATAGTAGACCTAGCAATACAAGTCTGTTTGAAAGATTTCTAAGATACAGCCGCCCCACCAAGAGTAAAGACATACCCACTAGTGGACTTCAAGTCTCTAGTATCCGATATCCAATTTGCATCACAGTATCCTTCAAGTACTGCTGGATATCTAGTATAATGAAGCCCAATGTTACGAGTAAATCGGAGAAATGAGATATCTTAGAACCTTATTGCTTTCCAGTGTTCTATTCCTGGATTACTCGTATATTTACTTAATTTACTTACTGCATAAGCTATATCTGGGGCGAGTGCAGTTCATCAAGTACATTAAGCTTCCAATAATTTAGGCATACTCTAATTGAGAAATACTTTCCTGTACATTCTTAGAAAGATACAAATTAACATTTACAGATGTTCTAGCAAGATAATCATCATCTTTGCTGAATTTGTCAAGTATTTTCTCAATGTAATGAGATTGTGACAAAGCATATCATTCCGATGTTTTGGTAATTTTTATACCAAGAATTACATCAGCAATGCCCATGTCCTTCATGTCAAACTGTTTATTCAACATTTTCTTAGTAGTTTTAATCATGTCATTATTACTACCTATGATGAGCATATCATCCACATAACGACATACAATGACATAACATTTGTCTGTGTTTTTAATATAAATACATTTATCACACTCATTAATTTTAAATCCATTTGACATCATTGCCTTGTCAAATTTCTCATGCCATTACTTTGGCGCTTGTTTTAAACCATATAATGATTTAACCAATTTATAAACTTTCTTTTCTTTCCCTGGAACAGAAAACCCTTCTAGTTGTTCCATTTTAAGAAAACGGTTTTAACATCCATTTGATGAATTTCTAGATTGTATAGAAATGCAATGGCAATTAGCATTCTAATGGATGTTATTCTAGTAACCGGTGAGTATGTGTCAAAGTAATCTAGACCTTCTTTCTGTCTAAAACCTTTGACTACAAGTCTTGCCTTGTAATTATCAATTGATCCATCCGCTTTCATTTTCCTTTTGAAAATCCACTTGTACCCAAGAAGTTTACAACCTGGTGGCAAGTCCACTAATTCCCAAGTGTGATTTTGCAAGATGGATTCAACTTCACTGTTGACAGCTTCTTTCCATAAAGGAGCTTCAGGACTGGACATAACCTCTTTAAAAGTTAAAGGCTCATTTTCTAACAAATATGTTAGAAAATCTAGACCAAACGATTTTGAGGTTCTAGCACATTTACTACGCCTAGGTTCCTCTTCCTCATTTTGATCTAACTCTTGTTCTTGATCATGTTCATGATCATTACTAGTAATAGCATCAAAAGATCTTTTCTTATTACTAGTCTCTTGTCCAGTCTTATTTGGAAATACATATTCAAAGAAAGATGCATTCCGAGATTCAATAATAGTATTTACATGCATTTCGGAATGTTCTGATTTATGAATCAAAAACCGATATGCACTACTATTCTTGGCATAACCAATGAAAATGCAATCAATGGTTTTAGGACCTATCTTAGTCTTTTTAAGACTAGGAATAGCCACTTTAACCAAACACCCCCACACTTTTAAATATTTGTAGGATGGTACTCTTCCATGCCACAATTCATAAGGTGTTTGATTTATTTTCTTTCGGGGTACTTTATTTAAAAATAATTAGCAGAAAGTATTGCTTCCCCCCACAAGTTCTGAGGTAATCCAGAACTGATTAACATGGCATTCATCATTTCTTTTAAAGTCCTATTTTTCCTTTCAGCAATTCCATTTTGCTGAGGTGAGTAAGGAGCAGTAGTTTGATGAATTATTCCATGTTCTTTACAAAATTCACCAAAAGGTGATTCATATTCACTAAGTTTGTACCTCTTTATTTATTTATTTATTTAACTATTTCAATAGTTTAATATATATATATTTGAAATAGTTTAAATAACAAATGAACCTACTGTTCCTTTGTTTGATTAACGGAAACTTTTCAAATTTGTTTTCAAAGTGTTAACGGTCAAATCAATGTTTGAATTCATGGTGCACCTATTCATTTCTTTAGTGCATCGTTCATTCCGGGTTTGGTATCTGTTCGGGCCTTTGGAAACAAATTTGAAAAATTTCCGTTGGTCAAACAAAAGAACAGTAGGTTCATTTATTATTTAACTACTATTCAAATATATATATATATTAAACTATTGAAATAGTTAAATAAATAAATAAATAAAGAGGTACAAACTTTAGGAAACTTTTTAAGGAACCTAAAATTTGAATTTAGAATTAAATTAAATTCTCAGAAAATAATTTTCGGATTTATTTAAATTCCCACAATAATTTTTATTGAAAAAATTCAAATAAATTTTATCTAAAAAATTAATGTTAGACCCGAAAACGACGACAACTTCCCATTCACTCATAAATGGTTTTGACGTTCCGTCTTCACTATGTGACTTGCCACGCGGCAAGGAACACTTCACCTCTTCGGACCCACTCAAAATTTTGGCTCAAAAATATGCCTATATTAAACCATTTTTCCAACAATAATTTCAGCATTTGGGAGAGAAAAAGTAGAACATGGTTGCAAATTAGAACCCTCCAAAGCCCAAAATCTAATTCATTTATATAGTTCCAAATATAAAAAAATTTCAACTGATATATCATAAATAATAGAAGATTTTTCTTCCCTAATATATGAATCTCAAGAAAATTGCTACATAAACTCAACTAGAAAATAAGTATATTTAAGTAGGATAGTTGGTATAAATCTGAGGTATATGTCAAGAAAGAGACCTAAAATTTAGGTTAATTATGCACCATGTATGAAGAACAATGGACCTACTCTCAAATTTAGGACACAGAAAAATGGGTACTGTGATGATCAATTCTAGAAGGAAAGTGCAGTCTTTCATGCTTTCAATAATGGTCCCTCCTCAAAATAATAATAATAATAAATATAAATAATAATGATAATAATGGCCTGCATTTACCAAATCTTTTGTGTCGGCACGCTCAAGAGAGTGTTTGTGATATGTGATTCTTTCTGCTGATGTGCTTGTATTGATTTGATAAATGCAACTGATGGGTAATTGCATGTATTCGGGATTTACATGTGGCCTTGCTATTAAAAAAAAAAAGAATGAAGAGTTGCAACAAGAACAAACAACGAAACTCAAATAAAATAATTATTTCTCAATGAAATATCATTAATCATCAAGTAGTTCAGAAGCTTAGATTTGAATTTATTATAATAGAGCAATCTTAAAGAGAAACAATGAAAGGACAATCCATTGCTAATCAAGTTTAAAAAAATTAGAAAAATTATAAAAACGAATTTGAGTTAAGCATAAATTTGGATTATAAAGACTTACAAGAAACATGTTAAAACAAACAACAACCAACACAGAAACTACTACACAAACTAATAGCAAAAACAACTTTCCTAGAACAGTAAAATTGCAAAAAATTAAGCCTTAAATGCTGTAATCCGTTTGAAAAGCGTCTTAGATCATGGTAAACCAATGAATTTTGATTGTGGTTGGGTTATTTCAAATCGAACATGAGTATTTCATACATAATCTGCCAATGTCGATCCAAACACTTTATCATTTTGTCATCTTATAATCCAAGTGATGTGTAAAAAATAAAAAAAAAACATTCATATTTATTATAGATGTGTGGTGTGGGCATATGTACATTCTGTGTTGGTACATACATACATGTTATTTTCTGGTGAGGCTGTTTGGTGGCTAGGAAAAAAAAAAGGAAGAAAAGGGCCTCACTGGTGTTGGCTATGGCAAAGCAATAACTATCAACTTGAACATCTGCTTATTATGGTTGGACACATTATGGAATCTCCATAACTGATGGTTGTTTGATATATATATTTCTATATCTAAGAAAAAAAAAACAAAGAAATGCAAACATAGCAGTTGGGCACATTCAATAAAGTTAGAACTAGATTTAATGGAACACTGCTACCTCTCTTGCTCCTTTAATGATAATTTATTATATTTTATCAATAACATATAATCTCGTTTAAGGACTGTTTAACTAGATTCATATTAATTTTTTTATTGAAATCAAATCACTATTTTTAACCTTTTCACCAATTTTCAAGGCTTTTTTCATTCTAATCCTAATATTAAACAATGACCTAGGAATACTTGTCAGCATTTGTCTTTTTTATTATATTTTGCTTATCACATGTTATTATTATATTTGTAAGGGACATAAATCGTGAGACCCATTAAATTAGTAAGCGACACGTGAAATGATAAACAAAATTTCATAAATTGCCTGACTCTGCTTTGTCTATTGATTCAACTTAAGACAAAGAAAGGGGAATAAAAGAAAAGAAAAAAAAGATAAGGGATCGTGTTCAAAGGTAGATTGCATATAAAGATTTGTCGAGCAATATAAATCAGTTTTGAAGTTTGGCATACCTAGAAGTATTAATAGTATAACTAAGACTTGGGTCAATGAATTATTAAATAATTTTCTACTTGAAGCTAAGCACCAAAAAACTCAAGAAATTGATATTTTTTGTGTTATGTGAGCCTCAATTATTTATGTAAATTTAAAGAGTTTGTGTGTTTGGGAAGTGAGTTTATGTAGATTTTAGGAATGTAGTTTTATGAGATAAAAATTTTTAGTGTTGGGAAGATAGTGTTTTATGTGGTTGGTGTGATGTTTGTGAGAAAAAGTGAAATGATATGGGGTTGGATGTGATATTTTTGGATGTGTTGTAAAACTTTTGTCTTTAGTGGAAAAATGAGATAAAAATTTGGGTGGTGGCTTCCCAAACACCACCTGTATTTGGTACACCTCACACGCTGCCTTTGCGGAAGAAGCAACAGCCGTGTGTCGCACTAGCCCAACACTTGAACTAGTACACCTAGACCAAACCGGGACCTTGGAAGTGTCAACCGAAGTGCACAACACTGACTTAAAAGCAAAATTCAAGCCAAATAAATGACAACAAAATGAAGTATTTATTACAATCTAGAAGGCTATTACGATGCACAAATGCTTAATGTTGGGTTATGTTTAAGGCACATGTGGTCTAAAGTTTGGTTATGTGAATTACAGCTCTACTATTATTAATTCTTCTACTCGGTTCTTTTTATAATTATTTTAATTAAGTGTAGTAATTTTGTAGAAATTGACAATTTGTATCAATATCATTGGTAACAATATAAATAGTATAATCCATGGATGGGTAAGATTCTCAGAACTAGAACCATTTGGTTCCCGCTTGGAGCATTTTCAAAAAACTTGCTAGAACCAGCATTTGCAAGAGGTATTTTTTGCTGCATATGTTTAGCTTTTGTTTTTATTTTTTTTGATCAGCGCATATGTTTAGCTTTTAGTGCAGACCTTGTATTTTATCAAGTCAAAACACTTTGAAGAGAGTGCAAACAATGAAACACAAAACAAAAGTCCGATAATGACTACGATGAATAAGTTTGACATCTTTTGCATTTGGCAATATGATGGAAAATTTTGTGGGTTGTAGTGGGGGAGCCAGCTGAAAGTTGTCCTTATTGAGAAGATGATAAACACACCGGTAGTGGAGAGGAAAAGGCCAAGATAGCCTTATGAGATAGAGAGGGTGATAGTAAGGAGCTTTATATGCCAGAAGAGCAACGATACACACCATAACAATTGAGGTATCACATGTCTTGGTCAAGCTCCCCCCATCTCTCTAAACTTGGTCCAAGCATACTTCGCTCCAGAGGGGGGCTTAGCAAATGCCCAAACGAAACATTGAATTCTAGCTTCCGCTAGTGGTCCCGAGTGGGGTAACTAGGCCCTGCTCCTAGCCTAACTAACATGAGCAAAACACTTTAGTCTTGGAGGTCAAAGCGTGTTCAGTGGGGCTACTGGTGATTGGGTTCTGGAATTGGGCAAGCGAGCAATCCGGGAGTGGTATACTAGGCTTGGCTTGAGGAACCTAGGTGCTGAGACACAACACAAGTGGGCCACATATGTGTTGTCATGTAATGTGGACACGTGGTGCCAAAGTCCTGGAGGTGCAGCCACCCAAGAAATGTCGTGGCTAAATTGTGGCAACACCACGTGGCAAGGCTGGACTCTTGTACCTACAATTTGTAACAAGGCAAAGCCATTTCACTATAATTTATGTATATGAAGATCATTTCCTGTAACGGTTGTGATCTCAAAAACACATCTTGAATCATGAAATTGTAAAAGCATAACCAATCAATTGTAGAGCTTCAACAACAAAAAACATTCAGAAAAACTGGAAAAACTTCCATCAAATTCACACATATGATGGTCGTCTTTCACTCTCTGATCCCTCTAAACTTCTCTCTCTCCCTGCAAACCATTGAACTGTTCGCCTCGCTATTGGCAGCCAAATCGCCCTCATTCTCTCTGAACTCTCAGATTCCCCACTCCAATTCCTTACACTGAACTCTCTGAACCTTGAAAGGTTTGTAGTCTCCGACATTGATCTCTTCTTGCCTCGACTCAATAGTCTTGAAATTGTACTTTGGTTTCCTTCACTGTTAGAAGCAGAAGGAAAACTTGAACTTGAAAATGCAAATGAATTACTATTATTCATTTTACCAAACTTAGACTCATACAACCTCTTCATCTCCAAGTCCTCCTTAATCTTCATGACATGTTCATTCATGGAAAACGCATGATTGAATCTAGTACTAGTCAGATTATTCAAAGGAGAGAATCTCTCACTGGACATGATACTAATCATCTCGGAATTCAAGAATGTCAAGTCTGAGGAGTTGAGATCGCTCCACCGCCTCTTGTAAACAATGTCATAAATAATGATCTTGTGCTCGAACTTATGGAAGAGTTTTTGAATGTCACCTTCTTGACCAAAAGATCTTTCTTGGGTCTTTCAAATTTTCGAAAACTGCTTCCCAGGTTGAATCTTGATGATGATCTTTGAACAAATAACTCAAGATTTGGATCCTCTAATAGATTTGAAGGATTTCCGGTGTATCTAAGACTATTTGTATATGTGCAATTCATGAGCTCCACTTCATCAAATTTGTACCGGCAAAGAGGACAGCTAGAGTGGCTTTCTAACCAGTTATCAATGCAATTCATGTGAAAAGCATGCCCGCACTTTGGCAACAACCGAAGAACTTCGGTATCCTCAAATTCTGATAAACAGACTACACACTCTAGGCCTTGTTTTGATCCCTCAAGCGAAGAAAACCAAAAAAATGGGAGTGATTCAATAACTGCTTTATCAATCCCCGAAAATCTAGACCTTGATCCGATCACAAGTTCACCAAGGTTGCTGTGAGGTGTAGGCATGGCTGTGTGGCAGCACTTTGAATAGACAACTATATGGAGAAAATAATTGAGACAATGCTACAGATGATTGCAACGCGCGATTGGTGTACCTTGGGGACATGGGGATTGGTGGGCCCATATTGGGCTTCAACATGGAAGAACAAGAAAAGAATTGCGACAAACAATCGTAAATGATTCATGGATAGGTGAACACACCTATTGTCATCCATGATCTTGGAAATCTTGATTGTGTGTAATATTGTCAATAAGATGAAGTTCATGTTGAAGGTCTTGCTATGGATGGCAAGTTTTTATATGTCTGAAGAGCCTAGTAATGCATGTCTGATTTCCTTGTGTCTTCTTTAATTAATTGGCAATGTCATATTCAAGTGTTTTGGTAAAAAAAAACTGCTTGGAAGATGGATCCAAATTGATAAGTCCTGTGAGAAAGCAAATTTTATTTAGTAATCTTACCATAGTTCAAAAGTTGTATTGGAGTTGGACTTGAGCGTTCTACATCAACAAGGTTTGCAAGACTAAACAATGTTGAGTACAAATCTTTCAAACATTAGAGTACAAGCCTTTTTATGCAACGAAGGACACATTGGGAATTCTGGAAAAAGAACCACGCTCGAATGGGCTCAAAGCGCTAGAGCAAGGCTACTCCAAAATGTTTCATTTTGTTCGCGCTCAAGCGAGATGGTTTGGGTTCGAGCAGGAGACACCGATTTTGTGATATATAAGTTGGTTTATTGATTGTAAACACCTCAAATTGGTCTCTAAGACCTCCAAAGGCTCTCGCACTATAAATATAAGTTGTATATCTCATATTAGTTGGTTGTTGAAATACAAACTAAGTTTTGGTGAGAGATTAAGTGATAAACCATGGTAGCTCTTTGAGTATTCGTTCTTTATTATATTGAAAATTATTGCTTGTGTTGTGGGATTGCCCATGGACGTAAGCTTACGCCGAAGGAAGTAAGCTTATGCCGAACCACGTAAATCTCGATATCTTGTTTGATTTTCTCTCTATTCTCTATATCGAATTGCGATTATTCTAGTTGATCAAAAAAAAAGATTAGTGATTATTCTAGTTCTTATTCTCAATATTCATTACCATTATCAACCTTAGTGTGGTTAAATTTTCTAGAGACTCGCTACACAACACCATGTTGCTACAGACAAATAAATTATAGAAAAAAGTCACAGAATAGATATGTGGGTGTGGGGCCCACACCTACCTTTATATATGTTCTGTGACTTTCTGTGTCGCAACACGTTCTCATTCCTAATTGGCAAGGTTTTGGCGTTGAGGGCCATGTTGCATTTCATATTTACCATTGTTTCTTGAAACTCTGTTCTTGAGATTCATGGCCTTTCTATATGTTTGTAAATTGTATTTTACAGTTTTATAGGTCTAATTGACATACCCATTTGAATGTCTTGTTTAGAGGATGACTCTTATTTGAATCTCTTTGCATGTCTTAATCAGAAATACTAATAATAATATAAACCCAACAACAACGACAACGACAACAACAATAATAATAATAATGAAAAATGGGTAGGTTGGAAAACAACTAAAGCTATGTCTCCATGTCCAAATGGACACCTCAGGCTGTCTATGTCTCAAATATTTAAGCTATAAAATGGAAAAGGCCATAACAGAGTAAGTTTAAAAACAACTAGAGCTATCTCCCAAAAAAAAAATTTCGCAAACCCATCAAGCAGCAAGGAAATAGATTCCGGTAACTAATTGCTAATTAAAGTCCAAACAAACTGCGCTAATTTTATAATCATAGTATATTTTTTGTGTTTATTTTGATGAAAATGTTATTTACCAAATAAAAAAGTAAATTTTAGGTGTGAAGTGAAATATTTTCCAAAGCTAGCTAGCTAGCTATAACATATGACCAATTTTTATTACCATTTCATATTCTTTCAAACACAAAACCAATCACAAACATCAAATTAAGGACCTAGGAGAAATATATCGGTAATAAAAAATAAAATAAAATAAAAAAACATTCCAGCAAGCTCAGGAATCAAGATTTGCAAATTCTCAAAAAAGGGGCTAATTGAGATCCCTCAGAGTCTTGGCAAAAAACCCATATCAACAATTCACATGGATTATGTTTATCAAGAGCATTTAGATACTACCACAGAACAGGACAGAGATTGCACAATTTTGGAACAATACAGCCTGTGAGAATATATGTATATATGGCAATATATGTATATATTCCATACTTGTGTATATTAGGAATTAGGCAAATTAGGCAAGATTGTAGTGGTGTAAATAGGAATGTATTTCCTTTTTCAATCGTAGATTTAGGGCTATATAAACTGATGAATTGTTTGTAAATAATACAAGTTGAATATACAAGTTTATTCAGAAACTTACATGGTATCAGAGCAACACGATCGTTGATCTCGTGGTGGCTAGGGTATCGCACAATCTGGTCTCTCCGTCTGGCTCTTCATCTCGGTTGTCGTCGCCGACTCCCGTCTCTCTCTCGTTTTTGGCTCACGACGTTTCTCTCTCTGACGCGAAGGTCTGTTGCTTACGACCTCTGCCTCTTCTGGTTCGCTAGGTTCACGAAGGCCTCTCTCTCTCTCTCGAACCTCTGTCTGACGCGAAGGTCGTTTTTGGTTTGTGTTTGTGTTTGGTTTGGTTTGTCGCTCGACCTCGAAGCTCTTCCTCAGTCTCTGTTCTGTGCCCTAGCTCGACTTCTGATTCACACAGCATTGAACTTGTTAGGTTATTCTTAGTTTATTACAGTTTGACCCCTCAGTTTTTTGGTTATTAGACTTAAACTTTTGGTTCGGCTATTTTGCTCTATTTTGGGTTATTACATTTGAACCCCTCAGTTTTCTAATTATTATTATGATGTCTCTGGCCTCGGGTGAGTGTGCCTTCTACCATCAGATGGACCATTGGAAGTATCACTGTCCCAAAAAAAGATGCTTGTCTTCTCAGCAGTCTCGGACGCAGTTTTACTCTTATTCTTCGAGTAATTTTTAGGCTCCCACTGGTTCTACTGCATCTGCTCTAACTCCTGATCTTGACTTGGCTTCATTGAGTGCTCAGATTAGTCAACTTCAGCATATACTGTCTACCTTCCAGTCATTCTCGTCTACCTCCATTGTTTCCTCTCTTTATTCAGGTTTGCTTGGGACTTCTTCAGGTATCTTTTCGTCTGTCTGGATTTTTGACTCTGGTACCTCTTATCATATGACTCACCATCTCTTCTTACTTCAAAATTGTACTCCCCATTCATTTTCTATTACTGTTAATGCTGCTAATAGGTTTGGTATGTCTGTTATATCTGTTGGGTCTGTCTTACCATCTACTATATCTGCTGTCTCTATTCCATCTGTCTTTATGTTCCTCAGTTATTTGTTAGTTTATTATCTATTAGTCAGCTTGATGCCTCTGGTTTTGATGTTATATTTTCTTCTTCTATCTGTTCTGTGCAGGATCGGATGTTCAAGCAGCAGATTGGGATTGGCCGTAAAGTTGAAGAGCTCTATGTGGTGGAGAGCTTGCATCTGTCTATAACAACTTCTCAAACTGCTTTTTTCTCTTTTCAGTTAGATTCTCTGTCCAATCCTTTCTACTTGTGGCATTTTAGATTAGGGCATTTGTCTACTGACCTCTTATGGTCTTTAGCTCGGTCAAGTATATTGGGTAAAGTTGCTCCTAGTGAACTTACTGAATATCGGGAGTGTAAACTTGCCAAAATGACAGCTTTTCTATATCTGATACACAGTTTTCTTTAGTTCATAGTGATGTTTGGGGTCCTTCTTCTGTTCTCACCAAATGGGATTCTGCATACTATGTGTCATTTGTTGATGACTGCATCCGTTACACTTGGGTTTATCTTATGACTCATAAGTCCGATTTCTATCAAATATACCGTACTTTTCAGTCTATGATTACTTCTTAGTTTGGGTCTACAATTAAAGTGTTACGGTCTAACTTGGATGGAGAATATTTTAAAAATGAGTTATGTGAGTATTTGGCCAATTTGGGTACTATCCACCAAACTTCTTGTACAAATACACCTACCCATAATAGTCGAGCAGAACATAAACACCGTCATCTCCTTGAGACAGCCAAGTCTCTTCTTCTCTCTGCCTTAGTTTTAGTTCCATTTTGAGGGGGAGGCAGTTCTTACTGCTACTTTTCTTTTCAACCGCATGCCTACTCTCATTCTTTCTGGTCGGCCTCCTTACGAGGCTTTATTCTCCCAAATTCCTAACTACTCCCTCCTTTGTGTGTTTAGGTTTGCCTGTTTTGTCCTTCTTCCCCGCAAAGATAGGACTAAACTTAGTGCTCAGTCTGTCTTTTGTGTCTTTTGGGGTTATAGTCCTACACAGAAAGGCTATCGGTGTTACGACTTTTGTTTCCCGTCGTTTTTGTGTCTCCCGTTATATTTCTTTTCTCAAACTTCTACTTTACTTTCAGCTTCCTCCTCTCACCGCCCTAATTTCCAAAGAGGATTTGGTTCATATTGATCTGTTTCCTTCTGAGGTCCCGTCTGATGAGTACATCTTTACAGTTCCTCCTGAGCTTGTTCCATCTTCTCCTCCTACTTCACCTTTGGCTGCTTCTCCTCTTTCGGTTTCTTTTCCTCATCCGTTGTTAATTTATTCTCGTCGTAAGGCTCCTCCTCCGCTGGTTGTCTCTACCCTTGCTGCTGATCCTCTGCTTCTGACGACTCTGATCCTACTACACACTGATATCCTACTCGAGCGCTTTATCCTCCAAACAGGTTATGTTGGTCTAATATATGTTTTTTTACTTTCTATCGTACTTTTTTGTCTGACATTCACTCTTTTTGAGAACTTTAGTCTTACAAGGAGGCCTGTCAAGATCCTCATTAGGTTCAAGCTATGGAGGATGAGTTGTCTCCTTTACATAAACCCAGTACTTGGGAGTTGGTTCATTTGCCTGCTGGTACTAATCTGGTTGGTTGCAAATGGGTCTACAAAATCAAGACTTATTTTGATGGTTCTCTTGAGCGCTACAAAGCTTGTCTGGTAGCTAAAGGTTTCTCACAGGAGTGTGGTATTGATTATGAGGAGACATTTGCCCCTGTTACCAAGATGACTATTGTTCGTACCTTGATTTCTGTTGTTGCTGTTCGACATTGGCCTCTCTATCAGATAAACGTTAAGAATGCTTTTCTTAATGATCATCTCACTAAGGAGGTCTACATGCATCCTCCCCTTGGTCTTCTCAACTCCTGTGGGCATTGTCATCTTCGGCGTGCTCTATATGGTTTGAAACAGTCTCCTCGTGCTTGGTATGATCGCTTTCAGACTACTATTACCAAGCTTGGATTTCATTATTCTGTTTCCGACTCTGCTTTGTTTCTGAGACATACCTCGGCTGGTTTTGTTGTTCTCCTACTCTATGTGAATGATGTGATCATCACTGGCTCTGACTCTTTTGTTATCTCTGAGGTCAAGCAACATCTTTTCCGCACCTTCGAAATGAAGGATCTGGGTCCATTGCAGTATTTTCTTGGTATTGAGGTTGCCTCTTCTCCAAAGGGCTATTTTTTGTCTCAGGCCAAATATGCTAATGAGGTTATTCACCGTGCCTGTCTTACTGAAACTAAGGTTTCTGATACACATATTGAGCTTAATGTGAAGCTCTACTCTACTGATGATGTCCCTCTGGATGATCACACTTCCTATCACGAGCTTGTGGATTGTTTAGTTTATTTGACTGTCACTCGCCCTGATTTTACTTATGTTGTTCATGTGGTTAGTCAGTTCATTTATGTTCCTCGCTCTACCTATTGGGCTGCTTTGGTTCGCATTCTTCGCTATCTCAAGGTTACCATATTTCAGGACTTACTGTTGTCCTCTATTTCCTCTTTAGATTTGATGGCCTATGCTGATTCTAGTTAGGCTGGTAATGTTAATGATCGCAAGTTCACCTCTGGTTTCTGTATGTTTCCTGGCAATTCCTTGATCTCTTGGAAAAGTAAGAAACAAACTGTTGTTACTCGTTTTACTGCCGAAGCTGAGTACCGTGCTATGGCTCATGCTACTATTGAGCTTGTTTGGCTGCGTTGTCTTCTCTCTAATTTGGGTGTACCTCAGTCTTCTTCAAACTGTCTCTATTGTGACAGTCGCAGTGCTATTCAGATTGCTCACAATACTATCTTCTATGAACGGACCAAACACATTGAGATTGATTGTCACTTTGTCCGCTAGCATTTGAGGTTTGGCTCTATCTTACTTCCTTTCGTCTCCTCGGCTTTGTAACTTGTGGACTTTTTCACTAAAACTCACATTACTGCTCGGTTTCAGTTTCTTCTTAGCAAACTCTCCATGTTTTTCTGCTAAAATACCTTGAGTTTGAGCGCGAGTGTGGGAATATTTGTATATATGGCAATATATGTATATATGGCATACTTGTGTATATTAGGAATTAGGCAGATTAGGCAAGATTGTGGTGGTGTAAATAGGAATGTATTTCTTTTTTCAATTGTAGATTTAGGGCCATATAAACTGATGAATTATTTGTAAATAATACAAGTTGAATATACAACTTTATTCAAAAACTTACAACATAAAAGAAATCACAAAAAAGAAAAGAAAAGAAAGAAAGAAACATCATACATGAGATAACCACACTTACTTTTCCCTTGATCGAAGATTGAAGATCAGGTGGCAATATTTGACAATTTTGATGCTTGTGAATCATCAAAACAAAGCGCAGCTGCTAAGGTTGATTGGGCATTAATGATATGAAGCTAGCATGAAAACCCTATGGCACCCTCTGTGGCAGTGTTATGTTGGCAACTGACTCACTTCCAAAATTCTTCACATCAACTATATAAACCTACAAAATGGAAGAATTTAACACAATTTCCCATGTTTATCATAACAAGAGAACAAGTATAGTTTTCAGAACCTATTTTTTGAAAAACACTAAAAATTAGTCAGTGATAAAAATATTCAAATTACAAAATGCTAGCATTTGCACTCACCTCTAGTATGTATGTATGTATGTATGTATGTATGTATGTATATATATATGAAGACTCCCTGTTTCCATTTTTTTTTTTTCATTTTAATTTAGATTTCCAACAATAATTTATATGGAGCAAGAGGATTGTGATCTCTCTATTCCATTACATCATCCAAGTTACTGTAAGTGTAATGATCTTTTCTTAATTTAAAATAGTTATAAATTTACATTCATATTTCATAGTCATTACTCCATTACATATATCATACTTTTATTTCCAAATCTGGTAGTCCTCTAAATTTTCAATTTGGTTAGCGGCGAATAAATTTTTGCTGAGTTTGTATCAAATGTGAGAGATTTTGAAATAAATTTATTAAACTTAAACACTTTTAAATTTATTTTTATTAAAATTCATATAGCTTTTTCAACATTTTTGTTTCCAGCTCCCTCATCATAAGCCTTTACTAGTATATATATATGGGGAGAGAGAGAGAGAGAGAGGGGAATGGAAAAGCAAAGCAGAGCATATACTGATGTTGTGAAAAATTTACAAACCTAGTGGGGGCTGAAGAGGCGGTGGAAGCAGAAGCTGGTCTCCTCCTCCGGTGTGGCCAGCGGGGGAAGAGAGGTGGTTCCGCGGTAATGGTTGTGGCGGCGGGGGACGGAGGGAGACGGTGGTGATTGTGTTTTGCAGATAATGAAAAGGGGGAAAATATGAAAGGGAAATGACAAATCTCAATTATCAGTGTGTTTATTTATTTATTTTTGTTTTTAATGAATATTTTTTTAATTTTAAACAATTTTTTTTAAAAAACTTTTTTAGATATACGTTACTTAGATGTATCTAAATAGTAAATTATTTGTGAAAAAATATTTTTAAAAATTAATAAATACACAAAAATATGAAAAATGTATTAAATTTTTATTTTTATTTTTATTTTTATTTTTTTTATATTTTTCGTATTTAGTGAATTTTTTAAAGAGTTTTTTTACAAATATTGTACTTTCTAAGTGTATTTATATTAGGTTGTGTCTAAAAATTAAAAAAATTACATAAAATATTAAAAAGATCAGTGAAAACAAAAAAATACAAAAAATGAAAAAGTAAAATTTTCTAAAAAGTGAATTCTGAAAACTGAAACAAATAGAGTGAATTTTATTTGGAATAGAATTCTTGATAATGTTTATGACTAATCATATATGTTAATCATATTATTTAATTTTGATGATGCCTAAAATATTATTTGTAATAATTTGGATTTTTTTTTAATATACATATTTATTTGACACAAAATATTATCTTTTTAAAATATATATATTTGTTAAATATTAGTTAAATAAAAATATTTTTGAAAACTTTACTATTTACTTTTTGAAAATTTAGGCTGATCACTATTCACTCTTTGACAAAATTAAAATTGATTAATTATATAATTTTGACAAAAATGATTGATTGGTTGTATTATTTTGACAAATGTGATATTAATGAGTTGTCTTCTTTTGACAAAAGAGATATATCCAAATGTAATGGTAGGATATATTTAGTTTAAAATCTCTACAACATATACAATATTTTAAAGAGGGCATATATTTTCAGATCCATCATAAATATTATTAAAGAGATTTTTCTATATGCAAATATTTGATTAGAACGTTATATATATATATATATATATAATGCATATAATATAAATAGAATTCATCACGTACGCTATTAAACTTTCTACACTAAATTGATTATATCATATTATAATCAAACAAGAAGAAAAAGATGGAGTTATATATATATGTGTGTGTATATATATATATATATATAGATGGAGCAAATCATTTGTTTGTTTAAAAGTTGTGAATTTTGTATTAAATTGTCTATAAAAATGGTGGCTCCATGTTTGAAAAAATAAACAAAAGGAAAAGAAAAAATTAGTCTTACTTTTATCCTTTTAATTATTAACATTTGCTGACTATTTAAAATCAAGGAGTGTGCTTATGTAAGCCATGACATCAAGAGCGTGCTTATGTAAGCCATGACGTCAGCAAGGAGCGTCCAACGGGTATATTTTTGTGTATAAATAGAAGTGTTGTGTGTGGAGAAAAAATAAAGAACTTGAAGAGAAAATTTTCTTAAGCTCCAAAATTCTGAGTACATTGTATTCTGCTCTTTCACTTTTAGATCTAAGTCTAGCCTTTGTTCTTACACTTTCATATCTACTCTTTGTGAGAGAATTATTGTAAAGTGGGTTCAAGTACCACTTATTCTTATTCCTTATTTTTGTGAGAGATTTTGTAAGGGTAAGGCATTTATTATTGAGTGAGGCTCAATAGATAAAAGTAAGTCATGTGCCAAATCCACAAGCTTGGTGGTGTATTTATTCAATTGATAGTAAAGAAATTCTCAAGGAGATTCCTTGGGGAGTGGACGTAGGCCTGGCGTGCCGAACCACTATAAATCGCAGTGTTTGATTTTCTCTCCCTATCTCTCCTACTCTTATATTGATAATTATTATTCTGTTTTTTTTTATTTATTAAAATTCTGAATATTGTGTTAATTTTAATATTGTGAAATTTTTAATAACCCAATTCACCCCCCTCTTGAGTTGCCTATCTGGGATAACAATTGGTATCAGAGCCTAAACTCTAGTTTGTGTGACTTAACCGTCTTAGAGTAGATCATGGCAACCCCTAGTTATTCTTTACCCGAGGGACAAGCATCCAATAGGCCACCACTATTCAGCGGCACAAATTTTAGTTATTGGAAAACTAGGATGACCATACATGTTCAATCTAATGATTATGAATGCTGGAAAATTATTTACAATGGTCCAAAAATTCCTACCAAAATTGTAGATGGAGTTAGGGTACCAAAACTTGAATATGAGTGGGATGAATCAGATACTAGAATAGCCCAAATTAATGTCAAAGCCACAAACATGTTGTACTGCGCCTTAGATGCTAACGAGTTTAACATAATTTCCACATGTAAAACCGCAAAAGAAATTTGGGACAAGCTTATAGTGACTCATGAGGGAACCAAACAAGTTAAAGAATCTAGAGTTAGTTTGCTAGTCCATAATTATGAACTCTTTAAAATGAAGCCTGATAAGACTATTTCTCAAATGTTTACTCGCTTTACTGATATTATAATGATTTAACTTCTCTTGGAAAAATATATACTAATGCTGAAATTGTAAGAAAAGTGCTTAGGTCATTGCCAAAAAGTTGGGAGACAAAAGTCATTGCCATTACCGAAGCCAAGGATTTATCAAAGCTAAGTCTAGATGAGTTAATAGGATCTCTCTTAACTCATGAGCTCATAATGCAAGAAGGAAAGGAAAAGGAGGATAACAACAAGCAGAAATGAATAGCCTTCAAATCCACCTCAAAACATCAAGAGGATAAGGAAAATGATTCAGATGAGGATGAGGAAATGGCATTCATCACTAGAAAGTTCCAAAGGTTTGTGAGAAAAAAACAAGGTGTACGAAATTTTTTCAGAAAAGATTTCAACAACAGGGATTTTCAAATAGGAGAAAATCACAAAAAATCTGAAGTAACCTACTACGAATGCAACAAACCTGGACACTACAAATCAGAATGTCCAGAACTTAAGAAAAAATTCAAGAAGGACAAGAAGAAAGCTATGATTGTAGCATGGGGAGAAGATAGTGATGAAAGCGACACAGAAACCGAAGTTTGCAAAAATGAGGTTGCTAACCTATGGTTAATAGCACTTGGAAACGAAAATGAGGTAAATGATGAATCCTTTACATTTGATGAATTACAATTAGCTTTTGATAAATTACATGCTGAATTTAAGAAACTTAGTTTGAAAAGTAATTGTCAAAAGAAAGTAATTTCAAGTTTATCAAAAGAAAATGAATCATTGACTTCCGAGATAAATATTTTAGAAAATGAAGCCATGAAAATGAAAAAGGAAAATGAGATTTTAACTCGAAAAGAGTCTTCAAGTTATGAAAAATATTTAGTTGTATTGCAAAAAGAAAACGAGTCTTTAAAAAATGGGCAAATTATTTTGAAAGAAAATATTGAAGATTTGAAAAACACTCTTTCAAAATTTACTCAAGGTAGAGAAACTTTAGATAAAATTCTTAAAAATCAAAATCGTACTTTTGGTAGAGCCAGAATTGGATATAAACCTTTTTCAAAAGTAAAAACTGTCAAAAATGGCTTTGTTTATGCATCTTCTAATCACTCTCATCTCACATGCCATTTTTGTGGTACAAAAGGTCATATTTCACCTTCATGTCCTGTTAAAAGAAATCCTTTTGCTAAAATAAAAAAGATGTGGGTCCCTAAGGACATTTCAAAAGTATCAAATTCTAACTTTTATGGACCCAAGAAAAAATGGGTACCAATAGAAAAATCAAATTTTTGTAGGTATGTTGCAAGACAAAATCGAGTAACGATAGATGGTATCTCGACAGTGCATGTTCGAGGCATATGACTAGAAATAAAGCTATGTTCGCCACACTTCAACCAAAGGATGGCGGATATGTGACTTTTGGCGACAATAGTAAGGGTAAAATCATTGGTGTAGGAAGTATTGGTAAAAATCCCTCTCCTATTATTGAAAATGTTTTATTTGTTGAAGGTTTAAAACATAACTTGCTTAGCATTAGTCAATTATGTGATAAAAGTTATAGAGTTATTTTTTAGAAAACTCATTGCACTATTGAAAACACCCTTGAAAACAAAACTTTATTTGTAGGTTATAGACATGAGAATGTTATGTCCTTGATTTGCATGATTTGTCTTTTCATTCTAATATTAAATGTTTATCTGCTATAAATGATAATGGTTGGCTTTGGCATAGAAGATTAGGACATGCACATTTTGATTTAATTTCCAAGCTTTCAAAAAATGAGTTAGTCATTGGTTTACCAAAAATTATTTTCGAAAAAGATAAACTTTGTGATGCATGTCAATTTGAAAAAAAAACTAGAATTTCTTTTAAGTCCAAAAATATCGTTTCAACTACTAGACCGCTTCAACTCTTGCATATTGATTTATTCGGACCATCAAGAACATTAAGTTTAGGAGGAAAATCTTATGCCCTTGTTTGTGTTGATGATTATACTAGATATACATGGGTATTATTTTTAGCACACAAAAATGAAGCCCTTTATAATTTCTCAAAACTTTGTAAAAGAATTCAAAATGAGAAAAATCTCAATATTTGTAGTATTAGAAGTGACCATGGTAGAGAATTTGAAAATGATGATTTTATTATGTTTTGTGATGACTTAGGAATAGATCATAATTTCTCAGCCCCTAGGACTCCTCAACAAAACGGTGTTGTTGAAAGAAAAAATAGAACTCTTGAAGAAATGGCTCGTACTATGCTTTGTGAAAATAATTTGCCTAAATATTTTTGGGCGGAAGCTGTTAATACTGTATGCTATATTATAAACCGTGCCATGATTAGACCTATTATTAAGAAAACCCCTTATGAACTTTGGAAAGGTAGAAAACCTAATATTAGTCACTTGCGTGCTTTTGATTGTAAATGCTTTGTATTAAATAACAATAAAGATAACTTAGGAAAATTTGATGCTAAATCGGATGAAGTTATATTTCTTGGTTATTCTATGTCCAGTAAAGCTTATAGAGTATTCAATAAAAGAACTCTACTTGTTGAAGAATCTGTGCATGTTGTTTTTGATGAATCTAACGACATTATTTCCAAGAATCTTGTAAATAATGATATTGTAGAAAATCAACCAAGCATGGAGAGCATTTACAAAAAGGAAAATGAAGAAAATCCATTACGCGAACATGAAGAAGAAATGACAATGGAGAAACTTCAAGAAATATATGCTTTTCCAGAAAGTGACTCAAATCTACCAAAAGAATGGAAGTATGCTCATGGCCACCCCAAAGACCTCATCATAGGTGATGCGGCGGAAGGTATATAAACTCGTTCCTCTGTTAGAAATATTTGTGGTAACTTAGCATTTGTTTCACAAATTGAACCAAAATCATTTTTAGAAGCTGAAAATGATGAAAACTGGATTTTAGCAATGCAAGAAGAATTAAATCAATTTAAAAGAAATGAAGTTTGGTTTTTGACCCCTCGACCTAAGGATCATCCCGTTATTGGTACAAAATGGGTTTTTCGAAATAAAATGGACGAATCTGGAGTTGTTACTAGAAATAAAGTTAGATTAGTAGCTCAAGGCTATAATCAAGAAGAGGGAATTGATTTTGATGAAACTTTTGCACCAGTTGCTAGACTTGAAGCTATTAGAATGTTACTTGCTTTTGCGTGTTTTAAAGATTTTAATTTATATCAAACGAATGTTAAAAGTGCTTTTTTAAATGGGTATATTTCGGAGGAAGTCTATGTTGAATAACCTCCCGGTTTTGAAAATCATAAATACCCGGATCATGTTTTCAAACTTTCAAAAGCTTTATATGGCTTGAAACAAGCTCCTAGAGCATAGTATGAAAGATTGAGTAATTTTCTACTTGACAAAGATTTTTGTAGAGGAAAAATTGATACAACACTTTTTATAAAAATCAAAAAAGAAGATATGCTAATTGTTCAAATTTATGTTGATGATATCATTTTTGGTGCTACTAATGAAAATTTGTGCAAAGAGTTTTGCTAAAGACATGCAGGGTGAGTTTGAAATGAGTATGATGGGGGAATTAAATTACTTCCTTGGTCTACAAATTAAACAAACTAATGATGGAATCCATTTAAATCAAACGAAATATATCAAAGATCTATTCAAAAGGTTTGAAATGGAATCATCAAAGCCTGCAGCAACTCCAATGAGCACATCGATAAAAATCGACAAAAATGAGCAAGGTAAACCTGTAGATGAAAAGAAATATCGAGGTATGATTGGTTCTTTACTCTATCTTACTGCAAGTAGGCCCAACATAATGTTTAGTGTTTATATGTGTGCACGTTTTCAATCCGCACCGAAAGAGTTACACATCACCGCAGTCAAACGCATTTTCAGATATCTTGTCGGCACTCCAAATTTGGGATTATAGTATCCTAAGGGAACTACCTTTGAACTTTTTGGTTACTCAGATGCCGACTTTGCGGGATGTAAACTTGACCGAAAAAGCACTAGTGGCACTTGTCATTTTCTTGGACACTCACTCACTTCTTGGTTTTGCAAAAAACAAAACTCAGTGGCTCTGTCAACTGCTGAAGCAGAATACATTGCCGCCGCTGGGTGTTGTGCACAATTGCTTTGGATGAAACAACAACTTCAAGATTCTGGACTTCACTATGATCATATTCCTATAAAATGTGACAACACAAGTGCCATTAACCTTTCAAAAAATCCTATTCAGCACTCACGCACGAAACACATTGAAATAAGGCATCATTTTCTAAGAGATCATATACTCAAAGGTGACATTGAACTCAAATTTGTACCTACAAATCGTCAATTAGCTGACATTTTTACCAAGCCTCTAAATGAAGAACAATTTTGTTATATTAGAACTGAACTTGGTATGATGAATACTCCAATATAGTGTTTCTATTAAAAAAAAAATTATAGATAAAAAAATAATAATAATAATAACAATAATTTAATAATAATAAATAATTAAATAAAATATTTATAATAATAATTATAAATAAAAATAATAATAATAAATTATATACATATATTTTCTCTCTCTCACCGCTCCGTCTCTATTTCTCACCCGCTCTCTCCTTTACTCTCTCTTTTTCTCTTTCTCTTGTTATCTCGCTCTCCCATTCTTCCTCATACCCTCAGCCGACTCCATCTCCACCCTCACCATAGCCTACAACCAACTCCACCATCCACCTAAATCCCTCACCAATCTTCCGAAACCCCATCACTTTTTCTACCCAAAATCTGCATCACCATCTTTACCGATTCATCAAGTTCCATCACCGATCCATCAAGATCCGTGACTGATCCATCAAGATCCATTGCCGATCTACACAAATTCGTCACCGATCTACCCAATCTGCTCCATTTCTTCCGATCATCAAGGTCATTACCAATCAACACGTTAAAATTCTTGTTGCACTGTGTTATATTTTTTTACTTGTTGTATGTGCTTCAAATTCTCTTGGATTTAATAATGGTTGTTTCTACATTGTCTGAAGAAATTGTTTTTATTTTTATTTTCTCCTTTTATGCTAGTGCACTTGGTGTAGTTGTTTATGACTAGATCTTAATGGCTCTTGGTATTATAGATTGGTAATTTGTTTCTTCAAATTTATGTAATTTTTAGTGCATTAATTCAGGGGAAGACTTATATATTTTGAGATTAACAATCATTAAAAAAAAAAAAAGGGCGTGTGTATATTTTGTGTATAATTTTAGGGGGAGTATATATATATATATATTTTTTTCTCCTTATTTGCACCAACAAACAATTTTTTTTTTGTGCAAAGACAAAATAAAATAATAATAATAATAAATAAAAATAACATAAATAAATAAATAAATAAAAGGAAGAAATGCTCGCAATTTTATTTCAGAAAAAGAAAATATTACTCGATTACATGTAAATTTTCAGAAGGCTTCACAGATTTTTTCTTATTCACTTCTCTCAACAATTTTTCATGAGCCTCTTTTACATGCTCCTCTCTATTTTCGATTTCTGTGAGTCTTGGCATTATCACCGTTGCATAATAATGCACTGCATTCTCCAACTGTGCATTTTTCCTTTTTAGCTCTTTCTTCTCCTTACACATATTAACTACTTGTTGTTTAAATAAGCACACATCATCTCTCCATTGCTGATTTTCTTGTAATCGTCGCGCCATATTGGAAACTGCAGTAATGGCTTGTGTACTAAGAGCCATAGTGTTATTAATAGTATCGAAATCATTTCGACTACCAATAACACTAGAACCCTCATTTACAGGCATAGCATGTGCCTGCACCACTGGCACTCTCTCATTTGCCTGTATTACAGGCACCTCATGCAGGTCCGACTCATTGATAGATAAGGTAAGGAATGACATGATTACAAAAGAAGCTAAAACAAAATTTTCTCTCCAACACTTGCTGATTTCGTGTCTTTGCCTATGATCTGTGTCACTTTTTATACACTCCATCGATCCATTACTCGATGCATATTTGCTCAAATCTTTTGTTTGTCAATATTTTCTGCGCTCGAGATGCTCCAAAATCCCCACAATGATTCCGACAAGACAGACAGCCCATTATTTTATTTTTGGCCGCTTAGATTATTTTATCAAATGTGTTTGTTTCTTATCTTCATCTTTATTTTGATGATGTCAAAGGGGGAGAAAAATATATGATTTTTGCTTTTGAAAATTATATGTTGCAGGGTTATCAAATATTTTGTCAATTTTAATTTTGTGTCAAATCCATACAAATATTGCCATCATCAAAAAGGAGGAGATTGTTAATCATATTATTTAATTTTGATGATGTCTAAAATATTATTTGTAACAATTTGGATTTTTTTTAATATACATATTTATTTGACACAAAATATTATCTTTTTAAAAAATATATATTTGTTAAATATTAGTTAAATAAAATATTCACTTTTTGAAAATTTAGGCTGATCACTATTCACTCTTTGACAAAATTAAAATTGATTAATTATGTTATTTTGACAAAAATGATTGATTGGTTGTATTATCTTGATAAATGTGATATTAATGAGTTGTCTTCTTTTGACAAAAGAGATATATCCAAATGTAGTGGTAGAATATATTTAGTTTAAAATCTCTACAACATCTATATAATAAGGGAAGAAAGTTTTTGAAAATGTATAAAATGTATGTGAGATACATTTTAATCCAATGGCTGAGATTAATTCCAAATTTATATCAATGGTTGAGATCAGTTTTTTTCCCGCTCAAACCCTCTCTGCTCTCTCTCTCTCCCACGTCTGCCAAACACGTCTCTACAACTCCCTCTGTCTCTCTCTTTCGCAACTGTCCCTCTTATCTCTCTCTCACTCTTTGTTCTCCTGCTTTAACAGACCTTCCTCCTCAACGATAGACGAAAGAGAGAGAGCAGCAGCAACAGAGTCCCAGCAAGCAAGAAAGTTGAATTGGAAGCTAATTCGATGGTGAGAAAAGTTTGGTCCCAATCCCAGACGAGAAGCTCTCTCTCCAAAACCCTCGCCATACCCGAAAGTAAAACCTCTCTCTCTCTCTCTCTGTTTTGTGGATTGGATTATCATATTATATAACTCTCTCTACAACCGATTCAGATTTTGCTGGGTTTGTAACAGAAGATTCAGATTAAAATTCAGATCTTGCTGCTGAAAATTCAGATCTTGCTGCTGAAAATAGTGAAATAATTATCATCATATAAATTCAGATTAAAATAATTATTTCGCAAGATTCAGAGTTATAATTTTAAATAACCCAAAAAACTTAAGTGGGAGAGAGATTACCGAAGATTCAGAGTTATCATCATATGATTATTACAAAGTGAGAGACAGAGATTACCGAAGATCTGAATTTATATGATGATAATTATTTCTAATCAGGTGAAATAATTTATAATGATAAATAACCCAAAAAACTATAAATTATTTTGGGTTTGCTGATAATTTATAAGATTTGAATTTATAAATTATTTCTAATAGGTGGAATAGTTGCCTCAAGTATAGAACTAGGTAGCAATGCAGAACAGGTGCAGAATGGAAGGACGCATCAAAAAGAAGCAAACTCGCTTCATCAGGATCCTCAATACGAAAAGCAAGAATTAAAAACCGCCCTGTTGTTGATGTCTAATGGGAGCAGTATGCATTGGGTACGACCTTTATATACATGTATTTCATATTTGTTGACACCTATGTAAACACAATCTTTGCTTCAAATGTGGTTATAACATTTTTACTTATTTATTAATGAATCATCTTATGTGTTCACAGGTCATTAAGATGGTTATGAAAATGGATGCTGCTGAGCCCTTCAATGTTCCAGTGGATCCTGTTGCCCTGGCAATACCTGTAAGTGTAACTTCTTTATAGATGCTTCTCATGTGTATTATTTTAGGAACATGCTGCTAACTTTAAATTTATGGCCACTGAGAATTTCGGGTGCAATATATTTGAACCCAAATGGTTTGGAGGAAACAACTTTCCGGACATTTTGGAGTGGGTTTTATGTTGGTTAGCTCATCATTTGGGGGAGCAGAGTGGAACGTTTTTTTTCCATTCAATGCTTTTTGTCTTTTTTAAGAGTTAGGTAGGTTAGTTATGAAGACTTGGGAGTTTATTACGTAGGATAGGAGAGCAATGCATGGGTTGTTTCTCTATGTTTGAAGTATCATGTTCCTTTTTTCAATTACTGAAAGTGGAAAGTTCAAGGATTGATGGGGATAAGACTTCAAAGTTGAAAGCTTTGGTTGATTCGAAGAGTAAAAGTAGTAGAAAGCACGATGGTGGTGGTGGTGAGAAGATTGAATCAAGTGGGGGTTTAGTGGGAGAGAAAGAGGAGAGTAAGAGTAGCAGCAAAGTTAAGGATTCTAAGAGTAAGAGTAAAAGTAAGAGTAGCAGCAAAGTCTGAAAAAGATTTGGGGCGAAAAGATAAGGATTCAAAGGAAAAAGGAACGTGTGTTGGAGAAGAAGATTCATGAAACAGAGGTAACTGTCGATGGTGAAGAGCGACAAGGCAAACGTGGTAGAGAAAATACGGGTAAGGTAACTAATTGTTGTGTTTTTAGTCGATTGATGATTTGGATTGATGGTGGTGTTGTTGGTGTTGTTTTGTTTGTTCAATTTTTCACTATATAAAGAAAAAATCTATAATCAGGCATAATTGAGATTGTAAATAGCCTGTTGACAGAAAGAAAATATGGCAATGGGATTGCTCTGCATATTCTTTGATTTGGAAATTGCAGAGATTAAGACCTGTGTTTGTTTTTAAATGTAACAAGTCAATGAGGAAGTCAACAATAGTACCTTGTGAGTTTGTGTGAAGATATGCTTAGAAGTATGCAGCATGATTTAATCTTTACTACACACACACTAATACAGAGAGGGAGATCGTATGTACATATATAGATATTTTATTGAATTTTATAGATATTTTGTGGTTCAAGATCAACTAGATTCGTTCATTTCTAGGTTTGATTTTCATTCTTTGGCATTTAAATTCGCTTCTGTAACTAGAGATTTGAACAATTCTATGGAGTTATTCATTTTTCCTTTAATTCTGAATTGAGTTTACATGATCAGATAGTGTTTTATGAATCTGGATCTGGGTCTTTTCTTGATTTCATGGTAATTGACTAGAAAATAAAAAAATTTAAGAATTTCATTGTCTTTTGAAAATTTCATTGTCTTAGCTCTCAATATTTTAGCTTAAAATTTAAAAATCAAAAAAAAAAAATTAAAGTAAACGACCTATACCAAAAAATAAAAAGAAAAAAATTTCTCTCTATTTTGTACAATTTTTCATAAAAAATTAAAAAGTTATTCAAAATATATTAATTTTTTACCTTATTGTTGGCTATATATTTTGTAAAACCAAATCATAGTTTGACACGTGGCAGAATAAGGGTATTATGGGAAGATAATTCAAGTCTTCGATCCTGATCGAACACGTGGCAATGAACATTGGTACTTACATGATCTGAGTAGCACTAGATCAGTAAAGAAATACAAAGTGACGTGGCTTCAACAGTTACTCAATATTCAAATTCAAATACAGGAGGGAAGCTCAACTGCAAGAGATGGCGTAGTGGGGCTACTTCTAAGGCAGCATGATCATCGATCATGGAGGAGCAGTTCGACGGTTCGAAGTGCAGTTCGAAGGTCATCTTCGACAAGTATAAATAGCAGGGAAGCCCTCAGAAAAGACCCCCAGACTCAGATCATACAAACCAGTCTTTATTTCATATTTTCCTTCCCAGTCTTACATTTCCTGTATTTTAAATACCTGCACTTTAATACCAGCACTGCACTTCGATTCATAGGAGTAGTTTTCAAGTAGATTCAAGTAGACTGTTGCTGTAAACCTCTTCGAGGCTAAGTTTGAATTATTGTAAGTGTTCATTTTAATGAAATACTTCGATTGTTCTTCACATTAACTGTTGTTTCTCTTAAATTCTCCTAAGTCAAGCCACCAGTAAAAGTCCTCTTCATTGAGGCTGAAAGAACTAAAACACAATCATCTGATAATTGGTTGGCAATTATAATTTCTGTAAGGACTGATTGATCCTTGCTGGCACGCTCGCATTTACAAAATTACCCTTCGAAAAGCCAAAAAGCCAACATATATTTTTGGCACGCCCGGTGGGACTTGTTAAAATGGCTAGACGAAGACGACAAGGAGAAAATGAACGCCTGGAAGAAGGCGTAGAAGGAGAGGTAGAGATACCTAATCCAGAGGAGAATGTGGTAACACATCCTGTGGAGACTCCTATACTATCAGAACCTTTGGTCGAACAGACCAGTACTTCTGGACAAGAACCATATGTTCATAATATTGGACGAAACCAAGGAATTGGACCATCCACCGTTCCATCTACCCAGCCAACAAACCCATGGGATGGCTTGGTAGATGCTATGGGACAACAATTAATGAACACAATGGAAAGGTGGGCAACATCCTTTTTGGATCGAATGAATAATCACCAACCAACAAATACAAGACATACGGAGGAAATTTTAAATGTCCCTCAGCAAAGATTGGCTAGAGAAAAACAGCCTATGCAAGTTAATGGACAATTTAATGGTCAGACTAGTACTCAGAACTATGAAAGACCATCGCCTCAGTCTTGGTATGAACCCATTTCAAGGCCTGTAGTAGGCCAAAATGCCCCAGTACTCAACAGTGAAGCCACACAAGGTGGTGGATCTGGCCAAGTACAAGAAAATGGTATAAGAATGGTGGCAAATCCTATGTTCGAAGCCATACCTGGCACTAGGGGGTATAATAATCCCTTATTCGAATTTATACCCGGGGGGTTGGAAGGTTTTCCCACAAATGGAAAGGACACAATACCTGTTCCAGCACCTTTCACAGGTCCTTTCGCAGGACAGGCTCAAAGGGGTTACCCATACCCTCAACAGCAACCTGCACCACAGGGGCAACCAGTCCCAAATATACCACTTTTTGGACCAAGAGGACCACAGGCACAAGTTTGTCCACCAAACCCTGTGTTTGTCCCTCCGGTAGTGGCTCAGCAAGCCCAAAATATGGTCCCTAGGGACCAAATTGTTGATATTGTTAGGGAGATGTGTGGACCGATGGCTCGGGGGGTCCAGACTCCTGTATACAGAAAACCATACCCAGAATGGATAGATAGGGTACATGAATACCCAAGAGGATTCAGAATACCAGACTTTACCCTATTCTATGGAACTGGAAATCAATCGACAGTAGAGCATATTGCCAGATTCGCTGCTCAATGTGGTGAATTCACTAATCATGATTACATAAAATTGAGATTGTTTCCAAACTCTTTAACTGGGGGAGCATTTGTATGGTATATCAACCTTACACCTGGCTCCATTCAAAATTGGCAACAAATGGAAGAGGCATTTCATGCCCAATTCTTCCAATCAGAGCCAGAAGTGTCCATGGCAGACTTGGCAAGATTGAGTCAAAGGCCTGAAGAAAAGGCTACTTAGTTCATTGCCAGATTTAAAAGGGCTCGAAATAAATGTAGAGTCATCCTTCCAGAGCCAGAATTTGTAAGATTGGCTCAAAACGGTTTAGAGTTCAGGCTTCGAAAGAAGTTTGATTCAACTGAATTCAGGGATTTGGTCGAATTAACCTATAAGGTGTCTCGATATGAAGCATTACTAGAAGAAGAACAAGATCGAAACAATGCTTCATATAAGACATACTATAGAGATCCCAATTATGAAATCGATGCAGCAGAGATTGTGGGCAAAGAACCCGTAATCTGTGAAGCATTAATTCATAAGGACACAACCATCGACCAGCAATTTAAAAAGAAAGACTTTCACAGAAAGTACTCTTTCGATTTAACAAAAGCAGATGACATTTTTGATCATTTGCTTGCAGCCAATTTCCTTAAGTTACCAAAAGGGGTAAAACTGCCGTCTCTTGATGAACTTAAAGGAAAAGCATACTGTAAATGGCATAATTCTTGGTCTCACTCGACTAAAAACTGCATTGTTTTTCGAGACAGGATCCAAGAGCAAATCCGGAAAGGAAGTCTGAAGTTCCCAGCCAAAACAGAGAAAGCCATGGGAATTGACAGTAACCCGTTTCCAGAAGTTGGAGAAAGCGCGGCTAATGTGGTTGTACCAAACTTTCAGAATCTATCTCTGCAGGAATTGGGAGAGGTCAATGTGCAAATGCATATTGCCAATCAGACAGCTGCCAAGAAGGAGACTAGAAACCCGCCAGTTGTTGGACAAGGTTTCTCACATCAGAAGGAAAACTCTGATGAAGAAGTACTGGATGACGATTCCTTGGAAGCAGCTGTAATGCAGAGGATGTGTCCCAGATGCAGACTAAGCTACAAATGGTTGAAGGGGCTTCCAATTGATGGGAAGCAATACTATAGGGATGTTCAGAGACGCCCTAAGTCAACCAATGCTTACAACAAAAGGCCGTATCCGGCTAGTGATAGGCAGCGACCTTTAGTGGTTGAGCCTGCAGTAGACAGAATGCGTGATAAAGGCAAGAGGCCCTTGCATGAATCCAGGCCGCCTAACTACTACAGAATGGAGAGTAGCCATTCCGAAAGGAGATTGGAGAGGAGTTCAGGTTATGGGACTAAAGCCAGAGATTGGCCCCCCAGACCAACCTCACACAGAACAGAAAATGGCCACCTCCATCAAAGGCCAGAATCAAGCTCAAGGCATGCGATCAGAACCAAGCACTTACCTCCACGGCCAGTTTCGAAGATGGCTTCGAAGGTGGAAAAAGGTGATTCGACATCTGAATCAGTAAGCTCTTGGGTGCCTGGAGTTCCAGATTGGTTTGTAATGCAAAACAAACCTAGGGAATTGTCTGCCAGGAGAGAAGTTGGAATCACAGGAAGGATGGTCAAACCTCCTTTGGTGGCTCCGAACAACTGGGTATTGCTGAAACACCCAAAGACAAAGGAACCAAATATGGTTCCAGTTATCTCCAGATCACAAAGGAGGAAGATTCAGCGTAGGTACACCCAGTACCAGCAAGATCTGAAAGAAGGTGGAGAGAGTTCTTCACAGGACAAGATAGAAGAAAAGAAAACTTCGAAGTCAGACCATGCTCCAAAACCGACTTTACAAAGTAAAGTGGTTTGTAGCAGAGAACAATTGGCCCAAGTTCATTCTGAATTAAGGGCCAGGGAGAAGTCTAGTTTGGCAGGGCTGGAGAAGGCTCTAATGGAAAGTGATAGTGAAACGGAAGAGAATTGGCATGAGCCAAGAGAAGGAAATAGCAGAAGAAGAATGTTCGAAGCCTTCATGGCTGAACAATTTCTGACTAAAGAACCTGTTGAGAAAGGATCCTTCGAAGGGATCAGTTATCAATGAAATACCAGAATGCAGCATGGAGGATGCTGCTGAAGACACTGAGCAAGGTACAAGAGGGAAAGAAGGTACAGCCAGCCATTCAGTTTGGCTCATTTCCCCCTGTATCAGTCAACATGGTACACATACTACCTCATGAATTCCAAGCTGAAGATGAGGATCAGGATGACCAAGACATGGATCCAATTCCTGTCTCTAGCGAGGAGTCACAAGTGAGTATGGTACAGATGCTCCTGAAATGGCTACTCCAATGGAAACTGAGTATGAAAGCGAGGAAAGAGGTGAGCATCAACCTCTCATATCCTTTTGAATACCCCTCAACTCCATGACCCAACATGTCAAGCCTTTGTACATCAAGGCTTTCTTTGATGGGATACAGCTAAACCGAGTCCTAATAGACAATGGGGCAGCGGTAAACTTATTACCGAAATCTTCCTTGAAGAAACTAGGGAAGAAGAATCCCAGGTTGATCCAACCAGCCAACCATTGCTGGCTTTGCTGGAGATAAGCAGATGGCTCAAGGGATTCTGCCTATTAATTTGAGTGTGGGGACCAGGGATTGTATGACAGCTTTCTTCGTCATCGACAGCAATGCCAAATATAATGCCTTACTTGGGAGAGATTGGATCCACACAACAAATGTGTGCCTTCCTCTTTGCATCAGAAGATCATGATGCCCTGGGCAATGGAGAGACAGAGGAGATTGATGCAGATCCTCAACCTTTCATAGCCTGTGCAGACTTTGCAGAGGCCAAATTGTATATTTGGGAGTAACACCACTCAGATATACTGAGGAAAAGCTGATGGCTCAGCCGAAAAAGTAACGGCTGATGAGGAAGTGCACACCTGAAGCACTTAGTCCAAGAAAGTGCTGAATGAAGGTTGTCGTGAAAGATGACAATGCATCGCCTGGTTATAGGCAAAAAAGTGAAGAGCGAGAAGCCAAGTCCTTGGCTTTGATTAAATTCTCATCATTGGACGTAAAAGCAATAGTCCAGAAAGTACAGAGGCAAGAGAGAGAGGCCATGATAATTGGCTGTAAACAAGAACAGCAACAGGTCATAAGTTTGACCCTTGATAAATATTGTGCATTGGACATTGAAACAAAAGTCCAGGAGATACAGGAAGAAGACGCCTTATGGACAGATTTTGTCTATGAGGAGGAGGGCAGAGATGTCGAATTAAAGAACCTAGGAGCAAAACAAGGCGAACAGCTTGCTTCGAAGGTTGAAGAAACCAGAGAAGAAGCTTCGATAAGTCCTCAGACGCAAGACCCCTTAGAAGAGGTGAATTTAGGGGAGGGTTCTGTGCAGCAGCCCACTTATATAAGTACTTGCTTGAATGTTCTGGACAGAGACCAGTTATTGGTTGTTTTAAAGAAATACAAAGATTGCTTTGCATGGTCTTATAATGAACTACCAGGATTGGATAGATCTTTGGTGGAACACAGGCTCCCTATGAAGCCCAATTTCAAGCCATACAAGCAGAAACCAAGAAGGATGAGTCCAGAAGTAATTCAGAAGGTCAAGGAAGAAATTCTTAGACTACTCAAGGCAGACTTTATTAGGACAGCCAGGTATGTTGAATGGCTATCTAATATTGTGCCTGTAGTTAAGAAGAATGGCAAAATGAGGGTATGCATCGATTTCAGAAACTTAAATCTAGCAACTCCTAAAGATGAGTACCCTATGCCTATAGTGGATCTGCTGGTAGACAGTTCAGCAGGACATCAAGTTTTATCGATGATGGATGGCCACTCTGGTTATAACCAAATATGCATTGCAGAGGAAGATATCCACAAGACAGCATTCAGATGTCCTGGGAATATTGGCACCTTCGAATGGGTTAAAATGCCATTTGGTCTGAAGAATGCTGGGGCTACATATCAGAGGGCTATGAACACTATCTTTCATGATCTCATTGGAGGGTATCTAGAATGTTACATTGATGACATTGTAGTGAAATCCCAGTCCATGGAGGAGCATTTGTTTCATTTAGAAGCAGCTTTCGAAAGAATGAGGAAGTTCAAGTTGAAACTTAATCCTCTTAAGTGTGCTTTTGGTGTATCATCTGGAAACTTCTTGGGTTATGTAGTGCACAAGAAAGGAATACAGATTGATCAGAATAAAGCTAAAGCCATCATTGAAGCTAGGCCTCCATCAAGTAAGAAAGAATTACAAAGGTTCCTGGGGCAGGTTAACTTTCTTCGAAGGTTTATTTCTAACACTGCAGGGAAAACTAAAGTATTTTCTTCCTTGTTAAGGCTAAAAGATGAAGAAGAATTTGTGTGGACCAGAGCATCAAAGTGCTTTCGAAGGTATTAAAGCCTACTTGGCCAACCCTCCAGTGCTGATGCCACCAAAGGGAAACAAGCCTTGAAGTTGTATATAGCTGCAGCAGAGAGATTCATTGGGAGCTTTTTTGGCCCAAGACAATGAAGAAGGCAAGGAGCAAGCTATTTATTACCTTAGTAGGTTTTTAAATTCTTGTGAATGTAAATATTCAGCTGTTGAAAAGCTGTGTCTTGCTTTGTATTTTGCTGCAATGAAATTAAGATATTATCTTTTACCTACAACTGTCTTGGTAATTGCAACGACCACAGATTTGGTTAAGTACATGTTATCCAGACCTATGTTGAGGGAAGAATTGGCAAGTGGATACTAGCCTTATCAGAATTTCATCTAGAATATGTCCCTCAAAGGCAGTAAAAGGGCAAGTCTTAGCCAATTTTCTGGCAGACCATCCATCTCAAACAGAGAGCCAAGAGATAATGGAGCTTGGTATGGCTAGTGTTGAGCCATGGCAGATGTGGTTCGATGGATCGAAAGCCAATGGTTTAACTGGAATTGGTATTGTGATTAAGTCTCCACAAGGGGTAGAAACCACACATGGTTTCAGAGTGGATGAAGCCACTTGTTCCAATAATCAGGCTGAGTATGAAGCCTTAATAGTAGGGCTAGAAATCCTCATTGGGTTACAAGTACATGCAGTTGACATATTTGGAGACTCTCAATTGGTGGTTAACCAAGTAAAAGGGATTTTCAAGTGTCAAAGCATAAGCATCCTACCATATTATGTTGTTGCATTACATCTGCTTTCTCATTTCAAATAGCAAATGTAACCCATGTTCCAAGATTCTTGAATAATAGAGCTAATGATGTGGCTCAGAAAGCTTCGAACTTCAAGAGAAGGGATAATACCCAAAGGGACATCAGTCAGACAACATATCAAAAATTAATACAACCTTTGAATAAAAGGAATATGGTCTTGGAAGTTAATCATAATGACTTACAAGAACAAGATTGGAGGCATCCAATAATGCAGTACTTGGCTGGTCCATCTTCGAAGGCCAGCAGGAAAATCAAATTGCAGTCTATGCAATATATGATATATGGCAACGCTCTCTACAAAAGGGGAGGAGATGGCTTATTGCTGGAATGTTTAGGCCCAAAAAGCATTAACAGCTATGGCTGAGGTTCATGAAGGCATCTGTGGTGCTCATCAGCCTGGCGTAAAGATGAGATGGTTGCTTCGAAGGCATTCCTACTATTGGCCAACTATCCTTAAAGACTGCATAGAATATGCAAAGGGTTGCCAAGCATGTCAAAAACATGGTACAATAAGGCATGTGCCCATAACTGACCTACATGCAGTAGTGAAACCTTGGCCATTCAGAGGGTGGGCATGCGATATGATGGGAAAAATACACCATCCCACCTTCTTCGAAACATCATTGTTTCATTCTAGTGGCCACTGACTACTTCACTAAATGGGTCGAAGCCAAACCTTATAAGGCTGTAGACCAAACAGAAGTCATTGGGTTCATTAAAGACTTGATCCATAGATTTGGCATCCCACAAACCATTACGGTAGATAATGGGACTGTGTTCGATGGGAAAATGGTGAAGTCCTTTGTAGCAGAATTTGGAATTAGCCTTGTTAATTCCACACCCTATTATGCACAAGCCAATGGTCAAGCTGAGTCATCCAATAAATCCTTGAAAAAGGGTATACAAAAGGTTGTGGAGGATAATCCTAGGATATGGCATAACCTTCTGTTGGATGTTTTTGTGGGCTTACAGAACTTCCCCAAGGTCAAGCACAGGAGTTACTCCTTATGCCTTAGTATATGGGCATGATGCAGTTCTACCTGTGGAAATTAATGTTAAATCCTTGAGGGTAATAAAGATGTCAAGATCAGTTAGATCCTGAGCAATACCATCAAAGTATGTGCTTGGAGTTAGAGGGCATAGATGAAGCCAGAATATTGGCATTAAATAGCATTCTTTTCCAAAAGAAGAAAGCAGCTAAGAATTACAACAAGAGAGTCAAGCACATTGGCTTCGATGAAGGAGATTTGGTATGGAAGACAATACTCCCAGTAGGAATTAAAAGCCATAAGTTTGGCAAATGGTCACCTAACTGGGAAGGACCATATCAAATTCATAGAGTTCTGCCTTTTGGGGCCTACCATTTAAGAAATTTGAATGGGTATGTACATCCCAAAAAGATCAATGGCAGATATTTGAAGCCTTATTTTCCAACCATTTGGGAAGCACACAAGGGGTAACATAAACATACAAAAACATAAGACTGCTCGACAGATAAAACAAAATTTGTTCTTTTATAAAGAATCAAGTACATTGCGCCACAAATTGGCCCAGAAATCATTACAATGTCTTAATTGTTTTTGTACAATAGATTTCCTACTGCTAAGTGCTGGAAACAGTTGGATAGCTGCAGCCATGTCCTCTTTTCGATCAGCCAGCTCTTGGTTGGTGATGTGCAGTTTAGTGTCAGTTCGAACCAAGGCTCGATTTACTGCAGCTAGCTCCTCCTCAAGTTGAGCTTTCTTCTCCAGCAACTGAATTCGAAACTGGGAGGCAGAGGAGTGTTGTTCCTTGAAGTCTGATACTTCAGTATGCACTTGAGAGACAAAACTCTGATCCCTAGCCAATTTCTCATTCGCAGCATTGGCAGCATGACAGATGTTAATGTAGAAATCAATAGTAGCTGCAGCCTGGGATAGATGACTTGAGACATCCATGCCGAACTGCTCCACGATTTTACAGCACTGAAGAAACCCATTTCTGATGATAGGCCTTTGTAGAGCCTCGAAGGGGATCCTCGAAAAGGAGATCAGCAGTTCCAAGCAAGTGTCTAAGTCTATAGAAGGGGCAAAAGGCTTGCTACTGGTGGAAGAAGAGCTCTCAAAGATTTTCAGCAAGGAGTCAGCCAAGGTTAATGGTTCAGCTTCAGCACTGAAAGTTGGGGAGGTAGAGGATGTGTCAAATAGACTAGCTAGTCTTCCCTCGAAGATGTCCACCTCATCCCTAGACATAAAGGGCATAGAGAGTGCTGTGGTGGAAAACACAGGAGACTGCATGGGGATAGGAGAAATAGGTGGAGCATCTTTAGCAGCCTCTATGGTCTTTGCCACCAAGGAATCAAGAGAAGAGGGGCTGGGAGTAGGCACAGGTGATGAACCATGAATTGGGGAACTACCAGCACCCTCTATGGAAGAGTCAACTGCCATTGGGAGTGAAGCAGCAGTTGGAATTTCTGAGACGGGAGGAGGAAGAGCAAGGTTCGAAGAAGAACTAAACTGAGGCAGATCAAAAGTCAAAAAAGGGAGAAATGGTTCTAAACCAAGGAAAAGGGATGCAGGGATGCTTGGACTCAAAGAAGGTGTGTCGAATAAAGGCTTGGGGAGTGGAAGCATGATTTGGATGGTCTTCACATGTTGCAATTGGTCAACTTCAACTGAAATTGGAATAGGCCTCCTGGGGAAGATAATTGTTGCTGCAAAAGGAAGAAATGCAAAGCAATGTCAAACTTCAATACAAAGGCTGACAAAGGGAAAACAGTAGAAATATGAAAGAAATTACTTGTTTCAGAGGTATTGGCACTGATGGGAGAACTGCGAAGGGGAGGATGCGTTTGTTGTCTTCGTGCAGCTTCTCTTTGTAATGCATCAGCAGCAGCAGCTTCATCTCTCAAAAACTGTTGCTGTCTTTTCTTCTCGGCCCTTTCAAAAACAATTATTGCCTTGGGATGTTCCTGCTCTACTATCTTGGCAACAGATTCGTGAATGGGATCCTCAACCAAGACATCAGTCGAAACAGTCACCTTCCTCCTCCTTTCTATGGCTTGGGCGATTGTTTCAGAATCAGAGTCTTCAGCAAAGTCAGAAGGAGAGACAGTAGTCTTTTTTCTCCTCTTCCCCCTTGGTGGGGACACTACTGGTTCCTTTTCAATCCCTTTCTCTTTAATCTGGGGTTCAGATTTCTCTAAGGTTAGTTCTTTCTCCAATACTATAATGTCTGCCTCGAGAGAAGGATGCTCAGAGGTATCAGAAGGAAAGGTAGCCACCTTTTGTCTCTTGGTTCTTTGTAAAGGTACCTCTTGCTCTTGTTCGACTGCTTCTTCTCCCAAAGTTTCAGATTCCTCAGAAAGGAGGATCAGCTTCCTTTTTTGTTTCTGTTGCTGTTCCTTTTTGAGAATAGCTGAAGTCTCAGCTCTTTTAGGAGATTCTTCTTGAAGAGACCCTGCACCAAAGAGCATAAGTATAAAGGAAACAAACAAGAGACTCAAAAGGAAAAAGAGAAGTTGAAAGTATATACTTTTTCTTGAAGCAGCCCGAGTAGCTTTCGAAGGAGTTGAGGTAGCAGGGATGGACTGAGCTGTAGGAGGCACAGTAGAAGAAGGGACAGTCTCAGCTCCTTTGGTCTCAGCTCCTTTTGGACACATCTAATACCTCCAATAGGTTTTTTGGTGCAATGGCTAAATAGATTTCCATATTATTGTCCCACCACTGTTGGTATCTCTTCAATGCAGTGCCCGCAGGAAGGAAAGGAGTGAATTCAAAATTAGCCAAGTCATCCATAAATTTGAAAGTTGCCTCCTCCAACCTTGATTTCCTAACTTTCAGATCTCTTCTGGTAAGGCTCAGGTTGGTGTTGCTGCAGAGAGGTATTGGGACCCCTTGTGTGAAACCAAATTGTCTAGCGAATTGAGCAGGACAATAAGGTTCAGCTATACATTTATAAGCCCTGGGGTTTGTAGTCCCAATAAACAGCTCCCTAGGAAGCAAAGGGAGGCCCATATGTCTTTATGAATTGGCGAAGCACAGGCCTGTCACTAAAAAGTGACTCAACCAAGGTGGACCTATGTTGGTCTCGAAAGGACGAAAGCGGTGAGCAGGAAGTTCGGCTGGTAGTTGATGAAAAAAAAGAAATAAAAGGCAAAAGAAGAAGGATAGAGGGCAGCATTGGCTAGTCTTATGCCATGGGTAAGAGAATATGCCCCAGAAAATTTAAGACATTTGGATTGTAGTTCAGTGAAATAAGCAAAAAGCCAAAGCTGAAGAATCCAGAATGGCCCCCTTGATTAGCATCTAAAGGCTTCTCACAAAAAATGGAACAAACTCTGTATACATGACCAAGAATGTATGGGGCCAAGGCTACTTTTTTTTGCAAAACAAAGGCTTTGGCAAGTGGAGCAAATTCAGGCATAATTCTTTGTGAAGAAGTGCAGAAGAGGAATTTGCAAAGCCAGTATAACAAGAATGAAAAGAACTCCCTATCGGTTACTGGGCCCTCTCTTTTATTTTCAGCTTTAACAAAATCGCTGTAAGATAAGTTAAGAGAGGGGAGGGAGAAAGAGACTGTGAATCGGGGAAATCGGGTGTAATAATGGTACCAATGGGGGATACTCCTAGTAAATGGCAAATATCAAGAACAGTAGGAGCCATCATCCCACATTTAAATTGAAAGAAATTAAAGATAGGGTTCCAAAAGCATAAAGCAGCAGGGATTAAAAAAGGGTCCTCTGTGATAGTTACCCTTGATAGTCGAAGAGCGTCGAGAAGGCAGAGCTCTTGAAGGTCCAGTGTCCTCGCAGGGATAACCCGATCATACCACTCTTGCCACTCTGGTCTCATCGTGGGCCAACATCGGTGGGGGCGATTGATCCTCCAGCTCCTCCAATCAAGACCACCTTCATATAGGAGACATTGGTTTTCCAGGCGAGGGTACAGAGCTGGGAGTTCAATAGGGATCTCCTTGAAGATTGGCCCGAGCACATAGTCTTGTCGCTCATGACGACGAGGGATAAAGACACGCCCATCAATGGCGCTTTTTCCCCAGCCCTATACTTCTCGCACTCCACATCAATGAGCCTTTTCAAAGCTACGGATGAGCTCACACGTTCTATGATTGGAACTTCTGGTGAAGAAGAAGCCATGGATGGTACGATGTTCGAAAAGGAAAGGAGGAAGTAAAGAGAAATGAAAGATATGAGGGTTTGAATGTTAAAAGAGCAAGTGTATTCAGAAACACGAAGCAAAAGGGTTTTAAAGAAAAGCTTTTGTGTCCGAAGATATATTGCATAAGTCGTTAAGTACTAAAAGTACGAATACGAGGAGCCTCTTCCAATATTGATAGTTTTGGAGGGAAAAAGCACACTCCGGATATTGACGCCAGCTTCGAAGCAAGATATTTGGCTTCGAAATGAGATTTTGGCGCCAAAAAATCAAATAACAACGGCTTCGAAATACATAAGTCGGCTTCGAAGCATACTACATAATTGCTAGAATGCTCGAATATTGGTCCACTTCAAAGGGTTTAAAGACCTGTTTGAGGGTTATTGGATCCTTTAAGGATGAGCACTGTTCGAAGCATTAAAACCAATTGTTGGTTTCCATATATACAAGAAGGAATTGCTTTTTGAACCTAAAACAGTGTGGATTACTCTTCGAAGCAAAATAGTCAATTGAAATTTATTGGCTATACTAACATGACCATATATATTGGTTATAGTTATTTTTGAGGAGTAATGTTGTTAAAATTCAAAGTGTTAATTCCAGATGATATCAGCCAGAATTGTCAATTATACTCCATAAGTTGGAAAAAGACATGTTGGTTTTTTCAGCGTTTCATTGAACAATTGAGTCTAGATTCGAAAGGTGAGATTGTTCAATTCGAAGCTATAAGTTGGCTTTTGAAGACAAAAAGAAACAGAGGCAAACAATGTCAAATGCAAAGAGACTCTGTTTGTGTTAAAGCCAAGACAATTACATTGAGTATCCTCATTTGGGTACAAATTCAAGCTCATAAAAATAAGGAATAGAATAAATAACAAGATCATGGAACTTTGTCCAACAATGATCAATGAATATTTGTTCTTTCTTTATTATATCTTCTATCTCCTCTAATGTTGGCTGCATAAGTTGATGTGCTCTCACTTCATAATAGAGCTCCTCAGCCTTTGTCTCGAAAGCCTCTTCCCTCAAATTTTGTTCCAATTCATCTATGACCAAATCATCCCAATACGCAGAATCTTTATTTTTGAAGTCATCGAAGTCTTCGATGAAGTTTTCTGCTTCGTACTGGGCATGAATTCGGAGAGATGAAAGTTGATCCAAAGATTGGATGGTGGCCTTGGAATTCTGATGCCAGTGGAGGAGTAGCGGAAGTTGGTCCAAGAACATGTGAAGTTCTGCTTGGGCAATGGGATTGAGGACATGGCCCCTAGTCAGAATATCACAGGCCCATCGAAAGTTCTTGAGAGGGATGTCATCCTCAAGAACATTGAAGGGCAAGTGAGAAAAAGCCGCAAGCAGAAGTTGAGCTTGTTTCCGCTCAGCTGGAGTGGGAGATGATGGAGGTTTGTAAGGTGGAAAAATTTTGTCCATGGGAAGGGCAAGCCTTAATTTCTCTGTCCAGGAAAGAATGGGAGGAGAAGAAGGAGTAGATGGTTCTGCTTCAGAAGATGGAGGAGTAGATGGTTCTACTTCAGAAGATGGAGAAGGTGTGGATGCTTCTATTTCAGAAGGTGAAGAAGAAGGATTTGGCACTGGAGCGGAAGGAACAAAGGCATTAATATAGTCGAGCCAGTCAGAAGAGCAAATTTTTGCCTTCTTGGCCAAAAATGAAGGAGTATACCCTGTGATTCTTCCAGATGCCGGGCAGTGTGCATTGTCCTTGTGGGCATGGAGGATGTGTACCAGGCCACAAGCAAATTCTCCTCCAAACTACGACGAAGGTCAATAGGCACATAAGGATAGACCACAGAGCTTCGAACGTAAGAAGGAAAATCTAATGGGTCAGTGAACTCAACAAAATGGTGATTAATTCGTTCCCTCAAGTCCCAGGACTCAGGTGCTGACCAGTTTGTCCATCCGGAAACCCCAGAAGATGAGGAAGTTGTAGCTTCATCCCAAGTAAAGGTTTGTGAAGAAGAACTTCCTAAGTCCATATTTGCAATTTGTTGAAGCAAAGGCTTGAGTGTAGTTCGTTCAAGATACAAGGGGAGTTTAGAGGAAGAATTTCTTGTATCTGTAAATTTGTAAATCGAAGGGTTAAGGGCAATGTGGTCGTAGTCCAAAGGTTGATAATCTGCAAAAGCCTCCATGACCTGAATATAGAAGGGTGGGTAAAGGTGGCTAATGAATGCGTGGAGATTCTTTCGAGGGGAAATAGCATTACTCAGTGGCTCTTCGTATGCTTGATCAGTAGAGTGCGAAGTTGATTGAGCCATAGTCCGTTCGAATGCTGAAGGTATTGGGATGTTCGTTAAATTGAGAGTTAATGCGAATGATCATCAAATAGATGACGGTTGTGTTTCCTGAAGATAGATCCCATGCACATTCCAAAAAGCGCGGGAAAAGCTTTTTGATCCACTAATATTTCCAAGTATTGGGTATATTAGTGCGGGGGGTAATGTTGGCTATATATTTTGTAAAACCAAATCATAGTTTGACACGTGGCAGAATAAGGGTATTATGGGAAGATAATTCAAGTCTTCGATCCTGATCGAACACGTGGCAATGAACATTGGTACTTACATGATCTGAGTAGCACTAGATCAGTAAAGAAATACAAAGTGACGTGGCTTCAACAGTTACTCAATATTCAAATTCAAATACAGGAGGGAAGCTCAACTGCAAGAGATGGCGTAGTGGGGCTACTTCTAAGGCAGCATGATCATCGATCATGGAGGAGCAGTTCGACGGTTCGAAGTGCAGTTCGAAGGTCATCTTCGACAAGTATAAATAGCAGGGAAGCCCTCAGAAAAGACCCCCAGACTCAGATCATACAAACCAGTCTTTATTTCATATTTTCCTTCCCAGTCTTACATTTCCTGTATTTTAAATACCTGCACTTTAATACCAGCACTGCACTTCGATTCATAGGAGTAGTTTTCAAGTAGATTCAAGTAGACTGTTGCTGTAAACCTCTTCGAGGCTGAGTTTGAATTATTGTAAGTGTTCATTTTAATGAAATACTTCGATTGTTCTTCACATTAACTGTTGTTTCTCTTAAATTCTCCTAAGTCAAGCCACCAGTAAAAGTTCTCTTCATTGAGGCTGAAAGAACTAAAACACAATCGTCTGATAATTGGTTGGCAATTATAATTTCTGTAAGGACTGATTGATCCTTGCTGGCACGCTCGCATTTACAAAATTACCCTTCGAAAAGCCAAAAAGCCAACACTTATATTTTAATAAAAAAATTAAAAATTATTAAAATAACTTATTCCAAACCAGGTCTAATATCCTTTAAAAGTTTATTTATTTATTTATCTATTTGTGCATTTATTTTTTGTAGATGAGTTTTTGAATTGACCCGTTAGGTAATACTTAATTGGCTTAGTTATGTGATTGCCAAGGAACCCAGTTGCTGCAACTGTGTAATATTCTTTTTCTTTCTCCCATATATTTTTATTCTAGGATTGCCAAAAGGTTTACAAAACAATAAGTTGAAATTTGTGCTTAGCTCTGTACTTATTCCATAGTTGATCCTTTAGCTATTGGTTGACATTGTGTCATGCATTTTATATCTGTTTGAAAATTGAGTACGTTGTGATTTTTGAAATGGGTTTGATGGGTTTTGATTTTTGAAATTTGAAATGGATTTGATGGGTTTAATTCGCAGAAATTCGAAGTTAAATGGATTTCTAATAATTTGATTTCTAATTTCTAATAATTTGTCTTCCCAAAGTAAACGTAGAGAGATGGTGAAACTGTAAGTCTCTAACTTTAATTCGGTGTAAGCTATTTTAATTGTTGTGGTTGGAGTGGTTGTGATTTCTGAAATGGGTTTGATGGGTTTTGATTTCTAATAATTTGAAATGGATTTGATGGGTTTAGTTAAATTTGTATGAAACAATAATATTAGGAGTCAATAACTCAAAACACACCCACACAAATATGAAACAACATTTGATGATAAAGAGGATTACATGGTATTCTTATGTGTTTGATTTCTACTTTCAACTAGAAATTCATTGCTCTTATTGCAACCATGGTATTCTTCTTCCCATAAAATTGTTGATTTGTAGGTATATGATTGATATCCTCTGTGGTTGGAGTGGTTGTGATTTCATCCATAAACTATTTTGGTTTGTAGGAAATTATCATCCATCATGCTTGCTATAGGTATGATTTGTAGGTATATGATTGAACACAATAAAAATACTTTTTATTTTTATTTTGTTGGTCATGTGTTAATGATGAAATAAAAAAAAATCATACCTACAATTTGATGAATGAATGTGTTAATAGTTAGGATTTGTATGGTCAAGTTAAACAACCATGGCTTTAAATTTTTATTCTGTTAATTGTTAGGATTTGAATCTTTTTCAGTTAATTGATTTTGAAATTCTGTTAATTGATTTTTTTTTCTTTTTCATGTTATCCCGTTACCTTTCTTTTGTTATTATAAACCTTTCTTTTGTTATTATAAATTTTTCTTTTGTTTAACGCCAACCAGGGGTAGCATACCTAAGTGAAATCTGTATTAGAAAGGTAATGGGATAACATTAAATTTGAAACTTTTTTTAATTATTTGAAGCAGGTAATTTGGATTGGAGGGTGGTTGCATAACTGAAGACCTCAATCTTCTGGACACATCAGCAATACTGCACATGGAACCGAGTAATCGACTTGATTTCTATTTACCTAATTAGTTTTGTGTTTAGTATAGAAACATAAATTTACTTTTTTTTGATATTGTCAATTTCTTTTTGTGCTGCTACTTCTTCTCATGTTGACTTCTTCTCATATTGTCAATTTCTAAATGTAAATTTTTTCTCTTTTGTGATTTGTTAAGATTTTTATTGGCTTTGAACATGAATTTAGCCTATTTTCTAGCTTCTGAATGAATTTCAGTTTTTTCCACCTAATTCTCAAATCATAATATCTTGATGAAGTGACACACACGCAGGTATATGATATCTACACACAAGTGTGGCATCTCCAATGGTTATTGCCACATGGTACAAATGTATTTTTTTTTTTTTTAACCACCATATGATTCAATCTACACCGTACAACGTGTTTATCCGTGTCTAAATGTAAATTCTGAAATTGGAAAAATAACAACTATGTAAATTTTAGGCAAAATGTCAACTGATCAAATGTGATAAAATTTGGCATTTTGCTACACTTGGTGCCCAAATATATTACAATGCCAAATTTTGGCACACCATTGGAGCGGTTTTTCTTCTATGCTCAAATCCCAAATTTTGGCTTTGGTGTGAGGTTGTGCATACAATTGGAGGTGCTCTTATTTGCATCATATTAAGAATGGAGAACGTTAGGAGATTATGGTAAGTTTTACATGGCCATTAGTGAAATTATTTTTTCCCGTTAGTAGAACATATCAATGAAAACCATTTATTTTCCATGCCTCAATTGAAAGCACGGGTAGGAAGAGCTGAGTAGCTGAAATTGAAATTTGGTTCTTTGTTAGGCATATACTTCACATTCATCATTTCATGATATGTAAGCCTAACAAGACTGATCAACTCTGCTGTCAATTTATCTGAGTAAAATATTTGTTTGATTTATCGATGTGTACTCCACAGGAAATGATGCACATGCAAATAAAAATTTGCTAAAAATTTACCAAATAGGTTTTTGTTTTCAAGCTTCTTTTTTTCTCCTTCCTTGAAAGTTCAAACATTGAGTTTGGATGTGCTTTGATTGTTGGAAAACTTTGTTCTTGACCTGCTTGCAAAACTTTTTGCTTTATTGTTGACGGTAAATGAAAGAACAGAACAACAACTTAAAGATCGCATAAACACGTAATTAAACTAAAATAAAACTATCTGGGCCTTAATTGAATTTCATTTGAAAACTCGCCTATGTTCTTATAAACTTTAATTTCAAATCCCTTCATTTGATTGGAAACTCCCACAGCTTCTGTGAACTTAGATAGATGTTTTTGAGTTTGTTTCATGGTGGGTCACCAAAGCTCAACAATGGTTGTTTGCCTATGCCATTTTCTTGGTATAGAAACAGGAATTTTCAGATTGAAGGCATAATTCCATCTCTATAATTGATAATTTATTTTTAAGACAAGAGTTGGGATTACAATTATATTAAATTAATAATTGATAATTGATAATTGATAATTTATTAAATAGTGTTGGGATTACAATTATATTCTAATCCCAACATTATTTATACCGTGCCTTCAGGCATGGGTATACGCTAGTATACAATATTTTAAAGAGGACATATATTTTCAGATCCATCATAAATATTATTAAAGAGATTTTTCTGTATGCAAATATTTGATTAGAACGTTATATATATATATATATATATATAATGTGTGTGAGTGATTTTCTGATCACACTGCCCTCCTTAGTGATTCAGCTGTAGAACACAGGCAGAATAGATGGCACCCTGCTTTCCTGCACAGAAAGAAAAGGCTTCGGCGGTGGTTCTTCCACCCGGGGGCACTCCGACGATCAAGTCAGTATATCTCTCAAAGATAATCAAGTATTCAACTCACAAGCTTGAGTATATAAAAACATACCTTAGACCCATGGGGGTGCCTCTCTTTTATAGCCAATACAATCCTAGTCCCAATAGGAGCCTAACTCCAATGGACTCAGGATTACTGCTAATCTGGAACTCCCAGTGGGATTAGGATAAACCCTATAAGAGTTTCATCTTTACCCAAACTGAAGTCTTCTCTTAATTTAGGACTCTTGTCCTTTATCCGCTGATCTCGGATTCCGATATCTTTGGAGATAACCTCGGCAACTCCGAGATTACCTCGGCATAACTACCATGACACGTGGCACCTCGGCCGACACGTCGGCGTCACCATGCCTCGTGTTGGTACTCAGAAAATATGTCCCCACAACTGCCCCCTAGGTTCTATTACCTCGGCATTCTGAGGTGATGGAACCTATATTGTTCTTCTTTCCAGTACGTCGGCGTCAGAACTCTTCAGCCGAGGTCATTCTCTTAAGGCCGACATGTCTTCTTTCAAGAACAAAATTTCAAATGAACTCTTCCACGCGCATGAGCTGTCATGCATCACCTCTCAACCATTTTTCCTATGTGTGTGATCCTCATTGGATCGTATCACTGACGCGCCTGAAAATCGTCTGCTCTGCGTACGCCACCTAACGTATGCGATGCTCCAGGCTGACAAAAAAAACCTTTCCTTCGTCTTTTTTCCTTCACTTCTACATTTCGATTCTCTTGTTTTCTCTCTCTCTAAACTCTCCCAAATCCGCCATTGCTCTAGCTCCAAGCTCTGCAATTGTCCTCACTCTGCCATTCCTGTGAAGCTTTTGCTACTGTTTCAACCGTCGTCTGTTCTCGGCGAATTTTGTTCCGGCCTCACCTTGTCTGGTAAGCAACTGGCCCTTCTTTTCCCAGTCCTTGATCGTTTCTGGAATTTCCTGTTTTTACTGTTCTGTTCAAGCATTTAATTTGTGAATCATTCACCTGAATGCATCTTATTTCATGATTTTGCACATGTCATGAACACTTGCACTATTTTACCACTGTTCTTGGCCTTCAACTCTTTGTATTCTTTAGGCTCTTGACAGCCCATCCTCGTTCTTGACTCTGAAAACTTGTTCTTGTTTCTTGTTTTCTGTGTTTTTCCCAGATTCGAGCCTCCAATCTTTGTTTTCATAGATTTAGGGTCGGGAGTTGTTTATAGAACCTTCAATTCTTAGGAAAAACTGAAACAATCCTTACCAATATATACCTAGGTTTAAGCCGAGGTCCCAGGAACCCTTTAAGAACACTCTATTTCTGTAGTCAAGTACCTTTATACCAAAATCATGGGTATGTGGAGATATAGGGTAAACACCCCAACCAAACTCGAATTCTTTAGGCAAGAGTTCTCTGTTCCTGATGATGTTCACCTTAGGCTAGCTGGGGATGATGATTCCATCATGCCTACAGATAATACGATGCCTTTCCCTATTGTAGCTTTTGTTGAATGTGGACTTCGGCTCCCACTCAATCCCCTCTTTCGTGAAGTTCTTCACTACTACACCCTGAACCCTATGCAACTCACCATTAACTCCTATAGAGTGCTTAATGGTATCATAGCCTTAGCCCGGCAAGAAAATGTTAGGATCACCCTCGCCGACATCCAATACTGTTATACTATGTGCGCCCTTAACCTGAAAGAAAAAGGTTATGTGTATTACCTCAAGCCGAGGTCTACCGAATTCAAAATTGTAGCCGACCTCCCAGACTCTAACAAAGGGGCTGGAGATGATTATCTTATTGCTTCTGGAAATTGGGAGTTTGGCCCAAACGAAGATGTCCATCTCTACCCTCTTCCTTGAACGGTTAAAGAGGGCAAGGGTAAGAGCCCAGTGTCAATCACTTAGTTGTTCTTTCCATATCCTCAAGATTTTGTCTGTCTCTAATCTCGTGTTCTTCTTTGCAGACGTTCGTAAGCCACCAAAGGACTTCCGCCAGTCCTATTTTCTTGGAAAAGACCTAAAGAAGCTCCTAGACCTTCCGATTCACAAGCGCAAGGCTCCAATGGTACTGAATTTCATCCCAACGTACAAATCCACTTTGCTTGACGTTCCAAGGAGGGTGAAAAAGAGCCTTTCTCCACCTACTGCTACAACTCAAGTCGCTTTCTCATCCCGAATAGATCAAGAGTCCACGTCTGACCCAACCAATCAACCTTCCACCTCGGCACCATACTTAGTACCTATTCCTGAAAGAAAACGCCGGCGCAGACTTGTCAAAACTGCCGAAATGGTGCGCTCAAAGCCTGTCGCCCGAGATCTCCTAGCCGACCTACCAGCCGATGTCGATGCTGTTCCAACCCAAACGATGCCCCCACCAAAACCAAAAAGAACCAAGAAGGCCCAGCCAATGACCAAAGCCACTGTGGTTGAGACTGAAGACACCCTGCTTATTGCACAATTGGCAGAGAGTAAGAAGACTGCTTCTACTTCTGCAAAAAGGTCTGCTGAAGCTCAACCTTCTGAGTCCACAAAATCGAAGTAGCCGAGGTCGTCTTCAGCAACTACATCAGAATCCCAAAAACCAGATGTTCCTTGGGCCCCCCAAATTACTTTGGAAGACAGGCCAATAATGGCCAGTGAGAGTGCCGACGACATAAATGTCGGCGTGGCTCTTAGTACTGCATTGCTTCTGCCTGGTGATTTGGAGCGAAATGCTGGAAACAGTGAATATGAGAACTACGCTTTAATGCTCCAACACTCAGTTCAAGTAAGTGTTCCAGTTTGGTATTCGTCCTTTCTTTTTGTTTCATACTTAGAATTTTTTCTAACACTTCTATTTTCTGTCAGGCTATCCAGTACGCCCATTCCTTTTCAATGCAGTCATTTGAAAATCGAGAAAAGTTGGCCGAGATGAAGAGGGAGTTTTCTTCCCTTCAGAAGGCCAACAAAAGTCTTCAACAAAAAATGAAGAAGTTGGAAGATCAAGCTGAGGCTGCTACTCAGGCCAAACAGGTAGCTGAGGAAAAGGCTGAATCTGCTGAAGCTATAAGGAAGGTTGCTGAGGTTGAGAAGAGGGAAGCCGAGGCTAAAAAGGCCCAGGCCGAAAAGGAGCTCCAAGAGGCCCTGGCTACCAAAGTTGCTGAAATAAAGGATGCTGACGAAAAGGCATACGCATAGGGTATGGCCGACGTAACGGAAGAATACAAACTTCAAGTCAGGCAGGCATGCAACAGGGGCTTCTCCCTAGGTTGGATGTCCTTGGCAAAGAAGCTCAATATTCCTGATGATTCACCATGGCGTAAAGCCGACGCGATTCCCCTTCCATTTCCTCCTCCGCCACCTCCAAGTCAAGCTGAAGAGGAATTTGAGTCTGAAGCCGAAGATGAAGATAAGGATGACGATGATGCTCTAGTAAGAAAGCCCAAAGATGCCAATGAGACCAAATCTCCTCCTCAGGATGATCAAGTCCTAGACCTGACTCATGAGGAGGATGAGGAGGTTGCTAAAGATGCTATTCTTGAACAAGCATCAACCGACGTTCCTCCAGCCGAAAAAAATCTTGATGAAACGCTTGCTGAGATTGACGCCGAGATTGAGGCAGAAAAGATCGCCGAGAAGGTTCCACTAGAATCTTCTGAAGTCCTAGCCCTTCCAGCTGTTAATGCTGAAGAATCTTGATTTTTATTTCCTTGTCTTTTATACTTTGTTTTGCTTTTCTGAACAATGTAAGCTTCTTTTTATGGCCGATGTGCCTTTCTTTGTTTCTTCAGAATAATGTACTTCTGCTAGGCCATAGTGTCTTCTTTGTATATAACTGCAACTGTTTTCCTCTGAACGCTTTTAATTTCCCTTGATTGCTTCTGCATGGTTCTATACTTAGAATTTTTTGCATATACTCTTCATACTTCTTCCTTCTTTAAGAAATCATCTTGGGGTTATATACCCCGGGTAAAATAACTACAAAATTTACTTCGGCAAGATACTGACCTGCAATCTTTTCATAAATTTCAACAAGTATAAAACATATACTTTTCAATGTAAACTTTGCAAACTTTTCTCAAGTTGCAATAAATGTGTAAACAGTAGTTTTACTCTAACATACTTGTAAATTGCTACAAATTTCAACAAGGACTATCATATACAGTAAACTTTTCTCAAGTTATAACAAGTGTTAAACAGTGATTTACTTGTAAATTGCTACAAATTTCAACAAGGATTTAAACAATATACTTAGCTTTTACCTCAACCTGTAAATTGCTGCAAATTTCAATAGATGATCATATGTCGGCTTAACTTCAACTTGTAAATTGTTACAAATTTCAACAAGTGTTAAGTATTTTTTTTTTTTTTGGTTTAGCCAACTAGTAGATTGCCATAAGTCCGTAAGTAATAACATTGGCTTTACTTCGACTTGTAAATTGCTACAAATTTCAACAAGTTGTAAACTTTGTATCGGTTTGACCAACTTGTAAATTGCTACAAATTTCAACAAGTAGTAAACTTTGTATCGGTTTGACCAACTTGTAAATTGCTACAAATTTCAACAAGTGGTAAACTTTGTATCGGTTTGACCAACTTGTAAATTGCTACAAATTTCAACAAGTGGTAAACTTTGTATCGGTTTGACCAACTTGTAAATTGCTACAAATTTCAACAAGTGGTAAACTTTGCCTTCTCTCTGCCCCCAATGTGAACCTGAGTTTCACTCGGGGTTCTCATTACTTAGACAACATTATGTATTCATAAGTCTTGGGGAATTCTGTAAAGATTTTATTGATGACGTCGGCAAAATACAATGAATATCTCAATGATAGAAAAATTTTAAATTACAAGTATTCCAGGGTCTTGGCAATGCTTTGCCCTCATTGTCTTCAAGCCGATAAGCTCCATTGCCTAGCACCGAAGTAATTCTGTAAGGTTCTTCCCAGTTTGGGCCAAGCTTGCCCTCTCTGGGATCCTTCTTGTTGCCGACGACTTTTCTCAAGACTAGGTCGTCGACTTGAAAATCTCTTGGGTTGACCTTCTTGTTGTAAGCTCTGGCCAGCTGCTACTGGTATACTGCAAGCTGAATTGCAGCCTTCTCTCTTCGTTCTTCCAAAAGATCCAGATCTTGGGCTAAGAGTATGTCATTGGTCCCATTCTCAACTCCTTGGGTTCGGATCCCTGGGATGCCGACTTCTAGTGGAATGACTGCTTCTGTGCCATAAGCCATGGCAAAAGGGGATTCCCCTGTTGATCTTCTCGGCGTAGTCCGATATGCCCAAAGTACATTAGGCAATTCGTCTACCCACTTTCCTTTTGCTGCCTGCAGCCTCTTCTTTATTCCATCCAAAATTACTTTGTTGGATGCTTCTGCTTGCCCATTGCTTTGGGGGAAACTTGGTGTTGAAAAGTAATTCTTGATCTTGAATTTCGCACAAAAGTTCTTGATAAGTTTGCTATCAAACTGCGTTCCGTTGTCGGCAACGATGGCTCTTGGGATGCCAAATCTGGTGATAATGTTTTTCCATATGAAATTCTTGACATCCACATCTCGGATTTTGGCAAGAGGTTCTGCCTCTATTCACTTTGTGAAGTAATCTGTTGCTACCAGCAAGTATTTTCTCTGCCCAGTTGCTTGGGGAAGTTGTCCAACTAGATCCATGCCCCATTGGGCAAACGACCAAGGGCTGGATACTGGATTCAGGTCAGCGGCTGGCTGATGAATCAAAGGTGCAAACCTTTGGTATTGTTCGCACTTCTTTACGTATGCTTCCGCATCTTTTTGCATATAGGGCCACCAATACCCCTGGGTAATGGCCCTATGGGCTAATGATCTGCCCCCAGTGTGGCTTCCACAAATTCCTTCATGAATTTCATATAAAAAATCTTCAACTTGTAAAGGGTGTACGCACCTTAAAAGGGGTCCAGTGAAGGACCTTCTGTAGAGATGTCCGTCCGCAGTCAGGCTGAATCTTGCCGACTTCAACCTGACTTTGTGTGCCTCCTTGCGGTCTTCTGGCAGCTTTCCTTCTTTCAGGAATGCAACAATTGCGTCCATCCAGCTTGGCCCCATGTCCACACACATTGCTTCTTGCTTTGCGTTCTGTGGTTCTATGCTCGGGCCCGACATATAGTCAATCATAATTGTTCTTGTTTTTCCAGTCTGTATTGAACTTGCCAGGTTGGCCAACGCGTCGGCGTGGCTGTTATCATCTCGGCTTACTTGGAGAAGTCGGCAGTTCTGAAACAGGGCTGCCAATCTGATGACCTCTTTTGCATATGCCGACATCCTCTCGTCTCTGGCTGCAAACTCTCCTGTTGACTGGTTAACAATTAACTGTGAATCACAAAAAACTATTACCTCATCTGCTTCTGCTGCTGCTGCCAGCTTTAGTCCTGCAATTAATGCTTCGTATTCTGCTTCATTGTTTGAGGCCTTGAACCCCAAACGGATGGATTGTTCTATTATTTCTCCATCTGGGGATATCAGCAGCACTCCTGCCCCCGCTCCTTGTCGGTTTGAACTTCCATCGACAAACAGTCTGAATGAGTCGCCGATGTAGATGCTGCAGGGTCTGAGCTTTTCCTTCCTTTGTCCTTGGCCTTTGGCTGGGATTCTCCCTGCTTGCTGGGACCTCGTTCATCTTGGCTCAACGGAGCCCGATGTTCGATGGACTCAGGTGTGAATTCTGCCACGAAGTCGGCCAGAACCTGGCCCTTAATCGCTGTTCTGGGCCTGAACTCCAGGTCATACTGGCCCAAGGCCACTGCCCACCTTGCAATTCTTCCTGTTAAGTCTCCTTGTTGCAACAAGGACTTCAGTGGGTGCTCTGTAAGTATTACAATCTTGTGTGCCTGGAAGTAGTGGTTCAACTTTTTTGAGGCCATTACTAAGGCCAGCATTAACTTTTCTAGCGGTAGATACCTTGTTTCTGCGTCGGCCAAGGTTTTACTTACATAATAGACAGCCTTCTGTTCTCCCTGCTCTTCTCGGATTAACACTGCACTTACTGCGTGTTCTGACACGGCTAAGTACAGAAACAACTCCTCCCCAGGTTCAGGTGTTGAGAGGACTGGGGCCGTGGTCAGATACTTTTTCAGGTCGGCCAAAGCGGCCTCACATTCTTCAGTCCATAGGAAGTCTGCGGTCTTTTTTACCAGGTTGAAGAAGGGTTTACACTTGTCTGAACTTCGGCTTATGAACCTGTTTAGGGCTGCGGCCCTGCCAGTGAGCATTTGAACCTGTTTTGCCGATGTTGGGCTCTGTAGATCTAGGATGGCCTTGATCTGATCTGGGCTGGCCTCTATTCCCCTTCTTGTTACCAGGTACCCTAGAAACTTACCAGATCCGACTCCAAACGCGCATTTAGATGCGTTGAGTCAGAGCCGATATGTTTTGAGTATTTCAAATACCTCTTTCAGGTCGGCAAGATGACTCTTAGGCTCCTTGGTCTTCACGACCATGTCATCGATGTAGACTTCTACTGTTTGGCCTATCAGGTGTTTGAACATTTTGGTTACCAGCCTTTGGTAGGTTGCTCCTGCGTTCTTCAGCCCAAAAGGCATCACCCTGTAGCAGTACAGGCCTTTTGGGGTGATGAACGCTGTCTTCTCCTCGTCTGGGGGGTACATGGCTATCTGGTGGTACCCCCTGTAAGCGTCCAGGAAGCTCATCCTTCCATGTCCAGATGTGGCGTCTACTAATTGATCAATTTTGGGCAGAGGAAAGCTGTCCTTGGGACAGGCTTTATTCAGGCTTGTAAAATCTACGCAGACCCTCCATTTACCGTTTTTCTTTTTTACCACCACAGTGTTTGATAGCCATGTTGGATAATTGACTTCTCTGATGGCCTTGGCTTCCAGGAGTCTGTCTACTTCTTCCTCCACTGCTTCGACGTGCATCAACGTCGGTCTTCTAGCTCGCTGTATTACAGGTTTAGCCGACCTGTCGACGTTCAGTCTGTGACATGTGACCTCGGGGTCAATGCCAGGCATTTCATAAGGTGTCCAGGCGAACACTTCTATGTTTGTTCTTAAAAAAGCTTCCAGTTCTTTCTCTTCTTCTTCGGCTAAGCCTGAGCCGAGAAGAAAGAAGCGCTCTTCATCGCCCTCCTGGACGAGGATTTTCTTTAGTGTTTCCTCGCTCTTCTCGGCCGGCTCCTTGCCGACATCATCTAGGACTTCCACGTCCTCATCTTCAATTTCTACCTTCCCTGGTTCTTGTATGCTGCAGGTTGTTTTCATTGCTGCCATGGAGCAATTTTTGGCCTGTAGCTGGTCTCCTCTGACTTCTTCAATCCCATATTCTGTTGGGAACCGCAATAGTTGATGCAACGTTGAGGGAACTGCCCTCATTGCATGCAACCATGGCCTTCCCAATATGATGTTGTAAGGAGAAGGCGTATCAATCACGATGAATTCTGTCATGATCTTCTTAGTGCCGGCCTGTACTTCCAAGTTTGTAACACCCAGTGGCCACGTCGGCGTTCCATTGAAGCCGACCATCGGGCCATTCGATTGCTCCATGTCGTTTGGGTGAAGGCCTAGCTCCTTGTAACATCTAACGTACATGATGTCGCAAGAGCTGCCTTGATCTATTAGGATGCGTTTTACTTGGCACTCCCCAACCTGGAGGGATACTACCAAGGCATTATTATGTGGGTGCTGTACCATCTCTAAATCGGCTTCGGTGAAGGTTATCATATGTTCTTGGCACTTCGCTGGCCGATGTCTCTTTTCCCCGACTTGGTAGACATGCTGCAGATGCCTTACCCTCTGAGTCTCTCCTCTGACTTCGTTCTCGTTAACTTTTGAATGAATCACATTAACTATCCGAGGTCCTTCTGCCCGAGGTTGCAGAGGTGGTGGGGCTGCTGGAGCTGCTGGAGCTTGAGGCAGTCTTGCCTGTTCTTCTCTTGTTCTGGTTTCATCGATAAGGTCTCTCAGGTGGCCTTGCCTTACCAGATCTTCCAAGTGTGCTTTTAGGGCTCTGCAGCCCTGTGTTGTATGTCCGTCTTCATTGTGATAAGCACAATGTCTGTCCATGTTTCTTCCCATAAATTCTCCCGGTTCCCTTGCTGGCGTTCTGAAATAGGGCTGGTTCCGAATTTTTCCTAGGACTTTTTGAATTGGAATTCGGAACACGGTTGTCACTGCCTGTTTGGCCCTTAACTCTACCTCTGTTTTGCTGAATCCGTTGTTACTTCGGCCTCGCTTCGGCGAGTCGTTCCCTTTTTCCTGTTTGACTTCCTTGTGGGCCGATGTATCCTCCTCGGCTCTGGCATACTTTTCGATTCTTGCCATGAGCTCTTCCATGCTCTTTGGCAATGTCTTTGCCAAAGATTTCCGCAGTGAACAATCGTCTTTCAGGCCATTCTTGAAAGACACGGCTGCTACTTCTTGGTTGCATTCAGGTATTCGATTGAACACCTCATAGTATCTTTTTGCATAGGCCCTAAGGCCTTCATCCTTGCTGATCTTCAAGGCCATTAGTGTGTCCACCCTTAATGGCTGCAGTTTATTTGTCACGAACCTGGCCACAAACATCTCGGCCAGGCCTTCCCAGGTCTTCACGCTTCCCTTTGGCAATTTGTGGAACCAATCTGATGCAATCTCCCTAAAGGACGAGGGGAACACTTTGCAGAGCAATGGCTCGTTCCCACTGTACAACGCCATTGAGTTCAGGAATAGACCAATGTGGAAGTTGGGGTCTGACTTACCATCGTATATCTGAAACCTCGGCATGCTGAATCTTTTTGGTGCCTCGAATTTGTCCAGTTCTACCGAGAACGGTGTTCTCGGCTTGTTGGGTGAATTAACCTTAGCTTCAGCATTCTGTTCCTTCCTCTTGAGGTAGTTTCTCAAGTCCTCTTTACTCCTACCTGGAGCTCGGCTATCTTTTGACTTCAGTCTTTTTGGCACACTGCTCTCGGCCTCGTGGTGGGTCCGTTTTGATCTTTCTCCATGGGTTGTGTCAAAGCAGAGTGCCTGCCTTTGGACGTGCCGATGTTCTCTGGGCTCTGGGTCCTTCGTGTGGTATGTCCTCTGGGATTTCTCTTGTCTCGGTTCTTCTCGTCCGATCTCCCTGGAAGGCGGGTGGGAGTGCCTTGCGCTCCTGGTATGCCGAGGTGTTTCGGGAATTACTTTCCTTCCTCCCTTCTGAGTATTAACCGCTGGAATTGGCGTGTCCTACAGCGGGAATGGTGGCTACATGACCTTGCTTTGTATCATAAAGTTGACGACCGACTGCAGGTCTGCCAACTTGTCTGCCAATTCTTTTACTTCCTCATCCCTTCGTAGGCACCTGTCCCTCCATACTTGGAGGTTATCTTCGTTGTAGTATCTGTTCTGGTCTGTCTTCTTTGAGGTGTCGCCCTCCTGGCCGATGTTTTTTCCTTCATGCCCCTGGTCGCGGGTTTCTTCAACGTCAAGGTCGATAGGCCTGCCATTCCCAGCGGGAGCGTCGTCCCCAACCTTCTCGTTTTGTGCGTTACTGGCTATCTATTCGTCTTTCTTTCCCACAGACGGCGCCAAATTGTGTGAGTGATTTTCTGATCACACTGCCCTCCTTAGTGATTCAGCTGTAGAACACAGGCAGAATAGATGGCACCCTACTTTCCTGCATAGAAAGAAAAGGCTTCGGCGGTGGTTCTTCCACCCGAGGGCACTCCGACGATCAAGTTAGTATATCTCTCAAAGATAATCAAGTATTCAACTCACAAGCTTGAGTATATAAAAACATACCTTAGACCCATGGGGGTGCCTCTCTTTTATAGCCAATACAATCCTAGTCCCAATAGGAGCCTAACTCCAATGGACTCAAGATTACTGCTAATTTGGAACTCCCAGTGGGATTAGGATAAACCCTCTAAGAGTTTCATTTTTACCCAAACTGAAGTCTTCTCTTAATTTAGGACTCTTGTCCTTTATCCGCTGATCTCGGATTCCGATATCTCCGGAGATAACCTCGGCAACTCCGAGATTACCTCGGCATAACTACCATGACACGTGGCACCTCGGCCGACACGTCGGCGTCACCATGCCTCGTGTTGGTACTCAGAAAATATGTCCCCACATAATGCATATAATATAAATAGAATTCATCACGTACGCTATTAAACTTTCTACACTAAATTGATTATATCATATTATAATCAAACAAGAAGAAAAAGATGAAGTTATATATATATGTGTGTGTATATATATATAGATGGAGCAAATCATTTGTTTGTTTAAAAGGTTTGAACTTTGTATTAAATTGTCTATAAAAATGGTGGCTCCATGTTTGAAAAAATAAACAAAAGGAAAAGAAAAAATTAGTCTTACTTTTATCCTTTTAATTATTAACATTTGCTGACTATTTAAAATCAAGGAGTGTGCTTATGTAAGCCATGACGTCAAGAGCGTGCTTATGTAAGCCATGACGTTAGCAAGGAGCGTCCAACGAGTATATTTTTGTGTATAAATAGAAGTGTTGTGTGTGGAGAAAAAATAAAGAACTTGAAGAGAAAATTTTCTTAAGCTCCAAAATTCTGAGTACATTGTATTCTGCTCTTTCACTTTCAGATCTAGGTCTAGCCTTTGTTCTTACACTTTCATATCTACTCTTTATGAGAGAATTATTGTAAAAGTGGGTTCAAGTACCACTTATTCTTATTCCTTATTTTTGTGAGAGATTTTGTAAGGGTAAGACATTTATTGTTGAGTGAAGCTCAATAGATAAAAGTAAGTCCTGTACCAAATCCACAAGCTTGGTGGTGTATTTATTCAATTGATAGTAAAGAAATTCTCAAGGAGGTTCCTTGGGGAGTGGACGTAGGCCTGGCGTGCCGAACCACTATAAATCGCAGTGTTTGATTTTCTCTCCCTATCTCTCCTACTTTTATATTGATAATTATTATTCTGTTTTTTTTATTTATTAAAATTCTGAATATTGTGTTAATTTTAATATTGTGAAATTTTTAATAACCCAATTCACCCCCCTCTTGGGTTGCCTATCTGGGATAACAATATAGTGTCCATAACAACATATCCAATGCTTTTTTTTTTTTTTTTATCCATCAAAATTGAGTAAAATTTTGGATTAAAAAATTCATATAATACTAAGCGTTTTAACGCTAAATTTTTAATTTTCATCAAACAATCGGTAAATCGGGAAGACAATCATGAAAATGTTCCGGCGATCGATCGACAATGGGCAAAGCAATGGGCAATTTTGCGAGTGACTGGTTGTCGCTAGTCGTTCAGTGTATGGTAAAGTGTAATGGCTCTTTCTAAAAATTTGATGAATGCTGAAGCCTCTTTCAATTTGATAAAACTTTTGCTTTTTTCCCAATTTGATATAGGTTTGATGTCAAGGTTGGAGGAGAAAAAGTAAGCTTGTTTCATCAAATTTAAATTTGATTCCAAATTTTAGTAAGTGTTGGAGATGCTCTAATGTAGCCAAATAAATTCATTTTCAACAAAACAGAATACTATTTTTAAAACAATACTTGTCTATGTTTTTTTAAGACAAATTTAATAAAATAAAATAATAATTGTCTGTCTATTTTTTTTTATAAATAAAATTTGATAAAATTATATGATTATGATGCAAGGTTTGCTTTTTTTGATTTTTGTGAAAATTATTTTTTAAAATATTTTTTAATGTTTGGTACTATGAAAAACAAAAATCAGAGAAAAAAGTTTTATATTATCAATGGAAATAAATTTATTTGGACAAAATTTTTAATTTTTACTTCAAAAATAAAAAACGTTTTTCGAAACTACCACATTACCTTCACGACCCTACTAATGCACATTAATTAATAAATTTTAAGGGTGTGTTTGGTTTTTGTTTTGAGATAAATTTTTAAAAAAAAATTTAGAGAGAGAGTTTTGAAATTTTTTTGGTCTGTTTAGTTGTGTATTTTGAAAATAGTTTTGGAGTTTAGAGATAATTTGATACTATTTTGTTGTAGTTGAGTAGATGTGTGTGAGAGAAAAAGTGATTGAGGAGGAGCGAGGAGAGAGAGAAAAAGTAATTGATTGATGTGTAATAGAGAAAGAAGTAATTTTGAATTTTTTTTGAGAAAATTTATAACTAAACATGTTTTTGAAAATTTTCTTCTAACAACATGTTTCAAAATACAAACCAAACACACCCTAAAATTTTCAACAAATTGGATAAGAAAAGGGCACTCTTGAATTTAGGGATGTAAGAAAATCCGAAAAAACTGATCAAACTGATTGAACTGGACCAAACCGGTTATATTTGGTTTGTTTTTTTAACAAGAATCGGTTTGTGCGGTTTTTGAATTTGAATTTTTTCAATTTTTGGTTCGGTATCGGTTTAAGCACCTTGTGCACCGATCTAAACCGAAACCGACCGCTTCAACATATATTGTATATAATATATATATATATATAATCTAATAATATAATGATATTAATAAGTATAATAAATTATTAATATTAGTTAATTAACCTTATTATCTTAATAATCTAAATTTGTAATTCTTATTATATATAATCTTAACTCTAACTCATTATTCTTGAAATTTTAGTATTTTTAAACTTTTTTTGTTTTTATTTTTGATAATTGAAAAGTATGTATTAAATGGATGGATTCGATATGTTTAAAATGGTAAACAAATAACTAATTTAATATTTTTATATAGATTAATGATTATATTTAAAAGTGGCTCAAGTTTAAAAAATCCTAAACTGCTTAAATCGCACTAAACCGAACCGTTTCAATTGGTTCGGTTCAGTGCGGTTTAATAGGAGAAGTGGTCTCTATCGGTGTTCAAAATAATAAAACCGACATTATCGGTTCGGTATAATTTTTTACCTAAATACCGACTGTGAGGGAAGATTTGCACGGATTGTACGGCCGAGCAATGATGACGGCAGACTTGACGGAATGCACGGCGCCGGGCTAACCCTCGTGTCGGCGCGGCCAGCGACTCGGCTCGTACGGTCGGGAATATTGGCCGGTCAAGCACCAACAGGCTTGACCGAGATGCGGCTCGCACAGGGGCAACGGAGTCCAAGGTTACGGATGGTTACGCCGAGCTATACGGCGCCCGGGCTAGACTTAAACCGCGGTAGCGCCGGTATGCGCCTAACCGGTCGTTTGAGATGGGCGCAGTCCGCAGGACCGAGAGGAATCGATGAACGGTTGGAGGCCGGCATTCCTCGCAACCGGTCAATCGCGATGGACCGATCGAGGGTAGCTCAGCATTGGCAGTTAGGTTCTCGCCTGGTCCCAAGTCACAGGCCGGCGGTACGTAGCACGGTTACGCGATTTCAAGTCTCCCAAGGGTTAGGCCGGTCATGGTACCCCGGTTAAGGGTGCCACCTGGGCCAATGGTGTGAAGGAGAGGACGTCTGCTCCACGAACGCCTCAATACCGTTGGGCAGTTCTGCATGTACTGGAAGGAGGACAAAACCTTTACACGTGTAGGGTGGTGAGAGGCGAGCACTGCCACCTGTCCAGGGAAGGACAGCAGAGGTAGTGCGCGCACAATCTCGGAGCTGCGTGGCCAACCTAGATATAGAGAGGGAAGGCGAACGTTGGAGGTATGAAAACTCACACTCACAAGCACTCTCTCTCTCTTCTTCTCATCTTCTTCCTCAGTGAACTGACTTGAGCGTCGGAGGGTTTTTCCGGCACACCACCGCCGGGCAGCTCACCATTTTTGTGTTGCAGAGACAGACGCCGTTGACGGAAGCTTGACGTTCAAGGCATACGGAGAGCTAAGGTTATTTTCCCCCGTACAATTGGCGCCGTCTGTGGGAAATTCTTTGATTTTCAACCCTTGTTCTTCGAGCTTCTTCGATCATTTCCATGGCCAACAATGACGAAGTTCCGTTGTCTGTCGTCGATGGTGTGACTCCGGAGTATGTCCGAAGGAGAGAAGGCCCTCCTAATGTCCCAACCATGGCGGGCCTAGAAACCTCTTCGCGCGGAGCGCGCGACAAACGTGGGAGGAGTTCAGATCGTTCACAGAGTCCAGAGGGCCGCCGGCGCCGGGGGGAGTCCCGCGAGCAGCGCCTGGAGCACAAACTCAAGGACCAAGACGCCCTCATTCGTAAGATGGCGGCGGAGATGGAGCTGCTGAAGCGCCAAGTTAGGGGGAAGGGTGTTGCTGGAGAGGGCAACCTCAGTGAGCGCACCCCCTCCCCTCGTTCTGGCAGTCGCCGCCAGAGGAGGACTCATTCAATCTCCATCACCCGGAACTATGGGGTCGGAGACTCTGACCAGCGAGAGGGCAGGTCCATCACTCGCGACAGCACCTATCGCCCCTCGCGCCCGTCATCAACGTCGCAATACTCTGCCTCCTCCCGTTCCAGGGATCTCAGGGACGTGCTGGAGGAGAGAGCGCGCCGTCGGGAGGCTGAGAGGGTGCCGGCGTTCCAGAGGCTAAGCGCCCCAGTTCGTTGCAGTGAAGAGGTGATGATGCCGGCGCCCAGAAACGTAGCCCCAGCACTGGTGGACAAAGAGTTGGCGAGGCTTACAGCCACCCCATTGTCCCCAGAGATTGAGAGCACCCCACTCCCTGCCGGATTCCACCAACCAAAATTTACTCTCTACGACGGCAAGACGGATCCGTACATGCATGTGAGTCATTACCGGCAAGTAATGGCTGGCCACCGCCGGAACGACGCCTTGATGTGCCTCATATTCCCAGCAAGCTTGGGAGAGCTGGGCTTGAAGTGGTTCGAGAGGCTCCCGGAGGGGAGTATCGAGGGGTGGCAACAACTAGCGGAAGCCTTCGTCACCAGATTCAAGACCAACACACGAACGCCGAAGGAGGTCGACCACCTCCTGGGCGTCAAGATGGAGTCTGGGAGTTCGCTGAAGGCATACAATGCGAAGTACTGGGAGACTTACAATGAGATCCTCGATTGCCCGACCAATCTGGCGATCACTCAATACAAGAGGGGTCTCCCAGTCGGACATAGACTGCGAGATTCGCTCACGATGCATCAGCCCACCACCATGGAATCTTTGATGCAGCGGATCAACGAACACATTCGTGTGGAAGATGACGCTGCCTCTGCGACCGAGAAGAATAATCCGGTCGCGGTGGGCAGGACAGCGGGGAAAGTTAACTCGGTTGGGCAGGAGGATAACCGCCCAAGTGACCGACCAAAAGATCAGCACCGAGGGACCGGCCAAAATGACAAAAACAGAGGTCGCAGAAATGACCGGGCTGATGCACCACGCGACGCAGCTGAGGACGCCAAGAGAAAACTAAAGGCGCGGACAGGGATTACCACGGTCTTCAAAATTCCCATCTACCGCATTTTGAGCGAGATCCGCGGGGAGCCTTTTGTCCGTTGGCCGGCCAAATTAGGGAGCGCGCAGCGAGGCTTCAATCCAAAATATCGATGCACCTTCCATGAAGAACGGGGACACCGGACAGAAGACTGCTTGCCGCTCAAACAGCACCTGGAGGAGTTGGTGGCGGCGGGTCATCTTGACCAATACATAGATGGGGGAGTCAAGGCCGCGCCAACCGGGCAAACCGAGCCCAATGGCATGGCCGCCCTGGAGGCGCCCCCGCAAGGTGTGATCAACGTCATCCACGGCATCATTGAACCGGCAAGGGTTTGCGAACTTAGAGGAATGATAAAGAAGGCTGAGCACATGAGGGAAGTGCTCTCTGTTCAGCCCGCCGTGAAGAAGGGAAAAACCGAGGAGAAAGACATCCTTTCGTTTTCGACCAAAGACTTGGAAAGGGTGCAGATGCCGCACAACGACGCCTTGGTGGTGACCCTTCGCGTCAAAGATTTTGATATCAAGAGGATATTGATCGACCAGGGGAGTTCGGTCGAAATAATGTATTATGACGCATTCAAACAGATGAAGTTAGAAGACAGGGATTTGGCTCCTGCGACATCTCCTTTGGTCGGCTTCAACTCACAACCCGAATGGCCGATCGGAAAGATTATTTTGCCGATCAAAGCAGGTTCAGTAGTAAAGCAAGTGGAATTCTGGGTACTCAAGGTGCCATCGACTTACAACTTGATTCTGGGCAGGGGCTGGCTGCACGCCATGCAAGCGGTTGCTTCAACCTTCCACCAAGTGATGCGCTTTCCGGCGTCGAATGGGCAAATAGAGGAAGTTTGGGGAGACCAGGTGATGGCAAAACAATGCTTCGTTGCGGTAAATGGCAGCCGAGCAGCCAAAGGGTTTGTCCAGATGATCGAGGGGCCCGAGGGAAAGGAGGTCCTGGAAGACGTGGGAAGGAAGGCCGAGGAAAAATCAGTCGAAGATTTGGTGGAAGTGCGCATTGACGAAAACGATCCAACTAAGTTCTTCCTCCTGGGATCATCTTTATCCAGTGCCGAGCGGACAGATTATGTCAACTTCTTGGTTTCCAACTTGGAGGCTTTTGCATGGACGCCTTACGACATGCCTGGCGTCGACCCAAGCTTTATTTGCCACCAGTTGAATGTCTTCCCCAACGCACGGCCGGTTATTCAAAGAACGCGCCGCTCAGCCTTACACCATGCTGAAGTGGTTGCGGAAGAAGTGAAGAATTTGTTGGAGGCCGGGGCCATAGAGGAGGTGCAATACCCTCGGTGGATATCTAACACGGTGGTGGTGCCTAAGAAGAACGGCAAATGGCGAGTTTGCGTTGACTACAAGACTGTCAACCGCGCTTGCCCAAAGGATAGCTTTCCCCTCCCTCGAATTGACCAGTTGGTGGACTTAACCGCTGGCCATCAGAGGTTTAGCTTCTTGGACGCATACCGCGGCTATCACCAGATAGCCATGTATGAGCCTGACAGAGAGATCACGTCGTTCACCACCCCCAGAGGCTTATATTGCTACAAGGTGATGCCGTTCGGACTGAAGAACGCCGGGGCGACCTTCCAGCGTATGGTGACAAAGATGTTCGCTCCCTCCTGGGCCAAACTATGGAAGCCTATATCGACGATATGGTGGTGAAGAGTAAGGAGAAGTACCAACATCTCGCCGACCTAGCAGAAATGTTTGCCATTCTAAAGCATCACAAGCTTTGTTTGAACGCTTCCAAATGCGCCTTCGGAGTCGGCACTGGAAAGTTTCTGGGTTTTTTGGTTACGAACCGAGGAATTGAAGCCGACCCATCCCAAATCAAAGCGATACAAGGGCTGGAGCGCCCGAACTCCACAAAGGACGTGCAACATCTTGCCGGGATGGCAGCCGCGCTGAACAGATTTATCAGCCGGTCTTCGGATCGTTGCAGGCCCTTCTTCAAAACTTTGAAATCCAAGTTCTTCTGGGACGAAGAGTGCGACCGTGCATTGACAGACTTAAAATCGTATCTCTCCTCGGCCCCGATCTTGGTCACACCTCAGCCGGGCGAAGAGCTGTACCTCTACTTGGCTGTTTCTCAACACGCGTGAGCGCGGTATTGGTTCGTGCTGAGGGCATCCAGCACCTACCAATCTTCTATGTAAGCAAGACCCTGCTCCCGGCCGAAACAAGATATCTTCCCTTGGAAAAATTGGCACTGGCCCTAATGATGGCGTCAAGAAAACTGGCGCACTATTTTCATGCCCATACAATAGCTGTGCTGACCGAGTTTCCACTTAAGGTGCTCTTCGAAAAGGCAGACTTCACTGGGAGAATTCTGAAATGGGCCGTGGAATTGGGCCAGTACGACATCAAGTTCCGACCGCGCACCGCGGTCAAAGCTCAAGCCCTCGCAGATTTTGTGGCGGAATTTGCCCCAGGAACACATCCAGTCTGTCCGGTTGATTTGGTTGGTGCGGAATTAGCACAACCCGGGATCCTGGCAACAGAGATATGTGATGGCTCGCGAGCGGGAGAAGAGCAGAGCTTGTTTGAAATAACAAAGTCCGACGACTCAAAAGAAGCACCCAGCAAAGATGTGCAAGGAGACCAGATTGAACCTACCAAAGACTTGGAATTGAGAAGCTCCCAAAACCCGTCTGATTGCTGGAAGCTGTTTCTTGGCGAGATGTGGAAGTTGTTTGTCGATGGGGCGTCCAACAGGCATGGGGCCGGGCTGGGAATTGTGCTGACTTCGCCAGATGGGCTGATTATTGAGCAAGCTATTACGCTCGGCTTCCCAGCGTCTAACAACGAGGCAGAGTATGAAGCCCTCCTCGCCGGTTTGAGAAGCGCATTGAGAATGAAAGCCACAGCCCTTATGGTGTTCAGCGACTCCAAGCTGGTGGTCAATCAGGTCTCAGGGGAGTATGAGGCAAGGGATGAAAGGATGGCCAAGTATCAAGCGTTGGTGCGAGAAGAGATCAAGAAGTTCTCTGCGATAAGAGTGGAACAGATAAACCGCGAAGCAAACAACACGGCTGACGAATTGGCTGGGCTCGCCTCCGTTCAGACAGCTTTTCCTAACCCCTTGATGATAGAGTTTTTGCCTCGGCCAAGCATTGAGGAGCCAGAAGCAACCGAGATACATTGCGCCGACTTGGGTCCCTCTTGGATGGACCCCATCATTGCCTTCCTGAAAGATAGAGTTCTACCAGAAGAAAAGAAGGCGGCACACAAGATCCGAGCAAAATCAGAGCGGTTTTGGCTCTCCCCATCCGGAGCCTTATATAAGAAGTCCTTCACCGGGCCGTTTTTGAAGTGTGTCCACCCCGCCAGGGTGGAAGATTTTCTCTTTGAAATCCATGAGGGCATCTGCGGAAGCCATACAGGGGGCAGGTCCCTGGCGTACCGAGCAATCTCTCAAGGTTACTGGTGGCCATGCATGCAGGCAGACGCACAGAAATACGTCCGCCGATGTGAAAAGTGTCAGAAATTTGCTCACCAGATCCACCAGCCAGCTAGGGAGTTACTCTCGCTCACAAGTCCTTGGCCGTTCGCACTTTGGGGATTGGATATTGTTGGACCACTCCCAGTTGCACCTGGCAATCGCAAGTTTTTCATTGCCGCCACTGACTATTTCACCAAGTGGGTGGAGGCCGAGCCACTGGCAACCATTAAGGAAAAGGACGTTAAGAAATTTGTTTGGCAACATGTTATCACTCGCTTCGGTATCCCCAGGGCGCTCATCTCAGATAATGGCACTCAATTCGATGGGAGACTCTTTCGCGGCTTTTGCGAAGAGTTGAAGATTGAGTTCTACAATTCAACCCCGGCTTATCCTCAGTCGAATGGGCAAGCAGAGGCCTCAAACAAGACCATCCTGGATGGGCTGAAGAAGCGGCTCGAGAAGGCGAAGGGAAAGTGGGTTGAAGAGCTTCCTAGTGTGCTATGGGCATACCGCACCACACCAAGACGATCGACCGGGGAAACACCGTTCGCTTTGGCCTATGGTATGGAGGCCATCATCCCACTAGAGATTGGCATGCCAACCATCCGCTCAGAAAACTTCCAGCCAGATCTGAACAATGAAGCCGTGGCACTAGAGTTGGACCTTGCTGAGGAAAGACGAGAGCGCGCATTGATCCATATAGCGGCCTATCAGCAGGAACTCTCTAAAAAATACAACAAGGCAGTGCATCCCAGGCTATTCAAGATTGGGGATTGGGTCCTAAGGAAGGTGCTTGGCAACACAGTGGTCCCTGGCGAAGGCAAACTCGGTGCAAATTGGGAAGGACCATACAAGGTGGTTGGTCTTGCTGGCAAGGGGGCATACCATCTGGAGGATTTAGATGGCAAGGCCGTCCCCAGACCGTGGAACGCAGCAAACCTTAAGGTCTTTTACTTTTAAGATGTAATTTGCTTTTGTTTAGCTTTCTTAGACCTTTAGCCTTCTGGCACTACATGTAAAAGAATAGCATTGCCTTTACAATGTTTATGTAATGAAAGCTAGCTATATTGTTGTTGCTGTGTTACATTGTTGTTTTTTGTAATACATCTTTGTACAATGGCACTGCACGGTCGCAAGGCATGCCAGGGGCAAGAACCGACCTGTAGATAACCGGACTGTTTTCCTCGAATGGGAGCAGACCACGCGAACAGTTGCGTATGGAACAATGCGCATTCGGGCCGAGCTGGTTTTGCTCGCCCGGTGGGAATGTTGGCGGCATGACCAACCTGATTGAGACATTGGTGAATTGCCCAATGTTGGAGCCGAGCTGATTTTGCTCGGCCCATCTAGCATAATTGATGAGTTGCCCAATATGGGGAACGAGCTGATTTTGCTCGGAGGAATTAGCAATGTTGGTGTCTTGTCCAGTGATTGTAAGGCCGAGCTGAATTTGCTCGGCCGAACGGAAATTCTGGCAAATTGAACAAGCTTAAAAAAGGCGAGCTAGTTTTTGCTCGGCTAACTGATTATTGCCAACCGAACAAGGCCGAGCGGATTTTGCTCGGCCAAATACAAAATTTCGTCCTACTTGGAAATGCAAGGGATTACAAGGTTACTTGAAGGCCTATTGTACGCGCGGTTCAGCCGACCACAAAGATGAAACAAAATTTGGAACAAGAAATTCAAGTGTGCCGAAGCCGAACAAAAACAAGATGTACGAGCAAAAAGTTCATATTTCATTAACAGAACAAGTTCAGTACAAAAGGGGGGGCATAGCCCGGTTACATTGCGAAAAAGAAAGAAAACAAAGAAGCAAGAAATAGGAAATCTTCAATCGAGACCAAGGCCTTGTTCGGTTTCACCAACGGCCACCCGGCATTTGAAGGCGTTTGTTCGGGCAGGCTCTCCTCGGCTTCGGCGTCAGTGCCGTCCAGTGCGACAACCTCCCGATCAGTTGCTCCATCCTCGGCATTAGGGGATGCGTCGGATGGAGTTTGCTCGGTCGGATTCTCGATCTGCTCGGTCAGATTCTGGGCGGCAGCTTCTTCCTCGGCCTCCTTCCTTGCCTCCACTATGAGCCGGTTCTGGGTGGCGTTGGCGTAGGCCTGCATGTAGTCCGGGATGTGCGCGGCAGGGAGATTGTTGAACATGTCAGAGTCGCGGCCAAGGCCAACTTTCTCCACGGCGGCTTTCCAGCCGCACTGGAAAAAGATGTCCTTGGTTGCCCGGACTTGACGCTCGTACGTTTTCTCCCCCTGGGCGTAACCCCGGTCTTCTGCGGCGTCCACGGCCTCGTCCTTCTCGGCCTTGTGAGCGTCGCGCAGCTTGCGGAGCTCGGCCAGGTACCGCGCTTTGGCTTTCTTCGCGGCCTTGGTCTTCTCCTCCTCAGCCCGGTCGAGCTTCTGGCGCAGTTCGTTGCGCTCGTCTTTGACGACCACCTGCTCGGCCCTGAGCATTTCTATCTCGGCCTTGAGCACTTTGTTCTCGGTGATGGCGTCTCGGAGGCTCTGCCGAACAGCAACCATTCGCTCGTGGGCGAGATAGTTCTTTTGTGCGGCCTGCAAACAGAACAGATTATTAGTATCTACAAGCCGAGCAAACAAAAAACCCGAACACAAAGTTGAAGAGAAAATGCTGAACTTACCAGCACAATTGATTCTGCAGCCGAGCGGAGGACCTTAAGGTCGGGTAGCTCGTCATGCTTTTTCATGTCCCCGGGCAGGATCAATCCCCTGGTCAAATTGAAACCAAGCGAGTAATCCTTGTCCTCGGCGACCGAGTCTGCGGCAGAGACTGCTCGGCCCTTGTAGACGAACTCGGGCGCCCAGACCGGGGGGCAGCAGGGGCCTTGCCCTTGGATTTCCGGGCGAGATGTTGCTCGGTCTGGTCGCCAAGCTCGGTAGAGGCGACTTCTGTGGAGTCTTCATCCACGAGGCTTTGCCTGGCCACCTCCCTCTTTTGTTTCTTCTTTGGCCGGCCAGCCTGTTGTTCGCTGGCCAGGGCGAGCACCGCCCCATTTTTTTGTCCGGCGGGGGTGGAAGATGTTCCCTCGGTTGCTTCTGGGGGTTGGGACTCGCCTTCGTCCCCGGTGATCATGGACTTAATGGCTCGGATTTTAGCCATCTCTTGCTCGGCGGTAGTTGGGATGAGTCTGACCGGTGGCAAGGTTGGATCTGGTTCGGGGGTTGGCTCGCGCAGAAAGTCGGTGACTCTGCCTTTGCGCGGTGCTTGGTAGTTGTACGTTTGCTCAAAACCGAGCAAGGTTGAGGACTCCCTCTCTGTTGCAGGAATGCGCAGCAAGACTCTGATTGCTTCCTGGTTAGCACGGTTGTAACGCGCAGCCAAATTCTTATCTGCAAAAAGAGACAAGTGTTAGACCGGTGCAATGAATAATAGTAAAGAGCAGAAAGATAGTTGTACGGTCAGCCGGGCTCCTTACCAGCACTACCGAAGTTTTTCTTAATTCGCCAGCCCGGTATTGGCGCCTCGGTGTCCTCATAAGGACCGGACACCCAGAGGAAGTCGTCATCATTGGACTCTTTGTCCGGGTTGCCTTCAATGAGTTTTGCTCGGCCCTTCTTTACTTTGAGGTAATAGCAAAACCCACCCTTATTTGAACTAAGGCTGTATTGGTGAAAAATCTCTGCGAGGCCGAGATTGAGACCGAGCCTTCGGTTCAACTCGGCGACGCCATTTATTATTTTATATGTGTTGTTGGAAACCTGGGTTGGGCAAAGCCCTGTCTGCCTCAAAAATTCGCAGATCAGGGGCTGGACCGGGAAGCGAAGTCCACCCTCTACTATCGATACCACGGTGAAGGGGCACCGTTCTAGATCGCCCCATGGAGTTTGTCCCTTCTTGCCAAGCTCTAAGATGACGTCGTCCGGAATATGGTACTCCTCGCGAAACTCCGCCATTGCCCCGGGCGAGCTAACCCTAAAGCGGTATTTGCCCATCTATCTCGGTTTTATTTGTTCTATGGTATCTCGGTCAAAATTGTGTAGTGGTTGCTCGGACTTTGAGCTCCACGAATGATGATGCTGGAACGGTTGGTCCTATTTGTTCTGCATGTTGAAAAATAATTCCAAGGGTTAGCACGGCATATATTGCTCGGCCCTTAATGGAAATGGCTCTGAAAAGTTCTAGGTGTTTGGCCGGCCTCCACCTACCTCGGCCCATCAAGATGGCTGATTTAGCCCTCCCCTTTTTGGTGTTGGTTTCTACTCGGTCTAAGAGTTCTGGTCGGTTGGATTCTAATGGAGGTTTTTGCTCGGTCAAACCCAGATCAAGATATTGGCTTATGATTTCGGGTCTTTAGCCCGGTTAAACCTATCTGCCGATCTAAGGTGTATATAGTTCGGTTGCGACCTCAATACAAAGCCACAAACAGCTTTTTGCTCTGTTACAGCCTTAAATAAGGATCTAAGTGAGGATTTTTGCTCGGCTCGGCCCAGATTCTAACTGTTCATACAGTTCATACAAAGTTCTAAGGGTTTGTTCAGAGGTTTTGTGGCTCGAGGGGCGCGAAAACCCCCACCACTCCTCCGATTTCAGTTTCCCTAGTGTGTGAAGTCGTCGAAGCCACTAAAGAACAACCAAAAACAAGAAATGCCAAGTGCAGTGGCGTAAAAATGAAGAACAGCAACAACCAACTCAAAAAGCACGAAGAACAGAAAAAATGAAGTGCAAGGGGGAGGAAGAAAAACTTACCAGAAGATGAAGATGGGCCCTGTATAACCCAACTGCAGCAGCAGGAACGAAGGCTAGAGCTCGAGGATAGCAATGGGAGGAAGAGTGCAGCAGCGGCGACGGCAGAGGAGGCTAGGGTTTTCTGGACTCGACTGGAAGATGGAAAAATGGAAAGTGAAGGGACAAAACCCTTCGAATAGGGTTTAAAGAGTGGGGGGGAAACCCAAACGGCTGCGCCGTTTGAATTCTGCGCGTGCCAGACGGCTGGCTGCACGACCCAATGGCCTGATGACACGTGGCTCTGGCAGCGCGGCTGTCAGTACGGCCACACGACCTTTGATGGGACAGCAGAGATAATGACCGGCCAATTGGGGTTGCTCGGCGCAGAAGTGTAACCAATTCAACCATGGCTCGGCGGCAGACATAGCTTCGTTCGAGCTCGGCCTGGCGGGGGTGCGACCCAATCACAGCTCGGACACATCGGTAAACCCAATCACGATAGCTCGGATGGGTTTAAGGGGCAATTGTGAGGGAAGATTTGCACGGATTGTACGGCCGAGCAATGATGACGGCAGACTTGACGGAATGCACGGCGCCGGGCTAACCCTCGTGTCGGCGCGGCCAGCGACTCGGCTCGTACGGTCGGGAATATTGGCCGGTCAAGCACCAACAGGCTTGACCGAGATGCGGCTCGCACAGGGGCAACGGAGTCCAAGGTTACGGATGGTTACGCCGAGCTATACGGCGCCCGGGCTAGACTTAAACCGCGGTAGCGCCGGTATGCGCCTAACCGGTCGTTTGAGATGGGCGCAGTCCGCAGGACCGAGAGGAATCGATGAACGGTTGGAGGCCGGCATTCCTCGCAACCGGTCAATCGCGATGGACCGATCGAGGGTAGCTCAGCATTGGCAGTTAGGTTCTCGCCTGGTCCCAAGTCACAGGCCGGCGGTACGTAGCACGGTTATGCGATTTCAAGTCTCCCAAGGGTTAGGCCGGTCATGGTACCCCGGTTAAGGGTGCCACCTGGGCCAATGGTGTGAAGGAGAGGACGTCTGCTCCACGAACGCCTCAATACCGTTGGGCAGTTCTGCATGTACTGGAAGGAGGACAAAACCTTTACACGTGTAGGGTGGTGAGAGGCGAGCACTGCCACCTGTCCAGGGAAGGACAGCAGAGGTAGTGCGCGCACAATCTCGGAGCTGCGTGGCCAACCTAGATATAGAGAGGGAAGGCGAACGTTGGAGGTATGAAAACTCACACTCACAAGCACTCTCTCTCTCTTCTTCTCATCTTCTTCCTCAGTGAACTGACTTGAGCGTCGGAGGGTTTTTCCGGCACACCACCGCCGGGCAGCTCACCATTTTTTGTGTTGCAGAGACAGACGCCGTTGACGGAAGCTTGACGTTCAAGGCGTACGGAGAGCTAAGGTTATTTTCCCCCCGTACACCGACCATATCGAACCGATTACATCCTACTTGAATTGGATGGACTGGTTTATTTTGTTTTCCAAAGTAAATAGTGAAATGACAAACAAATATCACTTTGGAGATGATTTTATTATGGAGTTTTTTGGTCATTAAATTGCCATAAATTGGAAACAACTTAAATTAACCTGAAGTAAACATTTGTTGCTTGTGAATTTCTCTATACTTTCAAGTGAAATACAAAAAATTGAACTATTGCCACTACATGATTTCTTTCACATTCAACAAGAAAAACAACCCACATCTTCCCAAATCAATATACACATATTTGCAAGATTTACACCGCTATCAATATATATATATGGTTTGCATAAATCTTTCATATCTTGTTAATGTTGCAAAGGTATCGACATGAAAGCTCCATGAAAACCATAAGGCACTCTACTTGGTAGTGTAATTTTGGCTACCGGCTCACTACAAAACTTCTTCGTATCAATTATATAGACCTGCAATAGAGCAAATACTAAATCTTCATAAATCAATGTATGACATTAGAGTTCCCAATTAGACTATAGTTAATGTTGTACTAACAATTACTTACAAATGATGTATCAGTATGTTCATTGTGAACAAAAGTGATGATCCAACCATCGTCTTCTTTGCCTCCTTCATGTTTAGGGACAAATGCAGCCCCGGAACAGAAAGTGTTTTCCTCAAACTTATGATACTCCACCTTTATAAACTCTTCGCATCTCTCTGTCTAATTCACAAATCAAAGTTGTCGAAAATCAGATTCATAAGCATCGATAATAGAATCAAAAGATCCAAAAAAAAAGAAGATAAAGGAACATGAAGAAGGCAACTACCAAAGAAAACCCGGGTTCTGATTCTTCAAGGTATAGCTTAGCTAGTCCCCCAAATTTAGCCATGCCTAAATTAAAAATTGATACACAGCTATATAGTTAGCCATTGAAGTCATAAAGATAATTTTCTCTGTTTCTTTCACAAAAATTTACCTGAAGTAGAGCTTGCAGTGGAATCCACAACTTGGGTATATCCATATTTATTTTTTAAACCTGTGAAATTTTCATTTATTATAGGAAAATCCATGGAGGACTCGGTTCCAGTGAGATTCATTCCCTTAACCTCTCCGGTTTTCATGTTCAGTCTCCATTCATAACAACGTGAAAAAAGTAATGAATCTTGTGCTGAACTATCATTGTTTTCTTCAGTTGAATTTAGAGGTTTAAATCCCCTAGAGAACCACTCGAATTTGTTCAAGCCTAGATCAGGCCCTGGAATAATTGACCCACGAGCTCTGCATGCCCAAAGCACAACCTCATCGCCATCCTCAAAACAGTTGATAATGTGAAATACGATACTTGGTTCCACTTCAAACCACTTGATTGAATTTGCATCACCATAACGAGGCATGACACCAATTCTTGCATATCCTTCCTTTTCATATTTTATTAATCTGAATAACGACATTCCAGATCATGGTTAGAGAACAATTTCAACTTTGTACTTTAAATTTCGTTAGAAATGCATCTTAATAACAAATACTCACGGTCCTCCACTGATTAATCGGTTTATGTCTACAGTTAGAGGAAAATCCATGATCACATTGTACCTGCACAACAAAAAAATGAGAGAATTTATTAGTTGTTTGGAGACCAAGAAAAAGAAAATATGTATTAGATCAGTAATTTACCTCTGTGTAATGCCTATATCATGGCAAAGGCTAGTCCTATTGAATTTGAGATCAACTTTATGAACTAATTTCGTTCCATCGGCTGATAAAGAGGGAAAAAAAATTCAGATTTACAAAGGGGCTCTAGATCAATGTGTTTAAGATGTGAATTAATCTAAAACTAGAACACAAAAAAATATACCTGAGATTATACCGAGTTCAAGGAAAGGTTTCACTGCATCAACCCCTATCATAACCAGCTCCCCTGTACCCGGAACTTTCTATGGCACCAAAAAATAAATAAATAATTAAATTAAATTAAATTAAATCGTGGGTATGACTTTTTTGTGGCGGTTAATGAATTAGGTACCTTCGGGTGACTTGTGAATGGTCGATTCCAAGCTCCATTGGCATCCCAATGGCCTAAAGTTTCAAGTGTGAGGATGTCAATTTCCTGAGGCAAGTGGTTCTCAGCAATTGTATAGAACTTCCCTGAATGCTCAAACACATTGGTATTGCTAATGTCTTTGTTCACTTTGCCAAACCTCATCTGCATAAATTAGAATTTTCAGTTTTTGTGTATTTTGGTTGGAATAAGAAAAAATGAAAAAGTTTGAAAACACTTACCGTTTCCATTTTTATTCAAATAAGATTTTGAAAAATCAAAAACAACTTTTTAATATTTCCAAAAAGTGGGTTGTTTTCTTAATAATCTCTAGAAAATAGTATGCCAAACAATTTTTTTGTGCTTTCAGGAAAAAGAAAAGAGAAAACAAATGAAAACGATACCAAATTAAGCAGATAAGCAGACAAAATAGCCGGCGAATCGCCTTCGATCGCAGGAAGAAAGGAGGGTTTGTTTCTTTGTTTCTCTAACTTGAAAGTCTCTGTTTGAACATGGCTGTTGTTGTAGAGGACTGTCCATTTGCCATCTCTATCTTCATTAAAATAGAGAGCATGAAGCATTCCTTCTCCTTCAACCCATATGTGACTTGATCTACCAAACATGGACTTCGTTGATTTAAATCCTCCAAATAGGGGGTTTGGGCCTGCACTTCCAATAAAACAACATGCACAAGTTAATGACATTTTAACGTGTGTTCACGGGTGACGGCAGGTGTATTCCAGAGGCTTCAGCCGAACCCACTGAATTTGTTGGCAAAGGTTATTTTTTTGACTTTGAGACTAAAATTTATAAAAAGATAAAATAAGTTGAAATAGTCAATAAGACAAAATATCAGATTAAATTCATAATCATTTTATTTTTTTTCTCACAAATATCATATCCAATAACAAAAAAATTCAACTATCTTTTCAAATACAAAATTTTTAACCTACTAAAATAATTAAAAACTAAAATAACCTACTAAAATAACAACTTTCCGAACACCCACAAAAACTTCATATATATATGATACAGTTAGGAGACATGCAAGTTTATTCCCTTTTGAACCCTCTCAATTTTTTCTATTTGAACCCCTATTTCAAACTTTTCTTGATGTCCTTTAGTTTATAAGGTTGTGTGTTTGGTTTTAAGGATTTTGAGAGGAATTTGAAAAGGGGAAGAGAAAACTCTTCTTTATGTCTAGTTTATAAGGTTGTGTGTTTAGTTCAAAGATTTGGAGAAGAATTTGGAGGGAGAAAGAAAAAATATAAGTGAAATGTGAATAAATATACTTATATTTTACTAAATTTCATACACATTTTTCCTTTCATTTTCCAAATTCTTTCCTAAATCTATAAATCAAACGCAACCTAAGAGAAAGTAAACAAACCTCAAAAAATATATAATGTTTGTATATATATTGGGTGTGTTTGGTTTGATTTTGGGAGATAAATTTTCAAAAAAGATTTTGGGGAGAGAGTTTAGAAATTTTTTTGGTTTGTTTGGAAGTATATGTATTTTGGAAATAATTTTAGAGTATGAGAGTTTGAGATGATTTGATATTTTATTATAATTGAGTAGATGTATATGAATAAATGTTTAAAATTATATTTCATGTGTTAATATTGTATTAATTTAATAAACTTCACTATTTGTATATATTACCATTACAGTGATGATAAATAAAATAAAATATAAAATTGGATAATCATAATATTATTATGAGGAGAAAGATTTTTTCAACAATCATCCAATGGGTGTTGATAAAGGTTCAAATAATGTAAAAATATATATACAATTTTAATAATCTTTTCTCACAATTATTATATTCATACTTTTTAATATATATTATATATACCAATAATCAATTAATTAGACTAGCTTAGTTGACAACACTTTTTTTTTATTTGATATTTTTTATTCAAACCACATGCACCTCTCACTTATGAGCACAATTCTTACCAAGCTTAATTATTTATTTGAACCCACTAAACTTTTTTGCTCTAGAGTCGCCACTGTATGTATTGCCAAATTTTCAATATATATTATTAATTCTTAACTGATAACAATAGGATGCTGTGATTGTTAAATATTTAAATAAAATAAAATAAAAAAAGTGACCCCCTCTCATCAAAGCAGGATATGGAGAGAACAAGATATACTACGGATCAATGGTTTCAATTTTTTTTTCTCATATTTTTTTGTTTTAGTAAATATTTTTAAAATTTTAAGTAATGTAATTTTTTTACTTTTTTAGATACATCTTACTTAGATATATTTAAATAATAAAATATTTGTGAAAAAATATTTTAAAAAATTAATAAATATATAAAAATATGAAAAATGTACTGAATTTTTGTATTTTTTTATATTTTTTATATTTAGTGAATTTTTTAAAGATTTTTTTCACAAATATTATACTTTTTAAGTGTATTTATGTTAGGTGTGTCTAAAAATTTAAAAAATTACTTAAAATATTAAAAAAATCAATGAAAACAAAAAAAAAAAAACGAAAAATGAAAAAATAAAATTTTTTAAAAAATGAATTTTAAAAACTGAAACCAAACTGAATAGACTCTCATTTAAAGCGGGATATGAAGAAGGAAAGATATATTACATCAAAAATGCTAGAGGCCTCAAAAATTCTACCAAAAGTTTTACCAAATGTCTCACATGGGTGTGGGACCCACATGTGAGACATTTGGTAAAACTTTTGATAGAATATTTGAGGTCTCTAGCATTACTCATGTTACAGAGCAACGGGTATAGAGCCAGGAAGGGACCAGCAGGGGCACCTCCTCAATTTTTAAGAAATCTTTTGAAAACGTTTTTTTATTTTTTCTTTCTAAAATTATATATATCTTCTAAAATTTTCCCTTTTTTTTTTTTCCCAACAAACTCAACCAACTATTAATTAGTGATTGAATCTTTATTTAATTCACAATTAAATCTAAAAAAACTATCAAGATAATTTTTTTATTATAGTGATATATATGATATTGGAGTAGCTCTGAAATATTGATAATTGTTTTATTTTATTTTAAAAATTGATATAACCTAATAATTTGTATTAGTATTTACCCTTCAACTAAAATCTTGACTTTGCCACTACACAGCAGACTGTTTTCACAAGTGTAATTCAATCATTGGTTGAAGAATTTGGAAAGGAATTTGAAAAGTGAAAAAGAAAATGTGTGTAAAACTAAATGAAATATAAATTTATTTTATTTACATTTTACCTTCCTTTTCTCTTTTCATTTCTAAATTATTTCTTAAATTCTCCAACCAAATACAGCGTTAATGTTAAATGAAGTCTTCTATCTAATGCCATTGGTGGAGTTTGTTGCAGGCTGGTTTGGATTTCTAAACATCAGTATCTAAATTAGCCATATCGATTGTTCATTCTACTCACCAAATTTCCTATTTACCTTCTTTGTCTTATATTTATTGTTGACGTTTCATCCTTTGGTTTTTTTCAGTGCATTCTTGCTGTCTTGCATGCTGTCTCATTGTTAACATAGTCCTTTTGAATTAATCCTTGTCCCCATCAATGAGTTGTCTCACATAAACTTCAAACAGTTGATGACAACTTAGAGAATTACTCGATATTAGATATTAAGGACGCTCAAATATGCTAATCCAACTGAATTAGGACGATGCATAATCCAATTCTGAACAGATTTCTTGATAAATTTTCTTGACAAGTGGTTTAATTGCGACGTGAATATGATCATATTGAAAATTTGAAATTATTTACCATTTCTTATGTAAACACCCTTAGGAAAATCATGTGGAATTCTCCCTTCAATGGCGGTAACATGAACTGCTTCTCCTATCTCTTCAACTGGAGCAAAGTTACTCTGCTAAATTAATGTACATAAATTAACATATAAACCAATAAAGATTACCAAAATAAATGTGTAAAATAAAATTATTTGTGTAGGTACCTGAGATGGGAGCAATGGCTGGTCGTTGAATTCGAACACCAAATCAACAAAGGCATCAATTAATCTGACAGAAGTGTTCTTGGCAGTTTCAGCAATGTCGATTTTCGTGGTAAATTCAGGAAAATCTCTGAAGAATAGCTGCAAATAATGAAAACAGACTAGATAAGTAATGGTGAAAGTAATTTGTGGAAATTGCTTTTGTTTTGCATGGTTAAGTTTGGACTCAGACCCATCACAGATCATTAGAGAGAGAGAGAGAGAGAGAGAGAGATGAGTATACCTTGAAAGAAGAGGACAATGAAGTCTTGAAGTGATCAAATCTGTGTGAGATGGAAGGCTTTTGCACACAACAGTTCACTTGGAATGCATAAGTAGAAATGGCCATCTCTCTCTCTCTCTCTCTCTCGCTCGCTCTATCTATCTGTCTATCTCCCTCATAATATTACAAATTTGTAACTGTTATAAACTGTACAACTATGAACACAAAACCAGAGTCTTGTAAAAATGACGTATAGGTAAGCAATGGTGCTAAGACTAAGCATTTACAATGTTGTGTTTGGTTGGGAGATTTGAGGAGGGATTTGGAAAGGGAAATGAAAAAGAAGGTGAAATGTGAATAAAATATACTTATATTTCACCTAATTTTACACAACTTTCTCTTTTTTTTTTAAAATCTTTCCCCAAACCTCCTAACCAAAGAGGAGAAGAGTTGTGGAATAGCGTCATCATTTTGTATATAAAAAAAAATTGCATAAATTTGACAAATAAACAAAACAAGTGATGATAGATTGGCAGAGCCACTTTGGCAGTATCGGGGACAAATGAATAGATTGGGCAATATGGGATATTCCCAATGCAATTAATTTCACTGGCCTACATTATTATTATTATTTGGTAATACCAGCCTACATTTATCATGTGTTGGTTGTTGTGTTTGATGAGATCTATCTTATCAACGGCAGAATCAAAACTCCTCGATGAGGGGCCATGAGGATGGAATGGAAACAAAAAAAAAAAAATTAAAAAAAAAATGGTCGGATAAATTTGAGTCTGTTTGGGTTTTAATAAATTAGATAATTTTTGAAAACAATATATTTTTATTTATTTTGGGTGTTTACTCAAATTTTACATTAAATTTGAATAAAAATTTGATTTAATATGATGCGCTCTAATCATTTCATCAAATTCGGTCGGTCATCAAACCAATCGTCCAGACTTGTGTAAATTTTCATCAAATCTTCTCCAATTTGGTCGTCCACTCGATCATCTAGCTGGTCACCTGCGAGATTTAATGAAAAGTTAAACGCTTCCTTTATTTGATAAACAAAGTATAGCTCCCTTCATTTGATATCAATTTGGTGAAGCGATTGGAATACTGTTTTCACCACATTTTTATTAAATTTAAATTTGATGAAAGATACGAGTCTAGATTGAAAATGGTCTCAGTTATGATAATTTGTAATTTTGATATTATTTTGGAGAGCCATTATGCCTATTCCACTTTACTCCAAATACACTCCATTCTTTGTCCTTATCATACATAATTACTATTTTCACTCTATTTTACTCCAAATACACCCTTCTCTATGTATATTAAAGACAAAGAAGGGAGTGTATTTAGAATAAAGTGAAGTAGCTGCTCCCTTATTTTGTTTTCGATCATAACTGAAAAGATTTTAATAAGGAATAACCAATGACTTTTTTGGTTATAATTAAAATAACGATCACAATATATCATAATTAAGTTATAATTAATTTTACAATGAGTTATGACCAAAACCATAATGAGTCATGACCAAATATCACTTGTGTCATAACCAAATATTCATTTATTCTTAATTAAATAACAACCACAATAAGTCATATTTAAGTTAATAATATCACAATAAGTCATAATTAAAAATCACAAAAAGTTGTAACTAGACATATGATACATTCCTTTTCAAAGTGTATATTATAGAATTTCCCAATTTTTTATTTATGTTTATAAAATTTAAAAAATTGTAAACAAAAACTTATTTAGTGCCTATTTTCATTTCCAAAATAATAAATTATTTTCCAAATTTAATAAATTTTTGTAACAAAAAATTTATTTAAACTTGTTTTGAATACAAATTTGCACTCTTTTCTCTCTTCGGCTAGCGGCATGGGAAGGGAAGTCCCACAACATGGTGTACAGTTTTAAGGAAAACTCAACCCCAAAAATTAGTTATTAAAGTGAGAGTACCTCACATGTATATGTTTCAGATACTTTAGCACATAGAAAATGTTAAATTTTATTTCGCACCGTCCATCACCACCACTACATTTGGCTTTCCTCCACCTCAGCTACCGCCAACTAGTTCTTTCGACCATTATCACTGAAGACCTTTGGTCACCATTTCTAATTGGGAGCCATCTCTAGCAACCACTAACTGCATATAATCACTTGAAAATACCTTTCAATGCCACCTTCAGTCGGAACTATTAATTTTTAGTAATTCCTTTTCACCTATTTTTCAAAACAAGTTTTTAACATACGTACATATCAATCATGTTTTATTTTTTTATTATTTATTTTATCAAGAAAATAATAATAATAATCAACTGTAAATATTATCAAACAAGAGTAATTTTAGCAATTAATCAAAAACCGATGAGCAGGTGACCAACATGAAGCAATCTTGAAGAACAGCTTAGACAAAAATTAGAGAGATCATCGATGAACACAAAGCACAAGCTTATTTTCTTTTCCTTGTTTGGAAGCTGAGAATTGTCCGCAGTACCTTATCTTATGGTCAAATGACAACCAAATGACTACTTTGAAGAGCTTCAATAACATTACAAACTTACACATAAAATGAAAAGAAATAAAATTAGCAACAAAGGTGACCTAATGATACGATACAAACGACACAGGCCAAATGTCATCCCCATAATTTCAATAATTTTTATAGTCAATATTTTAAACTTAATTGTCATTTTCGAGTCTGTTGACCACTCTTTATCATTTTCTGATTAGTTCTCATTATCATCAAACAGGTTTTCCACCTAGAAAAGTTAATAATCCAAGAATTGAGACGCAAATGGTCATGTAATAACAGTACCCATTACAAACCAATTTCATAACATCACTGGGGCTACAACTTGGGACAGGTTAAAAGAACTGTTTGTACTAAACTCAAAATATAGATAGATTTTTCTAAACTTGGATATTATCCAAGCCCGGACTCAAGTTTAATTCAAAGAATTTGAACTTGACTAAGGTTGTCTAAATTCAAACAGAGAAAAATATTAATTTGAGTTATGTGCATAGAAACAGAGTATAGAATATATAAATGTGAGACAAAATATTCGTAACTATAAATGCAAATATGTTCGCAATTACATATATGAATATTAATTTATCTCACAACTATATATTTTATGTTCCATTATCTCTATACACCTATCCTTAACCATCATTGCACATTAAATAAATTTAGATAATAAAATGATTATGTAATTTGTGAGTGGTTGATGATGATTTTTTTCTCTTTGTATTTCTCTTGGCTTATTTATAGACTCAGACACATAAGAAAAAGAGATAATCTAAACTCACAATTTCCTCAACATGCCCATGATTTCCTCAACATTATCTATATTCCATGTTTGATAAGGACTATTTTGTAGATTTGGTACTTGATTTGATCTTAACTCCTTGATCTCAACAACTAACTTTAAAATTACTGCAATTGCTAACTTTCTAGCCATCTATTTAACATGTCATCAAACCACATCCTTAACACATTTGTCATGCTATGTTAACATGCTTGTCGATAGAAATAATAATAATAAAAATAAATGTGGTTAAGATTATTTTTTGAAAATAGTTTATGATTTCAATCGACAGACCATAATCAAATTTAATCATAATTAATAAGACATAATTGAAAATAAAATAAAATATGAGGCAAATAATAACTTAGTGGGAATCATACTACCAAATCTTAATGAGCTCTAGTGGTAATTGGAATCATACGAACAAGTATTTAGCACCACCACTATGTGCCAAAAATTGGCATCAAATGAATAATAATTGCAGGATAAATAAGATCAATGACAATAATAATTACTTTGTTTTTTTAATCCATTTTAATTATTACAAATCAATATAGTTGACATTTTTCTTCATCCGAATCTAAAGGTTATAAATGACTTTTAAATATAGTATATAAATTTTTTTTTTGGGTCTCTTTAATAGCAAAGGAAAATCCCAGGTGTAACCAATCTGTAACAATGACTGTTGTACTGAGATTGGTGGTCAGCAACTTGGGTTTAAAATTTGAAAATAAGGGAATCAAATGGAAATCTCAATTGACCCACAAGACGACGTGGTTTGTTTGAGTTTTAGATGCATTTCGGGTCGGATTCAGGTAAGTCCGCGGGAAATGAACGGACTTCGACAGCGTGTTCATTGGGCTGAGAGAGACGCGTGAAGTCCGTTGGACTAACTAGACAGGGCTTACTATCTTTTACTTTGGTCCATTTTGACAGCAAAAAATCAAAAATTTACTTCTTTTTTTGAATTTTTTTGTTTTTAGTGATTTTTTTTCAAAATCGTATCAAATTTTTTTACTTTCTCGATCTGTATCAAGATGAATCTAAAAAATATATTTTTTCAAAAATTTTAAAAAAAAAATCACGAAAGAATAAAATAAGCCAAAAAAAAAAATTTCAAAAAAGATTATTTTTTTGGGCTTGTTGTTGTCTTTTCTAATTTTTTTTGGATTTATTTAAAAATATTATAAATTTTTAGTTCGTTTTGTGGAAACTTAAAGCTATTTGAATTTTTTTTAAAAAAAAATTCACTAAAGACAAAATTAAGCTAAAAAAAGGGCAAGAAATGCACTTTCTAAAACACCCCTTTATCTCTCTCTTATTTTTTGAATTCTTAATGAAAAAAATAAAAAAAATAAAAAAAATATTTTTTAGAAAATAGTTTCAAATTTATTTATGTTTATTGAATTAAAAAATAAAAAAGGTAAAGAATAAAAAAAAAAAAAAAAAACATAGATAATGCTTTGCTGGCCAGAGACGAAGCCAAAAAAGGCCTGGGTCACGTGCCCCCTCAATTTTGATTTTAGGGCAAATTACACAAATAATTATTATAGTTTGGAATTCGTGTTATTTTGGTTCTTAAATTTTTAATTATGATACATTTGACTATGAATTTTGAATCTTGTTCCAAATAAGAACAATTGAATATACCATTATTTAATTTCAAGGGCAAAATTGTCAATTTAATAAAATTTAAATTACTTTGACAAAAATAAATGTCAAAAATTTTTTTAAAATTTTTTAAAAATTATTTTTATCCACCAATGATAAAAATTATGTAAAATTAATAAAAATTAATAAAAATTACATGATTAATTTTTTAAAATTAATTTTACATGATCATCATCTAAACACATAATAAAAATTAAATTGGTAAAAAAAAAAAATAAATGTCTAAAAAATTTATCAATTTTACATAATTTTATTTTTAGTGGGTAGAAATAATTTTTAAAAATTCAAAAATATTTGTTTGACATTTATTTTTGTCAAATTAGTTTATATTTTATCAAATTGATGATTTTACTCTTTGAAAAGTCTAATGATATCTTCAATTGTCCTTATTTGAAACAAGATTTAAAATTCAGAGTCAAATGTGTCATAATTAAAAAATCAGGGACCAAAGTGACACAAACCCCAAACTATAGGAACTATTAGTATAATTCACCATTGATTTTATGTTTTTTTGGGTTTGTTTTTGGTCATTTGTAAAATGTATTTTCTTTAATTTAACATGCTCTTTAGCTGAGAATATTTTTGAATTGCTTACAACATGTAATTATTTGATACTTTAGAAGTGTTATGTGGTATTATTTATATAGTAGTTTAAACCAATAATGTAGCGAAATTCTTATGAATTAAATATAATAGACTCATCATTTTCAGGTAGTTATGAGACAATGACAAATCACTTAGTGATAGTTGTGGTTTCTCATGTTGTGAGTATTATGTAAGCAACCTTATATAATACTTTAAGGCTGTTTAATAATTTTCATTCAAAACACATTATTCATAAGTAATATCACCTCTCTAATAATTTTCTATCAAATAAAAATTAAACAAATTTTATAGTAATTTGTGCTATAAAATGATGTGTTTTATTTTTTTAAAATTAAAAATTTTGATCCATAATTTTTTAGGCTAAAATTACAAACTTACAACACTATTCTGTATCGAGTCATTCCACACTATTATAGAATTTTGATTTGTTGGTATTAATAATGAATATTTAATTTTTTATGCTTAAATTTAGCTCATAAATTATTATTATCTTAATGTTAATTATGATTTTTTTTAATAAAAAATTGTAATTAATTGCCCCTCTAACTTAATTTCTTAACTCCTCTACTACATGCACGAGAGACTTGTCCTGGAAAAAGACTCTTTAAGCAAATTCAGGCTAAATAAGTTTAATAGACGGTGTTATTTTCAAAAATATTTTCTTTGTTTATTTATTTCTAATATTTTATCCTTAATGGTTATAAGTCAAATGCTTCTGTTTTGGCCAAGAGTTTTATTTGATGAGAATCAGCCCTTAACCAAGAGATGTGGCTTTTCACGAACAGAGGCCATGAGATCTCACTTTTTCTACACCAGAAAATAGCACAGATTTTATCTCTCTCTCCCATCTTTGATTTTCTTACTTTCATGTATTGTTTTGGGTAATTTTCATCATAGACGCCTCTTCATATGCGCGAATGGTGGAAAACATGACAGTGATTTGGGTTGAATGTTGGAGCTGCCTTCGTATGAAGAGACAATAACAGTTTTATGACAACGAAATTGTAAGGTCAACTTTTCTTTATTTTTCTTGCTATTTGTATATAATATTATTTCATATATTGTTTGTCATATATCTGATCTTTATTACACTTATCTTTTCTGAATTTTGAAGAATATAAAGTTAGTCTTACAATTTTGACATAATTATACTTATTTTTTTTAAGATTTTAATTCATATAATGTTTAAGTATTTTTTTATCAGTAATTTATTAATTATATGAATAAAAAAATAATATTATATTTTTTTAATTAAAATATATATTTATTTTAGTGTCTAACTACTGTTAACATTAGTTCTGATCGTTTTAATCATTCTAAATAAGAGGCTACTATAATTATTTCAAAAATATAAAATTAACTGTAATTTTTTCAAACATAGGTGAATATAATTTATCTGAACAAACATATAGATATGTATTTAACCATCACTAAATTAAATGCCCTGATTTCTTTCCTTTTTATCTGATGAGATTAAAAAAAAAAAAAAAAACCTTTAGATTTTCTGAATTAGAAACAAATAAAAATAAATACATAAAACAAGAGAACTATATATAAAAATAAAAATTAAAAAAAAAACTCTAATGTTTTAGCCAGGTAACAAAATAAATGAATTTTTAATTTTATCAATTTAAATCTTTCTTTTATTTGTTTTCAGTCTATACTATTTACCTATTTTGTTGGGTAAAATTGACAAAAAATAAATATTTTATTTATTAAACATAAGATATCTAAAATGCCTATTTAATTAATTTAATGAGTAAAATATTAATTTTTTTCACCAATTGTAGTTAAGTAAAATAGACAAATCGTTTGCATTGAAATAAAAAAGGACTTTTCTTAAGTGTGCAATTGCACACCATGTGCCACTTACACAAAAAGTGTAAGTGTAAGGTGTAAGTATAAGTATAAGGTGTAAGTGTAAGGTGTAAGGTGTAAGTGGGTTGCATATGGTGTGCAACCTCAAAAAAGGTGTAAGTGTAAGGTTTAATTTTTCACAAAAGGTGTAAGTGTAAGGTGTAAGTGTAAGGTATAAGGTGTAAGGTGTAAGTTGCACACCATAACTAAACCCAATAAAAAAACTTAAGATTCATAAAAATTTAAAATTTATTTTGATACGACTTGTTTATTTATTTATTATATATATATATATATATATATTAACTGAAGGGTATTTGCGTCAATTTTTGGTAATTTGGTAAAGTTGTTCTGAGTTCCTCGACTTTCTAAAACAAACATACTTTGTAAGAAAGGCAGCAAAGGATGCTTGGAAATCTCAAGAAGCTCCTCACAGCAAAGAAGTTGAGATCTCTGTGTTTTCCTTACGCTTCCCCTTCACTCTCTCTCTCTCTCTCTCTCTCTCTCATAGTTGAAGAATCATCGTCGTCACTAGCAGTTTATCTGTGTTTTTCAGTTGATTTCAATTCGTTATCAATCGGTAGCATTTGAATATTCATATTCCTGTTGTGTAGTCTGAGAACTAACTGTCTTTTTGTTTTTGCTTTGTTAGAAAATATGTGTTTAGTAATAGTATTCATGACTAAGTAAGTTGTTCTCACCCATTCCTGATTTTGAATTTTCCATTGACAATCTATTTATGATTTAATTTTTATGGCTGTTGAGAGAACAGAGTGTTCCTAGAAGTTTGAATTTGCACATGCCACTGATAGCTGAACTAATAATCCATGTCTTATGAATTTCTATTTATTAGTTTCTTTCCACTGTATTTGAGAACCAGATGAAATAATCTTACATTTTCTGAAAACTAGAGATTGGGTTTTTGGATTTGGAAACTGTGCAGGGGTAGTAGAGGTCAACAGAGTTTTGCCCACTAATTAATCTAGATATGGGTCATGAATTACGACTTTTATGCCCGGTGGAAGCCAGGAGACTTGTGTGGCTAATTGGGATGATGTTCGCCGTCGTTCTAATAGTGCAGCACTTTGAATTTCCATATAACAGTGTGTTAGTGTCTATATATTCTTTCAGAAAGCCCCTAGTATTGGGAAATGGAACCTTCTCAACCGGAAATTCATCTGCTAACCCCAAAATATTTGGTAATATGAAATCTTTTAATGGGTCAAACTCTACTGAAACAGATACTTCTCATAGTGTTGTTAACATGACCAAGAATGATTCTATAGAGCTTAGCCACAATTCAACAGTGGACATAGCAATTACAGATAATTCTTCGTTAGGCATTGTCACTCCAGCAACCCCTTCAATTGCTTTATCACCAATAATTTCATTACCCAACTTAGACACTCAAACAAGTGTGGATACGAATTCACAAAGTCCCATGATGTCTGTTTATCCCAACACATCTTCAGTGGAAAAAGACATAGGCAATACACTTCCCAGGGATGAAAAATCTGGGGAATTGCAAATTGATAATAGTTCTTCCAAGACTATTGTTCCAGCTGTGAATGAAACGTCCGAGAGGCCAACAACAACAGTGGTATCAATATCTGAGATGAATGATTTGTTGCTTCAGGGTTGGGCTTCATCTTTGTCAATGGTATGTGCATCTCTTCTATTTCAAATTGGTTAGAGAAGATTGAGTTCACTGTATAGGAGGCTTTTTTAACTTAATTTTTTTTTCCTGATTCCTTTACAGAAACCGCGATGGTCTTCTGCAGTTGACCAGGATTTACTGAATGCAAAACTACAGATTGAAAATGAACCTGTCATTGAAAATGATACTGCACTTCATGCTCCCCTCTATCGGAATGTTTCCATGTTTAAAAAGTAAGCACGTTGAGCAAGATTATTCCTTTTGTGACATGTATGATCCAAGCATTGTTGATGGCTATGTTAGAAGCTCACGGCCTCTAACATGCATTACATTCACCCAAACATGCCCATTTACCCAATACCACCACATCCAAGTTTTTATTTGTGTGATCAGTTTAAGATGGTGAAAGCTTATTTGTGAAAATATGATAAACAAGTGTCTTTGAAATGCAAAAAATTTCTCTTTTTTGATTGGTGGACAGAAATAACAAAAACAAACAGCTCAAGGGTTATGATACTACTGTCTTAATATATAAGGATGAACTATTTTCACAGTCAAAATGGCAGGAACAATAATCCCCTCTCTTTTGCATATTTGGACTCATATATGTCAGAAGAGGACAGTGCATTTAGTCATGTTGGCCATTGATATTGCAATCCTCTATTCATATACCGCTTAGGATTTAATTGAATTATTTTTGGAATAAAACGATATATGGTTGTGAGAATTTCAACAAGGCTTTGTTTAGGTTTTGGAGATGCTTTGTCAAGTTTGGGAATTTTCTTTATAAGAATTAATTTTAGTATTGTCAGTATAAACTCTAGGGTAACATAGGGTGGGGGGAAGTTCTTTAATCTTCTATTAAGAAGGTTTCTGCACTTGGAACTTTTATAGATGAGCTGAGGTTCAGCTCCTTAAGGAGGTTGTATTATTGAAGGTTTTAATTGCTTGTGTCCGTTTTCATTATAAAAAGAGGATCTTTCATGTTTGATAGGCAATCAAGTTTTTTCAAAATCATCAAATTTGCAGGAGTTATGAGTTAATGGAACAGATGCTCAAGGTTTACATCTACAAGGAGGGAGAGAGACCCATTTTCCATGAGCCAGTGCTCAAGGGAGTATATGGTGCTGAGGGTTGGTTCATGAAGCAGTTGCAAGCAAGCAAACAATTTGTTACTACAAACCCAACAAAAGCCCACCTATTTTATCTACCTTTCAGTTCTCGAATGCTTGAGGTGACCTTATACGAACCTAATTCTGACAGTTACGAGAACCTGGTTCAGTATCTGAAGAACTACCTCGACGTGATTGTGGCAAGATACAATTTCTGGAACAGAACTGATGGAGCTGATCATTTTCTTGTTGCTTGCCATGACTGGGTACTACTCTGTACATTTCCTTTTGATTTACATCCTATAACGGTACTTATGATACGTTCCACCTGGAAAAAATAAAGGAAAATTATTGAAAATATTAAAAATAAAAGCTGTTTTAAAGCATTCTTTTTCCTTTCCTTTTGCCTAGTGCTTTCCAAGATTCTAATTGTAGCTAAGGAGCTATCTCCAAACATTTTTTAGTATTCCCTTCTAATTTATATACTGTTCGAAATAGTTTGTTCTTCATACCACTAGAGCAAGTCTGTCTTTACAGGTAGAGCTTCATTTCAAAATGTAGGAATATACTTGGTTTATGTTCATGTAATGCTGCCTTGTTCTGTGATCATGCTATTTTTACGTTCATGTAATCCTGCGCTATGTTTTGTGACCATGTCGTTGCTAGTGATGGATTTAGCAAGTTCAAATGCTAGGAAAAATAAAATGTATACGTATTGTTTAGATGTTGATTTGAAGATTTACCAATATTAAACATTGTTTCCCGACCAGGCTCCATACGAAACCAAGCAACATATGGCTCATTGCATAAGAGCTCTTTGCAATGCTAATATCAAAGAAGGCTTCAAATTTGGCAAGGATGTGTCTCTTCCAGCATCGAACGTGCGCTCATCTCAAAATCCCCTGAAAGAACTTGGAGGCCATCCTCCTCCCCAACGACAAATCCTTGCTTTCTTTGCTGGAAGGATGCATGGTTATCTCCGTCCTATTTTGTTGCAGTATTGGAACAAAGATCCTGACATGAAAATTGTTGGTCGAATGCGCAGAGTGAAGGGTCAAATGAACTATGTCCAATACATGAAGAGTAGCAAGTACTGCATATGTCCAAAAGGTTATGAAGTCAGCAGTCCCCGAGTGGTGGAATCCATCTTCTATGAGTGTGTTCCAGTGATTATATCTGATAATTTTGTGCCCCCTTTGTTTGAGATTTTGAACTGGGAATCCTTTGCTGTTTTTGTCCCAGAGAAGGAAATCCCAAATTTGAAGAATATACTCCTCTCAATCCCAGAGAAGAGGTATCTTGAGATGCATCAGAGTGTTAAGAAGGTACAACAACATTTTCTTTGGCATACTAGGCCTGTGAAGTATGATATCTTTCATATGATTCTTCACTCAATATGGCACAATCGAGTTTTTCGAATAAGACCCAGATGACAACTGTGTTTTGATCATGAAAAGATTTCAGATCTGAGAAGGAAATCTTATAAAGAGGCAGAAGTTCATTGTCATAATGCAATTCTTTCCCCTCTTCTTGAGTGGGTTTCTTGTAGTGCTTAGAAGTGTCATTGTACATAGAATTTTGAAAGAAGAAAATTATTATTTGCTGTTATAAATGTAAGATAAATTGTGTTTGTTTCTTTACTAATGTTGTGGTATTAGTTAGTTAGGATTAAATTCATGAAATTATGTAAAAATTCTTATTATATAAAATGTGATTTTGTTATTTTTACAAAATGAAGATAAAATTATATTTTTACCTTAATACCACGAGATTGGGTTGTGAATCCTGCTCTTATGGTATTTTTTTATTTCTTTGTAATTGGACACAATTTTAAAGGATAAAATTAGAAATATAATTAAAATATTTAATGATGTCAATATATATATATATATATTTACGATGCTAGGGGTTTTGAATAAAGAAGGTGCATATATACAATCAATAATTGTAGGCATAGCAAAAAGAAATAAAGAAAATTATATTTTATTTATTTCTTTGTAATTGAGCACAATTTTAAAGGATGAAATTAAAAATATAATTAAATTATCTAGTGATGTCAATATTTTTTAGGATAAAATAATAGAAAGGCAATTTGTAATAAAAAACTATTTCCCTTAATTTTTGTCATTTTAAAAAATTTCATGGGAGGATTTTGTAATCTAAAAAGAGGTTAGTATAATTGAAAAGAAAAATGATTGATAACTCAAATTTAAGTTTGCTTGAAAACTCGAATTTGTGCTTGTTGGTTGACCTCTCGGACGGTCACCCGGATGACCGGTGCAATACTTGTCTACTGCGGTTGTCATCCTTATTGATTGCGACTGTTAGCTCCTTCTTTTTCAATTTAAGCGATTTTGACAAACTCATATTAGAATTATCAATCACTGCTAAATTGAAAAATAAACTTCAAGGGGTACATTAAACCTTAACGTTGTGTTGGTTGGGGGATTTCGGGAGGGATTTGGAAAAGAAAAAGGGAAAGATTTGTGAAACTTGTTGGAAAAAATGGGTTTTTGGTGACTTTAATTAAATATTAAAGTGGACCCCAACCATCTATTGTGTTGGGTTCAAGTGGGTCTAGATACTTTGCAATAAGATTTTTACACTACAAAAAGAATGGCAAAAAACTATTGAGAATTATATGAGAAATTGCCTCATGAAGTTAGTTTCATAAAAGAGGTAGTGGGATTAGTGTATATAATATGTTTGTAACTCCTGCAATATTGTAAAGGTTAATGGTGCATTAGTGACCAGCCATAAAGGCAGGAGGCTCCTCTACTCTCCCTATGTTGGGTGTACCTCCTTATTGGAGTGTGGGACCCAATTGCTTTTGGAAAAAGAATTTTAATTTGGTTTGGTTTAGGTATAATATATTTTTATATATTATATCTAATTTGTGGAGACCTAATTCAGTTTGGAAACAACTAAGGTTTTGATAATAAACCCTAGATTCACAATATTTTAGGTATTGTTTTTGTTCATCCCGAGGTGAAGAGAACGGATGCTACACATACTCCACTTTGGTGAAATCAATTATTTGGGTGTGTGAAAAGTGAAATTAATTTGGGTGGTTCTTTGTTTCGTTTTCGGTGTTGATTTGGTTCGTTATTTTGGATCTTCTACAACTCTGGTTCTGAAGATTTTTGTTCATCTATTTGGTGAGGTCTTTCCTCTTGTTTATTTGTGATTATTTAGAATTCACCTAAGGGTGGTTTGTGAGACCATTCGTGTCTCGTTTGTAATCGTTTGGAAACTATTTGGTTGATAGTGAAATCGGATTTCGATCCCGTGGACGTACCTCACATTGAGGGAACTACGTAAAAATTCTTGTGTTGCTTTTGATTTAATTTTTCCGCATTAGTTTTTATTCCCATTGATTGATTTACTTGTGGGGAATCACATATTTTCCTTAACAACTGGTATCAGAGCTTACGGTTTATTTGGGTTTATTTATTTGTGTAAATCAATGGAGGGGAATGTGGGTCGCATGTCTAGTTTCAATGGAAGTAATTGGGTAACTGAGAAAACTAAAATGGAGGACCTATTATTTTGTAAAGATTTGTATGGACCCATTGAGGGTGATAGTGACAAATCAAAAGATGGTTTTTTTTCAAAGAAAGACATTGAGTGTTATTATTGCCATGAGAAAGGGCACATGAAGCGAGAATGCCGAAAGCTCAAGAACAAGGAGAAAATGCGTGACAAAAGTGTGGATAAGAAGCAAGAAGACACAACGGCAGTTACTACCGATGATCTCATGGTTGTTTGTGAAGATGATTGTATCAATTTTGTGGGCCAAGAGAGCAATTGGGTGATTGATTTCGGTGCTTCTTTTCATGTGACTTCTCGAGCTGATTTCTTCACTACCTACACCAAAGGAGATTATGGTTCTGTTCGAATGAGTAATGAAGGTTTGTCCAAGATTATTGGCATGGGTGATGTTTGCTTGGAAACAAATTTGGGCTGCAAGTTATTACTTAAAGATGTGAGGCATGTTCCCGACATTCGCCTTAATTTGATCTCTACTGGGAAGCTAGATGATGAAGGCTTCAACAACAAATTTGGTGATGGAATATGGAAGCTCACAAAGGGTTCTTTGGTGGTGGCTAAGTGCAAGAAGACTCATACACTTTATTCGATGCAAGGAAAAATTTGTAAAGGTGTTGTCAATGCACTTGAAGATAATACTTCTACGAAATTGTGGCACAAGCGGCTTGGCCACATGAGTGAAAAGGGGCTGCAAGTATTGTTCAAGAAAGAGCTTCTACCCGGTTTGAAAGGTACACATCTTAAAATTTGTGTTCATTGTTTGGCGGGTAAACAACATAGAGTTTCTTTTCATAAAAATGTTGCCTCTAGAAAAGAAAATATTTTGGAGTTGATTCATTCGGATGTTTGTGGTCCTTTAAAAGTTAGAACACATAGTGGTGCACTTTATTTTGTTACTTTTATTGATGATTATTCAAGGAAAGTTTGGGCTTTTCTACTAAAAACTAAAGATCAAGTTCTAGAAGTATTTAAGCATTTTCAGGCCATGGTTGAAAGAGAAACAGGGCAGAAATTGAAGTGCATCCGATCAGACAATGGTGGTGAATACATTGGGCCATTTGATGATTATTGTCGTAGCCAAGGTATTCGGCACCAAAAGACAGTTAAGAAGACTCCTCAACAAAATGACGTTGCCGAGAGGATGAACCGCACCATTGTAGAAAGAACAAGGTGTTTGCTCTCACAAGCTAAATTGCCAAGATTCTTTTGGGGTAAGGCAATGAGTATAGCGGTTGACGTGATCAATTTGTCTCATTGCTATCCTTTGAATGGTGATATTCCAGAAAGAGTTTGGACCGGTAAAGATGTGTCTTATGAGCACTTGAGAGTGTTTGGTTGCCGAGCTTTTGTTCACATTCCAAAAGATGAGAGGTCCAAGCTTGATAGTAAGTCAAGACAATGTATTTTTCTTGGCTATGGGCGTGATGAATTTGGGTATAGATTGTGGGATTCGGTCGACAAGAAAGTCATTCGAAGCCGTGATGTTGTGTTTCTTGAAGACCAAACAATTGAAGACTTTGGCAAAGGTGATCAACTGGAGCCAAAAACTAGTGATCTCATTGACATGGATTCATCTCCTTCATCTTCAGTTGATGATGAAAACGGTGGAGATGTGCAGCTACCTATTGAAGATGTAGAGGATGATGCTAATCCTAATGAAGTTGAGTCAGAAATTAAGGAAGAGCATCCAACTCAAGAACCGCCACCACAGCTTGAGTTGAGGAAATGTACAAGGGACCAACAACCTTCAAGAAAGTATCCTCCCAATGAATTTGTGTTGATTTCCGATCAAGGGGAGCCTGAGAGCTACCAAGAAGCAATTGAGCATGCAAAGAAAGGTGATTGGAAAAAGGCCATGGACGAGGAGATGAATTCCTTGCTTGAAAACCAGACTTATGATTTAGTGAAGTTGCCTAAAGGAAGGAAAATTCTGAAAAATAAGTAGGTTTTCAAATTGAAGAATGATGGCAAGAATCTGAGGTACAAGGCACGTCTTGTTGTGAAAAGCTTTGGGCAAAAGAAAGGTATTGACTTTGACGAGATTTTCTCACCGGTTGTAAAGATGTCTTCTATTCGGGTTGTACTTGGCATGGCTGCAAGTATGAACCTTGAAGTTGAGCAACTTGATGTGAAGACCGCATTTCTTCATGGTGATTTTGAAGAAGAAATTTACATGGAGCAACCGGAAGGTTTTGTGGAAAAAGGGAAAGAGAAATTTGTTTGCAAATTGAAGAAAAGTTTGTATGGTCTCAAGCAAGCTCCACGGCAATGGTACAAAAAATTTGACTCTTTCATGATGAATAATGGTTTTTCGAAAACCATTTCGGACCATTGTGTGTTTGTGAAAAATTTCCCAGATGGCAAATTTATTATTCTTTTGCTTTATGTTGATGACATGTTAATTGTGGGTCAAGATTCTACCATGATAAACAGGTTGAAATTGGAGTTGTGCAAGTCTTTTGCTATGAAAGATTTGGGATCGGCAAAGCAAATACTTAGTATGAAAATTGTTCGTGATCGCAAAGAGGGGCTGATTTGGTTATCTCAAGAAAGCTACATTGAGAAAGTTCTTGAGAGGTTCAACATGAATAAAGCAAAGCCGGTTGGTTGTCCACTTGCGGGTCACTTCAAGCTTAGTTCGAATCAATGTCCTACAAGTGAGAAAGACAAAGAAGAGATGTTGAAAGTTCCTTATGCTTCAGCAGTTGGTTCTTTGATGTACGTCATGGTTTGTACAAGGTCGGATATTGCTCACGCAGTTGGTGTGGTGAGTCGTTTTCTCTCTAATCCGAGTAAAGAACATTGGGCAGCGGTAAAATGGATTCTAAGGTATCTTCGAGGGACTTCGAAGGTGTGTTTATGTTTTGGAGATGGTAAGCCGATGCTTGATAGGTTCACGGATTCTGACATGACCGGTGATGTTGATTCTAGGAAATCTACTTCGGGGTATTTGATGACTTTTGCAGGGGGAGCTGTGGCATGGCAATCTAAATTACAAAAATGTGTTGCTCTCTCAACTACCGAAACTGAATTTATTGCCATTACAAAAGCTTGCAAAGAAGAGTTATGGTTGAAGAAATTTTTGCAAGAGTTGGGTTTGAAGCAAGAAAAGTATGTGCTTTATTGTGATAGTCAAAGTGCTATTCACTTGAGTAAAAATTCTACTTTTCATTCGAGATCGAAACACATTGATGTGAGATACCACTGGATTCGTGATGTGTTAGATTCGAAGTTGTTGCAACTCGAAAAGGTTCACACAGATGATAACATTTCGGATATGTTGACAAAGACTTTGTCGAGGGACAAACATTTGAAGTGTCGAACTTTGGCGGGTATGGTTGATATCTCCACCTAAGTTAGTAGGGAGAGAATTGTTGGGTATACCTCCTTATTGGAGTGTGGGACCCAATTGGTTTTGGAAAAAGAATTTTAATTTGGTTTGGCTTAGGTATAATATATTTTTATATATTATATCTAATTTGTGGAGACCTAATTCAGTTTGGAAACAACTAAGGTTTTGATAATAAACCCTAGATTCACAATATTTTAGGTATTGTTTTTGTTCATCCCGAGGTGAAGAGAACAGCTGCTACACATACTCCACTTTGGTGAAATCAATTATTTGGGTGTGTGAAAAGTGGAATTAATTTGGGTGGTTCTTTGCTTCGTTTTCGGTGTTGATTTGGTTCGTTATTTTGGATCTTCTACAACTCTAGTTCTGAAGATTTTTGTTCATCTATTTGGTGAGGTCTTTCCTCTTGTTTATTTGTGATTATTTAGAATTCATCTAAGGGTGGTTTGTGAGACCATTCGTGTCTCGTTTGTAATCGTTTGGAAACTATTTGGTTGATAGTGGAATCGGATTTCGATCCCGTGGACGTACCTCACATTGAGGGAACCACGTAAAAATTCTTGTGTTGCTTTTGATTTAATTTTTCCGCATTAGTTTTTATTCCCATTGATTGATTTACTTGTGGGGAATCACATATTTTCCCTAACACCCTATACATGTATAAATTGAGACCCTCCTGCCTAGTCTCAACACAGAAATTTTGCTTCCATTTTATAAGTCAGTTTGCCAGAAAGTTCCTATAGTGAGAGAATGTTGCCACGGGTTTTGTTTGCTAAGCTAGACAAAGAGTGCTTCTGCTGTAGCTGGTTTTTTACTATCGTATCCTGGAGACAAAAGCAGGAATTCCTCAAGCACTCGACCCGTGAAGTAGCGAAAATCTATTTTAAGGAAATTGCTATCATCCAGGCTTCGGTTTGCTTTCTTAACCATTTTAATCTATTGGGTATTTCTGTTGTAATTTAATTGTAATTCTTAGCATGTATTTTTGGTATATAATTTTGATGTATTCGTGAATCTATGTATTTAATTTCACAATTTAGACTACAAGCTTAAAACAGATCTTTATATTTTCCCATGAAAGTGGTCAAATAGATTCACATGATAGTATCCAGTTTAATCATAATTAATATTTATACTTGCTGCTATATTATTGTCAGTGTGTTTAAATTTCTTTCAATTCTATATATTTGGTGTGCCAAACATATTCTTGATTGTATATGCTGCCATATTATTATTGCTTGAAAGTCAAATTTAGTCTACTACAGAAGTTGGTGTACCCACGGTTTGTATTTAAACAAAAAGAAAATATTTTTATGTACCTACTTTGCATATTTTCAGTATCGGTAATTTTTGGAAAATTAGTCCACCGTTTTTTTTTTCTTTTCAAGGTTGCTAGATGTTACATTGATATTTGCATAGTTGTGTATTGATTATAGAAATAGGCTTACTGTTGGTTTGTAGAAAATAGATAAACCCACTGTTTTCATGATTAGTTTTGTTTTGGTCTATTTTTATAAAACCACACGTTTCTCTATGTTAGAATAAACCTTGGCCACAATTTTGGTTTGGTGTCTGTGTATTGAAAGATATACAAGGTTTGTCCAATGTTTGCATTTGAATTCCTTCTCCTTCACACCTTTTTTTGAGGCATGCCTACAATATTTAAAAAAAATAAAAAAATAAAATAAAAAATGAGGAATTACACGCTGCTAGTTACTGTTGCATATATGATTACATACTAGATTAATTCACATGTTTTTATTTTCTAGATTTAAATCATTTTTTCATGCTTTTTATTCTAGAATTATTTACATGTTAATTACTATAGACTTATTTGCATGTTAATTGTTAGAATAATTTAAAAGTTTATTACATGTTTATTGTAATTTAAATTCTATGTAACTTAGCCTATTATTTTTTAATTTAAGGTTTTGGAGTTATAGAGTTTTGTAACTTGTCTAAATTTATGTACATGACTATTGTGTAATTTAATTAGGTGAATTAAATTTATTTATTTGGAGTTATGACTATTAAATTTTATTTTAAAGTTGTAATTTAATTTGGAGTTACAAATTTTATTTTAAAGTTGAATTTAATTTTGAAGTTTTAGTTTTATTTTGTAACTCTTGCATATTAATTTAATTTATTTTAAAGTGAGTTATAAGATTACATGATTATTGTTTTGTATAAATTGATATGTAACTCTTGAATATTAATTTAATTTATCAATTATTGTCAATTAAATTGATATGTAACTTATGGCTACAAGTTTAATTATTTAGGAGGTATAAGGTTTTGTCACTTTTGTAATAATTTTATTTTTGTAACTCATCTAGCATGTTAATTGATTAGTTAATTTTCTTATTAATTAGTTTGCTAGATGGTTTCAATTAATTTATTATATTTACTTTCTGCCTAGATTATTTGGTTTGTATTTTTGTTTTGGTTTTTTTGCTAACTTTTTTACAGGAATATCTAAGCGTGGAAAAGAATTATTTGGACTATATTATTTAAACAATTTTGCTTGAGATTTAGTAGTGGTTACTTGCCAATTTTTTAAGCAAGGTTGTTTGCTTGACATATTAGAAGCATTTTTTTTTTTGGGCTTATCTTTGTTGTAGCAATTTTTTATATTGCTTGTAATTATTAGCAATTTTATTCTAATTGCTTGTAAGTTTGGAACTGGTTTATTTTAACCTAGTTCACCCTTGGAAAATTTAATTCTTGAAATTGTTTATCACGGACTAGGAGTCAACATACTTTTGAAAGTTTTGTCAAAAGGTTAACTGGGTTTTAAGTGGGTTGGGAACATTCTTGACCATGTTCGATTCTAGGTTAAGTGGTGAGACTAGTTTTTGAATTAAATTTCCAATTGTGAGATTTTCTAAAGGTTAAGTTTAATTTCTGAAAACACAGAAAGTGATATTCTGTTGTATTTTCCAGAAATGACAACTGTCACCAATGATGCTGCTACTGTTAATGTTGGTGGGGATCTGAACCCCGGGGCAACTGACTTGCCAACCCCAACTGTGACCTCTGGGGTCAACCCTGGTGTTACTCTGGCTGTTCCGGGAGGATCGCTCAGTCATAATGAGCGCCTAGAGAAATTTGCTAGGGTGAACTTCAAGAGATGGCAGCTGTAGCTCGACTTTTCCGCGCCCTCTTTCGGAAGGCGAAATAAGCCCTACAATTCGGACTCTCGCTGTTCTGAATCTAATCTCACAAGTGCAATGTGAAATTGATAAACACCAAAGAGAGGGGAAGGTCATGAATTGAGCACCCCCGCTCGCCCGATCAAAGATCGGCCTCTGCTAATCATGATATGATTTTTTATCAACATTATATACTCTTATTCCGATTTATTAGGCTAGTATTACTATGTGATGCGCACACACACAAGTATAGACTAATTTTGCAAGAATTGAAACATTTCGATTCATGTTTGTTTTGAAAATTATTTCGAAATATGTGCCACTTGAAAAAGTGATCGCATATGAACATTACTCAAATTATTCCAATTCAAGCAAATAGCCTTCATCCACAGGCATTCAAACAGTTTATCATTTAAGCACTTAGTCTCATGGCAAGCATGCTAGACATGGCAACAATCACACATATGCAATTATGCTAAAGCAAGTAAAGGTTCACCTAGTACTCCAAGCCAAAAGAGAAACGAGTTAGAAAAATGCATGATTCCTAACTATGCAATATGACTAATGCAACACATATAATAATGCAACTAATAGGCTCGGCTATTAATACGGCATATGAATCAATGAAATAGCATGCGGTCTAAGCACGTATTCAAAGAAGTATTAAAGTTAACAATGCAGTTAGAATGATGAACCGAGCCTTGGTGCATGTAATACAAATGGATGCAAACATGTATTATGCTAAACAAAACATGATGTCCCTAAACTAACCATCATAAGCTAGTAAATAAAAAGGAGAAAGACGTGGGGTTAGAAGACATACACATTATTACAACATTTTGCTCTCACGAAGGAGAGACTGAATGAACTAACTAGCTGACTAGCTAATTAAGCTAGCTAGCTAAGCTAAGCTAATTATTACAAATCAAAATGAAATTAGCTGAACTACTTAATTGATTATTACAACACCATATGAATTAACTAACTATTCTAGTTAACTAAAATATTTACAACATCACAACTAGTTAACTACTTTAACTAATTAAATAATTACAACACAAGTGCAATTAAAAGAAGTAAGTAAGCTAAACAATTAAATATTAAGCTAACTACTCCGCCTCGGGAAGTGAAGGATGTTCATGCACATACTTGATTTCCACCCGAAAAGCCACTGTTTTGCTTCTGGAGAGCCTCTGTTGCACAATAGAACACATGCACTTTTGCCCACTTCCAGAATAACTCTGCTTTGCCTTAAAGACACACTGCTGAATTTTGTATTAGTGGTCGGCCGGCCAGTGATGAGGACTGCCGGCCACCTGCCGGCCATGGAAAGTGGCCTGCCGGCCATTGCTGCCCAGTTCACCTTGCTACAACTGAGGACAAACAGAGCATGCACGGGGTATTTTCAAGGGTTTGTTTGCACAACTCACCCCTCATTTTCATGAGCAAATCAAAGGAGTAGTGAACTTAAGCCACAAGCCACAAACCACTAACTCAAGCAATTTCATTGCATGATGGCTTGTGAACCCAAGCATGCAAGTTCAATAAATGTAACAAAATAAGACTCTAAACCTCATCATTTTCATGAAAGATCAAGGGAAGTGGTGACCTTAGAAACTTGAATCATTTCATCACTAATGAGTATGAAATGGCCCAAGTTTCTATGTGTTCAATTAACGTCCGATTGAACACAACTAAGTTATTATCTTGCACCATTTTAATTCCAAGTTTTAATTACTCCATTTTAAATTACCAACCATCCTTTAATTCATTAAGTCCAATGGTGATTTTAAGTCCTATAAATAGAAAGAAGGCTCAAACCAAGTGTTGTCTTAGACATGAAAGAGACATCATACCGTTGGTAATGAACCCCAAAGGGATTAAACCATTAAGCATGACATCTCAATCTCATGCTTTCAACAAACAAGTTGTTTGAACCACTTTCAAAGCAAAACAAAAAGCCAAGAAAGGAGGGAGGTTGTAGAGATTATTAGTGCTGGAAATGAGTGAGAAAAGCATAAAGAAATGCTATCAACTCAAATAAGATGGTGTCTAAGGCCTAAAACACCAAACTCATGAGGACAATTACACTATAAGCGTGCAAAACAAAGCTCAAATGCAACTATCAACCAAAAAAAGTGCTAAAACAGGTCTAATATAGTCCTAAAACATGTTGGAATTGAGCTACAAATAGCTAGATTAACATGCTAAAACATAGCACAAACTAGGCTAGTAAGCAAGACACAAGGAGGGGAGGTTAACCCCTCCAAATTTAGACTTCAAAATATGATTTTGGCCACTGAAAAAGCTCTGAGAATCAGTGTTTAAAAGCTTAGAAAAAGATAGTAAGAGGGTGGGAAACACAAGGGGAAAGGCCTTCAAAGCAAGGTACAAAGAAGAGTGGAACACCCCTCAACCTTCAATGGCCTTAAAACCCAAGTTTCAGTCCAAAAAATACAGAAGTTTTACGGCCTAAAAACAGTTAAAAAATTGCAAGAAAAAGAGTAGAGAAAGCAAGCAAATAGGCAAAACCTTATACCTCTTGAAGAGAAGAAGCAATTCAAGCAACAAAACCAAGACAACACACCCTTCAAGAGCTCAAACCAAGCTTAAAAGTACCTCAGCTCAAAGATGAGAAGATTTCGTTAAAGGTGTATAGGCAAAGGCTAAGGATTTGTAGGCAAAAGTGTAGTGATTTGCTAGAGAGAGAGAAAAAATTTTGTTCTAAAATGTTTCCAACCTTAAAATATGAGAGGGAGGCCTCCTATATATAGAAAACATGAATTCTTCTCAAGAACATCTAGCCCTACTGTCACGACCCGCTCCCCGTACCCAAGGGTTAAGCATCGTGATGGCCAGTAACTGAAGTTACCTCCGGCCAATTCAAAAACAAATTAATAAACGCAAGCGGAAGAAATATTTAAATAAGGGTACCAAAATAATCATCGGAGCTTCTATTTTTATTACAAAATATATTGACAAAAAATGCTGATATTTACATATATAAAAAATATCATAAAAGTGTTGTGTGTGTCTATTCCGCAGCCCCGCATCTAAGACTTTCCAAAAGCTATTTCTGAATTGCATGTTTCCTGAAAATTGGTAAAAAACTATAAGCACATGGCAGAGTGAGAAATATTATACCAAGAGTATAAGGGACACGAAATAACCATGGATCGTTAGTTAGGCCAAAACATTTACATAAACAAATCATTTAAGTAGCAGAAACTGAAATACAGATATTATATAAATATATAACCATAACCACGGTACAGAACAGAGGTCACGGAAGTGACAGTCAGAACAGAGGTACGGATTCAAGAGGTGGCTCGTACGGATTCTAGAGGTGGCTCCCACAATAGTGTAGCACTTAGCTCCGCACAGCACTTTGGTCCGCATAGAACAGAGGTCAATGGATCCATGACAAACAGAGGACCACAAAGTGGTCAAACAGAGGCCAATGGTTATTTAAGTCCTCCAAGGCGTGGGACTCTCGTAGTGGTACTTACAAAACATAATTGTATATAAGGTCATAGCCAAATATTCTTTAAAATATAAATAAACATATCCATGGGTTTCCTTTTAAGCAAATAGGGTTCAGATATAAAACCATATAACTGAAACCTTTATAAAACATAACTTTTATTAATATACTAATAAAATATAACTTGTATAAAATAGATTTTGGTAAGTCAAAACATACGTAAAATACATTTTGGTGACTCAAGGTATAATATAACTCACCTTAACTTTAATACCTTACTCTTTTTTTTTACTATCAAAGACCCTTTCAGCTTCCATTATTTTTCCTTTCTTTCTCTCATCTCTTTTCTTCTTTCCTTTCTTCTTTCCTTTCTTTCCTTTCTTTTTCTTTCTTCTTTTCTTCTTTCCTTTCTCTTCTTCAGATTGATCACTCTCCCTATTTATAGGGAGCCGACGCCATTCATCGGCCAACACGTGGCGGAGCCATCTCTCTCCCTCCAGATTCGTCATAACTATATATAGATTCAATCTTATCCTAAATAAATATTTAAGATAATTATCCTTTGACCCAATATTTTAATATAATTATATAAATAATTTAATTCATAAATAAATTACATTTTATCGTATACCAACATAAAATTAATTATTTATTTTAATACCACACTCATTATTATTATTATTCATATTATCTATATTATTATTATTTATATTTTGACCCCTAAACTTTTAATAATTATACTATTTTATAAAATTATGCATAATAATATATAATAAATCATATATTTTCTTAACTGAGATTAAATAATATTAGTATAAATTCTACAGAATAATTAAAAATCTGGGTTGTTACAATCTTCCTTCCTTTTAAAATTTCGTCCTCGAAATTTGTCACAGGTGTAAGCTATCCGCTGCGCACTCTGATAAATATATATTAGATGATTAATCTGATAGAAAATATTACTTTAAAAAAACAACTTTACCAAAAACAACGCACAATCTAGTTGTCAAAAATTGGTTTGGGCTAAAATGAGAAATAATTGGTGACTTTAAAAACTTTTCACTCGTTTTGTTTACGATAAAAGTAAATAAAAAATAAAATAAAATGAGAATACAATGACAGAATAATATACATGAGATGAACTTTTCATTGATGGGAAATAATTTCAAAATTAGTATCTTTATAATTTGAACCCACTTTTAAAAAAATATCGAAATAAATTTTTTTTTTGAATACTGAACTGAAAATTATATGTATTTAATTATATTATAATTTTGGTGGGTGTTTGAGCCCGACATCCTTCTATATATTTTATTTATTTTTCTATAACAAATATAAATTATGTCAAAAATCCTTCACAAATTAGGCACACTAATTTTTTTTTATTATATCTATATAATCATATAAAATTATAATATAATTAAATCGACAAAACATAATAATTGGGTATTAATTACCCGCTATCTTACATCCTAAATGTGCGTGTGTCCTATGCTCCAATGATGATTTTTTTTATTTTTTTTATAAACCATTGCTCTGATACCATTTGTCACGACCCACTCCCTGTACCCAAGGGTTAAACATCGTGATGGCCAGTAACTGAAGTTACCTCCGGCCAATTCAAAAACAAATTAATAAACGCAAGCGGAAGAAATATTTAAATAAGGATACCAAAATAATCATCGGCGCTTCTATTTTTATTACAAAATATATTGACAAAAAATGCTGATATTTACATATATAAAAAATATCATAAAAGTGTTGTGTGCGTCTATTCCGCAGCCCCGCATCTAAGACTTTCCAAAAGCTATTTCTGAATTGCATGTTTCCTGAAAATTGGTAAAAAAAACTATAAGCACATGGCAGAGTGAGAAATATTATACCAAGAGTATAAGGGACATGAAATAACCATGGATCGTTAGTTAGGCCAAAACATTTACATAAACAAATCATTTAAGTAGCAGAAACTGAAATACAGATATTATATAAATATATAACCATAACCACAGTACAGAACAGAGGTCACGGAAGTGACAGTCAGAACAGAGGTACGGATTCTAGAGGTGGCTCCCACAATAGTGTAGCACTTAGTTCCGCACAGCACTTTGGTCCGCACAGAACAGAGGTCAATGGATCCATGACAAACAGAGGACCACAAAGTGGTCAAACAGAGGCCAATGGTTATTTAAGTCCCCCAAGGCGTGGGACTCCCGTGGTGGTACTTACAAAACATAATTGTTTATAAGGTCATAGCCAAATATTCTTTAAAATATAAACAAACATATCCATGGGTTTTCTTTTAAGCAAATAGGGTTTAGAAATAAAACCACGTAACTGAAACCTTTATAAAACATAACTTTTATTAATATACTAATAAAATATAACTTGTATAAAATAGATTTTGGTAAGTCAAAACATACGTAAAATACATTTTGGTACCTCAAGGTATAATATAACTCACCTTAACTTTAATACCTTACTCTTTTTTTTCACTATCAAAGACCCTTTCAGCTTCCATTATTTTTCCTTTCTTTTGTCTCCTCTCTTTTCTTCTTTCCTTTCTTTCCTTTCTTTTTCTTTCTTCTTTTCTTCTTTCCTTTCTCTTCTCCAGATTGATCACTCTCCCTATTTATAGGGAGCTGACGCCATTCATCGGCCAACACGTGGCCAAGCCATCTCTCTCCCTCCAGATTCGTCATAACTATATATAGATTCAATCTTATCCTAAATAAATATTTAAGATAATTATCCTTTGACCCAATATTTTAATATAATTATATAAATAATTTAATTCATAAATAAATTACATTTTATCGTATACCAACATAAAATTAATTATTTATTTTAACACCACACTCATTATTATTATTATTTATATTTTGACCCCTAAACTTTTAATAATTATATTATTTTATAAAATTATGCATAATAATATATAATAAATCATATATTTTCTTAACTGAGATTAAAAAATATTAATATAAATTCTACAGAATAATTAAAAATCTGGGTTGTTACACCTACACGTGGGTGAAGATGCATGCATCTGTGCAAATAGCTGGCATAACTGTCACAAAATATCTGCAAAAGAAACTGGTGGCCGGCAGACCACATCAGTGGTTGGCAAGCAAAAAGTGATGGCTAGTAGCCCAAAAAGGTGGCCGACAGGCCACCAGAAGCTGCAGGCTTGAAGAACCAAGGCTTGGTCCAAGAATGAGGCAACATGGGTATAAGGTTTGAAAGACTCGAAGCTGTGGCATTCCGCTGAGGACTTCGAGCACTTGGCGAGCACATAAACACATCATCGGGTGTGCATGCGATGACGTCTAAATCGTAAGGGGCGTCAAAAATGGGATGTCTGCAGTTGCCCCTCTTTGACAGAACTCAGAGTCATGAAATGACGTGAGTGAATGTCAAAGCCCAAAGACGACCCATTTTGACAAGGCCGTAAGACTTGGACAAATAATCAAGACAGAAATAAATGGTTGCACTTGCAAGCTGCCTACGTATCCCTTTGCAAGGAATCAAACTAGCGTAGTTCTGGGGCAAAATGCAAATGATATACACAATGCAATTTTGAAAGTTGGACTCACACGATACGCGAAGCCGCTTATTTTGAAAACTTATGATCATATGAGATGATGCAATAAGCAATAACAAGTGCGATAAGCAAGATAACAACATATGAATGAGCAGCTTTAAGATAAACCGACACCGGTTCCATGCAAAAAGAACTAAAACACGCGCCGACCATGTCAAAATGCGAGATGAGAAAGAAAACACTGCTCAGGGTTACATTTCACGCATCTTGAGAAACTGAGAACAAAAACCGCTCGGGGTCACGTTTCATGCGCCCCGAGAAACTGAAGAACAAAAACTGCTCGGGATCGCGTTGCACGCGACCTGAGAAAAAAGGAACAAAAATAGCTCAAGGTTGCATTTTACGCATCCTAAGAAACGAGGAAGACCTCTCGGGTCTGGGTTTCACATGCCTCGAGAAACAAGAGAAACCGCTCAAGCTCGCACTTCGCACGTCCCGAGATACAACCCGCCCAGGGCCGCGCTTCACGCGTCTTGAGATACAAGAGAAACCACTCGGGCTCGTGTTTCGCACGTCTCGAGATACCACTCGCCCAGGGCCGCGCTTCATGCGTCCTGAGATATAAAAGAAATCGCTCAGGCTCACGCTTCACACTTTTTGAGATACCACCCACCCAGGGTCGCACTGCACGCGTCCTGAGATACAAGAGAAATCGCTCAGGTTCGCGCTTCGCACGTCCCGAGATATAACCTGCCTAGGGCTGTGCTTTACGCATCCTGAGATACAAGAAAATACCTCAGGGTTGTGTTTTGCACGTCCCGAGGTACAACCCGCCCAGGGCCGCGCGTCACGCATCCTGAGATACAAGAAAACCCCTCAAGGTCGTGTTTTGCACGTCCCAAGATACAACCTGCCTAGGGCCGCACGTCACGCATCCCGAGATACAAGAAAATCACTCCGGGTCATGTTTCACACGTCCCGAAATAAAACACGCCCTGGGCCGCGCGTCACTCGTCTTGAGATACAAGAAAATCGAGTCGTGTTTCACACGTCCCGAGATAAAACCCGCCTAGGACCGTGTATCATACATCCTGAGATACAACATGCCTAGGGTCGGGCTTCATGCGTCCTGAGATACAACACACCCAAAGCCGCGCTTCATGCGTCCTGAGAAACAAGAAAAATCGCTCGGGGTCACGCTTTACATGTCTCGAGATAAAACCATAGAGGGGTGTGTGATAGATGCACGAACAATCTCACCTGCAAAGCCGTGTAGGTTCTCATACTGAGACACGAATGCCTAGAATTCCTTTGAATGAACTATACATACAATATCGTTTGCCTATTAGTGAAATCTTTACTTAGTGGGCATAGCTAAAATGAACAAATGCGATAGATGCACAAAGTGAACAAGTGCGATAGATGCACAAAGTGAACAAGTTAATTGAAGGCATATTCTATGCAAGAAACAAAAGCATAATAGAGCAAGAGCATATTCTATGTTTGAATCATAACTGATGCAAGACGCGCATGCGACATACATGGCATGTTTTGTATATTTTAAGCTGGGATTTTGGTCAATTGGGTATGCTTTTGGGCCTTGATTTCATAAAATGATCTTGAATTTTCAATGTTTTCCAAGTTTAAATGTGTTTTCTCAAGTGTTTGGTCCAAAAGGATGAGTTTTGTAGCTTTGAAGTTGAATTTGGAAGCTTAGAGGCGAATCTGGAAATTCCAGAATTCGATCTCTCCACTCGAGCAGCAGATCTTGTGCTCGAGCGGCCACCTTTGTTTTTGCATCTCCGCTCGAGCGACCAGAAGTCCGCTTGAGCGTGAAATGCAAGCTCCCAGAAGTTTCATGTTGTTGCAAATTGCTCGAGTGACAAGAGTTGCGCTCGAGCGAGGACCTGAGTCTCACACTCGAGCGACCGTCGAGTGTCTATCCAGTATGAAAATCACCCAACCAGTACTTTTTCAAAGTTTGTAGACCGTTCGAGCGAAGGAAGTTGCACTTGAGCGGCCCATCACACTTTGCATGTTCACTCTCTATTTCCAGGATTTTTGACCACGTGTTTCCAAATGCATTTTTGAATCCTCATTGAATCCTAGGCATTCCTAGGCCAAGATTAAGACATAATAATGAGGGAAAAATGTAGAAACACACTAAGATAAGAACGTAATGAGTTAAGTATATTCCAATATGTGTTTCAAATGTGTTCTCGTTATGTGTTGATGTAGGTCACGTGCCGTAAACCGTTTGATTAGTGTGCTCTGTCTGTTTGCACTCGGAGCCATCTGTGAGTAATAACTTAGTAAAGCTGTGTTCCACTTTATTTATTTTTTGTATGATAAAATAAGATCTGTTTTCTGAAATGTTATGTTCTGTACAATGAATGATTGTCCGATTTTTGACAATGTATTCGTGGCATTCTTAGCATCATGTGATATCTGTTAGCTGTTACCCAGTATCGGAGGTTCCATCATGGAACTTAATATGTCTACATTCTGTTACCCATACCAAAGGCTCCATCATGGAGTTCAGCATATCTGTCATCTGTTACCCAGATCCGGAGGTTCCTTTATGAAATTGGCTACTCATAACCACCATCTGTTTTACATCTGTTCTGTATCTACTCTGTTAGCACTAATGGATGTACCACATATGATCAAGCATGAACTCTGTTTTCTGTATGTAATTTGAACAAGAATATGAATATGTATATGAATCTGTTCATGAATCTGAATTCTAATTTCTGAATCTGGTCTGGACTTCATTCATTCAAACTCTTTACTCTGTTATTATTCACTAGGCTCCCGCTTATTATTTATATTATGTATGTAGGTGATTAGGCATGTGACCAGGCTCAGAGTTGAGGACCTGGTGTCTCAGTTTTTGTCAGCCAGCTTTTGTGTCTCCCGAGGAGGTTCCAGATTAAGTCAAGTTTGGTGGCTACGTTTTTTTTTGTGTGTGAATGTATAAGACTTTGTTTCTTTTGAATTACGGATATGTTTTCTGCTTATATGTATATGGAGTGACGTGCAAATATTGTATCTTTTGACGTCACTCGTATGTTTATAAAAGTGTAAGATTATCTATGGACTATGTATACTTTATATATTTGCTTTCGTAGCCTCTAATTATATGTTATTTTGATGAGAGGCGTTTGGTAATCCAAGGATTACTGGTCGGTTACGACGCTAAACCTATAGGGGCGGGTTTGGGTCGTGATAGTGGACTTATATCTGTTGAGCGCCCTGGTGACCCTTCCCCGGGTTCGCTTCTATGATTGGGGCGGAGCTGGCTCCACCACTCTGTACAATTACATGAGCTCTACCTCCCGCCTGAGGGGAGAGTTGATCGGAGGCTACTGGCGAGTCTGGGAGGTATGCATTTCAGTTCTCTCTTTGCACTTTACATTTTCTGCTTTATATTTGTTCAGCACCTGTGCTTTTTGCTTTGCACTTTCTGCATCTTTTCATGCCCTGTGCTTTCTACTTTGCACTTTTTATATCCATTCATGTTGTATGCTTTCTGCTTTGCATTTTCTATATCTGTTCATGCATTGTGCTCACATATTACTGCACCTTCCTTGCAGCTGTGGGTTTATGCTTATTTCCCAGCTCTTGCCCCAGAGTCTATGGAGGAGCTTCCTCTAACAATCTCCTACTCAAGGTGGTATGATGGCAGATGTCAGCGTCAGAGCCGCGAGTCCTTCGCATTCTTTCACCACTACTTCTACACAGTGGCCGCCCACGAGGTAACCCAAAACACAGCCATTTCTGCTTTACAACTGTTTTGATTCACATTTTAGCAACTGACAGCAATTAACAATCTGTACACTCTCTGTTTGTAGATCATGTGGCAGCCTTGGGCCATGATGTCGGCTGGGATACGGGACCAGTACGCCTGGGCCTGGGCCACTTTTCATTTCCGCATTCTACTTGAGGGCCCAGTCTGCCGAGCCTGGTTTCTGAATGAGCGGTTCGTTCGACTGACGGTGGGCTTGCCGGACTCGATCGTCCTGATGGCACCGCCAGAGTCTATGAGATCAGCAGACAGCCTATTTGTTGATGTAGTTACTCAGTTTATGGTGGGCTTGGATGCTGATTATTTTAGAGCAGAGGGCGACTACGCGACCTTTATTCAGACCTATCTTATGCCACCTCTGACAGGCGCTCGCAGAGGCAAGAGAGCGAGGGCTTCTGTAGCGAGAGAGGTGCGTAGGGCGACCAAGGCCCATGCTAGAGGGGCTTCCCCGACAAAGCAGGGCATCGACTGGCTAGAGCTTCCTATTGCGCTGATATGCTGGGAGCCTACTGGGATGGCTTACCAGATCCTGATTGAGCCTGCAGCGGTTAGTCACGAGCTAGTTGGAGTTCGAGGCCCATCCCAGGTATGGACTACACTTTACCATTTGCATTCCATATTTCATTTTAGATATATTTATTGTAGATATTGATCATCCAAATGCATTTGCAGGCATCGAATGAGTACACAAAGAGCGCTCTCGAACTGATAGCCTCTTTGATGGGTATGGTACAGAGGAGGGAGATGCTGCTCGGTCTCCACGGCATCCTGGTAATTTCCTTAGTTTGTATTTCATGCTATCAAATTTCTACTGATACACTGGCATTCCAACTGTAGTCTACTGCATCTGACACACTATATCTGATACACTATATTCACACACTGTACTCATACTGCATCGGACTTCCGCATACCACTTATTCTGCGCACTATGCTTGTATCTGATACACAAACTGTAATTGATATGTTGACAACTGTCTTTTTTAGATCTCACATATACCAATGGCTCCAGGAGTGACAGTAGCACCAGCATTAGCACTAGCACCAGCACCAGTAGTACCCCCTCTAGTAGCAGGGACGAGAGAGAGGGATAGAGGCACCCGAGGCTGGAGCAGTCCTCCAGAGCCCATCTTAAGTGATGAGGATGCTGAGACCAGTGACTCCGAGGAGGCAGTGAGTCGGCATTCTGAGTCATCCGAGAATGGAGACAATGGTGCTAGCTCGGGTTCCGAGAGTGGAGGTGATGATGCCGAGACAGGTTCTGGGGCAGAGTACGGAGATGATGCAGGCTCTGGTTTTGGCTTAGAGACTGATTCAGACAGCGGCGCTGATGGAGATAGTGCCCCAGAGTCCTTTCATCTGAGGAAGAGGACGAAGAGGGCCTCTCAAGCCTGAGGTGACCGGTGATTATTTTTGATTTTTTTCTTAGTTTCTTTTTGTTTGGTAGCATTAGCAGATGTATAGCTTCAGATAGGTTTTATTGTTATTTGAAACTTGTAATCCTCTTTGTAAAAACCATGATTGGAATAAAACCTCGCAGTTTTTATAAAAAGTGTTGTTATTTTTGCATCATGAGCACCATATTTGCATGAAATGTACATGAAATTGAATTGGCCAACTACACGCTTGATTGAAACGATGTTCTTAATCGGGTAATGAACCGACCAACAAAGAAAAATACAACATACAACTCGATAAGCAAAACAACTCGATAAACAAAGCAAAAACAACTCAAATACAAATAAACAAACTTGCTAAAAGCAAAAAGACTCAAAACAAGACCTTAAAACACTCAAAGATCAAGACAAAAACACCTGTTTTCAGCATTGCCGAGCAAACAAGTGGGTAGCAGGCCTGAAAAGAAGGCTGCCGGCCAGAGATAGAGCCTGTCGGCCATATGCCGGCCACAAGAGGTGGTTGCCGACCACCAATGCGGCCTGCCGGCCACCTGCCGCCCATCAATGTGAAGTGCCTCCAGATTGTTAGCTGGCTTCCACTCACTGCATTGTCTTCTACAAAAGGTTGAGCTTCGTGAATTCTTCTCCAGAACTTCATTTTAGCTGCAATTTCTTTTGAAAAGGAGCCATTTTTTGCCGAAAAGCTCTTAAATTGGCTAACGACTTTAGACAACTCGGAAAAGGTAATTTTTCGAGGTTTCAGCATAAATATACTTTTTTCGCTGAGCCGTACTTCACTTTGTATTATGTTCCTTCATGCCACGGCACGATACTGGACCCCGATTACAAATGTCTTTAGCTAAAGGGGTCAAGAAATTTGCCCGACAATTGAAGAATTTCAGGCACTATTGGAATCCCGGCGCGATGAGAAAATCATACCTCAGCCCCGTTTTGGCCACGCCCAAGCATTGGGATGGATGTGTGGGCTCATTCTGTACGAGGCTCGATCACTGGCCTACAATGGAGAGTTAGACATTCCCAATTTGATCCATCGATTTTCTGACATCAGTGATAGAGGCAACCTTCTCTGGTGAGGATTTCAGCAACATGCCCTCTGCTTATGTATGCTTGCTCATTTCCTTCTTGCCCCTAGTTTTGGCGGGTCCAGCATTCGATTGATCGGAGTGGCCAAAGGTTTGAAAGATGGTAAGAGTTACATTGGCTTGGCGATGGCTGAGACTTTGATGGGCTTAGACGCCTTTCATCGGCAGGAGACTACCAGATTAACGGGGAGCTCACTACTTCTTCAGGTATTGCTTCCCACCCTTTCTCATATGTGTTTCTCACATCGCTCGGCACTCATGCTCTATTTTTCTCTTAAAGCCCTTTTTGCACTTTTCTCTCAACATACATCTCTCTATTCTTTGATCCCTTCCCAGGTGTGGCTTATGGATAAGCTGAAGGTAGTGGACTCTTGCCTTGTGTACTAAGGTAGAGGCTATTTCTAGTGGATTTCCCGAATGAGGGATGGTGGCGCCACTAGATGTGCAACAGGTCTGCTACTAACATAGCTTGGCGTTGCCCCTGGCTTAACCTGACTGAGATGAGTTACAGTATGGCTTAGCAGCCTGGCATACAATTGATCGGCCTTACGCACTGTGTGTTCTACTTCCATTTCCAGTTCAGACGTCAGTTTGGGCATGATCAGACCCGCTTAGAGGAGGGGGTAGAGTACCCGGTTTTATTCCCCATCTGTGGTTCACACTTGGCTAGGTACCTCACTGCTTGGAGGATGAGAGAGCTTCTGGCCCCTGCCCCTAGTTTCAATTGCGCCCTTTCTGGTGAATGCTTGACTTGGCTTGAGGATGAGGCACAAACCGGGCCCACTTTGGCTTCAAAAGCTTCCACAAGCACGGGTGGAGGACGCAGGAGCACCTGACTCATCTATGCCCCTAGTTTATTTCTTTAACCTTTCTTTTCAAGTTTTTTGAATGTAATAAAAGCAACTTTGATTTGTATCAGAGAGTTGGAGAACTTTAAGTTGAAATCAATGAAATTAAAATTGTGAGTACTGAAAATTTTCCTTTTGGTCCAAAAATGGTCTAAGTTGTAAAAGGTAAAATTTGAACAAAATCAACTTTTATTAAACTTTTCAAAACGATTTTCGAAAAGGATCATCACTTGGCACGAACGGAATCAATCCTCAAGATGTACAACTCCAAATCAAAAGATCATAAATTGCCCCTTGATTGAACACCACTGCCCAGCATTGTAACCAGCTCTTCTCTCAGAATGAAGATCACAACCGAACCCTCAGGTGAAGAACAAACAAAGATGACCTAATCAGACACATGGGCAGGACAGTTGAATTGGAGGTATTTACGATCGAACTTCAAGATGAAGTTGCCTACGTATCCCGAAGATGGGAATCAGGCCTTAAGTAGTTCAGGTCAAGTTCACTCGAGTATTAACTCTCTCTTTTGCGCTCTAACATTTGCCAAGGCCGCCCTTTAGGGTTTTCAACCTTGCGAGCTCAGTTTTTTTTATTTCTAATTTTTCATGCTCTAACTTTTGCCTAGGTTGCCCTTCTGGGTTTTCAATCTAGCGAGCCTCTCAGGGATAGTATTTCTTCAACTTGTCCATGTTGATCGGTTGGGAAAATTCCAGGCCATCCAGGTCTATGAGAATACCGACCAGATTGTTTTGATGATGTAAGGACTAGTCCAATTGGGTCTAAACTTGTCCCTAGGGTCATGAATAGGAGCTCGGTTGTCTTTTAGCACCATATCTCCCTCTTTGAGATTCCGGGACTTAACCTTCTTGTTAAAAGCCCTAGCAATTCTGCGTTGATAGCCCTAAACGTGATACAATGCTTTCAGCCTTCTTTCATCAAACAATATCAGCTCTTTGAATCTGCTCTGTTGCCAGTCCGCCTCTGCTATCTGACACTCGGCCATAACTCGCAGCGATGGGACTTTTATTTCAATTAGTAGAACAACTTCCATCCTGTAGACAAGATAATAAGGAGTTGCCCCTGTAGATGTCCGTATTGAAGTTCTATAGCCCCAGAGTGCGAATGACAATTTATCTGGCTAGTCCCTGTAGGTCTCAACCATCTTTTGCAAAATATTCTTGATGTTCTTGTTGGCGGCCTCAACAGCTTCGTTGGTTTACGGCCTATATGTAGATGACTTATGAAAAGCCATATTGTATTTCTCTAACAAGTTTATCACTTCTTTCTTGAAGTGGGAGCCATTATCTGATATGATCTCGTTTGGGACTCTATATCGGCAAATGATGTTATTCCGGATGAACTTGGCCACATACGATGCTTTCAGCACTACGTAGGACTGAGCTTCCACCCACTTTGTAAAGTAATCAATTGCCACTAGAATGTATTCATGCCCATTCGACCCTTTTGGTGTGACTGCGCCGATGATGTCGATTCCCCAGACCGAGAATGGCCTTGGTGAAGTCATGTTGTACAGTTTTGACGGCGGGATATTCATGCGATTAGCATGAATTTGGCATTTGCGGCATCGCCGAACAAAACTAATACAATCCTCCTCCATAGTGGACTAGTAGTAACCTTGCTTGAGAATTTTCCGAGCTAACATCACTCCATTTATGTGCGCTTCGCACTCTCCTCCATGGATGGCCTCCATCAAGCGCTTTGATTCTTCTTCTTCAACACACAACTTGTGCATTCCCAGATGACCCCTTTTGTACAGTTTTCCTCCGTAGATGATAAATTGGACGCCTATTTGCCATATTTCCCTTTTGTCTTTGGCATTTGCCCCTGGTAGATAAATCTCTTTTTCCAAGAAGTTCCAAATATCACAGTACCAAGGGTTTTTGTCTTGCGTTTCATCTATTGCGGCGCTAGTTTTATAGGCCGGCGTGTATGTTTGTTCAATGACAATCGGACGCATCCGGACTCCGAGTGGGATGTCTACCATAGAAGATAGAGTTGTTAAAGCGTCAGCGAACCTACTGTTCTCTCTCAGTAGATGCGTGAATGTCAGCTTTTCAAATTTAGGAATCAGAATGTCTAGGGTCTGGTGATAAACCTTCATCTTTTCTTCTTTGACCTTCTAGTCTCCATTTGCTTGAGACGAATCCTCGATAACATCCAATCTTTTTACCCCTAGTTCCAGGGCGGCTTCTAAACCAGCGATACATGCCTCATATTCCGTTTCGTTATTGGATACCTTGAACCGTAGGTTGAAGGCTAAAGGTATATGGAAGTCATCGGGTGCTATCAGCAACACACCTATCCCATAACCGTACTGATTAGACGCTCTATCAAAGTACATTGTCCAAGTCTCTTCCTCGACTTGCAGAATGGCTTCATCTGGGAACAGGTATTCCACCACTTCATTCCTTTCTACTGGGTGATCTGCCAAGAACTCCGCTACAGCTTTCCCCTTGACCGACTTGCGGGTAACATACTTGTGATCAAATTCAGAGAGGAGAAACAACCAACGGGCTAGCCTACCTATAAGTTTGGTTTGTCAAAGAGATATTTGATTGGATCTAATCTCGAAACCAGAATTACGGAGTGAGTTAACAAGTAGTGCCTCAACTTCCTGGTAGCTTATACCAAGGCTAGGCAAGCTTTCTCCATCGGAGTATAGCGGGTCTCATAATCTAGCATTTTCTTGCTCAAGTAGTAGACGGCTTTCTCTACCCTATCCTCAGATTCCTGAGCAAGCATGCATCCCATTGTCGTGTCTGTTACTGACAAATATAGAATCAAAGGCTTCCCCGGCTCTAGCGGGGATAACACAGGCGGATTCTGAAGGTACTGCTTAATTTGCTCAAAAGCGAATTGCCATCGATCATTCCATCGGAATTTCTATCCTTTCTTTAAGAGACCAAAAAGTGGTTCACAAGTCAAGGGTAATTTGAAAATAAACCGTCTTATGAATTGCATTTTATCTAGAAAGCCTCGCATCTCCTTTTCAGTCCTTGGTGGTGACATTTCTAGGATGACCTTGATTTTGGAAAGATCTACTTCGATGCCCCTCTGTGTGATCAAAAAGCCCAGTATTTTCCCTACTGTTACGCCAAAAGTACACTTCTGCAGATTCAACCTCAATCTGCATTCTCTAATCCGTTGAAAGAATTTCTTCAAGGCAGTGTACTGGCCCTCTCTTTCTTTAGACTTGACAATCATGTCGTCCACGTACACCTCGACCTTTTTGTGCATCATGTTGTGCAGAATAGTGGTTGCAGCCCTTTGATAGGTAGCCCCGGCATTCTTCAGCCCAAATGGCATAACTCGATAGCAGTAGATACCTCACGGCGTAGTAAATGTGATTTTCTCTCTGTTCTCGGGCACCATCAGAATCTGCTTATACCCGAAAAACCCGTCTATGAAGGATAACAATGCATGACTCGCAGTGAAGTCCACTCATCAATGTGCGGCAAAGGAAAGTCATCTTTCGGACTGGCTCTGTTCAAATCCCAGAAGTCCACACACACCCGGATTCTACCATCCCTTTTTGGCACTGGGACGATGTTGGCCAACCAAGTCGGATATTCAGATACTAACAAGAAACCTTCTTTGATTTGCTTGGTGACCTCCTCCTTGATTTTCAGCGCCCAATTCGGATGGATTCTGCGCAACTTTTGCTTGACGGGTCGGGCCTCAAGGTCAAGAGGGATTCGATGCTGTACAATTTCAAGATCGATTCCAGGCATGTCTTCGTAGGACCATGTGAAAACATCTTTGAAATCTTTTAATAAAGCGACTAAGCGCTTGCGTTTCTCGGAAGACAACGTGGACCCGATCTGGACCAGACGCGGATCTTTTTCAGTACCCACATTAACAACAATGATTTAATCAGTGCAGGGTTTTGCAAACCTTTCCTCCTCTTGATTAATCAAGTTTTTCAAAACCAGAGGAATTCCTTCCTCTTTGTTTTTATTAAAATTCTGAAAATCTTGGTCAATGCAATAAACAAGCGGCATAGAGAAATACTCAGAATCAGCAGTGTTCTCATTCATAAGGTCTAGCTCCTCAGTTACAATTGACTCAAAAGCAAAAGAAAAAGAGGACTTGGACAAGACTTTGGCATCCGGGTTATCACCTCTAGGAATACTAGACTCAGACTCAGAAGAATCGGAATCTGATTCTGACTCCACAGACTCTGTGGAATCAGATTCTGGCTCATTACCTAACTTGGAACTAGACAGGTAGCCCTCCTCTAGCTGCCAGATAAGAGATGGTGCTTCAGATGCATCCAAAATGCTGCTAGATGGGTTCACACCCGGTTGGTCCCCAATTATGGAGATTGTAAGGTTATCCCCCAAGCTCTCTGAGTTGGTCGGAGGATCTGTAAGGAGACATGCTAGTGCTGCCCCTACTCCAAGCTCGCTATTGTCTGAGTCACTTTCCATGCTCTTTTCACCTTCAGCACTTGGTTTAGTCTTTTTCTCGGCATCATTATCTTGTAACCGCAGGTCGAAGAAGATTTCGAAGCCAAGAACACGCTGCTTCACAGAATTCATCCAGGGCTCGGGAAAACAGCAAAAGGGGAAGTCTTCTCCCTCCCGAACAAAGTGGCCATTTAGTGTTCCTCGGATTGGCTTGTGAATGAGCTCATAGTGTTTCCCGACCTGCTTAGCTTTGGCTCTGCCTACCATCTCTTATCTTTTCCTAACCCAATCCTCTTTGGTAGGTACATAACCAAGACCAAAGGTATGTGGATTATGCGGCACATTGGCGCATGCTGTGATGCCTTTTCGGCAACTTCTTCCAAGTCCCATTCCTGGCACATACTGCAGTTTGTTCATTACATAGATTGATTGGGCGCTGACATACATGCCCTCATCAGCGGCGAAGATGGTTTGCACTACTCTGGCGTCAGCCAGCATAAACCCTGAAAGGAACACATCCTCCTCGCCATGAACGATCTCCAACACCGGTGTATTTACCTTTGGTGGAGGATGGATAGACGAATTCTCAAAAACAATCGCCACTCCTTTCCCGTGAGGATATTTCAGCATTTGATGGAGGGTAGAGGAGACTGCTTTCACCAGATGCAACCATGGTCTCCCTAGCAGTAAGTTGAAGGTGGCCGGGATATCCAGGACATGGAACTCGACATCCTGCTGAGCTGGGCCTACCTGGGTTCTGATTTTTATCGTGTCCATAACCTCCCTACTTGTATTATCATATGCCCGAATCACTTAGGCAGTGGGCACAAAGTTTGACGGTCTAAGGTCGATGGCATAAGCTGTGCTCAAAGGACAGACGTTGATAGCTGAACCAGTGTCGACCAACACCACCGGTACCCATTTTTCTCTGCACTCAACTGATATGTACAGGGGTTTGTTGTGAGCTGAGCCTTCTGACGGCAGTTCTTTATCATAAAAGGTTAGGGTTGGCTTGACACCATCTGGGAAGACCAATCCCATAAGCTGTTCAGGGGTAGTGTCAATAGACAGCTTAGCTTTGTCCATTGCTGATAGTACAGCCTGTCGATGCACACGAGAGGCCATAAAAAGACCTTAGATTGAGATGTCGGCTTGGATTTTCTTTAGTTGCTTCAACGCTGCCTCTTTTTCCAGCTGCTTCTCTATCCGTTTCTCAACCTCTCTGTCTTTCCCAATTGCTTCAGCTTAGTCTAAGTGTGGTGGCTTGAAATATCGCCCACTCATTGTCATGTGGTCTATCTCTTCTGCGTACCATGTGTTGTCTGGAAGGCACTCATCCTAGTTTTTGTCAGTGTGAGCCAGAAGTAGATCGTCATCCTCCCACCATACACTTCCGGCAGCTGACAAACAGTTTTTCGGCTCCGTTTGTATCACTTTCACCTCACAAGCATCCCCCGCAGGATGTTGGGTCATTACAGCTTTCTGGTTGTCTTCAACTCTCTCTTGTGTAAACCGCTTCAGCGCAGCTTCCTGTTCTGTGTCCACAGTACTCACAGTGCCCAGTTCCTGAACTAAATTGTTCACGCTGGTGTTCTCCGGTAGTTTCCCCTTTTCATCAGCCATTTTGGCCACTACAGCAATTCCTGCTTTCTTTTCCTCCGATTTTGTTTCGATTCCTTCCTCTCTGTCCGGTTCATTACTCAACCACCCAGAGTTGTCCACTGATCCATTCAAATCGAACCAGTCAATCTGCACTTCCTCTTGATCTTGTTCGTCAAAGAACTGCAGGTTGTCTAAGTCCTCCTCAAGTTCCGCTAGATCATCTAAACCTTGGCTCGGGCCATCCTCTCTAACCACATTGACCTCCACTACAGTTGGCAATACCACTTCTGGCTTGACTTGATCAATCGGCATAATGTAGCAGCTTGGATCATACTCCCCCTCAGACAAGTCCTCAGAGCACTCAGGCAACGAGCTCGTACTCTCCTTAAAAGCCAGCCTCCTTTGTATTGCAACTGTCACCATCACAGGTTTAGGTTGAAGTGCAGACATGTCCATCATGCACAAATCTGTGCTTTCTGGAATGAACACCATCGGTCTAGATAGGTGGGAAGGGGTAATATATACACTGGGGTTGTAGGGTATGGCCAATGTATGGATTAGGTTTAGATTGTGAGGTGTGGGAACTTGATTATGGGCCGGGAGAGGGTTTGTAGTCATATTTGTTTTTTGGGGTGGTGCAATTACCTTATTGTCAATGAGGTCTTGAATCTCATGATGCAGCCTAAAGCATTAGTCGGTGTCGTGACTGTGCCACTAGTGAAATGCGCAGTATTTGGCTGGATTGTGTTTAGGTGGGAGATGATCAGATAGTGGGCGAGGCTCTAATGGCTTGAGGTGCTCCTTTTTAATCAACACCTTCATGGCTTGAGATAAAGGCATGTAGAGTGGGGTAAAGGTCCTTTGGGATCGGGCAGGGTTGGTTGATGTTTGTGGTGCTGTATTGGCAAAGGGATTGGCGATCTTGGTTGTGGTGGTGACAACGCTTACATCCGAAGGCTGCGTAATTGTGCTACCACTGGTGGCTGCATTGGAACTGCACACAAAAGGCCTCTTGGCCTGCTTTTTCTTATCAGTAATTAACCCTTGTTTTATGGCGTCTTCAATCTGAACACCCATCTCATAGAGCTTGGTGAATGTGAACAAAGGTAGGATAATCATCTTCTGCAACAACTTCCCGTGCAGATTGCGGACTACCATCCTTATTTGATCTTTCTCGGAAGGCCGTGTAGTCATCATTGAGGCTTTGGCCCTCTACTTTGTCACAAATTCTAAAAAGCCCTCATTTGGCTCCTGAAGCGTTGCCTTAAGATCACGAGCTATGACCTCGATTTGCGTGTTGTATGAGTATTGTGCTATAAAGGCCTCAGCCATTTCCTTCCAACTCTACTTCACAGAATCTTCTAGCTTCGTATACCAGATAGCTGCTATTCCTGATAGAGTTCGACCAAAAAGAAAGAGTTTCTATAATCTGGTCAGACCCATCGGCCGCAGGATGTCTGAAAATAGCCGAAGATGAACCATGGAGTCTTTGAAACCATCGAATCAATCGATGTGTAGCATTTTGAACCGGTCTGGCAATGTCACTGCAAAGTCGGTATATCCGTCTTCTATATCGAGGATAGAGTTAACACCCTGTGCCCTCTTGAAGAGCTTCTCCAGTTTGTTGACCTTAAGCATAGTCGAGTCAACCTCAAACTCAAATGGAGCCTTGGTTTGATACACAGGTGCTTTGGAGGTTTGTGGTGGGATTGGCTCTGTCGGATTGCCTTGATTTTCAGCATGGGCAGTGGCTCCGGGTACTGGGATACCCGTAGGAGGTGCATGAGACGCAGAAGCTACTGCTGTAGCCTGTTTATTACCTTAGCCTGACGTGCTGTGACCTTGGCCTGATGAGCAGCGTCTTGCTGCATGGTTTCAACTGTTTGCTGAAGGTGGTGAATCAAGTCCTCCATACTGACCGGGGGATACTGTGCCATTGAAATTGGGGAGTGATCTCGTATTGGACTAGGTGTAGAAGACTGAGCTTGACTAGATGCAGGTGAAATGAGGGGTGACTGTTGTAAAAGTTGAACCGGTGAACTCTGCCTTACTCTCCTTCGTCTAGTAACCAGCGGGAGCAAAGTAAACACGGGCTGTCCCCTAACGAGATCTCTAGCTCTGTAAAGCCTTCTGACATCGGTCCAGAGTGCTTAGGGGATATCCAAACTGTCCGAAGCTATGGTGTTATACTACCTAGCAAAAAGAAATAAAGCAAAAAGAAAGCAGTAATCACTAACCGCATAACACCTCAACTCAGATGTTAACAACACACAGATGTAATCAAAGTTGTAGGACTGCACTCAATACTGAATTCTGTCCCCAAAACTGATACCCAACTTGCAACTGATACGCACGTTCCTGTACAGTTTCACTGTAAAGCACATAGCAGTTAAGTGAGAACCAAAACACCCCTACGAGGGGGTAGGGTTACCATGTCCTAGTTTCGTCAGGAACTAGGGTTCACTATTCAAACAATGCGGTTTCACGCAATCCTGTATTCGGGTGAGCATCATGTCCTAGTTTGGAACAGTCTCTATGGATTTCGATATGCAACTAGGCCAAATGGTCAAAAAGGAACCTCAGTAAGACTACCTAATATACCTCTCACACCTAACACCGAGAAGTGAAAGGAGGATCAAACGGTAGTAGTAGTCCAGATCCAAGGGTTGTGTTCCCATCGTGGCAGAGCCTATGACCGGTCAGCCTTTTGACAAGCCTTTTAGGCGAGCCTCTGGCAAATCGTCCAGGAATAGCAGATGGCAAACACAATGACTTAAGCGCACCAATGCAAATACAATGCAAATAAACATATAAGTGTAGATAAAAGTTCATATCATGAATTTCAAGTCAAGTTCTTTAAATTCCCCAGCAGTGTCGCCATAAACTGTAGCTCGACTTTTCTGCACCCCCTTTCGGAAGGCGAAATAAGCCCTACAATTCATACTCCTGTGGTTCTGAATCTAATCTCACAAGTGCAATGTAAAATTGATAAACACCAAAGAGTATAAATCCGACAAATCTTTTGAAAAATCGATTTTGAATCAAATTGCCAAAAATGGACTGTTTTGCCAGATACAGAGTAGCCACCTAAATATTTTTTATTTTGGAGAAATTTAGGAAACCTATGACTCATGCCAAAGGCCACGTGTCCGTCATCACCAAGATTGTCTCGGCTTGGGAACTTAGGTACGAGAGGGGAAGGTCATGAATTGAGCACCCCCGCTCGTCCGATCAAAGTTCGGCCTCTACTAATCATGATATGATTTTTTATCAATATTATATACTCTTATTCTGGTTTATTAGGCTAGTATTACTATGTGATCGCACACACACAAGTATAGACTAACTTTGCAAGCATTGGAACATTTCGATTCATGTTTGTTTTGAAAATTGTTTCGAAATATGTGCCACTTGAAAAAGTGATCGCATATGAACATTACTCAAATTATTCCAATTCAAGCAAATAGCCTTCATCCACAGGCATTCAAACAGTTTATCATTTAAGCACTTAACCTCATGGCAAGCATGCTAGACATGGCAACAATCACACACAGGTAATTATGCTAAAGCAAGTAAAGGCTCACCTAGTACTCCAAGCTAAAAGAGAAACGAGTTAGAAAAATGCGTGATTCCTAACTATGCAATATGACTAATGCAACACATACAATAATGCAACTAATAGGCTCGACTATTAATATGGCATATGAATCAATGAAATAGCATGCGGTCTAAGCACGTATTCAACGAAGTATTTAAGCTAATAATGCAGTTAGAATAATGAACCGAGCCTCAGTGCATGCAATACAAATGGATGCAAACATGGATTATGCTAAACAAAACATGATGTCCCTAAACTAACCATCATAAGCTAGTAAATAAAAAGGAGAAAGACGTGGGGTTGGAAGACATAAACATTATTACAACATTTTGCTCTTACGAAGGAGAGACCGAATGAACTAACTAGCTGACTAGCTAATTAAGCTAAGCTAATTATTACAAACCAAAATGAAATTAGCTAAACTACTTAACTAATTATTACAGCACCATATGAATTAACTAACTATTCTAGTTAACTAAAATATTTACAACATCACAACTAGTTAACTACTTTAACTAATTAAATAATTACAACACAAGTGCAATTAAAAGAAGTAAATAAGTTAAACAATTAACTATTAAGCTAACTACTCTGCCTCGGGAAGCGAGGGATGTTCATGCGCATACTCGGTTTCCACCTAAAAAGCCATTGTTTTGCTTCCGGAGAGCCTCTGTTGCACAATAGAACACATATACCTTTGCCTACTTCCAGAGTAACTCTGCTTTGCCTCAAAGACACACTACTGAATTTTGCATCAGTGATGAGGATTGCCGGCCATGGAAAGTGGTCTGCCAGCACTGCTGCCCAGTTTATCTTGCTGCAATAGAGGATAAACAGAGCATGCACAGGGTATTTTCAAGGGTTTGTTTGCACAACTCACCCATCATTTTCATATGCAAATCAAAGGAGTAGTGAACTTATGCCACAAACCACCAACTCAAACAATTTCATTGCATGATGGCTTGTGAACCCAAGTGTGCAAGTTTAATAAATGCAACAAAATAAGACTATAAACCTCCTCCCTGTCATGAAAGATCAAGGGAAGTGGTGACCTTGGAAACTTTCATCACTAATGAGTATGAAATGGCCCAAGCTTCCATGTATTCAATTATCATTTGATTGAACACAACCAAGTTATTATCTTGCACCATTTTAATTCCAAGTTTTAATTACTCCATTTTAAATTACCAACCATCCTTTAATTCATTAAGTCCATTGGTGAGTTTAAGTCCTCTAAATGGAAAGAAGGCTCAAACCAAGTGTTGTCTTAGGCATGAAAGAGACATCATACCGTTGGTAATGAACCCCAAAGGGATTAAACCATTAAGCATGACATCTCAATCTCATGCTTTCAACAAACAAGTTGTTTGAACCACTTTCAAAGCAAAACAAAAAGCCAAGAAAAGATGGAGGTTGCAGAGATTATTAGTACTGAAAATGAGTGAGAAAAGCATAAAGAAATGCTATCAACTCAAATAAGATGGTGTCTAAGGCCTAAAACACCAAACTCATGAGGACAATTACACTATAAGCATACAAAACAAAGCTCAGATGCAACTATCAACCAAAAAAAGTGCTAAAACAGGTCTAATACAGTCCTAAAACATGCTGGAATTGAGCTACAAATAGCTAGATTAACATGCTAAAACATGGCACAAACTAGGCTAGTAAGCAAGACACAAAGAGGAGAGGCTAACCCTTTCAAATTTGGACTTCAAAACATGATTTTTGCCACTGAAAAAGCTCTAAAAATCAGTGTTTAAAAGCTTAGAAAAAGATAGTAAGAGGGTGGGAAACACAAGGGGAAAGGCCTTCAAAGCAAGGTACAAATAATGGTGGAACACCTCTCAACCTTCAATGGCCTTAAAATCCAAGTTTCAACCTAAAAAATACAGAAGTTTTATAGCCCAAAAACAATTGGAAAATTGCAAGAAAAAGAGTAGAGAAAGCAAGCAAATAGGCAAAGCCTTATACCTCTTGAAGAGAAGAAGCAATTCAAGCAACAAAACCAAGACAACACACCCTTCAAGAGCTCAAACCAATATCATTTTGCCTGTTAATGAAAGTTTTACTTAGTGAGCATAGCTAAAATGAACAAATGCGATAGATGCACAAAGTGAACAAGTGCGATAGATGCACAAAGTGAACAAGTGCAATAGATGCACAAAGTGAACAAGTGCGATAGATGCACAAAGTGAACAAGTTAATTGAAGGCATATTCTATGCAAGAAACAAAAGCATAATAGAGCAAGAGCATATTCTATGCGTGAATCATAACTGATGCAAGATGCGCATGTGGCATACGCATATGTGAAATGCATATTCTATGCAACAAAAGGGAACGAAAAGAGAACGAAGGCATAAAACGAATAGAAGCGACATTTGATGGGACTTTTCGATTTACCTCTCGGAGGAATCGAAATACGTTTAAAAATGATACACCTCATTCATGTTGACAAATGATAAACCTCGTGCGCCAAAACACAGTTTTGAGCCTCCTTTGAAGCAATCTGAACCCAATCAATGAACCTTCCTTACACTTCTTGGGAAACAAAGACATAAAACAACATCAGGACACAGAGAAAGGCCACCAGCCACCTGCTGGCCACATGGAGTGGTTGTCGACCATCTGTCGGCCATGAGAATGTCTTGCCGGCCACCAGTGTGGCATGCCGGCCACCTGCCAGCCATCGATGGTAGTTCAGGGCAATTTGGGGATTTCACTCTGGGATCTTTAAGTATAGATGACAAGGGCTCATTTCCTCACTTCTCCAAGGCTGAAATTCTTCTCTCTCTCTCTCTCTAGAAACTTTCCCTCTCTAGATCCAAGCTTTTTACGAGTTTTCCAACTCCCTACGCAAACTTTATTTGCTAAACCCTCTTGATTCTCTTCTTTTTGAACTGATCAAAATTTGATTTAGACACTTTTTCTTGGATTTCCACCCTTCTAGGCTTGTTCCCCTTGGGTTTCTCTAGAGTTTCGTGAACTTTTCCCAGCTTTGACTTTTTCTCCCATTTTCTCTCTCCTAGGGTTGACTTTTTCTAAGTTTACCTTATTTTCTCCATTTTTCTTCACTGTTCACCTACTTTCCACCCATTTTCCAGATGGCAGATGATTCACCATATGAAGGGGCCCTTCTGAAGGTTCCACCTGTATTCCCACCTATTGCTGAAGCGGAGGAGCCGATCGTTGTCGAGGCTGGCGAGGCGACTCAGGGTATTGAAGCTGACCTCGAAGCGGAGTTTGAGCATGAGATTGAGCTGGAGCCACTACCATTGAGGGTACGACCTTTTGATCCAACGAGGTACCATCCCTAGACACATATCTTGCCAGCCGAAGGCATCAGACGGTTCAGCGATTTTGCTTTAGGTGCACTAGAGGACCTCTTGCTGAGGGAGCTGGCCTCCCACCTTTCATCGAGGGCCACTGAGGTATGAACTATGTTTTCATGCATTCTTGTCTTTCCTTTAATTGCATTTCTTGTACTGCCTTTCATCTGACTGCACTTTCATCACTGCCTTAATCTGATTCATCTGTATGCCAAAGGCTTTTTGATGTTTGTCCTTGGTACCACCTTATTTTCGAACAGGTGGAACACCGTGGGTATAACAATCTCGACCAATGATTAACGTTAATCCATGCTTAATTATGCCTAATATGTGATTAAAGTGAAATTTTGCATCATATGTTGCCTTATTTGTGTTTATATCTGTTTAATGTAGGAAGATCTGTTCATGTTTTCGTTTCGGTTTGCAAATTGAAACCCTTATCGGCATCCAATTTAGAAATTGACTTGATTTTTGTGTTAATTGGGATTTTTAGAATTTTATGATAGGTTTAACTGAAATTTGATTCGGAACGAATTAAGTAGAATAAATTGTACTCATTTGATTAGTGGTAAGCTTAGTTAATTAAACTCTCTAATCCAACCTATATAAGGCTAGTTTGTGCATTAGCTCTTTTGGTTTTACACATTTTTGAGTCTATTCACACAAACAAAATGTAAGGGAGAGTAAGAGAAGGAAGGAGTTGAGATCAAAGCTAGGAATAATTGAAGAATTGAAGAGAATTGAGAGGTGAACTTCTACACTTGTGCAATTGAGACTCTAGGTAAGAATTCTAGTCTTTGGCTTTGTAATATAATTGATTAATGCATGGAAACAAGTGAGTGAGGTGAATTCATAAGGGATTTGAGCTAGAATTGAAGAAAGTTAAGTCATTTCATACATGCATGCATATATCATAGCATCTTGAGTTTGAAATCGAAGAATTTCCACATACATGTGTAATTCATGAAGTTTGGAGGTTGATCTCAAAGAATTTCAATATGCATGTACTCATCCTACATGTGTTTTGAGAATTTATCTTGTGTTGCATCAATTTAGATCACTTGATTAAGTTTTGGAAGCTTTGGAGTCAAACCATTGCATACATGACATGTTTTGTATATTTCAAGTTGGGATTTTGGTCAATTAGGCATGCTTTTGGGCCTTGATTTCATGAAATGATCTTGAATTTTCAATGTTTTCCAAGTTTAAATGTGTTTTCTCAAGTGTTTGGTCCAAAAGGATGAGTTTTATAGCTTTGAAGTTGAATTTGGAAGCTTAAAGGCGAATCTAGAAATTTCAGAATTCGACCTCTCCGCTCGAGCGACAGATCTTGCGCTCGAGCGGCTACCTTCGTTTTTGCATCTCTACTCGAGCGACCAGAAGTCCGCTCGAGTATGAAATGCAAGCTTCCAGAAGTTTCATGTTTTTGCAGACCGCTTAAGCGACAAGAGTTGCGCTCCAGCGAGGACTTGAGTCTCATGCTCGAGCGACCGTCGAGCGTGAAAATCACCCAACTAGTACTTTTTCAAAGTTTGCAGGCTGCTCGAGCGAAGGAAGTTGCGCTCGAGTGGCCCATCACACTTTGCATGTCCGCTCGAGCGAAGGAAGTTGCACTCGAGTGGGACCCCTATTTCCAGCATTTTTGACTAGGTGTTTCCAAATGCATTTTTGCATCCTCATTGCATCCTAGGCATTCCTAGGCTAAGATTAAAACATAATAATGAGGGTAAAATGTAGAAACACACTAAGAACCGAACGTAATGAGTTAAGTATATTCCAATGTGTGTTTCAAATATGTTCTCGTTATGTATTAATGTAGGTGACGTGCCGTAAATCGTTTGATTAGTCTGCTCTATCTATTTACACCCGAAGCCATCTATGAGTAAGAACTTAGTAAAGCTATGTTCCACTTTATTTATTTTCTATATGATGAAATAAGATTTGTTTTCTAAAATGTTATGTTCTATACAATGAATGATTGTTCGATTTTTGATAATGTATTCGTGGCATCCTTAGCATCATGTGATATCTGTTAGTTATTACCCGGTATCGGAGGTTCTATTATGGAACTTAATATGTTGCACTCTGTTACCCGTATCGGAGGCTTCATCATGGAGCTCAGCATGTCTGTCATCTGTTACCTGGATCTAGAGGTTCCTTTATGGAACTGGTTACTCATAACCACCATCTGTTCTGCATCTGCTCTGTTAGCGCTAATGGATGTACCACGTATGATCAAGCATGAACTCTATTTTCTGTATGTAATTTGAACAAGAATATGAATATGAATATGTATATGAATCTGTTCATGAATCTGAATTCTAATTTTTGAATCTGTTTTGGACTTCATTCATTCAAACTCTTTACTCTGTTATTATTTACTGGGCTCCCGATCACTATTTATATTATGTATGTAGGTGATCAGGCATGTAACCAGGCTCAGAGTTGAGGACTTGGCATCTATGTTTTTGTCAGCCAGCCGTTGTGCCTCCCGAGGAGGTTCTAGATGAAGTCAAGTTTTTTTTTTTTTTTGGTAAGTAAGTCATAAAATAAAGACAATGAAATTTACAAGTTTACAAGGGGCATACCCAAGGCTTGCCCAACAACAAATAAAAAAATGTACATAACCAACTTAAATAGGCACTACACCCCCCAAGGAAGGGGAGGATAAACAATAACAATTGAAGATACCAAAACCCAACTCTGCCTATATATCCTTTTTGTCCCCAAGTAACCCTTACCATCAGAGATAATAGATGGGAACTTGAGGTGGATATATGGGCAAAGATACAAAAATACCACAATGCTTATAAACACAACAGACACACTCACAAAGCAACAACCCTCAAACCGAATCAAAGATGATAACCAACCCCACAAACTCCCAGTCTCTATTGTAGATAAACGCATGGAATCCAATAAGCATCCCACTCCTTACAATCGTAACATCCAAGCCACTTAACCAAAGTCATGACAGAGGAAAAAATCTACCCCACGAGAAATCACAACAAAGTCACATGAAGCTAGCACGATCAGTAACCATAAGCCACGGTCTTGGGAGTTGTAGTGAAAATCAATAGCCCACAGCAACAGATCAATACATAGCCAACAAAATCATGAGAGCAATCATCACATCCTCTAGTCCCTTCCTTGGTAGATCACAAGCCTCAAACCCCACGGCAGTGTGCCCTTCACTCCATGTCAGGGCACAATCATAAGCTACGTGTTTTTTTTTGGTGAATGTATAAGACTTTGTTTATTTTGAATTACGGATAAGTTTTCTGCTTATATGTATATGGAGTGACGTGCAAATACTGTGTCTTTTGACGTCACTCGTATGTTTATAAAAGTGTAGGATTATCTGTCCTATGTATGTCTTCACAGCTCGATGGACTATGTATACTTTATATATTTGCTTCCGCAGCTCCTAATTATATGTTATTTTGATGAGAGGCCTTTGGTAATCCAAGGATTACTGGCTGGTTACGGCGCAAAACCTATAGGGACGGGTTTGGGCCATAATAGAGTGGTATCAGAGCACGAGTTATACTGCACACACAAGTCCATGTGAGCTATAGGATGTCATAGAAAAGAATTAGGGACACTTCATCTGCATGTGCAAATATGTGCTAATCTTTATACATGTGAAAACTGAATTTGAATCTAAATTAATATAATTTTTTTTTTGAAAGAAATGAACAAGATTATTTCTATGTTTATTCTTACCTTGTCTCTCTGTAGCAAAATAGAGAATGCAAGGGAAATGATATAAGTGAATCTTCCGAGGCCCGAATGAACAAAATGGAACAGATGCTTGCGGCTTTGACTGAAGCCATAACGCAGCAATTGAGACAATAACCTTTACCTTTCCCACCTCTACCAACACTAGTTGAACTGGACAATAGTGACATCATCAATTTGACTTAGAAATTTATGAAAATGAAACTGCCGACCTTCTTGGGTGGCATTGAACCATTAAATGCAGAAACCTGGTTGCTAGCAATGGAAAAGTTATTTGAAGTATTCCCTTGCTCTGCAACTCAGAAAGTACTCTTGGATACCTACACTCTAAAGGATGAAGCCCGGAGATGGTGGCTGTTGGTTCGAAACAATAATGGGGACATGACATGGGCTCAATTTAATGAGATATTCTACAACAAATACTTTCCCCAATGCTTCAGAGACCGAAAAGTGTCAGAATTCCAAGAACTCAAACAAAGCAAGATGTTAGTGGCCGAATATGAGGCCAAGTTTACTGAATTAGCTCATTTTGCTCTTTACATGGTGGATACGGACCATAAGAAAGCCCACAAATTTGAAGGAGGATTGGATTTAGACATATTCGATCGAGTAGGCGTATTGAAGTTACCAACATACGTAGAAGTCCTTGACAGATCCTTAATGGCTAAAGCTACCCTAGCCGCTATGAAACAAACTAAGGCCCCAGCAACAACAATAGAATAGAGAGGAAAAAGGTCTGGGTATGGTTTCAGAAATGGGCGTTCTTATGTGAGTAAAAAGAAGAACACGGGGTCTACAAGTAGCTCAAGTCAGAGTAGTGGGTCTATTCCAGTTTGCCCTGATTGTGGAAGGAGGCATAGGGGTGTGTGTTATCGAGCATCGGGTGCTTGTTTCTGATGTGGCAAGACAAGTCATGTAGTGAAAGATTGCCTGCTTGGGTCTAATAATGCCAACCGCTCTACAACAAGTTCAACTGGATCTGTTTCTATAGCTAAAACAAATGCAAGAGCTAATACTGGGAAGGAAACTCTGAGACAAGGTCGAGTATTTGCCTTAGTACTTGGTGATGTGCAGAACACTAAAGCTGTGGTGTCAGGTATAATTTCCATCTGTGCCCAAAATGCATATGTGTTGATAGATTCTGGTTCTACCCATTCATTTGTGTCATATTCATTTTCTCAGAAACTAACTAGACCGTTAGAACCTATGAACTGTTTATTATCTGTATCTACACCGTCTGGGGGTTCTATGATATGTGCTTATGTTTATCCGGCATGTGATATTATGATTGGTGCTATGACACTATATGTTGACTTGTTGCCCTTGAGCAGTGATCATTTTGATTGTATTCTGGGTGTGGACTGGTAGACTAAATACTGTGCCACCATTGACTGTGCAAGTAAATCTGTTGTGTTTAGACCACCAGGTATGCCTAAATTTATTTTTACTGGAAATGGGGTAGTTCCTTCACTATACTTGATTTCATTTATAAAAGCTAGGAAATTGTTGAGAAAAGGTTGTAGGGGCTACTTGTGTTATGTGTTGGCTGCATCATCTGTTGGTACTAATGTGGAAACTGTTCCTGTTGATTGTGAATTTTCTGATGTGTTTCCAAATGACTTGCCTAGAGACTTAGTTGATAGGAAAATTGAGTTCACTATTAAAGTGACACCGGGAACGCAGCCAATTTCTAAGACCCCTTACAGAATGTTAACCTCAGAATTGAAAGAATTGAAAACCCAACTTCAAGAATTGTTAGACAAGAAATTCATCCGCCTGAGCACTTCACCTTGAGGTGCTCCAGTTTTGTTTGTTAAGAAAAAGGACGGGTCTTTGAGGTTATGTATAGACTATCGTGAATTGAATAAAGTAACCATGAAGAACAAATACCCACTACCCTGAATAGATGATCTGTTCAACCAACTCCAGGGAGCCCAAGTATTTTCTAAAATTAACCTTAGATTTGGGTACCATCAATTAAAAGTCAAGTCAGAAGATGTAGAGAAGACTGCATTCAGAACTAGATATGGGCACTATGAATTTTTGGTAATGCCATTTGAGGTAACTAATGCACCTGCAGCGTTCATAGATTTAATGAATAGGGTGTTCAAACAATTTCTGGGTGAATTTATTGTTGTCTTTATTGATGATATACTGATTCACTCCAGAAGCAAGGAAGAACATGAGAACCATTTGCGAACTGCCTTACAGATTTTGAGAGAAAGGAAATTATATGCAAAATTATCCAAATGTGAATTCTGGCTTGACAGTGTGGCATTTTTGGGATATATAATTAACAAGGACGACATCTCCATTGACCCTCAAAAAATTGAAGCTATTGTGGACTGGCCTAAACTGACAAATGTGTCAGAAGTTAGAAGTTTTTTGGGACTTGCAGGTTACTACAGAAGATTTGTGAAAGACTTCTCAAAACTTGCTATGCCATTGATTCAGTTAACCCAGAAAAATGTCTCATTTGATTGGAACGACCAAAGAGAGTCTGCCTTCCAAGAGTTGAAAACTAGATTAGTGACTACACCGATTTTAATCCTGCCCAATGGTATTGATGGATTTCAGATTTACAGTGATGCATACTACAAAGGGTTGGGTTGTGTATTAATGTAAAATGGTAAGGTGATTGCTTATGCTTCTCGGCAACTCTGACCACATAAAAACAACTATACGACACATGACTTTGAACTAGCAGCTGTAGTGTTTGCCTTAAAAATTTGGCGACACTATTTGTATGCTATAACTTGTGAAGTATATACCAATCACAAAAGTTTGAAATACTTCTTTACCTAAAAAGAACTGAACATGAGATAGAGAAGGTGGCTAGAATTGATCAAAGACTATGATTTACAAATTCTATATCATCCAGGGAAGGAAAATACCATTGTAGATGCATTGAGCCAAAAATCTATTGCCAATTTGTCATGTTTGCTCACCGGCCAGAGAGAGTTGTTATATGACTTAGAGAAGGATGAGATTGAAGTTGTGTTACGTGAACAGGGCGGCATTTTAGCTGCCATTTCTGCTCAGCCTGCAATCATTGAAGAGATTAAAGGGAAATAACGTGAAGATGAGTTTATGAGGAAAATTGTTAATGAGATTGAATCAAAACCGAAACTGGGATTTGTGCTTGACAATGATGTGTTGAAATTTCAGAATTGCCTTTGTGTGCCGGACTGTTTTGACTTGAGGATACGCATCATGATTGAAGCTCACAACTCGAAATTTGCTATGCATCCGGGAAATACGAAGATGTATCACGACTTGAAACAGAATTCCTGGTTGCCGAGAATGAAAAAGTGTATTGCAAACTTTGTGGTTAGATGTTTACACTGCCAACAAGTTAAAGCCGAACATCAATGACCCGCTGGTTTGTTACAGCCATTTCCAATACTGGAATGGAAATGAGAGCACATTACTATGGACTTCATTATAGAATTGCCTCGCTCCTCCCGAGGTATGGATTCTATCTGGGTCATTGTTGATTGTTTAACTAAATCTGTCCATTTTCTGCCTGTCAAATCTTTGTATAATGTGGATAAGTTGGCTAATTTGTATGTCAATGAGGTTGTGAAATTACATGGAGTTCCGGTGTCCATAGTATCTGACAGAGACCCCAAGTTTACTTTGAGATTCTGGCAAAGTTTGCAAAAGCTTTGAGGGCTGAATTGAGATTAAGCAGTGTTTATCACCCACAGATAGATGGCCAATTTGAACGGACCATTCAAACCTTGGAGGACATGTTACGGATGTGTGTGTTAGACTTTCAAGGTAATTGGGAGACTTACCTTCCTCTGGCCGAATTTGTGTATAACAACAACTATTATTCAAGTACTAGAATGGCTCTTTATGAAGCTCTGTACGGTAGGAAATGTCGTTCTCCAATTTGTTGGATCGAAGTAGGTGACAGACCTTTATTGGGACCGGAACTGGTACAAGAAACAACTGAAAATGTGAAATTGATTCAACAGAGGTTGAAAACTGCACAAAGCCGCCAAAAGAGTTATGAAGATGTCCGAAGGTGAGATAGAGAATAGGAAGTCGGGGATCATGTGTTCATAAAAGTGACTCCAATGAAAGGGCAAAAGCGATTTGGGGTGAGAGGCAAGTTAGTACTAAGATATGTTGGGCCATATGAAATTCTCGAGAAAATCAATTCAGTAACATATCGAGTAGCCTTACCTCCGACGATGGAGCATATGCACAACATTTTTCATGTCTCAATGCTTTGAAATTACTTACGAGATCCGCTCCATGTGATAGAACCGACTCATGTGCTTCTGAAAGATGATTATACGTACAAAGAGAGGCCAATACAGATCGTTAACCGCTGAATTAAAAAGCTAAGGAACAAGGAAATACCGTTGGTAAAAGTTGATTGGCAAAACCATAGAGGAACCTATGCAACCTGGGAAATGGAGGAAGATATGATGAGAAGATACCCTGAATTGTTTCCTTTGAATCCAGTATTCTTCTAAAACAAAGGTAACTCGAGTTTGGAGGGCCAAACTCTTTAAGGAGGGGAAAACTGTAACAACCCCGATCCATGATTAACGTTAATCCATGCTTAATTATGTCTAATATGTGATTAAAGTTAAATTTTGCATCATATGTTTCCTTATTTGTGTTTATATTTGTTTAATGTAGGAAGATCTGTTCATGTTTTCGTTTCGGTTTGCGAATTGAAGGCCTTATCGGCATTCGATTCAGAAATTGACTTGATTTATGTGTTAATTGGGGTTTTTAGAAATTTATGGTAGGTTTAACTAAAATTTGATTCGGAACGAATTAAGTAGAATAAATTGTACTAATTTGATTAGTGGTAAGCTTAATTAATTAAACTCTCTAATCCAACCTATATAAGGCTAGTTTGTGTATTAGCTCTTTTGGTTTTACACATTTTTGAGTCTATTCACACAAACAAAATGTGAGGGAGAGTAAAAGAAGGAAGGAGTTGAGATCAAAGCTAGGAATAATTGGAGAATTGAGAGGTGAACTTCTACACTTGTGCAATTGAGACTCTAGGTAAGAATTCTAGTCTTTGGCTTTGTAATATAATTGATTAATGCATGGAAACAAGTGAGTGAGGTGAATTCATAAGGGATTTGAGCTAGAATTGAAGAAAGTTAAGTCATTCCATACATGCATGCATATATCATAGCATCTTGAGTTTGAAATCAAAGAATTTCCATATGTATGTGTAATTCATGAAGTTTGGAGGTTGATCTCAAAGAATTTCAACTTGCATGTACTCATCCTACATGTGTTTTGAGAATTCATCTTGTGTTGCATCAATTTATATCACTTGATTAGTTTTGGAAGCTTTGGAGTCAAACCATTGCATACATGGCATGTTTTGTATATTTCAAGCTGGGATTTTGGTCAATTAGACATGCTTTTGGGCCTTGATTTCATGAAATGATCTTGAATTTTCAATGTTTTCCAAGTTTAAATGTGTTTTCTCAAGTGTTTGGTCCAAAAGGATGAGTTTTGTAGCTTTGAAATTGAATTTGGAAGCTTAGAGGCAAATCTGGAAATTCCAGAATTCGACCTCTCCACTCGAGCGACAGATCTTGCGCTCGAGCAGCCACCTTTGTTTTTGCATCTCCGCTCGAGCGACCAGTCCTCTTGAGTGTGAAATGTAAGCTCCCAGAAGTTTCATGTTTTTGCAGACTGCTCGAGCGACAAGAGTTGCGCTCGAGTGAGGACCTGAGTCTCACGCTCGAGCGACCGTTGAGAGTAAAAATCACCCAACCAGTACTTTTTCAAAGTTTGCAGACTGCTCGAGTGAAGGAAGTTATGCTCGAGCGGCCCATCACACTTTGTATGTCCGCTCGAGCGAAGGAAGTTGCGCTCGAGCGGGACCCTTATTTCTAGCATTTTTGACCAGGTGTTTCCAAATGCATGTTTGCATCCTCATTGCATCCTAGGCATTCCTAGTCCAAGATTAAGACATAATTATGAGGGTAAAATGTAGAAACACACTAAGAACAGAATGTAATGAGTTAAGTATAGTCCAACGTGTGTTTCAAATGTGTTCTCGTTATGTGTTTATGTAAGTCATGTGTCGTAAACCGTTTGATTAGTCTGCTCTGTCTGTCTACACTCGGAGCCATCTGTGGTAAGAACCTAGTAAATCTATGTTCCACTTTATTTATTTTCTGTATGATGAAAGAAGATCTATTTTCTAAAATGTTATGTTCTATACAATGAATGATTGTTCGATTTTTGACAATGTATTCATGACATCCTTAGCATCATGTGATATTTGTTAGCTGCTACCTGGTATCGGAGGTTCCATCATAGAACTTAATATGTCTGCACTCTGTTACCCATACCGGAGGCTCCATCATGGAGGTCAGCATATCTGTCATCTATTACCCGGATCCAAAGGTTCCTTTATGGAACTGATTACTCATAACCACCATCTGTTCTACATCTGTTCTGTATCTGCTCTGTTAGCGCTAATGGATGTACCACGTATGATCAAGCATGAACTCTATTTCCTGTATGTAATTTGAACAAGAATATGAATATGTATATGAATCTGAATTCTAATTTTTCAATCTGGTTTGGAGTTCATTCATTTAAACTCTTTACTCTGTTATTATTCACTGTGCTCCCGCTCACTATTTATATTATGTATGTAGGTGATTAGGCGCTTGACCAGGTTCAGAGTTAAGGAAATGTATATAGAGCGACGTGCAAATACTATATCTTTTGATGTCACTTGTATGTTTATAAAAGTCTAGGATTATCTCTCCCATGTATGTCTTCACAGCTCGATGGATTATGTATACTTTATATATTTGCTTCTGCAGTCCCTAATTATATATTATTTTGATGAGAGGCCTTTAGTAATCCAAGGATTACTGGTCGGTTACGACGCTAAACCAATAGGGGTGGGTTTGGGTCGTGACAGTGGACTTATATCTGTTGAGCGCCCTGGTGACCCTTTCTTGGGTTCGCTTCTATGATTGGGGCAGAGCTAGCCTCGCCACTCTGTACAGCTACATGAGCTCTACCTCTCGCCTGAGGGGAGAGTTGATCGGAGGCTACTGGTGAGCCTGGGAAATATGCATTTCAGTTCTCTCTTTGCACTTTACATTTTCTGCTTTATATTTGTTCAACACCTGTGCTTTCTGCTTTGCACTTTCTGCATCTGTTCATACCCTGTGCTTTCTGCTTTGCACTTTCTATATCTATTCATGCTGTATGCTTTCTGCTTTGTATTTTCTATATCTGTTCATGCATTGTGCTCACATATTACTGCACCTTCCTTGTTGCTCTGGGTTTATGCTTATTTCTGAACACTTGCCCCAGAGCCATAGAGGAGCTCCCTCTGGTAGTCTCCTACTTGAGGAGATATGATGACAGATGTCAGCGTCGGAGCCGCAAGTCCTTTGCATTCTTTCGCCACTACTTCAACACAGTGGCCATCTACGAGATAACCCAAAACACAGTCATTTCTACTTTACAACTGTTTTGATTCACATTTTAGCAACTGACAGCAACTAACAATTTGTACACTCTCTGTTTGCTGATCATGTGGCAACCTTGGGCCATGATGCCGGCTAGGATACGGGACTAGTATACCGGGGCCTGGGCTACTTCTCACTTCCACATTCTACTTGAGGGCCTAGTCTGCCGGGCCTGATTTCTGAGTGAGCGGTTTGTTCGATAGACGGTGGTCTTGCCGGACCCTATCATCTCGATGGCACCACCAGAGTCTATGAGATTAGCAGATAGCCTATCCGTTAATGCAGTTACTCAGTTTATAGTGGACTTAGATGCTGATTATTTCAGAGCAGAGGGCGACTATGCGACCTTTATTCAGACCCATCTCATGCCACCAGTGATAGGCGCTCGCGGAGGCGAGGGGGCGAGGGCTCCTGCAGTGAAAGAGGTGCATAAGGCGACCAAGGCCTGTGCTAGAGGGGCTCCCCCGGCAAGGCAGGGCACCAGCTGGCCAGAGCTTCCTATTGCGCTGACATGCTGGCAATATATTGTGATGGCTTACCAGATCCTGATTGAGCCTGCAACGGCTAGTCACGAGCTACTTAGAGTTCGAGGCCCATCCCAGGTATGGACTACATTTTACCATTTGCATTCCGTATTTTATTTTAGATATATTTATTGCAGACATTGATCATCCAAATGCATTTGCAGGCATCAATAGAGTACACAGGGAGTGTTCTTGAGCTGATAGCCTCCTTGATGGGCATGGTACAGAGGAGGGAGACGTTGCTCGGTCTCCACAGCATCCCAGTAATTTCCTTAGTTTGCACTTCATGCTATCAAATTTCCACTGATACGCTGGCATTCTAACTGTAGTCTACTGTATCTGACACACTATATCTGATACACTACATTCACACACTGTACTCATACTACATCGGACTTCCGTATACCACTTATTCTTCGCGCTATGCTTGTATCTGATACACAAACTATAACTGATATGTTGACAATTGTCTTTTTCAGATCCCACCTATACCAATGGTTCTGGCAGTGACAGCAGCATCAGCACTGGCAGTACTCCCTCTAGTAGTAGGGAGGAGAGAGAGGGATAGAGGCACCCGAGGCCAGAGCAGTCCTCCAGAGCCCATCTTAAGTGATGAGGATGCTGAGACCAGTGACTCCGAGGAGGCAGTGAGTCGGCATTCTGAGTCGTCCGAGAGTAGAGACAATAGTGTTGGCTCAGGTTCCGAGAATAGAGGTGACGATGTTGAGGCAGGTTCTGAGGCAAAGAGCGGAGACGATGCCGGCTCTGGTTCTGGCTCAGAGACTAATTCAGATAGTGGCATTGTTGGACATAATGCCCCAGAGTCCTCTCCTCTGAGGAAGAGGACAAAGAGGGCCTCTCAGGCCTGAGGCGACAGGTGCTGATTTTTAATTTTTTGCTTAGTTTCTTTTTGTTTAGTAGCATTAGCAGATGTATAACTTTAGATAGGTTTTATTTTTCTTTGAAACTTGTACTCCTCTTTGTAAAAACCATGATCAGAATAAAACCTCGCAGTTTTTTTTTATAAAAAGTGTTGTTATTTTTGCATCATGAGCACCATATTTGCATGAAATGGACATGGAATTGAATTGGACAAGTATGCGCTTGATTGAAATGATATTCTTAATCGGGTAATGAACCGACCAACAAACGAAAATACAACATACAACTCGACAAGCAAAACAACTTGATAAACAAAAATAACTCGATAAACATAGTAAAAACAACTCAAATACAAATAAACAAACTTGTTAAAACCAAAAAGACTTAAAACAAGACCTTAAAACACTCAAAGATCAAGACAAAAACACATGTTTTCAACATTGCCCAGAAGACAGGTGGGCAATCGGCCTGGAAAGCAGGCTGCTGGCCAGAGATAGAGCCTGCCGACCATATGCCGGCCACCAAAGCAGCCTGCCGGCCACCAATGCGGCCTGCCGGTCGTCTGCTGACCATCAATGTGAAGTGCCTCTAAATTGTTGACAACTAGCTTTCACTCACTGCCTTATCTTCTACAAAAGGTTGAGCTTCGTGAATTCTTCTCCAGAACTTCATTTCAGCTGCAATTTCTTCTCAAATGGAGCCATTTTTTGCTGAAAAGCTCTCAAATTGGATAGCGACTTTAGACGGCTTGAAAAAGATAAATTTTTGGGGTTTCGGCATAAATATACTTTTTTCGCTAAGTCGTACTCCACTTTGTATTATGTTCCTTCATGCCGCGGCACGATACTGGAACTCGATTACACATGTCTTTAGCTTTGGGGGTCAAGAAATATGCCCGACAATTGAAGAATTTCAGGCACTAATGGAATCTTGGCGCGATGAGGAAATCATACCTCAGCCTCATTTGGCCACGCCCAAGTATTAGGACGGATGTGTGGGCTCACTCTACATGAGGCTCGATCTGGCCCACAATGGAGAGTTAGCCATTCCCAGTTTGATTCATCGATTTTCCGACATCGGTGACAGAGGCGACCTTCTCTGGCGAGGATTTCGGCAACATGCCCTCTGCTTATGTATGCTTGTTCATTTCCTTCTTGCCCCTAGTTTCGGCGAGTCCAACATTCGATTGATCGAAGTGCCCAAGGTCTGAAAGAAGGCAAGAGTTGCATTAGCTTGGCGCTGGCCGAGACTTTGATGGGTTTAGACGCCTTTTATCGGCGGGAGATTACCAAATTCGCGGGGAGCCCACTACTTCTTCAGGTATTATTTCCCATCCTTTCTCAAATGTGTTTCTCATATCGCTCGGCACTCATGCTCTATTTTTCTCTCAAAGCCCTTTTCTCACTTTTCTCTCAGCATACATCTCTCTATTCTTTAATCTCTCTTTTCTTTGATCCCTTCCCAAGTGTGGCTTATGGATAAGCTGAAGGTAGTGGACTCTTGCCCTGAGTACTCAACTCAAGGCTATTTCTTCCGCCACCGTCTAGTGGATTTCCTGAATGAGGGATGGTGGTGCCACTGGATGTGTAGCAGGTCTGCTGCTGACATAGCTTGGTGTTGCCCCTGGCTTAACCTGATCGAGATGAGTTATAACATGGCTCAGCAGCCTGGCATACAATTGATCGGCCTTACGCGCTGTGTGTTCTGATTTCGTTTCTGATTCAAACGTCAGTTTGGGCATGATCAGACCCGTCCAGAGGAGAGGGTAGAGTACCTAGTTTCATTCCCCATCTATGGTTCACACTCGGCTAGGTACCTCACTACTTGGAGGACGAGAGAGCATCTAGCCCCTGCCCGCGCCCTTTCTGGCGAATGCTTGACTTGGCTCGAGGATGAGGCACAAATCGTGCCTACTTTGGCTTCAAAAGCTTCCACAAGTACGGGTGGAGGACGCAGGAGCACCTGACTCATCTATGCCCCTCGTTTATTGCTTTAACCTTTCTTTTCAAGTTTTTTGAATGTAATAAAAACAACTTTGATTTGTATCAGAGAGTTAGAGAACTTTAAGTTGAAATCAATGAAATTAAAGTTGTGAGCACTAAAAATTTTCTTTTTGGTCCAAAAATGGTCTAAGTTGTAAAAGATAAAATTTGAACAAAATCAACTTTTATTAAAACTTTTCAAAACCATTTTCGAAAAGGATCACCACTTGACACGCACGGAATCAATGCTTAAGATGTACAACCCCGAATCAAAAGATCATAAATTGCCCCTTGATTGAACACCACTGTTCAGCATTGTAACTAGCTCTTCTCTTAGAATGAAGATCACAACCGAACCCTCAGGTAAAGAACAGACAAAGATGACCTGATCAGACACATGGACAAGACAGTTGAATTAGAGGTGTTTACGACCGAACTTCAGAATGAAATTACCTACGTATCCCGAAGATGGGAATCAGGCCTTACGTAGTTCAATTCAGGTTCACTCGAGTATTAACTGTCTCCTTTTGCGCTCTAACTTTTGCTAAGGCTGCCCTTTAGGGTTTTCAACCTTGCGAGCTCAGTTTTTCTTTATTTCTAATTTTTCATGCTCTAACTTTTGCCTAGGTTGCCCTTCCGGGTTTTCAACCTAGCGAGCCTCTTAGGGATAGTATTTTTTCAACTTGTCCATGTTGATTGGTTAGAAAAATTCCAGGCCATCCAGGTCTATGAGAATAACAACTCCACCCGACCAGATGGTTTTGATGATATAAGGACCAGTCCAATTGGGTCTGAACTTACCCCTAGGGTCATGAATAGGAGCTCGGTTGTCTTTTAGCACCATATCTCCCTCTCTGAGATTCCGGGACTTAACCTTCTTGTTAAAAGCCCTAGCAATTCTGTGTTGATAACCCTGAACGTGATACAATGCTTTTAGCCTTCTCTCATCAAACAACATTAGCTCTTCAAATCTGCTCTGTTGCCAGTCCGCCTCTGCTATCTGACACTCGGTCATAACTCGCAGCGATGAGACTTCTATTTCAATTAGTAGAACAACTTCCATCATGTAGACAAGAGAATAAGGAGTTGCCCTTGTAGACGTCTAGATTGAAGTTCTATAGCCCCAGAGTGCGAATGACAATTTATCTGGCTAGTCCCTGTAGGTCTCAACCATTTTCTGTAAAATATTCTTGATGTTCTTGTTGGCGGCCTCAACAACTCTGTTGGTTTGCGGCCTATATGTAGATGACTTATGAAAAGCCACATTGTATTTCTTCAACAAGTCTATCACTTCTTTCTTGAAGTGGGAGCCATTATCTGATATGATCTTGTTTGGGACTCCATATCGGCAAATGATATTATTCCGGATGAACTTGGCCACATGCGATGCTTTCAGCACTGCGCAGAACTGAGCTTCCATCCACTTTGTAAAGTAATCAATTGCCACCAGAATGTATTCATGCCCATTCGACCCTTTTGGTGTGACTGCGCCGATGACGTCAATTCCCCGGACCGAGAAAGGCCTTGGTAAAGTCATGTTGTACAGTTTTGACGGCGGGATATTCATGTGATTAGCATGAATTTGACATTTGTGGCATCGCCGAACAAAACTAATACAATCCTCCACCATAGTGGACTAGCAGTAACATTGCTAGAGAATTTTTCAGGCTAACATCACTCCGTTCATGTGCGCTCTGCACTCTCCTCCATGGATGGCCTTTATCAGGCGCTTTGATTCTTCTTCTCCAACAAACAACTTGTGCATTCCTAGATGACCCCTTTTGTACAGTTTACCTCCACAGATGATAAATTGGACGGCTATTCGCCGTATTTCCCTTTTGTCTTTGGCATTTGCCCCTGGTGGATAAATCTCCTTTTCCAAGAAGTTCCAAATATCATAGTACCAAGGGTTTTTGTCTTGAGCTTCATCTATTGCAATGATAGTTTCATAGGCCGGCGTGTATCTCTGCTCAATGATAATCGGACGCATCCAAACTCTGAGTGGGATGTTTACTATAGAAGATAGAGTTGTTAAAGCGTCAACGAACCTATTGTTCTCTCTCAGTAGATGCGTGAATGTCAGCTTTTCAAACCTAGGAATCAGAACGTCCAGGGTCTGGTGATAAACCTTTATCTTTTCTTCTTTAACTTTCCAGTCTCCATTTGCTTGAGACACAACTAGGTTCGAATCCCCGATAACATCTAATCTTCTTGCCCCTAGTTCTAGGGCGACTTCTAAACCAATGATACATGTCTTATATTCTGCTTCATTATTAGATACCTTGAACCGGAGTTTGAAGGCTAAAGGTATATAGGAGTCATTGGGTGCTATCAGCAACACACCTATCCCATAACCGTATTGATTGGATGCTCCGTCAAAGTACATTGTCCAAGTCTCTTCCTCGACTTGCAGAATGGCTTCACCTGGGAACAGGTGTTCCACCGCTTCATCCCTTTTTTACTGGGTGATCTGCTAGGAACTCCGCTACAGCTCTCCCCTTGACTGACTTGCGGTAACATACTTGTGATCAAATTCGGAGAGGAGAAGCAACCAACGGGCTAGCTTACCCATAAGCGTTGGTTTCTCAAAGAGATATTTGATGGGATCTAATCTTGAAACCAGAATTACGGAGTGAGTTAACAAGTAGTGCCTCAACTTCCTGGTAGCCCATACCAAGTCTAGGCAAGCTTTCTCCACCGGAGTATAATGGGTCTCATAATCTAGCATTTTCTTGCTCAAGTAGTAGATGGCTTTCTTCACCCTATCCTCAGATTCCTGAGCAAGCATACATCCCATAGTCGTGTCTGTTACTGACAAATATAGAATCAAAGGCTTCCCTGGCTCTGGCGGCAATAACACAGGCGGATTCTGAAGGTCCTGCTTAATTTGCGTAAAAGCGAATTGACATCGATCATCCCATCGGAATTACTTTCCTTTCTTCAACAGACCAAAATCTGGTTCATAACTCAAGGTTAATTTGGAAATAAACCGTCTTATGAATTGCACTTTACCTAGAAAGCCTCGCACCTCCTTTTCAGTCTTTAGTGGTGGCATTTCTAGGATGGACTTGATTTTGGAACGATCTACTTCGATGCCCCTTTGTGTGATCAAAAAGCCCAGCATTTTCCCTACTGTTACGCCAAAAGTACACTTCTACAGATTCAACCTCAATCTGTATTCTCTGATTTGTTGAAAGAATTTCTTCAAGGCGGTGTAGTGGCCCTTTCTTTCTTTGGACTTGACAATCATGTCGTCCACGTACACCTCGACCTCTTTGTGCATCATGTCGTGCAGAATAGTGGTTGCAGCCCTTTGATAGGTAGCCCCGGCATTCTTCAGCCCAAATGGCATAACTCGATAGCAGTAGATACCTCACGGCGTAGTAAATGCGATTTTCTCTCTGTTCTCGGGTGCCATCAGAATCTACTTATACCCGAAAAACCCGTCTATGAAGGATAACAATGCATGACCCGCAGTGAAGTTCACTAGCTCATCAATGTGCGGCAAAGGAAAGTCGTCCTTCGGACTGGCTCTGTTCAAATCCCAGAAGTCCACACACACCCAGATTCTACCATCCTTTTTTGGCACTGGGACGATGTTGGCCAACCAAGTCGGATATTCAGATACTAACAAGAAACCTTCCTTGATCTGCTTGGTGACCTCCTCCTTGATTTTCAGCGCCAAATCCGGACGGATTCTGCGCAACTTCTGCTTGATGGGTCGGGCCTCAGGGTCAAGAGGGATTCGGTGCTGTACAATCTCAAGATCGATTCCAGACATGTCTTCATAGGACCACGAGAAAACATCTTTAAAATCTTTTAATAAAGTGACTAAGCACTCGCGCTCCTTTGAAGACAACGTGGACCCGATCTGGACCAAACGCGGATCCTTCCCAGTATCCACATTAATAGCAATGATTTCATCAGTGCAGGGTTTTGCAAACCTTTCCTCCTCTTGATTAATCAAGTTTTTCAAAACCAGAGGAATTCCTTCCTCTTCGTTTTCATTAAGGTCAATGCAATAAACAAGCGACATAAAGAAATACTCAGAATCAGCAGCGTTCTCATTCATAAGGTCTAGCTCTTCAGTTACAACCGACTCAAAAGCAAAAGAAAAAGAGGACCTGAACAAGACTTTGGCATCCGGGTTATCACCTCCAGGAATACCATACTCGAACTCAGAAGAACCGGAATCTGATTCCGACTCCACAGACTCTGTGGAATCAGATTCTGGCTCATTACCTAACTCGAAACTAGACAGGTAGCCCTCCTCCAGCTGCCAGATAAGAGATGGTGCTTCAGATGCATCCAAAATGCTCCTGGATGGGTTCACATCCGGTTGGTCCCCTATCATGGAGATGGTAAGGTTATCCCCCAAGCTTTCTGAGTCAGCTAGAGGATCTGTAAGGAGACATGCCAGTGCTGCCCCTATTCCAAGCTCACTATTGTTCGAGTCACTTTCCATGCTCTTTTCAGCTTCAGCACTTAGTTCAGCCTTTTCCTTGGCATCACTATCTTGTAACTGCAGGTTGAAGAAGATTTCAAAGCCAGGAACACGCTGTTTCGCAGAATTCATCCAGGGATCGGGAAAACCACAAAAGGGGAAGTCTTCTCCCTCCCGAACAAAGTGGCCATTTCAGATTAGCCTATGAATGAGCTCATAGTTTTTCCCAACCTACTTAGCTCTGGCTCTACCTGCCATCTCTTCTCTTTTCCTGACCCAATCCTCTTTGGTGGGTACATAACCCAGACTAAAGGCATGTGGATTATGTGGCACATCGGCCAATGTTGTGATGCCTTTCCGGCCACTTCTTCCAAGTTCCATTCCTAGCACATACTGCAGTTTGTTCATTACATAGATTGATTGGGCGCTAACATGCATGCCCTCATCAATGGCCAAGATGGTTTGCATTACTCGAGTGTCAGCCAGCGTAAACCCTGAAAGGAACATATCCTCATCGCCAAGAATGATCTCCAACACTGGTGTAGTTACCTCTGGTGGAGGATGGATAGACGAATTCCCGAAAACAATCGCCACTCCTTTCCCATGAGGGTATTTTAGCATTTGATGGAAGGTAGAGAAGACTGTTTTCACCAGATGCTACCATGGTCTCCTTAGCAGTAAGTTGAAGGTGGTCAGGATATCTAGGACATGGAACTCGACATCCTGCTAAGCTGGGCCTACCTGGACTTTGATTTGTACCGTGTCCATAACCTCCCTGCTTGTATTATCATATGCCCGAATCACTTAGGCAGTGGGCACAAAGTCTGCCAGTCGAAGGCCGATGGCATAAGCTGTGCGCAAAAGATATACATTGATAGCTGAATTGGTGTCGACCAACACCACTGGTACCCATTTTTCTTTGCACTCAACTGATATGTACAGGGGTTTGTTGTGAGCTGAGCCTTTCAGCGGCAGTTCTTTATCAAAAAAGGTTAGGGTTAGCCCGGCACCATCTGGGAAGACCAATCTCACAAGCTGTTCAGGGGTAGTGTTAATGGATAGCTTAGCTTTGTCCATTGCTGATAGTATAGCCTGTCGATACACCCGAGAGGCCATAAGAAGACCCCAGATTGAGATGTCGGCTCGGATTTTCTTTAGTTGTTTCAACACTGCTTCTTCTTCCAGCTGCTTCTCTTTTCATTTATCAATCTCTCTGTCTTTCCCAGATGCTTCAGCTTGGTCTAAGTGCAGTGGCTTGAAATACCGCCCACTCCTTATCGTGTGGTCTATCTTTTCTGCGTACCATGTGTTGTCTAGATGGTACTCACCCCAGTCTTCGTCGGTGTGAGCCAGCAGTAGATTGTCATCCTCCCACTGTACACCTCCGACAGCTGACAAATAGTTGTTCGGCTCCGTTTGTATCACTTTCACCTCATAAGTATCCTCCTAGGATGTTGGGTCATTACAGCTTTCTGGTTGTCTTCAACCCTCTCTTGTGCAAACCGCTTCAGCGCAACTTCCTGTTCTATGTCCACAGTACTCACAGTGCCTAGTTCCTGAACTGAATTGTTCACGTTGGTGTTCTCCAACAGTTTCCCCTTTTCATCAGCCATTCTGGCCACTGCAGCAATTCTTGCTTTCTTTTCCTCTGGTTTTGTTTTGATTCCTACCTCTCTGTCTGGTTCATCACTTAACCACCCAGAGTTGTCCGCTGATCTATTCAAATTAAACCAGTCAATCTGCACATCCCCTTGATCTTGTTCGTCGAAGAACTGTAGGTTGTCTAAGCCCTCCTCAAGTTTCGCCAGATTATCTAAACCTTGGCTCGAGCTATCCTCTCTAACCACATTAACCTCTTGTAGACTCAACTTTCTTCGCGCGCCCCCTTTCGGAGAGGCGCGAATTGGTCCTCTACAGTTCGGACTCCTGTTACAGTTCTGAATCTAATTTCACAAAATGCGATGTGAAACTGATAAACACCAAAGAGTCCAATCCGGCAAATCATTTTGGAAAATTGATTTTAGATCAAATAATGCCAAAACTGGACTGCTTTGCCAGATTACAGAGTCGCCACCTAAATATTTTATTTTTGGAAAAATTTAGGAAACCCTGACTCGTGCCAAAGGCCACGTGTCCGTCATCACCAAAGTTGCCTTAGCTCGGGAACTTGGGTACGAGAGGGAAAGGTCCGGAAATAAGCACCCCCGCTTGCCCGATCAAAGGATCGGCCTCTACTAAGCATGATATGTTGTTTGATAAACACATGTGTTCTTATTCCGGTTATTAGCTAACTTTACTATGTGACGCACACAAGCAAGTATAGACTAGATCGCTAGAATTGGAACAAAACAACTCATGTTTGTTTTCAAAAATGGTTTGAAGGTGCCACTCTCAAGTGGCTAAAACGCGGATTTGCCACCCTCAGGTGGGCTTAAAAACATGATTTGTCACTTCACAAAGTGGGCTTAAAACTCTCATTCGTCGAATTGTTCCAATTCAAGCAACAAAGCCTTCATCCACAGGCATTCATGCAGTTTATCAAGTAAGCACATAGCCTCATGGCAAGCATGCGGAACATGGCAACACTTACACTCATGCAAGTATGCTAAAGCGTAACACTTACAGTGTACTCCGAGCCAAAACAAAAGCTAGTTAGAAATATGCACGATCCTAACTATGTTAAGATGCCTAACGCAACACATGCAATAATGCAACTAAATAGGCTCGGCTATTTAAGATGGCATATGAATGCAACAATTTGATACACGTATTCAAAAAAGTATTGAAATACGATGTAGTTTGAATGATGCGCCGAGCCCGGTGCATGCAATACAAATGAATGGATGCAAACATGCAAAGCATAAGGTATGCTAATCAAGACATGCCCTAAACTAACCATCGAAAGCGGTTAAATAAAAGGGAGAAAGACGTGGGGTTGAAAGACATGCACACACACACGCACACTTATTACAACATTGCACCCTCTCGAAGGAGGGTCCGAATAAATAAGCTAAGCTACACTAAGCTAAGCTAATTATTACAAACCAACTAATTAACTATTCTAAGCTAATTAATTACAACATATTGAATCTAATTAACTAACTTATTCCAAGCTAATTAATTATAACAAATGAAATTGAATAACTAGTTACACAAACTAATTATGATATTATAAAACGAATTAAATAACTAGCTATGCTAAGCTATTTAAAACAGTTTAAATAAAGCGAGTAAACGGCCTCATAGGTGAGGGAGACATGCATGCTCAATTGCGTCTTCCCGAAAATCCATTGCCATGATCTTTGTTGCCTCTGTTTGCACTCGCCTTGATCTCTGAACACTGTACCAGCTTCCAAACTGCTTCTACCCTAACTCAGATACACTTTTGCACAAAAATGGACTAGTGGCCGGTTGGCTACAAAAAGTGGATGCCGGCCACCTTAACTTGGCCGGTCGGCTATTGTAAGTCGCCAGTCGGCCACCCTTTTTTCCAGGCTTCTGATTTTGCTACAGCAGAGAACAACAAAGGCACAACAATGTATTTTTCAAGGAATATGTGTACTGCCACCCTCCTTATCATTCCTCAAGCTCAAAAGAGTATGGCACTTGGCTCTCAAGCCACCAATCAAGCATCTTCATGCATGATGGCCAAAGAACCAAGCTTGTACAAGCTTAATGAATGCACAAATAGACTCAAATGGCCACAACCCTATCATGCATGATCAAGGATGACGACTACCAAGAAATGTGACACGTTTCATCACTTTGAGTATGAAACGTCCCACATTTCTTGTGTTTGGATCAACATCCGATCCAAATACATGTAATGCAACACAAATGCTTATGTTGCTCATGTTTTATTTGTCCGATTCTTGTTTACACATTTTACATTACCAAGTCATTCTTTAACTGGTTAAGTCCAATGTGATTGTCCTCTAATGAGAGAGGGGTCAATCAAAGGATGGTTTAAGACATGAGAGAGATCATGCCTTTGGCTAGGAGGAACCCTTATAAGAGGGTTAAAGCCATTGAGCACAAGCTCTATCTCAAGCTTAAATACAATCATAAGGTTAACCAACCCTCAAAACAAATAGAAAAATGAAGAAATGAGGGAGGTTGAAGACTTTTTGATGTTGAAATGGCGTGCTAAAGACCTTAAATCATGCAAGCAACACATGCAAGATATGTTCAAAAGCTAAAAGCATTATACTAGTGAAGAGGATTACACTAGAGGCATGCAACATCAAGCTTAAATGACCAAACCAACTCTAGATAGAGCTTAAACATGACAAAACGGTGGCTAAATCATGCTGGAATTGAAGCACAAAGTTATAAAAACATGCTCATGTGTTGGCTCGCAAGCTAGGCTCAAAACACAACTCTCAAAAGCAATGAAAGAGTGAAGTATGTGAGAGTGTGACAAGGCTATACACACTGAAATCATATATAAAATGATGCTATATCATGCAATCAACACATGCACAACATATTAGAGGCCTTGAAACACAAAGCTAATGAAGCCAATTACACTATAGCTATATAAAGCAAGCCTCATATGACCAAGACAGCTCAAAATAGAGCTAAAGCATGCTAAATCAGTAGCAAAAACATGCCGAGATAGAGCCACAAAAAGGTAGAAAAACATGCTCACATGTTAGGCCATCTACACATGCAAACAAGACACAAGGAGAGGAAGCCACCCCCTCCTATTTTGGATCTCAAAACATAATTTTTGCCACTGAAATTCCCCTGGAATTCAGTGGTCAAAAGGCCAAAAAAAGTTGTTTTAAAAGCTTTGAAAAAGAGCACAACACTTAGCAAACAAGCTACAAAAGAGGGTGGACCACCCCTAACTCCAAAACATACCTCAAACCACTATTTTAAACCATAAAAACAGAGTTTTTAGAGGTTAAAACTAGCCTCAAAATAGCATGCAAAGGTGGCTAAACAACTCACTAAAACAAAGCTTAAAAGAGGTAAGCGTTTACCTTTGAAGCATAGCACTAAAACAGGTGCAAGTCTGAGCTCAAACCAACCTTGGGAGCTCCAAATAGGCCTCCAAGAACCTCAGCTCCAAGAAGAAGGTATTTGGTCAAGGGTCTTAGTGCAAATGTGTAAAGAAAACTCACTTTCAAGCACAAAATAGGGAGAGAGAGAGAATTCTAGAGAGAGAGGCAAGAATTTTGCTCACAAAATTTTTGTCACCCTCAAAATGGGGGAGAGACCTCCCCATATATAGAGATGCAAGCCAAAAGCTTGCTTTCATCCCTCCATACACGTGTATAGAGAAGGCTTTCAGTGATCAACAACTGGCACATAAAAAATCTGAAAAAGAGAAAATTGGCCGTCGGTCACTTCAGGTGGCCGGCCGGCCACCTCCCCTAGCCAACCGACCACATCAAGTGTTCATCAAGGAGGAAAAGTGGCCAACAAGTGCCAAAAGTGGCCGACAATGCCTTTCCCCCTCCAGGCAAGAGGCACCAAGGTTTGGCCCAAAAACAAGGCCAAAACACAGAGGGTTTAGAGGCTCAAAGACAAGACACTCAGCCAAGAACTTCGGGCACTCAAAACGAGCACAAACATGCACAATTATCGACTGCGCAAACGATGATGTCTAAGTCTTAAGGTCGGTCAAAAATGGGGTGTCTACACCTCCACTACAGTTGGCAATTCCACTTCTGGCTTGACTTGATCAATCGGCACAATATAGCAACTTGGATCATACTCCCCCTCTGACAAGTCCTCAGAGCACTCAGGGAATAGGCTCGTACTTTCCTCAAAGGCTAGCCTCCCTTGTATTGCAATTGTCACCACCACAGGTTTAGGTTGAAGTGCGGACATGTCCATCATGCACAAATCTGTGCTTTCTGGAATGAACACCATCGGTTGGGATAGGTGGGAAGGGGTAATATATATGCTAAGGTCGTAGGGGATGGCTAGTGTATGGATTAGGTTTAGATTGTGAGGTGTGGGAACTTGATTGTAGGCCGGGAGAGGGTTTGTAGTCACATTTGGTTTTTGGGGTGGTGCAATCACCTTATTGTCAATGAGGTCTTGAATCTCATGATGCAGCCTAAAGCATTGGTCGGTGTTGTGACCGTGTTGCTGGTGAAATGCACAGTATTTGGCTGGGTTGTGTTTAGGTGGGAGAGGATCAGGTAGTGGGCGAGGCTCTAATGGCTTGAGGTGCCCCTTTTTAATCAACACCTTTATGGCTTGAGATAAAGGCATATAGAGTGGGGCAAAGGTCCTCTGGGATCGGGCAGGGTTGGTTGACATTTGTGGTGCTATATTGGCAAAAGGATTGGTGGTCTTGATTGTGGTGGTGACAACGCTCACATCCGACGACCGCGCAGTTGTGCTACCACTGGTGGCTGCATTGGAACTGCGCACAAAAGGCCTCTTGGCCTACTCTTTCTCATCAGTAATCAACCCCTGTTTCATGGTGTCTTCAATCTGAACACTCATCTCATGGAGGTCGGTGAATGTGAACAAAGGTAGGACAATCATCTTCTGTAACAACTTCCCGTGCAGATTGCGGACTACCATCCTTATCTGATCTTTCTCGGAAGGTCGTGTAGTCATCATTGAGGCTTTGGCCATCCACCTTGTCACAAATTCTGAAAAGCCCTCATTTGGCTCCTAGCGCGTTGCCTTAAGATCACGAGTTGTGACCTCGATTTGTGTGTTGTACGAGTATTGAGCTATAAAGGACTCAGCCATTTCCTCCTAACTCTGCTTCACAGAATCTTCTAGCTTCGCATATCAAATAGATGCTATTCTTGACAGGGTTTGACCAAAAAGAGAGAGTTTTTACAATCTAGTCAAACCCATCGGTTGCAGGATGTCTAAAAATAGCCGAAGATGAACCATGGGGTCTTCGGAACCATCGAATCGATCGATGTGTAGCATTTTGAACCGATCTGGCAATGTCACTGCAAAGTCGGTATATTCGTCTTTTATATCGGGGATAGAGTTAACACCCTGTGCCTTCTTGAAGAGCTTCTCCAGTTTGTTGACCTTAAGCACAGTCGGGTCAACCTCAAACTCAAATGGAGCCTCGGTTTGATACACAGGTGCTTTGGAGGTTTGTGGTGGGATCGGTTCTGCCGGATTGCCCTAATTTTTAGCATGGGCAGTGGCTTTGGGTGCTGGGATACCCGTAGGAGGTGCATGAGACGCAGAAGCTGCTGCCGGCTGTGGTTGTTGTTGCTGCAGCCTGTTTATTACCTCAACCTGATGTGTTGTGACCTCTTGCTGCATGGTTTCAACTGTTTACTGAAGGTGGTGAATCAAGTCCTCCATACTGACCGGGGTATACTGTGTCATCGAAATTGCGGAGTGATCTCGTATTGGACTAGATGTAGAAGACTGAGCCTGACTAGTTGCAGGTGAAATGAGGGGTGACTACTGTAAAAATTGACCCAGTGAACTCTGTCTTACTCTCCTCCGTCTAGTAACCGGTGGGAGCGAAGTAAACACGGGCTGTCCTCTAACGACATCTCCGGCTCTGTAAAGCCTTCTGACACGGGTCCAGAGCGCTTGGGGGATGTCTGAATTGTCCGAAGCTATGGTGTTATACTAGCTAGCAAAAAGAAATAAAGCAAAAAGAAAGCAGTAATCAGAAACCGCACAACACCTCAGCTCAGATGTTAACAACACACAGATGTAATCAAAGCTAGGACTACACTCAATACTGAATTATGCCCCCAAAACTGATACCCAACTTGCAATTGATACGTACGTTCCTGTACAGTTTCACTGTAAAGCACATACCAGTTAAGTGAGAACCAAAACACCCCTATGAGGGGTTAGGGTTATCCTGTCCTAGTTTCATCAGGAATTAGGGTTCACTATTCAAACAATGCGGTTTCACGTAATCCTGTAATCGGGTGAGCATCCTGTCCTAGTTTGGAACAGTCTCTACGGCTTTCGATATGCAACTAGGCCAAATGGTCAAAAGGGTACCGAGACCTCCGAGAACTCAAAACGAACACAGGCATGGATGATCATCGAGTGTTCAAACGATGACGTCCAAGTCTTGAGGACGGTAAAAAATGGGGTATCTACAGTTGCCCCTCTTTGACAGAACTCGAAAGTCATAAAAATGATGGGAGTGAATGTCAAAGCCTAGAGACGACCCATTTTTGACGAGGCCGAAGACTTAGACAAGCATACAAGATGGCAAAGATATGTGCCCGAAGGCAGGGGAAAAATGCAAAGAACATGCATGATGCCGAACATAACTTATGATCATGCAAAAAAAGCTGTAACGAAGCAAAACATGCAACAGTTTTAAGCAAGCGAATAAAAGCCAAACTACATTACATGCAGAAAGGATATAATAGAATTATACAATTCTCGCTACGTCTCACGCAGAGAATACAATACCGTCCGGTTCATCTGGTCACGCTAGCCTCAAATGAACCATACATACAATATCGTGCCTGCAAAAGAAAGAAACTTAACAGGTACAATATCGTTAGAAACATGCATAATAACGCAAGTGAAAAGTGCGTGACAACGCAAGTGAAGTGTGCAGTGCATGACAATGCAGGTAAAATGTGCGAAACAACGCAAGTTAGAGAGGGTGCGAAACAACGCAAGTAGAACGTGCGAAACAACGCAAGTTAAAGGGGGGACGCGAAACAACGCAAATTAAAGGGGGGACGCGAAACAACGCAAATTAGATGGGCTTGCAAAACAATGCAAGTTAGATGGGTTGCAAAACAATGCAAATAACGAGCAAGACAATGCAAGTTTTAGGGGGTGCAAGACAATGCACATAACGAGCAAGACAATGCAAGTTATAAGGGGGGTGCAAGACAATGCACATAACGAGCAAGACAATGCAAGTTATAAGGGGGGGTGCAAGACAATGCACAAGTTAGTAGGGTGCAAGACAATGCACAAGTGAGGAAATGCATGACAATGGGAATAAGGAAATGCATGACAATGCGTGTACTGAAATGCATGACAATGCGGATGAGGAAATGCATAACAATGCATGTACTAAAATGCATGACAATGCGGATGAGGAAATGCATGACAATGCAAATGACGTGTGCATGACAATGCATGTACTGAAATGCATGACAACGCAGATGAGATGTGCGTGGTAATGCATTTATTGAAATGCATGACAATGCAAATGAGATGTGCATGGCAATGCATGTACTGAAATGCATGACAATGCAAATGAGATGTGCGTGGCAATGCATCTACTGAAATGCATGACAATGCAAATGAGATGTGCATGGCAATGCATGTAATGAAATGCATGACAATGCAAATGAGATGTACGTGGCAATGCATCTACTGAAATGCATGACAATGCAAATGAGATATGCATGGCAATGCATCTACTGAAATGCATGATAAGGCATGTAACATAATAGGATGTATGATGATGCAAATGAGATATGCGAAACAACGCGAATTGAGGGCGCAAGACAATGCGACCTAAGGGATGTGCAAGACAATGCAAGCATGGCGTGCGCGACAACGCATAAGAGATGTGCATAACAATGCAAGCATGATGTGCGCTACAACGCATAAGAGATGTGCATAACTATGCAAGCATGGTATGCGCTACAATGCATATAATACATGAATAACAATGCAAGCGTGGTATGCGCTACAACGCATAAGAGATGTGCATAACAATGCAAGCATGGTGTGCGCTACAACACCTATAGTACGTGCATAACAATGCAAGCATGGTGTGCACGACAACGCATATAGTTCATGCATAACAATGCAAGCATGGTGTGCGCGACAACGCATAAGATATGTGCATAACAATGCAAGAGCGAAATGACGTATAACCAATGCGCGCTCATTATAAACACGACAAAAAGTTGTAACGTAACGTATTTAAAGCAATTTCTGAATCTCACAAGATTCAAAAGGATACGAAAAAGGATACACCTAGTATGTATCAAGTGCTGCACTCGGAAGGCACGATTCGAGGTCAATACGAAGGCCGGTTGAGCTTCAAAAGTCTACTTTCTTGCACTGTCTTGAGAAATGAAGGTCCCAAACAACATTACTGACCCAAACAAGGGTGTTAGAGGTGCATCGACCACAAGGGGAGTCCATTGGCCATCCATCGGCCATAAAATAATCTCATCGGCCAAACATTTAGCCGATCGGCCAAAAATGGCAGTTTTGGGACAGTTTTGTCTTTTAGCCACTGGTCTTTAAATATAAGGTTCCAAACCTTATATTTTCACTTCACCCTAACTTGAAAATCCTTCCTCCCTCTCCCTAGGTGATTTTCTTCCCTTCGATCCGTGTTTTTCTCCCGTTTTAGAGCCTTTTCCGCCGTTCGATTTGCGAAACCCTCCCCGTTTCGCACACTTTGAACCGATCGAAATTCATTTTCGGTGTCCCTTTCTCGGTTTCCACCACTTGGGGTTTGTTTCCCCCGAGTTATACCTCGATCTTCGTGCCTTTTGCACACTCCGACCTTTTCTCCCATTTTTCGCCCTCTCGGGGTTGACTTTTGGGTTGACTTTTCGCATTCTCACCTATTTTTCACATTTTCGGCCATTTTTGCACTCTTCTTGAGATGGCAGACGACATTCCACGGGGTGGGGCTCCTCCAGACATGGACGTGGACCCTGAGGTCGAGCTCCTACCTCTTTGCATTCGACCATTCGATCCGGCGACCTATAGGCCGGCGATACACGTGTTGCCTCCCGACAGTATCCGCCACTTTAGGAGCTATGCGCGGGGTGCGAAAGTGGAGCTTTTGCTGCGTGAGCCAGAGTCACATCTGTCCTACGGCGCTTCTGAGGTACACTCTTCCCCATTGTTTCATTTTCTGCAATGTAGAACATATAACTGCGATAGTCGATATTGTTCTTTAACTGCTTAACCCAGATACACTGATATATCATATGTGTAGTTCACCGTGAGCACGCCCACACTCGATATCTGTATAAACTTGAACACATGCACACACACTGCATTCTTAACTGAATAATCCAAACACACTGATACATCATATGCTTGTGTAAACTTGAACACATGCACACACACTGCATTCTCAACCGGATAACCCAAGCACACTGATACATCATATGCTGTAGTTCACCGTGAGCACGCCCACACTCGATATCTGTATAAACTTGAACACATGCACACACACTGCATTTTATCAATTCTGAACGCATCCAAACACTGTATTTCTAACATTGCTTCGCAACTGTTTGTCTTTGAACACAGGGAGATTCTCATGCCTTTCGGGGGTATGGGAACACTGTCGCCCGAGATTGGTACATGGAGTTGTCGGACGCAGTTCGTCATATTGTTGATCGAGCCGGCTTCGGCGTTTTCTGCAGGGGACTCTCGCACCTCACTGTGACTAGGCCTCTTCTGGGCGCACTAGTGGAGAGGTGGTGGGACACCACCGACTCCTTCCATCTTTCTGCCACCGGGGAAATGACGATGACTCCCTTTGACTTCTCCATGCTTACAGGCATCAGAGTAGGGGGTGATCCGATCCCCTTCGATACTGATATGGATGAGTGGGATGCCGCTCAGATTTACTTGCTTGGCGCTCAGCCTCTTCTCTCCCGTCCCAGATTTGTGAGGTACTCGTGGTTTGAGGACCATTTCAGGATTTAGGCGCCCACGACTTGCGAGGAGGAGGAGCAGTATGCCTGCGGCTTCATCATGTTCCTGCTGGGGACCACACTCTTCGCCGACCGGGCAAACACTGTCGCCCTTTACTTGCTGAACGCACTTATGGACGTGACGCGGATCTAGCGCTATGATTGGGGTGGCGCAGGCTTGGCCACTCTCTACGGATATATGAGCTCATCTTCTCGCCGCAGCGGACAGTTGCTTGGAGGCTATTGGCGAGCCTGGGAGGTACACCTTCCCTTTCTGTCTTTTCAATTTTGCTTTACATTATCTGTACACTGCACACTCTGCACACTATTCTATGATTTCTGCTCTATCTGCATTTTGCTTTATCTGATAAGCGTACCCACTGTTGCTCGGTTGCATTCTGTAGTTGTGGGTATATGCCTACTTCCCTAGGCTTGCCCCAGTGCTAGACGTGGAGATCCCCCTTGGCGTTCCATTTTCACACCGCTTCGATGTGAGATGCGAGCGGAGGCCACGGGAGTCCTTTCTGTTCTTCTGCCGTTATTTTGACACCATCACCGCCGCAGAGGTATTTCAAATTTTACAGTTCTTTTAAGCTTTGCTTTACATTATACTTTCAATAGTAGATAACAAACTATATATCATTTGTAGATCACCTGACAGCCATGGGTGGTGTTGCCTGATGTAGTGAGAGATGGATACATGGGTGCCCGGGAGACTGCCCGATTCAGGATTCTGCCGGAGGGCTTGGTCTGTCGGGCATGGTATTTCGAGGAGCGCTTCTTGCGGCAGACTTTGGGCTTGCCAGAGCAGACTGTTCCATCGCCTCCTCCTACCCACGTGAGGCACACCGAGAGGTACACCTCAGAGGAGATGGTGGACTACATGATTGGCTGGGACTCTGAGCCCTTTAGGGATGAGGGTGACTACGCCGAGTTCATCCAGGCCTATCTGATGCAGCCTTTGACCGGTGCTCGCCGAGCTGAGAGAGAGAGGCCTGCGGCGCCAGTGGCAGGAGCAGGAGCAGGAGCATCGAGGGTACCTGAGGCCCGTGGGAGGAGTGGGTCCTGGAGAGGACAGGGAGTTGGATGGCCAGAGCTGCCCACGACGATGACATGCCGAGGACAGGGTGGGAAGACATACTAGATACCCATCGCTTCTCCTCCGGCTGATCATGAGCTTATCGGAGTCTACGGCTCGACCTTGGTATATACTACTATACCTTGCATTCTGTACAGTCATTTCAATTCATTCAATATTCCGTAGAGTACTAATGACTTCAACACTTTTGCAAGCTTCCGTTGAGTACACTCGCCAGTCCCTGGAGCTGACTGCCTCCGTGATGGGGATGCTGCAGCGGAGCATCAACCTGTTGACCATCTACGGCATCCCGGTAAGTTCTTCAACCGTAGTCTCAAACTTTGCATGATCTGTTCCATACTGATCTGATGTACCACATTGTCGATACGACACTTGATACACAGCACTCACGGCACTGATGCACTTGAACTCACATACTGCTCACATCATTGCTCACGACATTCATACACTGTACTCGGACACTGCTTACAGCATTCATACACTGTACTCACACACTGCTCACAACATTCATACACTGTACTCACACACTGTATCCGGTATTCATACCCTACTTTGCGTAACATAACTGATGCATTTTCCATTTGTTCCTTTTAGGCCCTATTCCAGATTCCGGCTGCGGGAGGTGCTCCAGCTGGACCATCCGTACCTGCCCGAGGAGGACGGGGAGTCAGGCGGAGGATGACTATCCATAGCCGAGGCAAACACAGGCGCGCCCGTGCTGAGAGCAGTTCGCGAGAGCCCTCCCCCGATGATTTTGACGAGGAGGCGGCGTCGTCCCAGGGCGAGGTTGGAAACAGCTCAAATTCTGACTACGGAGCTGGCGGTGGTGATCCTGGACCCTCATCCAGGAAGAGGAACAGAACAGATTCCCATGCTCGAGATGACTGACATTGATTCAGACTTTTGCTGCTTTTCTTTTTTTTGTTTTGTTCAGACATTTTGTTGCTTTTCTTTTCCTTTTTGCTTTATTTACCTTTTTTGCTAGTAGTTTGAGCACATTGTACTGCCTCAGGCAGGTTTTACTTTTTTTTTTTTTTGAAACTATGTACTTTTGCAAGAGACATATAATGAAATGAAACAGCTATTTTGTTCAAAAAGTGTTACATTTGTACATTCTATGCATCGCATCGCATTACATAGCAATGTAAATGAGATTGAACTTTTGTTTTGAAAACCAAACTCTCGAATCGCAATTAATCAGGTAGTGAACCAACTAACGACAAAACAACTCGATAAACAAAACAAAAACCTCAACAAGCTAACCAAATGTAAATACAACTCGATAAGCAAGACAAAAACTTCAAGAATGTGAAATACAACTCGATAAACAAATGTACAACAACTCGATAAGCAAATAGGCGTGACTTCGCAAAATCAACACCGGAAGGCATTGGAAGTGGAACCAATCACAAGTTCTCAGCATGTTCAACACATAGACTGCTCATAGAACAAGGGAAAAGGCCATCGGCCAAAGGGAGAGGCCATCGGCTATAATAAATGGCCATCGGCCAACATTTTTAGCCGATCGGCCAAAAAGGATGGTCGGTCGGCACTATTTTTGGCTGATTGGCCAAAAATGACAAGCACCTCCAGAATGTTGACACCTGTCTTCCACTCAACTCCTTATCTTCTACAAAAGCCTCAGCTTCGTAGTTTTCCTCATTTCAGCTCTGATTTGCACCAAATGAAAGAGTTTCTTGTCCAAAATCTCACAAATTGGATTGCCAACTTGGATGGCTCGGAAAAACTGAATTTCCGGGGCTTCGGCATAAATGCACTATTCACTTTGGGTCGCACCCCGCTGTGTTTTCCGTTTCTCTATGCCGTGGCAAGGTTTTGGAATCCAGTGACACACGTCTTTAGCTTTGGTGGACAAGAGGTGTGTCCTACTTTCGAGGATTTCCAAGCTTTAATGGAATCCGATCGTGATGTAGAAATCTTGCCTTAACTTCGGTTCGGCCACGTCCAAGCCTTAGGATGGATGTGCGGCCTTATTGTGCACGACGCTCGGTCATTGATTCACAACGGAGGGCTAGACATTCCGAGCTTGGTTTTTCCGTTTTCTGATGGCAGTGATCGCGGCGACCATCATTGGCAGGGTTATCGGCGACACGCGCTTTGCTTATGCATGCTGTCTCACTGTTTGCTTGCCCCGGGCTGGGGAGGGTTTAGCACTCGTTTGATCGAGGTCGCTGAGGGCTTGAAAGAGGGTAAGAGTTGCATCGTCATGACGCTAGCCGAAACGTTGCTGGGCTTGGACGCTTTCCATCGCCGGGAGACGGCTAGGTTTGCGGGGAGTCCACTACTATTGCAGGTAATGTTTCCCACCCCATCTCACATATGTATTGCTCACATCACTCAGCCCTCAGGCTCGGTTTTTCTCTCAAAACCCTTTTGCTTACTTTTTCTCTCAACATACACCTCTCTATTCTTTAATCTCTCATTTTTTTATCCTTCCCCAGGTGTGGTTGATGGACAAATTGAGAGTGGTGGACTCGTGTCCGACATATTCAGCTCGCAGCTATTCCTTCCGGCGACATCTAGTCGATGCTCTGGATGAGGAATGGTGGTACAATTGGATGTGCAGTTTGTCCGCGGACCACATTGCTTGGCAATTGGATGTGCAGTTTGTCCGCGGACCACATTGCTTGGCTTAACTTGCCGGCAATGAGTTATAGCATGACCCGTCAGCTCGGGATCCAGTTGATTGGCCTGACACACTCTGTGTTCTATTTTCCATTCCGATTTCGGCGCCAGTTTGGACATGATCAGACTTGCCCAGAGGAGGGGATTGAGTACCCTACTACATTTTCGGTCCGAGGCGCTCAGCTAGCTCGGTATGCCGCAACATGGAGGACGAGAGAGCTTCTGGCCCCTGCTTCTACTTTCAGCTGCACCCTCTCTGATGAGTGCATAGATTGGCTCAATGAAGAGGCATAGGTAGGGCCTAGCTTGGTATCAGAGGCTTCAACCAGCTCTGGGAAGGGACGCAGGGACACCTGACTATGCCCCGGATTTATTTGCTTTAATCAGAACTTTCAAGTTTTCTTTATGAATGTAATGAAAAGCAACTTCAATTTTGTATTCAAGAGTAGGAGAACTCTGTATTGAAATCAATGAAATTGAAGGTTATGGGTACTGAAAATTTTTCGTTTGGTCCAAAAATGGTCTAAGTTGTAAAAAGATTAATTTGAGCAAAATCAACTTTTATTAAAACTTTTCAAAACCATTTTCGATATGGATCAAAACTGGACACGCCTAAGATCCGTCACTGAGGTGCACAACCCCAGATTCCAGCAACTGGAAAGTTGTCCCTAGTTTGAGTAGCACTGCACCAGAGATCACAACCGAGCTCTTGAATGCTGAATAGACAAGGATGACCAAACATGATCACATGGATAAAGTTGATCGGGGAAGTGTTTATGGCTGGACTTCAGGATGAAGTTGCCTACGTATCCCAAAGAAGGGAATCAAGCCTTACGTAGTTCGGCTCGGGTTCACTCATGTATTAACCCTCTTCTTTTACGCTCTAACTTTTGCCAAGGTCGCCCTTTGCGGGTTTTCAACCTTACGAGCTCAGTTTTTATAATTTCAAATTTTCTGTGCTCTAACTTTTGCCTAAGTCGCCCTTTTGGGTTTTCGGCCTAGCGAGCCTCTCAGGGAAAATATTTCTTCAATTTGTCCATGTTGATCGGTTGGGAGAACTCTAGGCCATCTAGATCCATCAGAACGACAGCTCCACCCGACCAGATAGACTTGATGATGTAAGGACCAGTCCAATTGGGTCTGAACTTGCCCCTAGGATGGGACTCAGTTGTCTTTAAGCACTAAATCTCCTTCTTTCAAATTCCTGGACTTAACCTTTTTGTTGAAAGCCCTGGCAATTCGTCTTTGATAACCCTGAACATGGTACAGTGCTTTCAGCCTTCGCTCATCAAACAGCATGAGTTCTTCGAACCTGCTCTGCTGCCAATCTGCCTCAGCTATCTAACACTCAACCAGTACTCGCAAAGACGGAACTTCAACTTCGATGGGTAGAATTGCCTCCATCCCATAAACCAATGAATACGGAGTCGCCCCAGTAAAAGTTCTAATTGACGTCCGGCAGCCCCACAGAGCAAACGACAACTTATCTGGCCAGTCCCGGTAGGTTTCCACCATTTTCTGCAAAATGTGTTTGATGTTCTAGTTGGCGGCCTCAACTGCTCTGTTGGTCTGCGGCCGATATGTGGATGACTTTTGAAAAGCCACGTTGTATTTGTTCAACAAGTCGATCACTTCTTTCTTGAAGTGGGAACCATTATCTGAAATGATCTCGTTCGGGACCCCGTAGCGATAGATGATGTTGTTCCCAATGAACTTTGCAACATGCGAAGCCTTCAACACTGCATAAGATTGGTCCTCAACCCACTTTGTGAAGTAGTCTATCGCGACCAAAATGAACTCATGCCCATTGGACCCCTTCGGAGTAACAGCCCCGATCACATCAATCCCCAGACTGAAAATGGCCATGGCGAAGTCATGTTATATAGCTTCGACGGCGGAATGTTCATGCGATTTGCATGGATCTGACATTTGTGGCATCGCCGGACAAAGCCAATACAATCCTCCTCCATGGTGGACCAATAGTAACCCTGTCTAAGGATTTTCCGGGCTAGCATCACCCCGTTCATGTGCGCTCCGCACTCTCCTCCATGGATGGCCTCCATCAGGCGCTTCGATTCTTCAGCATCAACACACAGCTTATGCATTCCGAGATGACCTCTCTTGTACAGTTTACCCCCGCAGACGATGAACTGAGCGGCCATTCTTCTAATTGCCCTCTTATCTTTGGCATTTGCCCCTGGTGAATACACCTCTTTCTCCAAGAAGTTCCAGACATCATAATACCAGGGGTTCTCATCTTGAACCTCATCTATGGCAGCAATCAACTCGTAGGCCGGCACAAACTTCTGGTCAATGATGATCGGACGCATCCGGACTCCAAAAGAGATGTCTATCATAGAAGATAGAGTTGCTAGTGAATCTGTGAATCTGCGAACCTGTTGTTCTTTCTTAAAAGATAAGCGAAGTTCAGCTTCTCAAACCGAGGAATCAACAAGTCCAAGGTTTGGTGGTATATTCTCGTCTTTTCTTCTTTGACTTTCCAATCTCCTTTAGCTTGAGATACAACAAGGTTCGAGTCCCCGATGACGTCCAACTGTTTTGCCCCTAGTTCTAGGGCGGCTTCTAAACCGGCAATGCATGCCTCATACTCTGCTTCGTTATTGGATACTTTGAACCGGAGTTTGAATGCTAGAGGGATACGAGAATTGTCGGGTGCTATCAGCAACACCCCTGTCCCATACCCGTATTGGTTTGACGCTCCGTCAAAGTACATCGTCCAAAACTCGTCTTCGACATGCAAAATGGCCTCGTCTGGGAATAGGTACTCAACTGCTTCATCCCCTTCCACAGGGTGATCGGTTAGGAACTCCGTTACCACTCTCCCCTTTACTAACTTGCGCGTCACATACTTCAGATCGAATTCGGAAAAGTAGAAGCAACCAACGGGCTAGCCTACCCGTAAGTGCCAGTTTCTCGAAGAGATATTTGATGGGATCTAATCTCAAAACCAGCATTACAGAGTGAGCTAACAAGTAGTGTCGCAGCTTCCTGGTAGCCCATACCAAGGCCAAACAAGCCTTCTCCAGCGGAGTGTAACGGGTCTCATAACCCAGCATCTTCTTGCTCAGGTAGTAGATAGCTCTCTCCACTTTGTCCTTGGACTTTTGTGCAAGCATACAGCCCATTGTAGTTTCAGTCACTGACAGATACAAAATCAACGGTTTCCCCAGCTCAGGCGGTGACAACACAGGTGGGTTCTTTAAGTATTGCTTAATTTGTTCAAAAGTAGCTTGGCATTGGCCGTCCCATTGGAACTTCGTTCCTTTCTTCAGGAGACCAAAGAGTGGTTCACAAGTCAAGGTTAATTTTGAAATAAACCGTCTTATAAATTGCACTTTACCCAGAAAGCATTGCACCTCCTTTTCAGTCATTGGTGGTGGCATTTCTGAGATGGCCTTGATTTTTGAAGGGTCGACTTCGATACCTCTCTGTGTAATCACGAACCCCAGCATTTTCCTTACTGTAACACCAAACGTACATTTCTGAGGATTCAGCCGCAATCGAAATTCTCTGATCCTTTGGAAGAACTTTTGCAAGGCGGTGTAGTGGCCCTCTCTTTCTTTGGACTTAACAATCATGTCGTCCACATACACCTCAACCTCTCTGTGAATCATGTCGTGCAATATCGTGGTTGCAGCCCGTTAATATGTAGCTCCAGCATTCTTCAGCCCAAATGGCATCACCCTATAACAATAGGTCCCCCACGGGGTGGTAAAAACAGTCTTCTCCCGGTCTTCGGGTGCCATTACGATCTGGTTGTAGCCTGAAAAGCCATCCATGAATGAGAGCAATGCATGCCCCGTAGTGAAATCCACTAACTCATCGATATGCGGTAGAGGAAAGTCATCCTTCGGACTAGCTTTATTCAAATCTCTGAAATCCACACATACTCGAATTCTGCTGTCCTTCTTCAGCACTGGAACTATGTTGGCCAACCAAGTTGGGTATTCAGATACCAGCAGGAACCCTGCGTCAATTTGTTTGGTGACCTCTCCTTTAATCTTGAGAGCCCAATCTGGGCGGATCCTTTTGAGCTTCTGCTTAACAGGTTGGGCCTCTGGGTTAAGAGGGATCCGGTGCTATACAATCTCAAGATCGATTCCAGGCATGTCTTCGTAGGACCACGCGAAAACATCTTTGAAATCTTTTAATAAAGCGACTAAACGCTCGCGCTCCTCCGAAGACAACATGGACCCGATCTGGACCAGCCGCGGGTCCTTCTCAGTACCAATGTTGTCATGACCCGAACCCGCCCCTATGGGTTAAGGACATAACCGGCCAGCAATCCTGAGATTTCCTACGACCTCAAACCAAATCAGGCATAACTTATCAAAGTAAAGGGGCCAACCAGAAGCAAAATTTAGAACTTTGTCTATAGAGCTGTGCTTACATGGCACATCAAAGTAAACCATACAAATGTACATTAATAACTCACATCAAAATGTGTACTACACGAAGCTCTGTACATACAGGATCATATAAGTCTAAGTCAGCCAACAAAACTATATACAACATATTCAAAGACTTCACCCACATGACAGAATATCAATACATAACAAAAGGGCAAAAACAGGTCTCGTGCGTGAGACACAAGGGCTGACTCTCCCAAAACCTTTGTTGTTCCACATAGGCTTCACTGGGGCTGGGCTTGGACTTCTCTTGGCTCACCTACAAACACATGAATGAGCGTGAGTGAAAGCCCAGTGAATAATATCAATTAAAGAAGCTATACAGACGAAATGTAGAACAACATGCTTCAAACGGCCTTAGGCCCAATTCATATTTCTATGTAACATATATACACAGTTTAGGTCAAGTGACTGCAGTTCCAAACAAACTGGCCTTTGGCCCATTCAAACTTTCATTTGTGTCAAAACGGCCTTTGGCCCATTCAGATGACAAAATGGCCTTTGGCCCATTCATTCGTTCACGTCGAACGGCCTCTGGCCCATTCATTCATGTCAAAACGGCCCCTGGCCCATCCATTCATACCAAAACGGCCTCTGGCCCATTTATTCATACCAAAACGGCCTCTGGCCCATTCATTCATGTCAAAACGGCCTCTGGCCCATTCATTCCATTATTCAGATCAGACTGGCCTCTAGCCCACTCATTTGGTATAGCAAACATTGTCCACCAATCGAATCAATGAACTTATGAAACTTACATAGAAGTAAGCAATTGGACAACAACATATTTCAGATATCTCTGTTAAGATATTACTCACAGTGATCGGTTGGTTGGTTTGCCCTGGAGCTCGACCCTACACATCATATAGCACATATGGGTCACAAACGATTCAATCCGTTCTTTAATTCACATATTCCTCTTTAGGCTTCATTCTTATCTCTTTAACTCAATTACAATGCTTAATGCATGCCTAAGAGTGCTTGCAAGTGAAAGAGAACGGAAAACGAAACACAGAATACACTTTCAAAATTTCAGAAAATAGGGTCCCCGCTCGAGCGGACCCATTACGTCTGCAAAAGTGCTGGTTGTATCATTTTTACGCTCGAGCGTGAACTCGGACGCTCGAGCAGAAGTTCATCCTACATAGCTCCCCACTCGAGCGTGAACTTCCCTGCTTGAGCGGACACCATGCCTGCAAGAAAATACTGGGAGCTCGAAATCCTCGCTCGAGCGGCGGTTCCCCCGCTCAAGCGGACATCAAAAATTCTGGGTTTTCCAGAATGGTTCTTGAGCTCGAATTCAACACTTTAACCAACATTTCTTGCATGCCATGGCTCGAATTTCACATATACATATACTAACATGATACCAACACCAAATTACAACACAATGAAGCTTAATTTCTTGAATTACTTACATGCATGCCTCAAATTAACCCAAACTCATCACCAACACATCAAATTCAAACATGTAAAGCTCATACCTCCATGATCTACTCTTGCATGTGAGAAATATTCATTCATATCAACTTAATTGGTGAAGAGATGGTCAAATACATAGATTTGAGGTGATCAAATACATGGATTTCAACAAGATTCAACATAGATTATACACATTGTGTTCAAATATGGAAATTCATAGTAATTTCCTACATGTATGCATCCATTGACTTTAAATTCAACAAATACAACTCAATTTCATTTCAATTCTTACTCTTGGTCATTAATCAACTTTGAATACATAAAATTACAACTAAAATCCATGAGTCAAGGGTTGATTACTCACCTAGGAGCCTTAATTCTCACAATGGTGGTTGAATCTTGCACCTAACCTTCCCAATTCACAAATTTTGAGCCAAAATACACAAAGGTGTCTCCTCTCTCTCTCAAGGTTGGCTCTCTCTTTCTTTAGGGAGTTGATTTCAGCCAAAATCATATTAAAGAGAGGAATTAAACATAATAAGGCCTTTTATATGGCCCCACTCAAACACATTATTTTAATACCAATTAATTGAGCACTATGACATTAATTTAATCTGATTAATTTGATCCGAATCAATTTCCAATTAAATTTCACCGTAGGCTCTAAAAATTATGCCAATCGCAATGGTGCAATCAATTTCGGGTTCTGTGGCCGATAAGGCCTTCAATTTAATTTCCAAAGCAGATAATCAAACAAATATTCCTACGGTGAACAGATAGAAATTCAAAATCACATATTTTCACCTAATGGCACACAAAATCATATTAAACACATAATCATGCTCATATTAAGGACCAATTAGCATACTACAGAACAAGGATATTACAAATGTTAATTTGGGTGATTTCATCAACCAGCGGTTTTACAAACCTCTCCTGCTCTTGTTCTAGCAAATGTTTCAAAACCGGAGGAATTTCTTCCTCGTCGTTTTCATCGAAGTTTTGAAAGTCTGAATTAATGCAATAAATCAAGGGTACAGAAAAGTAATTGAAAGCCACAGCCACTTCATTCTCATTAAGCACTTCATTTAGTCTATCGACTCTTCTGTTACAACAGACTCAAAAGAGAAAGAAAAAGACAACCTAGATAGGACTGTGGCATCCGGGTTATCACCCCCAGGAATACCGGACTCAGACTCAGACGAGCTGGAACCTGATTCCAACTCTACAGACTCAGTGGAATCAGATTTCGGCTCACTACCTGACCTGGTGCTGCTCGATAAGAATCCCTCATCGTACTGCCAGACGAGGGAGAGTGCAAAGGATGCGTCCAAAATGTTTGAAGGTGGACTCGCAGCCGTTTCATTTCCAATCATAGACACTGAGAGATCATCCCCCAAGCACTCATATACGATCAGAGGATCTGATAGTAGACAGGCCAGTGCTACCCCCATTTCAAACTCGGTGCTCTTGGAATCCATTTCCTTACACTGTTCAACCTCAGCTAATGGGCCTGTCTGCTCCTCGGCAACATCATCCTCGGATAACTGCAAGTCGAAGAAGATCTCAAATCCTGGCAGACGCCTTTTCTCTGCGTTCAACCATGGCTCTGGGAAGCCACAGAATGGAAAGTCTTCCCCCTCCCGGACGAAGCGTCCGTTCAGGGTGCCCTGAATAGGCCGATGCATCAAATCAAAATGCCTCCCGGTCTGCTTGGCTCTGGCTCTCCCAGCCATTTCTTTACCTTTTCTCACCCAGTCCTCTTTGGTAGGCAAGTAGCCTAATCCAAAGGTATGCGGGTTATGCGGCACTTCGGCCGATAGTGCAATGCCTTTTCGGCCACTTTTTCCTAGCCCCATTCTAGGGACGCGCTGAAGCTTGTTCATGAGGTATACTGACTGTGCACTGACATACAACCCTTCATCAGTAGCCAAAATGCTCTGTACGACCCGGGCCTCGGCTAGGGTAAATCCTGATAGGAACACATCCTCCGCACCATGCTCGATTTCCAAAACCGGTGTAGACACCTCTGGCGGTGGATGAATTGACGAATTCCCGAAAACTATAGCCACCCCTTTCCCGTGGGGGTATTTCAACATCTAATGCAGGATGGAAGAGACTGCCTTCACCTGGTGCAGCCACGGCCGCCCTAGGAGTAGATTAAAGGTTGCGGGAACGTCCAAAACATGAAAGTCAATCTCGTGTTGTCCTAGACCAACATTAGTGTGAATCTTCACGGTCCCCATCACTTCTCTGCTAGTATTGTCATATGCCCGTATCACCTGGACAGTTGGCATAAAGTTCGCGGGTTTCAACCAGATTGCATATGCTGTCCTTGACGGGCACACGTTAATGGTAGATCCTGTGTCGACAAGAACCACTGGTACCCACTTGTCTCTGCATTCCACAGAGATGTAGCGAGGATTGTTATGATTTGCGCCCTCAGGCGACAGTTCCTTGTTAGAAAATGTCAACGTCGGGGAAGTTCCTCCCGGAAAGACCAATCCTACTAGCTGCTCAGAAGTGGTATCTATTGAAAGTTTGGCCTTGTCCATTGCAGAGAGGACAGCCTGTCTATGTACTCTCGAAGCCATAAGCAGTCCCCAGATAGAGATGTCTGCTTGTATCTTTTTCAACTGTTTTAGCACAGCTTCATCTTCGAGTAACTTTTCTTTTTGCTTCTCCACCTCATTGTCCTTCCCGGACGCCTCTAGTTGATCTAAGTGCGGGGGCTTGAAATAACACCCACTCCTAGTTATGTGGTCAACTTCGCCAATATACCAGGTATCATCTGGCTGGTTATTCCCCCAGTCCTCATCTGTGTGAGCAAGACATAGATCATCATCTTCCCATCACATGCCATCGGCAGCCGACAGACACTGGTTCGACTCCGTTACAACTATTCATGTGCCTACAGCACCTTCCGTTCCTGTGCCCGCAGCATGTTCTGTCCCCACAGGGGCTTTGGCTTTTCTAGTCCTCTCAGAATCATCGATCCTTTCCTGCTCAAACTGCTTCAGTACAGCCAGTTGTTCAGTTTTTTCTATTCCCAAACTGCCCATATCCTGAGCAAAATTCTTAACACCGGTGCTCTTCGGCGATGTACTCTGATCTTTGGCCCTTCCGGCCACTGTTGATGACTCCATCCCTGACAGACCCTGTTCTAACTGAGGTTGTTCAACAATATTCGGCTGGTCGTCAAGCCACCTAGTAGATTCTGCTGACCCAACCAGACCAAACCAGTTGACAGTCACGTCCCTTGAGCCTTGCTCTTCAAAGAACTGCAGATTTGTAATGTCTTCTTCCAGATCTGCTAGGTCATCTAGCCCCTGATTAGGTCCATCCTCTCGTACTACACAAATCTCTGCCCCCACTGGTAATTCCACATCCGGCCTAGCCTGGCCCGCTAATATAATGTAACTGCTCGGGTCGTACATGAAACTTTCAAACCCCTCAGGCTCTGTATAATCATTCTGATCTACACCCGTAGTTAACCCACTTCTATCTTCGATAGCCACCACCATCTCAGGTTGGGTTTGGGAGATGTCCAATACGCACAAGTCAGTGCTGTCGGGAACGAACACCTCCGGCTTAGGTAGGTGAGAAGGGGTGATATATATACCAGGGTCGTATGACACAACCCTAGTTTGGATTAGATTGATGCGTTTGGGAGGTGGAGCTTGGTTATGTGGTGGGAGAGGGTTGGTTGTGACATTCGGTTTCTCCGGAGGCACTATCACCCTGTTGTCAATGAGATCCTGAATCTCATGACGCAATCGAAAGCACTGGTCGGTATCATGACCGTGCTGCTGGTGAAAGGCACAGTACTTGGCCGGGTTATGGGAAGCAGGGAGTTTATCTGGTAGTGGCCGCGGCTCTAGGGGTTTCAAGTGCCCTTTCTTGATCAAAACCCCCAGAGCTTTGGACAGGGGCATATATAGTGGAGTGAAGGTTCTTTGGCCTCGCGGTGAATACTTGGTTGTTTATGAGCTACTTTCGGACGCACCGGTGAATGGCGTAGCTGCAAGGGTTCTTGGGGTGGTGGTGGTGACCATTCCCACATCTGAAGATCTGCCAGCTGCAGCACTGCTTGTGCCTGCATTTGTACTGCGGTTGAATGCCCTCTTGGGCTGCTCTCTATCCTGGTCAATCAGACCCTGTTTCATAGCATCCTCGATCTGCACCCCTATCTCATGTAGGTCTGCAAAGGTGGGGAGAGGGAGAACGATCATCTTCTGCATAAGCTTGGGCTGGAGGTTACGCACAACCATCCGAATTTGATCCTTATCAACAGGCCTGATGGTTATCATGGAGGCCTTGGCCCTCCACCGAGTCACGAAATCGGAGAAGCTCTCCTTCGACTCCTGCCTAGTTGTCTCGAGATCACGGGTTGTAATCTCAATTTGTGTATTGTAGGAGTATTGGGCTATAAAGGCCTCGGCCATCTCCTCCCAACTCCTCTTGATGGAATCCTCCAATTTTGCATACCAAATGGCCGCTACACCTGATAGGGTCCGGCCAAACAAGGAAAGCTTCTGCAATCTGGAGAGGCCCATCGGCCTCAGTATGTCTGAAAAGAGCCGCAAATGCACCATAGGATCTCCAGACCCATCGAAACGATCTATGTGCGGCATTTTAAACCGGTCCGGCAGCGTCACGGCCGAGTCGGTATACCCATCCTCAATGTCCGGAATGGACTTCACACCTTGAGACTTCTTGAATAGCTTTTCAAGCTTGCTCACTTTTAACGCTGTGGGGTCCACCTCGAACTCAAAGGGAGAATCCGGTAGGTTGGTAGGTGTTTTGGATAGCTGGGGTAGGATTGGGGGCGGAGCCGGCCCTGTTGGAACGTCCGTGTCTTCCTGGACATTTGGTGTCTCCCCAGGTATTGGAACTCTTGGTGGGGGAGGAACTTGGTGTGAAGCAGATGCTCTGGTTTGCTGCTGTAACCTGGCGATTAACTCTGCCTGTTGGGCCATGACCTCGGCCTGTTGCTTGGCAAACTCCGCTTGACGGGCAGCGTCCTGCTGCATAGTTCTCATACTTTCTTGGAGCTGACGCATCATCTCCTCCATTCCTGCCATGTTATGCTGATCTAGCTGAATAACTGGTATATCTATCCCTGCAATGGAAACGGAGACCTCAGCCTGACTGTTCACTGGTGGGGTAGACCACTGATCTGACGACCGCTGTACCGATACACTACGCCTTTTTGACCTTCGTCTGGTAACTAGGGGTAAAGAAAGGAACACTGCTTGTCCGTCTATCAGATCCCTAGATTGATTAAGTCTACGACCTCTGACCCAGAGTGCTCGGGGGATATCTACCTGCTCGGATGCAATGGTGCTAAACTACCTTGCAAAAAGATAAATAAAGCATAATAAGGAAATAAAATGACCAGAAAAACGGACAGCATAACAGCTTAAATAAATACCACACATAGTTGGCATACACACGCTGAATGAACTGTTCTCAACCACTGATCACTGTTCTAAAAAATCATTGCCCTGAAACTGAATCTGATACCCACAGATATAACTGATTCTCAAAATACTGATGCCCGCAAGCCTGATACTCAGACTTGCAAATTGATACGTGCATTCCCTGTAGAGACACACTCCTAAAAGCACATAGCAAGTAAATGAGAACCAAAACACCCCTATGTTGGGGTAGGGTTTCCCTGTCCTATTTTATCAAGAGTTAGGGTTTCGCTACACACACAGCGGTTTCAAACAACCTATAATCGGGTAAGCAACCTGTCCTAACTTGGAATATTCACTATGGATTCCGAATATGCACTAAGTCGAATGGTAAAAAAAAGGTGCCCTGGTAAAAACTGAGGTTTGTGTTCCCTTCGTGGCAGAGCCCGCAACCGGTCAGCCTTATGGCACGCTTCTCAAAGCGAGCCTCCGGCAAACCGTTCAGGAATAGCATACAGCAAACACGGTGTCCTAGGCGCACCAATGCAAATGTAATGCAAAGAGACACATAAGTGTAGTCAAAACAAGATATCATGAGTTCGAGTCAAGTTCTCTAAATCCCCAACAGAGTCGCCAGAAACTGTAGACGCGCCCTTGGGCTTCATGCTACTACAGTTCGGACTCAAATATCACGGTTCTGAATCTAATCCTGCAAAGTGCAATGCGAGACCGATAAATCACCAAAGAGTCCAAATCCGGCAAATCGTTTTGGAAAACTGATTTTTAAGAAAGAAGTGCCAAACATGGACTGCTTTGCCAGATACAGAGTCGCCACTTAAATATTTTATTTTGGGGGAATTTAGGAAACCCTGACTTGTTGTCTAAGGCCACGTGTCCGTTATCACCAAAGTTGCCTCGGCTTGGAAACTTGGGTACGATTGGGGAAGGTCATCTATGAGCACCCCCACTCGCCCGATCAAAGATCGGCCTGTACTAAGCATGATATCTTGTTTTTGAAAATACATGCGTTCTTATTCCGGTTAATTAGCTAGAATTACTATGTGATGCGCACAACACACAAGTATAGACTAGATCGCCTAATTTGGAACAAAGCATCGCATATCCGTTTGTTTGGAAATAGTTTGAGATTTGCTACTCGCAAGTAGGCTAAAACACGGATTTCAATGAATTGGTCCAATTCAAGTAATCCAACCTTCACCCACAGGCATTCAGGCAGTTATATCACATAAGCAAATAGCCTCATGGCAAGCATGCTGTCATGGCAACACTCACACACATGCAAGATGCTAAAGCATAAACACTCACAGTGTACTCCGAGCAAAAATAAAGAATTAGTTAGTAATCAAATGCATGATCCTAGCTCATGTTAAGATGGCTAATGCAACACATGCAAAATGCAACTAGAAATAGGTTCGGCTATTCTAAAATGGCATGTGAGATGCAATACTTGATACATGTATTCAACTTGGAATTTGAAATACGATGCAATTAGTATGATGCGCCGAGCTTAGTGCATGCAATACTGATGAATGAATGCAAACATGCGAGCATAAGTATGCTAATCGAAACATACCCTAGAACTAACCATCGTAAGCGGTTAAGTAAAAGGGAGAAAGAAGTGGGGGTTGGAAGACATGCATTACACACACACGCTTATTACACAATTGCGCCCTCTCGACGGAGGGACCGAAAGAATAATACAAATTAACTAATTAACTAACTAACAAGCTAATTAATTAATTACACAACCAAATCGAAATAAATAACTATTCTAAGTTATTAAAACACTGAAATGGCCTCGGGACGAGGGATGAATGCATGCTCGAACGGCTTCGCTTAGAAATCCATCGCCATACTTCCTGTCGCCTCTGTTTGCACTGCTCTATACCTCTGGAAACTGTGCCAACTCCTGTGATACTTCTGAACTACCTTGTGGGCATGCTGAGAGGCCATCGGCCAAAAGATGAGGCCATCGGCCAAGGTAAAGGTTCCATCGACCAACAATAAGGCTCTTGGCCAACAATACTTAGCCGATTGGCACTACAGATAGCCAATCGGCCATCTTTTGCACGACCACCCTCCCTATCATGTCATGAACTCAAGGGAGTATAGTCTTCGACCCTCGGGCCACCAATCACGCATTTCAATGCATGATGGCCAAAGGAGCCAAGTGTGCAATTCAATATGGAATGAAATGCACAAAAACACATAAGGGGCCCCAACCTCTATCATGCTTGATCAAGAGGCAAGGGCATGCACACACAATGCAATGCAACCTAAGCATGCAAACAAGCATGCAAACAACTCAAGCATGATACAAATCTAATGCAACATGAGCATCCAAGCATACAATATGCAATAGGCATACAACCTAAATATGCAAACATGCATAGTATGCAACAACATGCAAAATGAAACAAGCATGCGATAACATGGTAAGATGGACTTAAACCAAAATGGGCAACTCTCAAACATGCCCAAATTAGTGGCCAAAGTGCTAAAACAAAGGCATGAAATACACATACAAACATGCATGCTAATTGGCCTAAAGACTAAGACATAAAAGGGCAACTCTTAAGCACACTTAAAAGAGACAAATATGGACATGTGACAAATATGTTAAGCTTTGAAATTACGCAAGGGATGATGCCAAATCAACCAAATAATCATAAGCATAGCGTACATGAGGCTTAAAGCTTAAGACTAGTAAAGGGACTTGAGCCAAAGCTATACAAAACAAGGAGCATATGACAAGTATAACCCACAACAGTCCCAAGGCATGCCAAAGTGAGCCTAAAACATGTATTGAATGAGACCAAAACATGCTAGAAAGGTAAGCACTAAACATGAAGCATGCAAAGCTACAAAAGAGGTGTTACACTACACCTATCCAAACCAAACATGGCATGACTCAAGCCAATAAAATCAGAGTTATGGCATGTCAAAGTAAGCCCAAAAACCTACTTAGATGGCATCCAAATGACCTAAGCATGGAAGCATGCACAATGCTCCAATCATGAGGCACAAAACATCAACTCTTTAAAACATTAAAGGAGTGACAAATGCAAGTATATGAGCATACTATATGGACTGAAATAACATAACAAGTGATGCCAAATCACTGAAATGAGCCAAGCAAAGCATGCTAGTGACTTGGGCACTTAAAGCTAACAAGCTAGAATGCATGGTGGCTATACAAAGCATGGCATACATGGTTAAAAGAACTCAAATCAGAGCTTAAGCATGCTATAACAAGGCTAAAAGCTTCATGGAGTTGAGCCAAAATCATGCTAAAATGACGGCTTAAAGCACAAAGCATGTTAAGGCAAAAGAGAGAATTGCAAGGCAAGTACACAAAGCATACATGGTCTATCCAAACCAAGTCAAAATAGTGCTATATCATGGCAAAACAAAGCCTAATATATACTGAAATGGAGCTAAAACAAGCTAAGCATACAAGCTACCAACACAAGCCATTTATGTAAGCATTCAAGACAACAAGGAGAAGGGATGACCCTCTCCTTTTTGAGACCTTAAAACACCATCCCCACCACTGAAATCCAGAGGGATTTCAATGGTGAGAAGGCCAAAACAAGGTGATCTCAAAGTTTAAAAATAAAGCACAGGAACAAGGCCAAACAAGGCCTAAGAGGGGGTAAACAACCCCAAACACAAAAATGACCTTAATCAAAGATCTAAAGCATGCAAAAACAGAACTTATTGTAGTTTATAGTTAAGCTTAAAAAAATAAGCAAGAAGGGCTAAAAGCTTAAGTCAAAATGGGGTATTTAAAGCAAGAATGCTCACCCTTGAAGAACACCTTCAAGAACACCACTCCAGCTACTTTCTCTGATCAAAATCAGTCCAAGAACTCTGAAATCAACCTCAAAGGACCTCAGCTCCAAGAGGATGGTGTTCTAGTGTGTGTTTGTGTACAATAGTAAGACAATACTACACTTTTGAATACAAAACAAGATCAAACAAGGTGAGATAGATACAAAACTAAATCTATCACTCTAACCTAATTTTTCTGAACCCTTGAGGAGGGAGGGGGAGCTCCCTTCTTATAGGAATTCAATTCCAAGGCTTCTAGGAGAAGCTAAGCAAAGGGTGCAAATCCCTCTATACACGTGTATGGAGGGGGTCAATTGTGCATGCCAGCTGTGCCAGCTGGCATAAAATATCTGCATAAAGCAGATGAACAGGGCTCGGCTAGAAAACATGGCCGATCGACCAACATAAGTGCCGATCGACCAAAAAGAGTGCTGATCGGCCAAAACTTTTGGCCGATGGCAAGAAAACAAGGCCGATGGCTTCAAGCCTTGGCTGATGGGTTTAGGGGATGGCAAACAAGCCACCCTCTTCCCTCAAAAGTAAAAACACAAGTGCTTGGTCCACAACCAAGCACAAAACAGACAAGTTGAGAGATCTTGAGGCAAGACGTGCGACCGAGACCTTCGAGAACTCAAAACGAACACAGGCATAGATGATCATCGAGTGTTCAAACGATGACATCCAAGTCTTGAGGATGGTAAAAAATGGGGTGTCTACAAGTACCACAACAAGACTACCTAATATACCTCTCACACCTAACACCGAGAAGTGAAAGGAGGATCAAACGGTACAATAGTAGTCCAGATCCAAGGGTTGTGTTCCCATCGTGGCAGAGCCCGTGACCAGTCAGCCTTTTGGCAAGCCTTTTGGGCGAACTCCTAGCAAACCGTCCAGGAATAACAGATGGGAAACATAGTGACTTAAGCACACCAATGCAAATGCAATGCAAATAAACATGTAAGTGTAGATAAAAGTTCATATCATGAATTTCAAGTCAAGTTCTCTAAATTCCCCAGCAGTGTCGCCAGAAACTGTAGCTCGACTTTTCCGCGGCCCCTTTCAGAAGGCGAAATAAGCCCTACAGTTCGGACTCCTGCAGTTCTGAATTCCCCAGCATGCGGTCTAAGCACGTATTCAAAGAAGTATTTAAACTAACAATGCAGTTAGAATGATGAACCGAGCCTCGGTGCATGCAATACAAATGGATGCAAACATGGATTATGCTAAACAAAATATGATGTCCCTAAACTAACCATCATAAGCTAGTAAATAAAAGGGAGAAAGACGTGGGGTTGGAAGACATACACATTGTTACAACATTTCGCTCTCATGAAGAAGAGACCAAATGAACTAACTAGCTGACTAGATAATTAAGCTAAGCTAAGCTATGCTAATTATTACAAACCAAAATGAAATTAGCTAAACTACTTAACTAATTATTACAGCACCATATGAATTAACTAACTATTCTAGTTAACTAAAATATTTACAACATCACAACTAGTTAACTACTTTAACTAATTAAATAATTACAACACAAGTGCAATTAAAAGAAGTAAGTAAGCTAAACAATTAAATATTAAGCTAACTACTCCGCCTTGCGCATACTCGGTTTCCACCCGAAAAGCCACTGTTTTGCTTTCGAAGAGACTCTGTTGCACAATAGAACACATACACCTTTGCCCACTTTCAGAATAACTCTGTTTTGCCTCAAAGACACACTGCTGAATTTTGCATCAGTGGTCAGCCGACCAGTGATGAGGACTGCCGGCCACCAGTGATGGCCGGCCGGCCATGGAAAGTGGCCTACCGGGCACTACTGCCCAGTTCATTTTGCTGCAACAGAGGACAAACAGAGCATGCACAGGGTATTTTCAAGGGTTTGTTTGCACAACTCACCCCTCATTTTCATGAGCAAATCAAAGGAGTAGTGAACTTAAGTCACAAACCACCGACTCAAGCAATTTCATTGTGTGATGGCTTGTGAACCCAAGTGTGCAAGTTCAATAAATGCAATAAAATAAGACTTTAAACCTCCTCCTTTTCTTGAAAGATCAAGGGAAGTGGTGACCTTGGAAACTTGAATCATTTCATCACTAATGAGTATGAAATGGCCCAAGCTTCCATGTATTCAATTAACGTCCGATTGAACACAACCAAGTTATTATCTTGAACCATTTTAATTCCAAGTTTTAATTACTCCATTTTAAATTACCAACCATCCTTTAATTCATTAAGTCCAATGGTGAGTTTAAGTCCTCTAAATAGAAAGAAGGCTCAAACCAAGTGTTGTCTTAGGCATGAAAGAGACATCATACCGTTGGTAATGAACCCCAAAGGGATTAAACCATTAAGCATGACATCTCAATCTCATGCTTTCAACAAACAAGTTGTTTGAACCACTTTGAAAGAAAAAAAAAAAGCCAAGAAAGGAGGGAGGTTGCAGAGATTATTAGTGCTAAAAATGAGTGAGAAAAGCATAAATAAATGTTATCAACTTAAATAAGATTGTGTCTAAGGCCTAAAAAACTAAACTCATGAGGACAATTACACTATAAGCATGCAAAACAAAGCTCAGATGCAACTATCAACCAAAAAAAGTGCTACAACAGGTCTAATACAGTCCTAAAACATGCTGGAATTAAACTATAAATAGCTAGATTAAAATGCTAAAACATGGCACAAACTAGGCTAGTAAACAAGACACAAAGAGGGAAGGCTAACCCCTCCAAATTTGGACTTCAAAACATGATTTTTGACACTGAAAAAGCTCTAAAAATCAGTGTTTAAAAGCTTAGAAAAAGATAGTAAGAGGATGGGAAATACAAGGGGAAAGGCCTTCAAAGCAAGGTACAGAGAATAGTGGAACACCTCTCAACCTTCAATGGCCTTAAAACCCAAGTTTCAGCCCAAAAAATACATAAGTTTTATAGTCCAAAAACAATTGGAAAATTGCAAGAAAAAGAGTAGAGAAAGCAAGCAAATAGTCAAAGCCTTATACCTCTTGAAGAACATAAGCAATTCAGGCAACAAAACCAAGACAACACACCCTTCAAGAGCTCAAACTAAGCTCAAAAGTACCTCAGCTCAAAGATGAGAAGATTTGGTTAAAGGTGTATAGGCAAAGGCTAAGGATTTGTAGGCAAAAGTGTAGAGATTTGCTAGGAAGAGAGAGAATTGTAGAGAGAGAGAGGAAAAATTTTGTTCTAAAATGTTTCTAACCTTAAAACATGAGAGGGAGGCCTCTTATTTGTAGAAAACATGAATTCTCCTCAAGAATATCCAGCCCTACATGTGGGTGAAGATGTATGCATCTGTGCAAATAGCTGGCACAGCTGTCACAAAATATCTGCAAAAGAAATTGGTGGCCGGCAGACCACATCACTGGTCGGCAACCAAATAGTGATAGCTGGCAGCCCAAAAAGCCACCAGAAGTTGTAGGCTTGAAGAGCCAAGGCTTGGTCCAAGAATAAGGCAACAGGGGTGCAGGGTTTGAAAGGCTCGAAGCTGTGGCATTCCACTAAGGATTTCGAGCACTTGGCAAGCACATAAACTCATCATCGGGCCTGCATGCAATGATGTCCAAGTTATAAGGGCCGTCAATAATGGGGTGTCTACAGCAACAAAAGATGTTGTTCTACTTGACCACACTAAACCTTGCAAAGGTTTTGAGCGAGGATTCTCCAACCGTGGTTAAGAATGAGCCAGACTGGCAGAAGGTCATGGCACTTTACACATGGAAGCAGACAGACTATCTTTACCAAAACTATGTGTTTAATAACTTGGTAGACTCACTCTACAGTGCGTTTTGTGCCAAGAGCTTAGCAAAAGAGTTATGGGAATCTCTGGATAAAAAGTACAAGACTAAGGATGTCAGGGAAAAAAAAATTATGGTTGGCCGGTTCTTGGACTTTAAAATGGTAGATTCAAAAACTGTGATAAGCCAAGTCCAGGAGTTCCAAGTGATCTTGCATGAAATTCATGTTGAGGAGATGCCTTTGAACGAGTCATTCTAAGCTACTGTGATCATTGAGAAACTTCCCAATGGTTGAAAGGACTTCAAGAACTATTTGAAGCACAAGCACAAGGAAATGTCAGTTGAAGACCTGATTGTTTGACTCCGAATTGATGAGGATAATAGAAAGAAATGAGGGAGTACCTCCTCAGTGAAGACCAATGTCATTGAGCATGGCAGATCTTCAGGGGTGAGGAAGAAGCCCCCTGTGAGCAAGGGCTCAAAGTTGGGGCCAAGGGGTGGTGTTGGAAGGAAGCCGCTATACAAGTCGCAGGAAGCTAGTTATCGGTTCTTAGGGAAGTGTTACAACTGTGGTAGCGAGGGGCATCAGGCTAGTGACTGTTGCAAGCAGAAGAAGCCATACAAGACCAAACCTCGTGCTCACATGGTAGTTATGCAAGAACACTCCCATGATGAGGATGACATACACTTGTCTACCATTGTCTCTGAGGTGAATATGGTGGGTTCAAACCCAGGAGAATGGTGGATTAATACTGGGGCTACTCGCCATATCTGCTCTGAGAAGAAGTTGTTTACGTGAAATTCTGCTACCTTAATTGTTGAGGGGAAAGAAAAGGTGGTCTTGGAGTTGACCTCAAGAAAGGAGCTGACCTTGAATGAAGTCCTGTATGTTCTGGACATTCGTAAGAATCTTGTCTCAGGGTCTCTTCTCAACAAACATGGTTTTGCATGGTCTTTGAGTCTGACAAGGTCGTTCTGACCAAGAGCGGAGTGTATGTAGGTAAAAGATATATGTTGGAGGGTATGTTCTAACGCCCCCAAAAATACACAATAGATACAACCCAAAACATATATTAATAATCGCATGAAAATAATCCTTTCATTACATGAAGTTAATGATACAAAAAAGTTTGACAGAAGTAGATGCCCTATTGGGTTACACCTTTCCAAGTCTTGACTTGGTTACAACAAAAAGAGATTCGTTCAATACAAATTTAGCCCTAGCCTATACAAAATAAACAAAACATGAAGCTCTTGCTTCCCAAAGGTTCCTCCAATGCTATTGTCTTTGTGGAGGCATGCCTTCATTACCTAAAAATGTTATTCCCAAATAGGGTGAGCCACAGCCCAGTAGAAATCATCTAACATAGTATATGAAATTTGGCAAAGGTATAAGTACAAGTGCATAAACAGTTCTTGTGATAAAACTTTTCACAAATGTATATACTCATAAGATCTCAATTTAAGTCTTAATCAATTTTCTTTCAATTCTCATTTCAATCACTTATCTTTCTCAATTCATAAGTCAATTTCATTATTTCTCAACAACCGAACTGATACTACAACTCAATTACTTTCAATTCACACAACACATATGCATAAACACTTCAAACTTCCATTTCACGGATATTTCGTTCGCGGGCAACCGTCAAACGGGACCCATGTAAACGTAGGCTATACAAGCACTACAATTGTCATTTTATGGATATTTCGTCCGCGGGCAGCCGTCAAACGGGACCCATGTAAACGTAGGCTATACAAGCACTACAATTGTCATTTTATGGATATTTCGTCCGCGGGCAGCCGTCAAACAGGACCCATGTAAACGTAGGCTATACAAGCACTACAATTGCCATTTTACGGATATTTCGTCCGTAGGCTAGGCGCCCATGTATAATTTCGAGACTTTCACCCAGGACACTCCGGCCACCTAAATTATGATGGAGTCCATCCCCTTTCTCCACCCAAACAAACATCTATACATGTGCAATGTATTTAAACATATAATCAAATATGGAGCACATCTCATTTCCACTCCCAAACAAACATACATATACAATGTATATAAACACGGTCATATTCAATGACAACCATCAAAAGATTAGTTCCAATTCACCTAATTCACATGCAATTTCTACAACAATTGAAGCTATCCTCCACCAATAGCCCAATACAATTATCTTTAGACAGATATTCAATCCCAAACAGATAGTTTATTCAAAACTTCCAAAAGAATGAGTTAGTACATAACCAATTCCACCATTCCTATCAATACCCTCTCAATTTCACATTTTCAATGTCAATTCCAATTATTTGTACAAAATAATAGTTTGATCCAATTAGGGCAATTTCTCCATTTTCCCAAATATTAGCCAAGTGCCAAAATCATCAAAATTAGACATAACACAACATCATTTTCAAACCGTACAAGCATTTATTTCACCTTCACCCAAAACCCCTTTTTTCATTTTATGTCCAAACCCTAGGTTGGTTTAAAACATTCCCACATCACACCATGGTTGAACAAAAGACAAATAACTAAGCTAAATATCATATGAAGGTGTAGAAAAATCCCTACCTCAAAGAGAAGACCAAGCAAAGCAAGAGTGGAACCCCAAGAATGCCGAAACCCACTTCTATTCGGTTCAAAATGAAGATCTTGATGAGCTCTACCTTTTTCTCAAAAGCACTAGGGTGAAAAGATCAATGGATCTAGATGAAATCTAAGAGAGAATGTGAGTTTTAGAGAGAGAATATGTAGATCTAGGTTTTTAGGAAGTTTTAGAGAGAGAGAGAAAAGAAAAAGTGATTCAAAATGTCATCTTCTTATACACGCAGTCTGCTCGAGCGTAGAAAACCCCACTCGAGCGTCAGACACAAAGCTCCGCTTGACCTTGAAAAGTGGCGCTCGAGCATAAGATACGCACTTCCAGAAGTTTTGCAGACAAAGGGCCTCGCTCGAGCGTGAGACTAGATGCTCGAGCGTCCAATGCACACTTCCAACATTTGCAGACTTGCAAAAAGAAATACTGAGAGTTGACGAACCCCGCTCGAGAGCAAGAATGGCCGCTCAAGTGGAGGAGCAAAATTTGTGAAGCCCGCTCGAGCGTAAGAGCTAAAAACTGGGCAACAAAGGTTTGAAAAAACAAGCAACCAACCTATCCCAAATGCACAACTACAACCCGATAACCAAAATAAAAGGAAAGACATGAGAAAGAGATAAGAATAACTATTCAAAACCATACCAACTCGAGTCCGGAATACAATAAGTAATGGGTCAAAACCGGAATCGTTATATGTTCAAACTCAATGTAATGACTGTTATTCCAAAGATGAATAAAACTGCATCTTCTTCTGCTTACATGCTTGAGTCTTCCAATTTGTGGCATGGTAGACTAGGACATGTGAACTTTGAATCTTTACATAGATTAATCAAGTTAGATCACATACTATCTTTTAAGATTAATCCAAAACACAAGTGTGGAACTTGTATTGAAGCGAAGTTGACAAGATCTTTGTTTCATTCTATTGAAAGAAGTGCAGAGCCGTTGGACTTAGTGCATAGTGATGTGTGTGACTTAAAGTTTATACAATTACGTGGTGGCAATAAGTACTTCATCACTTTTGTTTATGATTGCACCAAGTATTGTTATGTCTATTTGCTCAAAAGCAAAGATGAGGCTATTGACATATTTGTTCTTTATAAGAATGAAGTTGAGAATCAATTAGGCCGCAAGATTAAGGCTTTAAGAAGTGATCGTGGTGGTGTGTATGAATCACTGCTTATTGAGATTTGTGCTCAATCCGGGATTACCACCAAACCACGACGCCTTATTCTCCTTAGTCAAATGGGATTGCTGAGCGAAAGAATAGGACGCTAAAGGAAATGATGAATGCAATGTTGATAAGTTCTAGATTGCCACAGAACATGTAGGGGGAAGCAATTCTCTCCACGAATTACATTCTAAATAAAGTACCTTGGAAGAAGGTGGGCAAGACCTCGTATGAGTTATGGAAAGGCGTTAAGCCTTCTTCTAAATTCTTACGAATGTGGGGGTGTCCTGCAAAAGTGGCTATACCTACACCCAAACGGGTTAGGATAGGCCCGAAATATGTGGATTGTATATTCATTGGTTATGCACATAATAGTAGTGCATATCGGTTTCTTGTACATAAGTTTGAAATTTCAAACATACGCAGGAATACCATCATGGAGTCAAGGAATGCATATTTCTTTGAAGACATTTTTCCTTGCCGAACCCAAGAAGGGGTTCCAAGGTCTTTGGAGCAATTTGATGAGCTTGCTAGTGATGATGATCATTTTGATGATCAAGATCAAGGTGATAATCAAATTGAGGTTTTAAATGAGCCTAGAAGGAGTAAAAGGCTAGAATGTCCAAGTCTTTTGGTCCAGACTTCTTAACTTATATGGTTGAGAATGAACCTCAAACTTTCAACGAAGCTATGACTTCTCCTGAGAGTCCTTTGTGGAACGAAGTGATCAAAAGTGAAATTGACTCCATCTTACAGAACCACACTTGGGAGTTTGTGGATTACCTCAAGGTAGTAAGCCTTTAGGCGACAAGTGGATTTTTAAAAGAAAGATGAAGGCCGATGGGTGAATTGATAAGTATAAGACTAGGCTCGTTTGAAAGGGTACAGGTAACAAGAAGGCCTGGATTACTTTGATACGTACTCACTTGTAACTAGGATAACATCCATTCGCATGGTGATTACGATAGTAGCTTTGCGCAATCTGGAGATACACTAGATAGATGTAAAGACAGCTTTCTTAAATGGGGATTTGAATGAAGAAATCTACATGGAACAACCTGAAGGGTTTTCAGCTCCAGGGCAAAGCAAGAAAGTCTGTAAACTTGTCAAATCATTGTATGGTTTGAAGCAAGCGCCTAAACGATGGCATGAGAAGTTTGACAACGTAATGTTGTCAAGTGGGTTTAGAATCAACGAATGTGACAATTGTGTTTATGTCAAAGACATTGACAGAGGTTATGTCATTTTGTGTCTGTATGTTGATGATATGCTCATTATAGGTAGTAATTATGAAATGATCAAAACTACGAAGAAGTTTTTAAACTCTAAGTTTGACATGAAGGATATGGACGTTGCAAATGTTATTCTGGGAATTAAGATTACCAGAACATCTGGCGGAATTGTACTTTCTCAGTCTCATTATGTTGATAAGATACTTGAGAAGTTTCATGGATCAGATACGAGTGTGTCACCGACACCTGTAGACTTAAGTATACATTTTACCAAGAATAATAAAGAGAGTGTCTCTCAATTAGAATATTCTCAGGTAATTAGAAGTTTGATGTATCTGATGAGTTGTACTAGGTCAGATATAGCCTACTCAGTTAGCAGGCTTAGTAGATACACGAGTAATCCTGATGCTACTCATTGGAAGGGCATTGTGCGGGGGTTAAGGTATTTACGCTACACTCGGGATTATAGGCTGCATTATACTCAATATCCAATGGTGCTAGAAGGCTATAGTGACACGAATTGGATATCAGATAGAAAGGACTCAAAGTCCACTAGTGGATGTATTAACTCTTAGTGGGGAAGCCATGTCTTGGAAATCTTCCAAGCAAACATGTATATCTAGATCAACGATGGAATCAGAGTTTATTGCTTTAGATAAAGCAACAGAAGAAGATGAATGGCGTCGCCATTTCATTGAAGATATCCCAAGTTGGTCTAAACTTGTACCAGCTATTTCTATTCATTGTGATAGTCAATCTACAATTGGTAGGGCACAAAGTAATATATATAATGGAAAGTCTAGACATATCTATCGTAGATATAATTCCATACGACAACTACTCTCGAATGGAGTTGTCTCTATAGACTATGTAAAGTCTAAGGAAAACAGTGTAGATTTGCTAACCAAAGGGTTAAATCGAGTGTTAGTCGAGACGTCGTCAAAAGGAATGGGGCTAAGGCCTTTGGAAGTTACCGAAATGGAAAACCATCCTAGTTGACTGGAGATCCCAAGATCTAGGTTCAATGGGACAACCTAATTGCGTGTAACAATGGTATGTCACTGTGGCGGTAAAACCCTCTAGTCATTCCTTTAAATAGTGATACCAGCAAGGGTGAAGGTTAAGCAAAGCTTTTAATGACTCTTATGTGTTGAGGATTCAAACAGGCTATAGTAGGATACTTTGAAGAGTCACATATGTGAGTGTGAAGTGGGGCCGCTTCTAGAAGAATTGGGAAGGCCAAAATTCTTTGAAACCACTTGCTGAACCAGACTAGTGCTCACGGCCATACAGGGCACACCTGTCACGACCCAAACCTGCCCCTACGGTTTAGCATCATAACCGGCCAGTAATCCTTGGATTATCAAAGGCCTCTAAACAGAATTACAAAGTATAAGGGGCTGCAGAAGCAAATATATAAAACTTACATATTCCATCGAGTTGTGCAGACATACATGGGACAAATAATTTTAAACTTTAAAAACACACTTGTGACATCGTAAAAAGACATTAGTCATACATCATTTCCATAGACAGATGAAACAAAAGTGGGACTTAGCCCAATGTATTATACCAAAAGAAAATAGGTCTTAAAAGCTTAAACCACAAAAACTTGATTTCTCAAAGGGAACCTCCTCGGGAGGCATAGTGGTTGGTTGACAAAACAGAGACTCCAGGTTATTAATTCTGAACCTGGTCACGCACCTGGTCTCCTACATACATAATATAAATAGTGAGCAAAGCCTAGTGAATAATAACAAAGTAAAGGTTTTAATGAATGATGTCCACTCTCGTATCATATCAATTAGAAAGATAAGCATAGTCATATAAAAAACAGAGCCATATTCTTATTCGTATTCAAATCAGGTATGGTGCATCCATTAGCATTAACATATCATGTTTGGTCAAGCATGTCAAGTTCCATAACGGAACCTCTGGTACCAGGTAACATATCTCATACATGGGCCACGGTATTATTCCTGTGATAACCCTAGTCCGTACTATGCTAGTTAATCTTAATTATGATTGTGATTATGTGTTTGATATGATTTTTTAGTGCCATTTATATGAATATATATGGTTTTGAATTTCTATCTGTTCACCATAGGAAAATCTGTCTAATTTTCTGCTTTAGAATTTAAATTGAAGGCCTTATCGGCTATAGAAACTGAAATTGACTACGCCATTATGATTGGCGTAATTTTTAGAGCCTATGGTGAAATTTAATTAGAAATTTATTTGGATCAAAATAACTAGATTCAGAACGATTAATTAAGCTCAATTACTTAGCCTTAATCAATTTGATTAAGAGAGCCTATAAATAGGCCTCTATACACTCAACTCCTCCCCTTTGAATTCATTTTGCTGAGATTACACTCTAGAGAGAGTGTGTGTGTGCCGGATAGAGAGAGAGAGGGAGCTCAAGTTGAAGAATTAATCTAGAAGCTTGAAGATCTTGAAGATCAACTCAAGAATTAACTAGAATTTTTGAAGATTAGGATTTCTAGGTGAGTAATTTATGAGTTGAGTTTGTGATTTTGTGAATTCAAGGTTAAATGGTAATCAAGAACATGAATGGTGTGGATCATGATGAAATTGAAGTTTATATGCAGATGCATACATAGAATTTCCATGAAATTGCATAATTAAGCATGTAACAATTTGAATATGAGAAATTGCGTGTTGAATCATACATGCAAGCATGGTTTTGTTGAGTTTCATGAGTATAAACATGATTTATGCCATTTGAAATGGTATTAAAGTCTATGGTACACATGCATGTGTAATCCATGGAGTTTATGGAGTTTGATCATATGTATATTGAAGTTTAATTATGATTAATTTGAGAATTTGATCATGGTTCTGAATAATTGGTCTCGAATTTCTTATACTCTTATGTTATGTGATCATTTCCCACGTTTTTGGTGCTTAAATTCGAGCTTTGGAACCTTTGAATGTTGAATTTGAGCTTCAAGAACAATTCTGGAAAACCCAAAATTCAACATGTCCGCTCAAGTGGGGTACTGGCCGCTCGAGCGTGAAATGCTAGCTCTCAATAGTTTTGCAGATAATGTCGTCCGCTCGAGCATCCAAGGCATATATTTGACCCTCAGCTCGAGCGTCTGAATTAGCGCTCGAGCGTGAATATGAGGCAACTAGTACTTTTGCAAACCATAGGGGTTCGCTCGAGCAGCGGAATCCACACTCGAGCAGGGGGGGCCCTTGTTTCAGAAATTTTGTAAAGGTGTTCTGTGTTTCATTTTCCGTTCTCTTTCACTTCCAAGCACTCTTAGGCATATATTGAACATTATGAATCAATTAAAAGAATAAGAAAGAAGCCTAAGAGGGATATATAGATTAAGAGCGGATTGAATCAATTGTGACCCATATGTGTTATGTAATGTGTAGGGTCAAGCTCCAGGGCAAATCCATCGGCAGAACACTGTGAGTAATATCTTAGTAAGATATTTGAAGTATGTTATTTGTCCAATTGCTTATTTCCATATCAGTCTTATAAGTTTGTTAAATAGAATTGTGGACAAGTATTTGTTATGCCATATGATTAGGTCAAAGGCCGTCGGACACCGTTTGATATGAATGATTGGGCCAAAGGCCGTCAGACACCGTTTGATATGAATGTTTGGGCCAAAGGCTGTTTGACATAAATGATTGGCCCAAAGGCCGTCGGACACCGTTTGACATAAATGATTGGGCCAAAGGTCGTTGGACATCAATGATTTGGGCTTGAGGCCATTTGTTAAGGAACGAAGTGGACCAGAGGCCGTTTGATATGTTTGGGCTTGAATCACCTAATGTACTAAATAATGCATTAAATAGAATTCTAAATGGGCCCAAGGCCGTTTGATATATGTGAATCTCATTCGTGTACCTTCTTTATTTGATATTATTCACTGGGCTTTCGCTCATGCTCATTCATATGTATGTAGGTGAGCCAAGAGATGTCCAAACCCAGCCTCGATGAAATATGCGAAAAATAGTCAAGGTTTTGAAGAGTCATCCCAAACGTCTCACGCACGAGACTCGTCTTCGCCCCTTTTGTTCTTTTGTTATAATTTCGCTATGATGGCAAAAACGTTGGATCACCTTTGTATATAAACTTTGGGTTTGACTAACTTAGACTTGAATGATCCTGTATGTACAGAACTTTGTGTTATTATTCCTTTGATGTGAGTTATTAACATATATATATATGGATTGTTATGATGTGCCATGTAAGCACAGCTCTATGGACAAAAGTTTTAAATTTACTTCCGTTTTAGCCCCTTAACTCTGTTCAATTACGTTCTAATTGGTTAGAGGTCGTAGGTAATCTCCTGATTACTGGCCGGTTATGACTTTAACCCATGGGGGCGGGTTCGGGTCATGACAATTCCCCTGGGCAAAGGCCTGGCCACGGTATTATTCCCCCGGGCGAGGGCCTCATGACCATAAGCCACAATACTGTTTCCCCTAGGCGATGGCCTCTGCTAAGAATACCACATAGACATTTCAAAGAAGTGGTTCATCATTCACGTAATCACAACATATCCTTTTGTATCATTCAAAAATAGTTCATAACATATCATAATATTCAAAAAGTACTTCATATCAAACATAACTTTACTAAGTTGTTACTCATAGATTGTTGCACAAACAGCTTGATAGCAACCAATGAATCAAGAGCTTACGATGCGTGACCTACACAAACATAATAGATACACAAACTGAAACACACACTCGAATCGTACTTAACTCATTTCATTTCATTTCATTCCTCATGTGTTTCTAAGTCTTATCCTCATTATTATGTCTTAATCTTGGCTTAGAAATGCCTAGGATACAATGAGGATGCTAAAATGCATTTGGAAACTCTTAGGCATATATGTTGAAAATAGGGTCCTTGCTCAAGCGGAGGCTCCAAAATGTGAGAGGTCGCTCGAGCGCAACTTCGGTCGCTTGAGCGGTTTGCAAACTTTGCAAAAGTACTAGTTGCTTGATTTTTTCGCTTGACACACGCTCGACGGTCGCTCGAGCATGAGACTGAGGTCTTCGCTCGAACGCAACTCTTGTCGCTCGAGCGGTTTGCAAAATGTGTCAACTTCTAGGAGCAACCAATTTATGCTCGAGCCAACTTTTTGTCGCTCGAGCAGAGGTGCAAAAACAAAGGTAGTTGCTCGAGCGTAAGATCTGTCGCTCAAGCGGTTAGGTCAAATTCTGAAATTTCTAGATTCACCTCCAAGCTTCAAAACCCAACTTTAACTTTTCAAAACACATCTTTTTGAGCCCAAAGTTGAGAAAGCATATGTAAACTTATAAAACTTCATGAATTGAAAACAATTTCGCAAAATCAAGGCCCAAAAGCTTGTCAATTGTTCAAAATTAAACTTGAAACTTTGAAAACAACACATGGACTTACATGCAAGCACTTTCTTGACTTCAAATCTTCCAAAACATGATTAACTAAGGCAAATTGATGGAAATCATGATGAAATTGCAAAACTATGGTAGATTTAGTACATGCATGTGAGAATCCTTAACAATTAAACTCAAAATGGAAGAAAATATGCATGCATGCATGGTATGAGTTACAATTCTCCAATTCTAGTTTAATCCTCATGTCAATCTACCTCTTTCACTTGAATTCTTGCATGAATTAACTCAATCACACAACTAAGGGTTTGATTTCTTACCTTAGGTGTTCAATTATGATTTAGGTAGCTAATTGGTTGAGGTTCCAAGCCAATTCTTCCAAATCTTTCTCAATTGCTCTAGTTGAGTTCAAATCTCTTTTCTTCCTTCTCCCTCACACGTTTGGAGCTCAAGTAAAATGACATGAGAGTGTAAGGTGTATCCTAGAACTTGAATTAAAGATAACTAATTGGGATCATTTTATTCTAATTATTTGATTCTGAATCGAATTTCAATTGAACCTACCATAAAATTCTAAAAATTCTAACTAACGCAGAAACTAGGTCAATTTCGTGATCAGATGTCGATAAGGCCTTTAATTCACAAAATATAATAGAATCTCAAACAGATATTCCTATGATAAATAGATAGAAACACAAATAATGCAACACACATGCAATTAATTCATAATTTCATCTTAATTACTCATTAGATATAATTAATTCATGGATTATCGGCTAATCACAGGTTGGGGTTGTTACAGTATTTCCCCATTTTTCGAGTTTGGTCCTCCAAACTCGAATTACCTTCGTTTTGGAAGAATATCGGGTCCAAAGGGAATAAATCAGGGTATCTCTTTATCATGTCTTCTTCTGTCTCCCATGTTGCATATGTCCAGCGGCTCCTCTATTTCTATTCTGATATTGGAAGCGGCTGAAGTAATCCAGTGGGTCGTTGATGTTCAACTTTAACTTGTTGGCAATATAAGCACTTAGCCACAAAATTAGCAATGCTTTTTTTCATTCCCAACTACCAGAAATTTTGTTTCAAGTCATGATACATCTTTGCATTCCCCTGATGCATAGCAAATTTAGAATTGTGGACTTCCTTCATAACTGTTTCCTTAAGTCAGAACAATTTGGTACATGTGGAGAAGTGGTTTGGAAATACTCTCTAGATCCTGTAGGACACTCTTGATCCTCAGCTAGTCACCTGAAAAGAAATGAACGCTCTGGTCGGGGGTGCTGGAATTAGCACTCCGACGGATAAGTCAGTGTATACTCTCTGGGTTGCTTATACCTCAAGTTAATCTTACTTTTTCTTACATACCTTTTCTTAGCTGATGCTCTTCTTATTTATAGTCGTCATTGATGTTGATGGTTGGGCCCACCATTCGTCCAATGAATGATTGCTCATTTGGCTACCTGTTCGTACTCGGCCCGGTTTACAGCCGATTCTTCAGCTGATCTGGTTATTCGGCCTCTGTCCCTCTGGGATAGAGCCGTATAATACATAACTTGATTTCTTTCTTTATGTTATTCGGCTTCCCTACGTAATAAATATATTCGGCCACCACAATTGCCCCCCAAACATCCTATTAATGTCAGTTAGTCGACATGTTTGGTCTTGGACTTAGAGGGTTAGAAAATACGGCGGTTTCCCATATTCCAATGCAAGTGTCAGAACGCCTACTCTTTTTAGGCATTATTACAATCTCCCGCCCCTTCGTACACTTCATTCATTTAATATGATTTGAAACCGTGTTGTCTTTTTGTTTGTATGTTTTTTTCGAATGCACAAGGTTTCTCGTTGCCTGTCAGTTCACCTCCCTCACTTCACGCCCTATGCAACTTCTTTCCATTTTTCATTGTCCTCCTCATTTCTAGTAAGTTTTTTCTCTCTTCCATTTCAACTCCCTTTTCCTTGTTTGTTTGCTGTGTAGAGTGTCCGTTTTACCTACTATGATGGCAAAACATTTGAGAGCCCTTCTTTCTGTGGATCGAGTCTCTGGTTTCCGTCACCATTTTTCTATCCCTGATGACGTCCATCTGTCACTCTTGGAAAAGAACGTGATTGACACGGAGAGGATTGATGAGAGTACAATCGTTTTTTCTCTTCTGTCAATCGCTGAGGGCGGAGTTCGTTTTCCCCTTCATCCACTTTTGAGGGCTATCCTTCGCTATTGGGGTTTAATCCCTTCTCAGCCAAACGTAAATTTTTACCGAATAATAATGGAAATTGTAGAACTAAACCGACGCCTTAGGCTTAACCTTGGAGTCCCTGACATTCAGCATTGTTATGCCTTGGCCAAATCCTTTGGCAAGCAGGGGCGGTACTTCCTCAGGGCCAAAGACACCGACCATCATTTGGTGACTATGCTTGCCAGCTCTGGCAAGCATGTTGATGATGTCATGGTCATTGTCCGTGGCAACTGGGAATTCGGCGAGGGCGAAGATCGTCAAGATCTAGTGCCCAAGCGAAGGGGTGAACCAGGTGGCCGTTTAACCCCCCATGAATTTTTATTAAATATTTATCTGGTTCAAATTCTACGTATTTACCGTTTTATTTGTGTAGGAAACGATTTGAAGAAAGTTCTCGTTTCGGCCGATGATGCTATACTTGCGCGATCAGAACGGTACTCCAGTTCTTTGGCCGTCTGAATCTCCAGAAGCAAGGGAGGGCGGCCCACATTCTTCTAAGATACGAGCCGACCTACACTACTTTTTCGGCCGCATATAATATTCCGATTCCGAGGGGTGAACAGCACCTTACGGTGCTTGTTTTTCCGAGCTTCAAGAACCTTAGGCAGATTGGTTTTAAGGCTTCAGACTCAGAGCCGGCGGATGAACAAGTAGCCGAAGGAGTCGCTGAGTAGCCGAATCAGCCATCCTTGGACAGATCCAACGGACTAGATGATGAGGTTGATGCGGCACTAAATTTGGCTTTTGAAGAAGCCGGCCTCAATCCTCTATCCACTTCTGGCCGAGCGGATGTGTCCTTCAGAGATATTTTCACTGACTTAAGGGACCTGCCCGGCTCGTAACCTAACAACATGGCTCATGAGTCGCTCACTCAACTGGCCAGGCGGAAGAACGCCGAGAGGATGGCTGCCTGTACGAGAGCCGAAGCCGAGCGAAATGAACCTCCATCCCCTCCGCCTGACGCTAGGGCAGAAACTCCTCCACCTGCTCTTGTTGAGGAGGTGGTTCAGACTGATGTGGCCGAAACGGAACCTATTGTCGATCAACAGGAGGGTCAAGTGACGGAGCACAGGGGGGAAAAACGTCCGGCCAAACACGAAGCCGATTATTCTGAAGACCCTGTGGATAAATGGCCAAAACAGAATGAAAAATATTTTTCATAAAAGTATTTTTCATTCAGAGTAAGTTTTGTTAGATTTGTTAGGTTTTTGACTATTTATTTTTTGAAGAAGCTAACGCAAGGTAGTTTTCATTTGTAAAATGACTTCTGTTTGTGCTCAATTTATGAATGAAAATTGCTTTTGCCTTTTTGCCTGATGCTTGTGATGCATGTGCTTGTTTAACGACTAAGTAATGACAATTCGGCTAGGAGCTCTGATATTTAGACCGAATAAATTAATCAATCTGCCCTTACCCTAGCAAGTTAATGAACACGGCTGCCGAACGACGGCAGTTCAGAGAGTGGCTGGGGCATAATGACAATTTGGCTCGGAGCTCTGATATTTAGGCCGAATAGATTAATCAATCTGGCCTTGCCCCAGCAAGTTAATGAACATGGTTGTCGAACGACAGCAATTCAGAGATTGGCTAGGGCACAATGATAATTCGGCTTAGAGCTCTGGTATTTAAGCCGAATAGATCAATGAATCTGCTCTTAACCCAACAAATTAATGAACAAGACCGCCGATCCACGTCAGCTCATGGCGCAGAGCGTTGAAGGGAACACTGTACACGCGATGAATAAGAAGGGTGGGGGCTGCGTTCGTTTAGGGTCCATATTGGTGTCCAAATTTGGCAAATCACAGGAGGGAGAAGAGTAGTGGGTTTGAGCTAGATGTCGAAAAGGCTATTCTTCAATAGTAGAGGAGGGGGTAAGACATTGGCTGAGCTGGATTCAGCGATGAATTGAGGTGGCGAAACGTTGCGAACATGAAGTAGGACGTCGGGGGAGTGCAAAAGGTGTCATTCTCCCTGTCGTTGAAGCAGGTCACCTAGGAAGGAAAGGCAACAGCGGGGGAACTCCCCTCACTCACGAAGTGAGACCAGTGGGGCATTGCGCCCATTGAGCTTTTCAGTCTTCGTAGGGAACAAACCGATGATAGAGGCGGATTCGATTATTCGCGATCCAAATGTGGCAGTGGAATTCGCCCGACAGATTTTTCCGCCGGAAGTCTAGCAGTCGATGGTTGGGCGACTTGATTTTGAAGTTTTTTGGGAGGGCGTCCATGGAGAGGTAAAGGGGCTATACACCACCTATGAAATCGGCATGCGCCTACGTGCCACGTGGCGGGAAATAGAGCAGAAAGATGAACGCATTCAAAACTTAGAAACTCACGCGAAGAAAGTCGAACTTGAATTAAGAACAGTCAACACTGCTAATACGCTGTCGGCAGGCCAATCTAACCTGATCGTGGAGGAAAGGGTGACCCAACGGCTTATAAGCCATGCGATTGTCAATCGACAAATGGCAAGCATGTTTGTGATAGAGGCTGCAAAGACCAAGGCCTATGAACAAGGCTTCCATGATGGCCAAAAAATTGGGATACAGAAGACGAAAGAAAAACTCGTGCGAGAAGGTATGTCGATGCGAGAATCGTGGATTCAAGCACGGGTAGATCAAGGCTTTCCAAGCCGCGGAAGCTCTCCGTGCAGTAGGTGTTGATTCGGCGTCGCCGTTATATTAGGGTCACAATTTTCCCTTCTCGACCTTCGAAGTCGAGAAGAGCGATGACGAGGTGGATGCCAAATAAAACTAAACATATTGTACCGCTCTAACGTAGATTGGAAGCGAATTATGTATTACCGATTAATTCAATAAAACATATTATTTTAAATGTTTGCATGTTGTTTCAATTTATGTTTATAAATTCAGCTATGATCAACTTCCATTTTTCATCAATTGCGTTTATGCTTGTCAATCATAATATTCACGAAGAGAACGCCGAATTCGGAGCCATTTTGCCTTGGCCAAACGTGGTTTCCACGAAGGGCGCTTCGGATTCGGAGGCTTATTCCCTTGGCCAATTGGTCCACGAAGGGCGCTCTGAATTCGGAGGCCCGTTCCCTTGGCCAATCGGTCCACGAAGGGCGCTCCGAATTCGGAGGCTCGTTCGGCTCAAACGTATCTTGCACGGATGGGACTCCGAATTCGGAGGCTTTTATCTTAGCCAATCGTGAATTCCACGAAGGGCGCTCTGAATCTGAAGGCTTACTCGGCTCAAACATGTCTTGCATGGATGGGGCTCCGAATTCGGAGGCTTTTACCTTGGCCAATCGTGAATTCTACGAAGGGCGCTCCGAATTTGGAGGCTTTATTCGGCCCAAACGTGTCATTCACGAAGGGCGCTCCGAATCTGGAGGCTTTTTGTGTTGGCCAATCGTGTCATTCATGAAGGGTGCTCCGAATTTGGAGGCTTTATTCGGCCCAAACGTGTCATTCACGAAGGCGCTCCGAATTCGGAGGCTTTTTGTGTTAGCCAATCGTGTCATTCACAAAGGGCGCTTCGAATTCAGAGGCTTTATTCGGCCCAAACGTGTCATTCACGAAAGGCACTCCGAATTCAAAGGCTTTTTTAGTTAGCCAATCGTGTCATTTACGAAGGGCGCTCTGAGTTCGGAGGGTTTTTTATACAATCAGAACTCACTAGGAAAGAGGACATTATATTGAAAAGAGAGAGATACACATGGTTGTAAAATCAAAACAGACTGTCGTGCCGTACAAGTTAATGATAAAACTTGCGCAAGTGTATGGAATTCCATGGGTGCGGCAAGCTTCTTCCATCCATGTCTTTGAGCCGATATGCCCCTGTTCCTGCGATTGAATCGATCTGATAGGGGCCGTCCCAGTTAGGACCCAGTTTTTCGTCAGTCGGATTCCTGGCAGCGGGAAGTACTTTGTTGAGGACCAATTCTCCTGGTGTATAACGGTGTAGCTAAACATGTTGATTATACGACTTAGTGAGCTGTTGCTGGTACCGTGCCATAGATACAAGGGCACGGTCTCGTCGCTCTTCAATCAGAGTCAAATCCAAGGCCAACATCATGTCATTTCGGCCCATATCAAAAACTTTCGATTTCAAGGTTGGGAGGTCGATCTCCAAGGGAATGATTGCCTAGGTTCCGAAGCATAAATCAAACGACGTTTCCCCCGTGGATCGCCTCGAAGTAGTGCGATGAGCCCACAACACCCTGGGCAATTCTTCGACCCATCTGCCTTTAGCTTTCTCCAGCCTCTTCTTGATGCCATCCAAGATGGCTTTGTTGGAGGCTTCAGCTTGACCATTGCTCTGTGGATAAGCCGGGGTGGAGAAATAGGGCCGAATACCATACGTGCTGCATAATTCTCGGTAGACGCCACAATCAAACTAGGTGCCGTTGTCTGAAATGAGTGCTCTTGGAATGCCGAATCGTGTTATGATATTTTTCCATACAAAACGCCTAACATCAGTATCTCGAATGTGCGTTAGTGCCTCTGTTTCGACCCATTTTGTGAAGTAATCTGTCGCGACAATCAAGAATCGCTTATTCCCTGAGGCTCGTGGCAATGGCCCGATGATATCAAGCCCCCATTGAGCGAACGGCCAAGGACTGGTGATTAAGCTCAACTCCTTAGCAGGCAAGTGGGTTAAAGGGGAAAACTTCTGGCATTGTTCACATTTCTTGACGTAACACTCGGCATCAGCTCTCATGGTCGGCCAGTAGTACCCTTATGTTACAGCTCGATGAGCCAAAGAACACCCACTAGAGTGGGCACCACAACTACCTTCGTGTATTTCAGTCAAGAGTTCTTCGACTTTACTCGGATGAACGCATTCTAGGTATGGACCAGAAAAGGGATTTTTTGCAGAGCTTTCCTTGCGGATTTAAGTAATATCGCAGGGCTTTGTTTCATAGTTTGTGCGCTTCTTTCTTGTCCGTCGGGAGCTGTTCGAAAGATAAAAATGCAGTGATGGGGTCCATCCAACTTGGACCTGATTCTATGATATTGATTTGAATCGACTCTGAGGGGGCAATGCTCGGCTCAGGGATGAATCCTACTTCAATTGTCCGTTTAATTTCTGAGTTAATGGTGGAGGCTAGGGAAGCCAGGGCGTCTGCATGTGTGTTCTGATCCCGGGTTATTTGATTTAATTCATGATGGTCGAATTTTGCCAATAAAGAATTCGCCGTTTTCATGTAAGTTGCCAAATGGAGCATTAGGCCGAGATGACCTGCGGTCCGCCCGGAGTTGGGCTGCTATTACTTGGGCCGGGCAGGTGTTGGGCCAAGTTTTGCTGCCCTAGTCCGGAAAGAAGCTGCTCGGCAAGGCAGTGCTCGGTTGGACCGAGCTGCTTGTTCTGGCGATGGTGAAGCCAGTCAAGTTAGTTGACCGGGGCCCGGAAAGGCGCTGTCAGCCGAGGTAACTGTTTGCTCGGCAGGAAGGCCGACCACACGAGACGTCCCGGGCTCGGCTTTGCCGAGATGTCGCCTAGCCCGGTTCTCCTTGAGCTTAGCCAGTGAAGTGCTTGGTATGAAGCACGGCACGGCGGTGGATGGAGCAGCTCGGCTGTCGAGCTCCAACAGAGAAGACTGGCAGTTAAGATTAGGTGATGTTCAGCAAGGTTTACGCTGACAGATGGGATAGCAGGACCACGTGTCAGGAGATGACTGGGAGTGGATATGGGGCGCAGAGGGTATATAAGCATGTCTGCGCCCCTCATACGGGGACGAACGAACACTTTGTAAGACATTCTTACACTCAAACACTCTCCTCCCTCTCTCTCTATCCCAAGGTGTGTGCTAACTTGATCGTCGGAGGGGTTTTCCGGCCACACACCGCCGGGTAGCTCACCGCCGTTGTGCTTTCAGGTGATCGGACAGAAACGGAGCTTGGAAGAAAGGAGTACGGGCTCGCCGGAATATTTGCTCCCCGTACAATTGGCGCCGTCTGTGGGAAGCTTGTAGATAAAACCTTGTCTTCCACGCTCGTCTGACCGCCGACCATGGCGAACAACGAAGAGTTTCAGTTGTCCGCCATCGACGGAGTTACTCCGGAGTCAGGCAGACGAAGAGAGGGGCATCCCGACATCATTCCGATGGCTAACCTGGAGACATTCCCAGGAGGACAGTCGGGAGACGCGCGAGATAAGCGCGGAAGGAGTCATGGTCATTCACGGAGTCCAGACGGACATCGGCGGCGGAGAGACTCACACGCCAGGCGCCTGGAAAACAAGCTGAAGGACCAGGACGCCGTCATCCGGCGAATGGCGGCAGAGATGGAGGAGCTGAAGCGGCATGTCAAAGGGAAGGGAGTAGCTGGAGTGGGAGACCACAGTGAGCGCACCCAACCCCGCCGTTCAGGCAGTCAGAGTCAGCGACATACTCCGTCCATTTCTATTACCAGAAGTTACAAGGTCGGTGATTCCGACGTGCATGCAGAGAAGTCTAGCGCGCAAGATAGCACCTACCAGCCCTCGCGTCCGGTGACGACGTCGAGATACTCTTATTCCGCACATTCAGAGGATTTGCGCGCAGTTTTAAAGGAGCGGGCTCGACGGCGGGAGGCTCAAAGGATACCGGCGTTCCAGCGGTTATCCTATGGGGTTCACGCCAGCGAGGAGGTCGGAATGCCTCCACCCCGCCAAGCAGCACCGCTCCTGGTGGATTCCGACTTGGCAAGGTTGAGCGCCACCCCTTTCTCCCTGGAAATAGAGACAACACCTCTTCCGTCGGGCTTCCACCAGCCAAAGTTCACATTGTACGACGGGAAGACGGATCCTTACATGCACGTAAGTCATTTCCGACAGGTCATGGCCGGACATAGGCGGAATGACGCTCTTATGTGCCTCATCTTCCCGTCAAGTTTGGGCGAACTGGGTTTGAAGTGGTTCGAAAGGCTGCCGGAGGGGAGTATAGAGAGGTGGCATCAGTTGGCCGAAGCCTTTGTGACGCGCTTCAAAACCAACACCAAAACACCGAAGGAAGTGGATCACCTACTAAGTGTCAAGATGGAACCGAGCGACACATTGAAGGCGTACAACTCCAGATATTGGGAGACCTTCAACGAGATCTTGGATTGCCCGGTCAACCTTGCAATCACTCAATACAAACGTGGTCTCCCGGTCGGACATAGACTGCGGGACTCGCTCACCATGCACCAGCCGACATCCATGGGCCAGCTCATGCAGCGCATCAATGAGCACATCCGGGTTGAGGATGATGCGTCGGCATCTACCGTGAAGACAACTCCGGTAGCAACAGACAAGAAGACAGCAGGCAAAGTGCACGCAGTTGGGCAAGAGTCCAGCCGCTCAAGTGACAGAGCAGAGGAATCAGACCGTGGCTCGAATCGTAAGAACCGGGGTAGAGGACGTCGGAACGACCGGGATGACTACACCCGAGATGATGTTGCGGATGCCAACAGAAGGTTGAAGGCAAGGACTGGCATCACCACGGTCTTCAAGATTCCAATTTATCGCATACTTAGTGAAATCCGAGACGAGGAGTATGTCCGGTTTCCTGCTAAGTTGGGCGATGGACAGAAGGGCTACAATCCGCGGTATCGTTGCACATTCCACCGGGAGAGAGGCCACCGGACTGAGGATTGTTTGCCTTTGAGGCAACACTTAGAAGAGCTGGTCGCGGCCGGGCACCTAGACCTTTACATTGATGGCGGCGAAAAGCCGAATCAGGCTCCGGTCGATCCCAGGGGACAGGATGACCGAGATGCACCACCACAAGGAGTTATTAATGTCATCCACGGCATCGTGGAACCGAAGCGTGTTTGCGAACTCCGGGGCATGATAAAAAAGGCAAAGCATATGAGGGAAGTTTTGTCGGTACAGCCTGTCATCAAAAGGGGGAAGACTGAAGAAAAAGACGTGATTAGTTTCACCTCAAGGGATCTAGAGCGTATCCAGACGCCGCACAACGATGCCCTAGTAGTGACACTTCGCGTCAAGGAATTTGATGTTAAACGGATCTTGATCGATCAGGGAAGCTCGGTCGAGATCATGTATTATGATGCGTTCAAGCAGCTCAAACTCCGGGAGACAGACTTGGCTCCGGCAACTTCGCCACTGGTTGGTTTCAACTCACAACCGGAGTGGCCCTTGGGAAAGATTATCCTGCCGGTCAAAGCGGGATCCGTGGTCAAGCAAGTGGAGTTTTGGGTGTTACAAGTGCCTTCGACTTACAACCTTATCCTTGGAAGGGGATGGCTTCACGCTATGCAAGCTGTAGCGTCGACCTACCACCAGGTGATGAGATTCCCCTCGGCTATGGGGGCAATCGAGGAGATCTGGGGGGATCAAGTCATGTCCAAACAGTGCTTCGTGGCGGTGAACGGCAGCCGGGCTGCCAAAGGCTTCGTGCAAATGATAGAAGGACCGGAGACCGAGGAGTTCTGGAGGATGTGGGCACTAAGGCAGAGGACAAAGCTGTGGAGGACCTGGTTGAGGTGCGACTCGATATGGAGCGGCCGGATAAGTTCTTCCTGCTCGGTTCCAGCCTTACTGCCCAAGAGAGGACCGAGATGGTTGAGTTTTTGATGGCCAACATCGAAGTCTTCGCATGGTCGCCTTACGACATGCCGGGCCTCGATCCAAGTTTTATCTGCCATCACCTCAACGTCTTCCCTGGAGCAAAGCCAGTCATCCAGCGAACAAGGAGATCGGCGCTGCATCACGCCGAGGTAGTTGCAGAGGAGGTGAAGAACCTGCTTGAGGCACGAGCAATTCAGGAAGTGCACTACCCTCGGTGGATTTCCAACACAGTAGTGGTGCCCAAGAAGAATGGAAAGTGGCGAGTTTGTGTCGACTACAAGACAGTCAACCGAGCTTGTCCCAAAGATAGCTTCCCTTTGCCGCGAATTGACCAACTTGTGGACTTGACGGCTGGACATAATAGGCTCAGTTTCTTGGATGCCTACCGCGGCTACCATCAGATCGCCATGCATGGGCCTGACCGAGAGATCACCTCTTTCACGACTCCAAGGGGACTCTTCTGCTACCGAGTCATGCCTTTTGGTTTGAAGAACGCCGGGGCAACCTTTTAGAGGATGGTGACCAAAATGTTTGCTCCTTTGCTTGGCTGGACAATGGAGGCTTACATCGATGATATGGTGGTAAAAAGCCGACATGAGGCAAACCATCTGTCCGACTTAGCCGAGATGTTTGCCATTCTAAAGAAGCACAAGCTGCGCTTGAATGCATCAAAGTGTGCCTTTGGCGTGGGATCCGGAAAATTTTTGGGGTTCCTAGTCACGAACCGAGGCATCGAAGCAGACCCTACTCAGATCAGAGCCGTGCAAGAGTTGAAGCAGCCCAACTCGGCTAAGGACATGTAGCATCTGGCCGGGATGGCCGCCGCGCTTAATCGGTTTATAAGCCAGTCATCAGATCGCTGCCGCCCTTTCTTTCAAGCATTGAAGTCAAAGTTCTCGTGGGACGAAGAGTGTGACCGAGCTTTGGCCGAGCTCAAGGAGTATCTGTCTTCTCCGAGCACGCAGTCAGTGCGGTGCTAGTCCGCGCTGAAGGAATCAAGCACCTCCCAATTTTTTATGTCAGTAAAACCTTGCTGCCGGCTGAGACGAGGTACTTGCCGCTGGAAAAGCTTGCGTTGGCATTGATGATGGCTTCAAGGAAGTTGGCGCATTATTTTCACGCCCATACCATCATCGTACTGACCGAGTTTCCCCTTAAGGCCTTGTTTGAACGGGCGGACTTTTCAGGCCGAATTCTCAAGTGGGCGGTCGAATTGGGACAGTTTGATGTAAAGTTCCAGCCGCGCACAGCCATAAAGGCCCAAACTTTGGCCGATTTCGTTGCCGAATTCTCACCAGGAACTCATCCGGTATGCCCGGTCGATATTGCCGCGGCAGAAGAAGAAGGGACTGCAAGCCTGACCAAGATACCACAACTGGGTGGAGTTGCCGACGCGGAATTTGCGCGCCCCACCGAAGTACCCTCAACTTGTACAATTCAACCAACCGGTGACGCGATGACGGAGTCGGGTATTGTTGTCCCACCCACTCTGTCCGGTACCGCGTCGTCAGAGGGGGAAGTAATGGAACTACTCAGCACAGAGCCTGCGGCCGGCATAATACCGCAACCTGGTGATTCGCCTACGGACTTAAGCATTGTAGACCGACTTGCTGAGTCCGGTGCCAAATCACCAAGGGGGGCTAGAGTGGAACCAGTCAACACAGAACTTGAAGCCAGACAGCCAAGAAACCGTGATCCCATTGCCCTTCGCAACTCTCAGGACCCATCAGACTGCTGGAAGCTTTTTGTGGGGGAAATGTGGAAGCTTTTTGTTGATGGAGCGTCCAACCGTCACGGTGCCGGCCTAGGTATCGTTCTTATCTCCCCGGATGGCCTAACCATTGAACATTCTATCACGCTTGGCTTCCCAGCATCTAACAACGAGGCTGAGTACGAGGCCCTTCTGGCCGGGCTCAAGAGCGCTATTCAAATGAAGGCTGCCGAGCTACTGGTGTACAGTGATTCCCAGCTTGTGGTTAACCAAGTCTCTGGGATTTACGAAGCAAAGGATGACAGAATGGCGAAGTACCAAGCTCTGGTCAGGGAACACATCAAGCAGTTTCAGGCAATCAGAGTCCAACAGATTGGCCGTGAAGAAAACAGCCGAGCTGATGAGCTGGCCGGCCTCGCTTCGATGGTAGATAGTACGTCTCCAAACCCCCTGTTAATTGACTATCTTCCACGGCCAAGCATTGAAGACGCCGGGCAGACGGATGTACTCTGCGCCGCGCTAGGTCCTTCCTGGATGGACCCCTTAATCTTGTTCCTCAGAGACCGGACTCTTCCAACTGACAAGAAGGAAGCACACAAAGTCCGGGTGAAGTCAGAGCGGTTTTGGCTCTCTCCATCTGGTGCGTTGTATAAAAAGTCCTTCACTGGTCCTTATCTAAAGTGCGTGCACCCGAGTAGTGTGGAGGCCTTCTTGTACGAAATTCACGAAGGCATTTGTGGCAGCCATATAGGGGGCAGGTCCTTGGCCTACCGAGCTATTTCGCAGGGATACTGGTGGCCGTGCATGCAGGCCGACGCACAAAAGTACGTCCGCAAGTGCGAAAAATGCCAGAAATTCGCCCATCAGATCCATCAGCCAGCTAGGGAACTTCTTCCCCTCACCAGTCCTTGGCCCTTCGCCATGTGGGGGCTAGATATAGTGGGGCCACTGCCAACAGCACCGGGCAACCGGAAATTCTTCATTGCGGCCACAGATTACTTCACGAAATGGGTTGAAGCTGAGCCCTTGGCAACAATCAAAGAGAAAGACGTGAAGCGGTTTGTCTGGCAGAACGTGGTCACGCGGTTTGGCGTCCCCAAGATCTTGATCTCTGACAACGGCACCCAGTTTGACGGTCGCCTATTCAGAGGATTTTGTGAAGATTTGAAGATTGAATTCTACAACTCCACTCCGGCTTACCCGCAGTCCAATGGTCAAGCCGAGGCATCGAACAAGACTATACTGGATGGGTTGAAGAAACGGCTGGAGAAGGCAAAGGGAAAATGGGCTGAGGAATTACCCAGCGTCCTTTGGGCATACCGAACAACCCCGCGGCGATCTACCGGGGAAACTCCATTTGCTTTGGCTTATGGCATGGAGGCGGTCATACCTTTGGAAGTTGGCATGCCCACCCTAAGAAGCGAGAGTTTTGAGCCCGAACTGAATGCCGAGGCTATTGCCTTGGAGCTGGACCTAGTGGAAGAGCGTCGGGAGAAGGCCCTCATCCATGTGGCCGCCTACCAACAAGAGCTCTCAAAGAAGTACAACAAGACGGTGCACCCCAGACCGTTCAAAGTTGGTGATTGGGTTTTGAGGAAAGTTATGGGCAACACCCTGGTGCCAGGTGAAGGCAAACTAGGGGCAAATTGGGAAGGACCCTACAAGATCACCGGTCTGGCGGGCAAGGGGGCTTACCACTTGGAGGATCTAGAGGGAAGAGCAATACCCCGGCCATGGAATGCGGCCAACCTCAAACTGTATTATTTCTAAGCTTTTGCTTTCTTTTCTTGTGCAAAGGAATTTTTTGGCTTGCACTTCAGAATGTAATTCTTTTTGTCAATATATAGAAGTGATTTTGCTTTAGCACTTGGACTGTTGTTTTAATGTAAAAACCGAGATGTTTTACTACGGTTAGAAGAGTTGATGTTTTGTTCAACTTAGATATTTCTTGCCGAGATGTTTTGCTCCGGCTAGAAGAGTTGATGTCTTGTTCAAACTTAGATATTTCTTACCGAGATGATTTACTCCGGTTAGAAGAGTTGGTGTTTTGTCCAACTTAGGCCATCCCAACCGAGATGTCTTACCACGGTTGGAAGAGTTGGTGTTTTGTCCAACTTAGGCCATCCCAACCGAGATGTTTTACTATGGTTGGAAGAGTTGGTGTTTTGTCCAACTTAGGCGATCCCAACCGAGATGTTTGACTACGGTTAGAAGAGTTGGTGTTTTGTCCAACTTAGGTCATCCCAACCGAGATGATTTACTCCGGTTTGAAGAGTTGGTGTTTTGTCCAACTTAGGATTCCCAACCGAGATGATTTACTCCGGTTGAAAGAGTTGGTGATTTGTTCAACTTGGTTATTCCTAACCGAGATGGTTTACTCCGGTTGAAGAAGTTGCTGTTTTGTTTTGCTTAAGTGTTTCAACCGGGTTAAGTAATCCGGTTGACGAAGTGTTTCGTCCAAATTTGTGATTCATACCGAGATGTTTTGCTGAAGATGGAATTGATGACAACCGTGCAAACACTTGACAAAATTAAAGTTTTTCATTGATGTAAAACTTTACAAAAGGTGGGGACCGAGCCCGGTTACATCAGAAACTCAGAAAGAAACAAAAAAAAGAAAAGAAAACTAAACTAAGGGGGAGAGATTGGTGAACTCGTCCTCGGTGGCCTCAATGTTGATGGTTGGGCTTTTGTCTTGGGCACCGGGCTCGTCATGGCCGGGCTGCTCCTGCACTTCGGCATCATCTGCCTCGGTATCTGTCTCGGCATCTCCTTTCTCAAGGCCTTCCTCGGCCTCAGCTTGCAACGCGCTGAAGACGTCGTTTGCGTATGGCACAAGGTAGACCGGTAGGATGGCCGGAGGCGGATTGGCAAATACGTCGGTGTCAGAGCCCTGACCGAGATGCCCGCAGGCAGATTTCCAGCCAGCTTTGAAGTAGATGTCTTGAGTTGCGAACACCTTCTTCTTGTAGCTCTCCTCGGCTTCGTTAAAACCGGCGTTGTTAGCATCTCGGCAGTCCCTTTTGCGCGACTTCTTCAGCGCGTCCAGCTCAGCCTGGAGCTCGTCCCGCTTTTTCTCGGCTGCGTCAAGTTGACCGAGCAACCGGTTGTTATCAGTGTTTGCTATCTCCAGCGAGGACTTTGCTCGGCCGAGCTCGGTCTGGAGGCTTTGCACTTGGCTGGCTGTGTCGGCCGCCTTCTGCCGAAGCCGGTGTATGCGCTCCATAACCAGATGTTGTTTTTGAATGGCTTGCAAAAAGCTAATTTGATTAGTGAAGGAACCGGGCAAACACTTGTGAAAATTCCAGAGGCAGATTGACTTACCCTAGCCATAGACTTCACTGACGACTTTACCAACCGAGTGTCAGGGACGTGGTCGCTGCCGACTACGTCGCTCGGTAGAAGGAGTGCTTTGGAGAGATCGAAGGCGAGCAAGTGCTCTTTATCGCCCTTGATCGAAGCCGTTGCCGAGATGTCTTGACCCCGGTGTTTCAGCTGCGGACGCCAGGCCGGTATTGGGTTAACTGTGGCAGTTGGTTACTCGATGGTAAGCTCGGTCACCAGCTCGGCAGACGGATCCACGCAAGCTCTTTTGCCAGACCGGCGTGGAGTAGGTTCCTTGCTAGATTGCCCGGCTGCTGGTGAAGCCAGAGCAACCACGGCGTCGCTGGATTGACCGGCCGCAGTTGAGCGAATGACTACGCTCGGTATCTCGGCTGAAGTGGCGGTGAGCAGGTTCTTGATTCTGCTTCGCTTGGCCATCTCCTGTTCCTCTGTCAAACGGATGAGTGGAACGTCTGGCAAAGTTGGATCTGGTGGAGGTGATGGAGCGCGGAGGAAGTCTGTAACTTTACTCCGGCGGGGAGCAGAGTATCTGTACGTAGGAGTGTAGCCGAGCAATTGGTTGCAATCTCGGTCGCGGTAGCGGAGCGCGGTCCTGATTGCCTCTACGTTGGGAAAGTGATAGTTGGCTTGCAAGGCTTGGATTGCTGCAAAAGAAACAAGAAAAAAATGATTAAGTACAGAAACATTAAGAAAGTAGATTAACCGAGCTAATTTGCGTGGCTTACATGTGCTGCCAAAGTTTTTGCTTATCATCCAGCCTGGTACCGCGGCTGTCTCATAATTGCCAGACACCCAGAAGAAATCATCATCGTGTAGATCCTTGTCTGGTGTGCCGGTCACAATTTTTTCTCTGCCCGGCCTAATCTTGAGATAGTAGGCGAGGCCATCTCCAGTGTGCCCTAAGGTGTATTGGCGCAGGATCTCGGCTAAACCTAAGCTTATGCCTAGCCGGTTGTTTAGCTCGTGCACGCCGTTTATTATTCTGTAGGTGTTGGTGGACACTTGGGTGGGTGCTAGCCCGGTCCGGCGAAGAAATTCGGTCATCAGAGGATTGACCGGGAAGCGGAGGCCTCCTTCTACGATTGACAGCACGGTGAAGGGGCATTGGTCTAATCTGCCCCAGGGTGTTGTCTTCTCTTCTGCCAGTTCGAGATGGACGTCGGCTGGGATGCCGTACTCCTCTCTGAATGCATCCAGCGCGGCCGGAGTGTCTACTAGGAAGCGAAATTTTCCCATTTGTGGCCGGCCTAGGATATCTCGGCTGAGGGGTTTGGCACTGTGCTAATTGGATGTTACTCGGTCTTGAGAGCCTCAGAAGTTTGAATGGTCCCCTTGGACTCTGCAGGAAAAGGATGGCAAGTGTGAGTGTGAGCGCGGTCGCGCGAAGTGAGCTTGACTTTAGCTCGGTCATCAAGAGTGCCAAACCACCTCGGTTGTCTAAGCTTACCAAGGAGCTCAGTCGCCCAAGCGGACCAGATATTAGCCCGGTTGAACGACCAGGTCCTGTTGCTATCTCGGTTTTTGTTGGGTTTGAGACAAACATGTTTTTTGCTCGGTCAGGTTGGTTTTTTGGATCAAATGAAGACCAGGAGCCCGGTCCGCCCCAGTTCTTCAGTGTTCTTCAGGAAAAATGAAGAACACCATGAACGTTTAAAGGTTTAGGATGGTTTTTGGTGCCCAAATCCTAAAAGCTACGTTTTTCTGCCCTAATGTGCGAAATATCAAAGAAAATGACAATAAAAAGGGGGTTTGAGGACTTACCAAGTTAGGGCAGTGTGTTCTTCACCTTCGAGCTCGAGTTCAGGAACGGCAGACGATGGGCAAAAGCTCTGGGTTGCTTGGAATGGCAGTGGGTCAGTAAGAATGAAAGGAAGATGAGAGGAGCATGTATATAGAGGTTGCGAGGCCGCCAAAAATTCAAATCTCTTGCGACGGCTGGTTGGCTGCTAGAGGACCAATGGGGGGACGCCACGTGTCCCCATTAATGGCAGCATCGGAGTTGAAAAGATGGGGGCAGGTGAGGCGTCGACCGAGTAAAACGAAGAGACAGCAAGGTCAGAATGGGGCGTTGACCGAGGAGGCGACCGGGCGAGTCCGAAGGCAGGCATGCCAACTAGCCCGGTTGACAATGATTAAGCTGAGGACCGAGGAGGCGCTATCCCAGTCAGAATAGGTAATCCCAGTCACGCTTCAGCGGACGGAATTAAGGGGCAATTGAGAGGGAGATTTATGATTGGGAATTGGGCCGAGGTAACGGCCGAGCAGGTTGAGAGTCAAATGGAGCATTAGGCCGAGATGACCTGCGGTCCGCCCGGAGTTGGGCTGCTATTACTTGGGCCGGGCAGGTGTTGGACCAAGTTTTGCCGCCCTAGTCCGGAAAGAAGCTGCTCGGCAAGGCAGTGCTCGATTGGACCGAGCTGCTTGTTCTGACGATGGTGAAGCCAGTCAAGTTAGTTGACCGGCGCCCGGAAAGGTGCTGTCAACCGAGGTAACTGTTTGCTCGGCAGGAAGGCCGACCACACGAGACGTCCCGGGCTCGGCTTTGCCGAGATGCCGCCTAGCCCGGTTCTCCTTGAGCTTAGCCAGTGAAGTGCTTGGCATGAAGCACGGCACGGCGGTGGATGGAGCAGCTCAGCTGCCGAGCTCCAACAGAGAAGACTGGCAGTTGAGATTAGGTGATGTTCAACAAGGTTGACGCTGACAGATGGGATAGCAGGGCCACGTGTCAGGAGATGACTGGGAGTGGATATGGGGCGCAGAGGGTATATAAGCATGTCTGCGCCCCTCATACGGGGACGAACGAACACTTTGTAAGACATTCTTACACTCAAACACTCTCCTCCCTCTCTCTCTATCCCAAGGTGTGTGCTAACTTGATCGTCGGAGGGGTTTTCCGGCCACACACCGCCGGGTAGCTCACCGCTGTTGTGCTTTCAGGTGATCGGACAGAAACGAAGCTTGGAAGAAAGGAGTACGGGCTCGCCGAAATATTTGCTCCCCGTACACTATTAATCATATTATTTAATTTTGATGTGTCTAAAATATTATTTGAAAATTTTGGATTGTTTAATATACATATTCTATATTATTTGACACAAAATATTATCTGTTTAAAATATATATTGTATGATATATTTGGAAATATTTTGAAAATATTACTATTCACGATTTTGAAAAGTTTGGCTGGTCACTAGTCACTTTTTGACAAAATTAATATTGATTAATTGTAATAATTTGACAAATGTGATATTAGTGAGTTGTCATCTTTTGAAAAATTTAATATACTCACATGAAAGGTTGGTATATAACAAAAATATTTGATTTATATTTTGCATACAAAATGAAACATACTCAAGTGATGTCTGAAAACAAATCATGTTTTTTTTTAAATATAAAAAGAAAAAGATGAGCTTGACGGTGGGTTTTACATCCTTGACATATATATATATATATATATTACTATAATAAAAATAAAAATAAAAATATGGAGCAAATCATTCCATATCTTGCCTGTTTGAATTTAGAATTCAAAATTGTGAATATTGTATTATATTATCTATAATGTTCACATTGTCTACAAAACAAAAAAAGTTGGCTCCATGTCTGAAAAAAAAAAAAAAAAAAGGAAAAAGATGGTTTGAATTCAAAGATGTGAAAATTGTATTATATTATTTATAATTTTCAAATTGTCTTCAAGAGAAAAAACGGTGGCTCCATATTTAAAAAAAAAAAAAAAAAAGATGGTTTTACTTTTATCATTTTTTCAAACATTATTTTTTGTCTGTCGAGGAGCGTGCCCATGTAATCCATGACGTCAGCAAAGAACGTCTTACCTCCAACGGGTATATTTTTGGGTATAAATAGAAGTGTTGTGTGTGGAGAACAATCAATAACTTGAAGAGAAAAAATCTATATGCTCCAAGATTTTGAGTGTATTCTATTATGCTCTTTCACTTTCAGATCTAAGTGTAGCTTTTGTTCTTACACTTTCATATCTATTCTTTGTGAGAGAATTATTTTTAAAAAGGGTTTAAGTACCTCTTATTTTTATTCATTATTTTCTGAGAGATTTTTCTAAGGGTAAGGCATTTACTGTTGAGTGAGGCTCAATAGATAAAAGTAAGAGCAATGCAAAATCCACAAGCTTGGTAAAGACTTGATGGTGTATTGATTCATTTTGATAATAAAGAAATTCTCAAGGAGATTTCTTAGGGAGTGGACGTAGGTCCAGCGTGCCGAACCATTATAAATCTGAGTGTCTGATTTTCTCTCCCTATTTCTCTTACTTTTATATTGATAATTATTATTCTGATTGATTCCTTACTCTATCTTATTGCAAGTAGACTCGATATAATATTTAGTGTTTATATGTGTACACGTTTTCAATCCGCACCGAAAGAGTCACACATCACCGCAGCCAAACGTATTTTCATATATCTTGTTGGCACTCCAAATTTGGGATTATGGTATCCAAAGGGAACCACTTTTGAACTTTTTGGTTACTCAGATGCCGACTGTGCGGGATGTAGACTTGACCGAAAAAGCACTAGTGGCACTTGTTATTTTCTTGGACACTCTCTCACTTCTTGGTTTTGCAAAAAATAAAACTCAGTGGCTCTGTCAACTGCTAAAACAGAATACATTGCTGCCGCTGGGTGTTGTGTATAATTGCTTTGGATGAAACAACAACTTCAAGATTTTAGACTTCACTATGATCATATTCATATAAAATGTGACAACACAAGTGCCATTAACCTTTCAAAAAATCCTATTCAACACTCACGCACTAAACACATTGAAATATGACATCATTTTCTAAGAGATCATATACTCAAAGGTGACATTGAACTCAAATTTGTGCCTACAAATCGTCAATTAGCTGACATATTTACCAAGCCTCTAAATGAAGAACAATTTTGCTATATTAGAACTGAACTTGGTATGATAAATACTCTAATATAATGTTTATATTAAAAATAATTTTTATAAATAAATAATAAATAATTAAATAAAATAATAATAATAATTATTATTATTATAAATAAATAAATAAATTACATACATATATATATATATATTCTCTCTCTCTCTCACCCACTCTGTCTCTATCTCTCACTCGCTTTCTCCCTCACTCTCTGTTTTCTCTTTCTCTTGCTCTCCCTTTTTCTTCTCATCCTCAGATGACATCATCTTCATCCTCACCATCGTCCACAACTAGCTCCACCATCCATAACATCATCCATCACCTTCATCGCTACCATCATCCACTCAAATTCCTTACCGACTTACCAAGATCCATCACGGCTCTACTTCCATCACTGATCTTCAACATCATTTTCGATTCATCAAGATAAGTTACCGATCCATCAAGATCAATTACCGATCCACCAAGATCCATCACCGATCTACAAAAATTCATCACCGATCTATACGATCTTCTCCATTCTTTCCAATCATCAAGGTCATCACCGATCAACATGTTAAAATTATTTTTGCACTGTGTTATATTTTTTATCTTGTTGTATGTGCTCTAAACTCTCTTGAATTTAATAATGATTGTTTCTACCTTGACTAAAGAAATTGTTTTTATTTGTATTTTCTCTTTTTATGCTAGTGCACTTGGTGTAGTTGTTTATGGCTAAATCTTAATGACCCTTGGTATTATAGATTGGTAATCTATTTATTTCAATTTATGTAATTTTTAGTGTATTAATTTAGAAGGTGACTCATATATTTTGAGATTAAAACAATTATTATAAAAAAAAAAATGAGAGCCTTTATATATTCTGTGCATAATTTTAGGGGGAGTATATATACTCCTTTTTTTTCTTTTTTCTTTTTTGCACTACTCCTTATTTGCACCATCAATATTTTTTTTTGTTGCAAAGACAAAATTTTTTAAAAAAAAAAACACACAAAAAAGAAGAAGAGAGAAATGCTTACAATTTTATTTCAGAAGGAGAAAATATTGCTCGATTACATGTAAGTTTTCAGAAGGCTTCACAGTTTTTTTCATTTCACTTCTCTCAACAACTTTTCATGAGCCTTCTTTACATGCCTCTCTTTATTTTCGACTTCTATGAGTCTTGGCATTATAACTGTTGCATAATATTGCACCGCATTCTCCAACTGCGTATTTTTCCTTTCTAGCTCTCTCTTCTCCTTACGAATATTAGCCAGTTGATGTTTTAACAAGCACACCTCATCTCTCCATTGCTTATTTTCTTGTATTCCTGCTTGTAATTGTCGAGCCATATTGGAAACTGCAGTCATTGCTTGTGTACTAAGAGCCATAGTGTTATTAATAGTATCGATATCATTCCGATTAGCAACAACACTAGGACTCTCATTTACAGGCATCACATGTGATTGCACCATTGGTAACCACTCATTTGCCTGCAATACAGGCACATCTGCATGTTCGAACCATTGATGGCTAAGGTAAGGAATTACGCAAGAAGGTAAAACAATTTTTTCTCTCCCAACACTTGACAATTTTGTATCTCTGCCTATCCTTGCCACTTTTTATACACTTCACCAATCTAATACTCAATGCATATCTGCTCAAATCTTTTGTTTGTCAACATTTTGTGCGCCGAAATGCTCCAAAATCCCCACTATGATTCCGACAAGACAGAAGGACCATTATTATATTTTTGTACTCTTAGATTATTTTCTCAAATGTGTTTGTTTCCTCTCTTCATATTTTATTTTGATGATGTCAAAGGGGGAGAAAAAAATATGATTTTGAAAATTATATGTTGCAGAGTTATCAAATATTTTGTTGATTTTAATTTTGTGTGAAAGTTATCAAATCTTTGGTTAATTTTATTTTGTGTCAAATCCATATAAATATTGTCATCATAAAAAAGGAGGAGATTGTTAATCATATTATTTAATTTTGATGTGTCTAAAATATTATTTGAAAAATTTGGATTGTTTAATATACATATTCTATATTATTTGACACAAAATATTATCTGTTTAAAATATATATTGTATGATATATTTGGAAATATTTTGAAAATAATTCTATTTATGATTTTGAAAGGTTCAGCTGGTCACTGTTCACTTTTTGACGAAATTAATATTGATTAATTGTAATATTTTGACAAATGTGATATTAGTGAGTTGTCATCTTTTGAAAAAGTTAATATACTCACATGGAAGGTTGGTATATAACAAAAATATTTGATTTATATTTTGCATGAAAAGTGAAACATACTCAAGTGATGTTGAAAAACAAATCATATATTTTTTTTAAATATAAAAAGAAAAAGATGAGTTTGACAGTGAGTTTTACATCCTTGACACACACACACACACACACACACACACACACATATATATATATATATATATATATATTACTATAATAAAAATAAAAATAAAAATATGGAGCAAACCATTCCATATCTTGCCTGTTTGAATTCAGAATTCAAAATTGTGAATATTGTATTATATTATCTATAATGTTCACATTGCCTACAAAAGAAAAAAAGTTGGCTCTATGTTTGAAAAAAAGAAGAAAAAAGATGGTTTGAATTCAAAGATGTGAAAATTGTATTATATTATTATAATGTTCAAATTGCCTTCAAGAGAAAAAAACGGTTCCTCTATGTTTGAAAAAAAAAAAAAAAAGGAAGAAAAAGATGGTTTTACTTTTATCATTTTTTCAAACATTATTTTTTGTCGGTCGAGGAGCGTGCCCATGTAATCCATGATGTCAGCAAGGAGCGTCCTACCTCCAACGAGTATATTTTTGGGTATAAATAGAAGTGTTGTGTGTGGAGAAAAATCAAGAACTTGAAGAGAAAAAATCTATGTGCTCCAAGATTTTGAGTGTATTGTATTATGCTCTTTCACTTTCAGATCTAAGTGTAGCTTTTGTTCTTACACTTTCATATTTATTCTTTGTGAGAGAATTATTGTAAGAGAGGGTTTAAGTACCTCTTATTTTTATTCATTATTTTCTAAAAGATTTTTGTAACGGTAAGACATTTACTATTGAATGAGGCTCAATAGATAAAAGTAAGACCAATGCAAAATTCACAAGCTTGGTAAAGACTTGGTGGTGTATTGATTCATTATGATAGTAAAGAAATTCTCAAGGAGGTTCCTTGGGGAGTGGACGTAGGCTCGGCGTGCCAAACCACTATAAATCTCAGTGTTTGATTTTTTCTCCCTATCTCTCTTACTTTTATATTGATAATTATTATTTTATTTTTTATTTGTTAAAATTCTGAATATTGTGTTTATTAATTTTAATATTCTAATTTTTTTTTAAAACCCAATTCACCATCTCTCTTGGGTTGCCTACCTAGGATAAAAACCCAATTCACCCTCCCTTTGGGTTGCCAACCTGGGATAACATTTACAAACAAAACTGGAGCACCCCAATGTGAAGTACTCGGTCAGATAAATTTCTTGTCTAACAATTCTTGGAGTTGGACTTGCAACTCCTTCAGTTCAAAGGTTGACATTTTATAAGGAGTTTTGGAAATCGGTTGGGTTCCGAGTACAACATCAATAGTAAACTCAAACTCCCTATCAATTAAATCCCCAGGCAATTCATTTGGAAATACATCAAGGAATTCATTTACTACAAAGATGTTCTCTACAGTATCAGAAGTTGCAATCAAAACATAACACATATACCCTCTACAGCCCTTCCTAAGCAATTTAATAGCTTTCATTGCAGAAATCAAGTATGGGGGAGAAACTACGCCATTCCCAGTAAACATAAACTCAGGAATTCTAGGTGGACGAAATATAACAGACTTATTCACACAGTCAATAGTTGCATAGTACTTCGTTAACCAGTCCATACCTAATATGCAGTCGAAATGATCAATCTCCAAAGGCAATAAATCAACATACAATGTCACATCACCAATCACAAAATCACATGCTAAATAAACATAAGCACATATCATAGAACCCCCATATGGCGTAGATACAGACAATAAATAATTCATGAGTTCTAAAGGTCTAGTTAATTTCCGAAAAAGGCATGCGACACAAATGAGTGTGTAGAACCAGAATCTATCAAGACATGCATTTTGGGCGCAGATGGAAATTATACCTGACACCACAAACTTGGTATTCTGTACATCTCCTGGCACGAGTGTGAATACTCTCTCTTGCCTTAATGTTTCATTTCCAATATTACCTTTGGCATTAGTTCTTGCATTTGATCTTGCTATAGAGGCAGATCCGGCTAAACTTGCACCGATTAACATTTTCGGACCCTAGTGGACAATCCTTCATTATATGGCCAAGTTTGCCACACCAATAACAAGCACCAAATGCACGGTAACACACTCCTTTATGCTTCCTTCCACAATCTGGACAGTTTGGAACAGATCCACTACTCTGACTAGAGCTACTAGTGGATCCCGTGCTTCTTAAAAAATGACTGACCCTTCTTGAAATTGAATCCAGCCCTTTTACCTCTCCATTTAGTTGTTGGAGTTGTAGCTTGTTTCTTTGCCGCCAGAATGGCCTCTGCCATCAGTGCTCTATCAAGTACTTCCACATATGTAGGTAATTTTAGTACACCTACTCGGTCAAACACATCCAGGTCTAATCATCCTTCAAATTTCTGAGCCTTCTTGTAATCTGTGTCGACCATATGAGGAGCAAATCTGGCTAACTCAGTGAACTTAGCCTCATACTCGGCTACGGACATCTTCCCTTGCTTAAGTTCTTGGAATTCAAAAACCTTTCGGTCTCGGAAGCACTGAGGGAAGTACTTATCATAGAAAATCTCGTTGAATTAAGCCCATGTCATATTCCGATTGCTATTTCAAATTAGTAACCACCATCTTCGGGCTTCATCTTTCAAGGTGTAAGTGGCCAAGAGAACATTCTGAGTCTCGGAGCAAGGAAAAACTTCAAATAATTTCTCCATTTCCAATAACTATGTTTCAGCCTTTAATGGTTCAATCCCACCCAAGAAAGTTGACGGTTTCATCTTCATGAACTTCTGAGTCAGATTGATAATGTCATTGTTATCCGGTTCAACTTGGATCGGAGTCTTTGCGGTTGTGTCATTACGTCAGTTAGGGCTGCGAGCATTTGTTCCATTCGGCTCATGCGAGCCTCTGAAGATTCAACTGTTTCGTCACTTCTTGTATTTTCCATTGCTATAAGTAAACAGCATAATAATATACATAGGCAAATAGTTCTGTTTACAGTAATCGGAACATTCAATCCCAGTCCATTCGTTTCAATTTCATATGTTCATGATCAGGTTCAATTTTCACAGTTACAGAAATTAACACACACACTCACACATGCAAATAAAATGTCTCTAATTCTTTTCTAGGACATCCTATAGCTCATATGGACTCGTGTGTGCTGTATAACACGTGCTCTGATACCACTCTGTCATGACCCAAACTCGCCCTTAAGGGTTTAGCGTCGTAATCGGCCAGTAATTCTTGGATTACCAAAGGCCTCTGAACAGAATTACAAAGTATAAGGGGTTACGGAAGCAAATATATAAAACTTACATAGTCCATTAAGTTGTGTAGACATATATAGGATAGATAAGTTTAAACTTTAAAAACACACTTGTGACGTCATAAAAAGACATTAGTCATACATCATTTCCATAGACAGATGAAACAAAAGTAGGACTTAGCTCAATGTATTATACCAAAAGAAAACAGGTCTTAAAAGCTTGAACAACAAAAACTTGACTTCTCAAAGGGAACCTCCCTGAGAGGCATATTGGTTGGCCGACAAAACAAAGACTCTAGGTCATCAATTCTGAACCTGGTCACGCGCCTGGTCTCCTACATACATAATACAAATAGTGAGCAAAGCCCAATGAATAATAACAAATTAAAGGTTTTAATGAATAATGTCCACTCTCGTATCATATCAATCAGAGAGATAAGCATAGTCATATCAAAAACAGAGCCATATTCTTATTCGTATTCAAATCAAGTGTGGTGCATCCATTAGTATTAACATATCATGTCTGGTCAAGCATGTCAAACCTCCGGTATTGGATAACATATCTTATACATAGGCCACGATATTATTTTCCTGGGCAAAGGCCTGGCCATAGTATTATTCCCCTGGGCGAGGGCCTCATGACCATAAGCCACAGTACTGTTTTCCCTGGGCGAGGGCCTCTGCTAAGGATACCACATAGACATTTCAAAGAAGTGGTTCATCATTCACGTAATCACAACATATCCTTTTGTATCATTCAAAAACAATTCGTATCATATCATAATATTCAAAAAGTATTTCATATCAAACATAACTTTACTAAGTTATTACTCACAAATTGTTGCACAAACAGCTCGATAGCAACCAATGAATCAACAACTTACGGCGCGTGACCTACACAAACATAATAGATACACAAACTGAAACACACGCTCGGATCGTACTTAACTCATTTCATTTCATTCCTCATGTGTTCTAAGTCTTATCCTCATTATGATGTCTTAATCTTGGCTTAGGAATGCCTAGGATACAATAAGGATGCTAAAATGCACTTGGAAACTCTTAGGCATATATGTTGAAAACATGGCCCTCACTCGAGCGCAACTTCCTTCACTCGAGCGGAGGCTCAAAAATGTGAGTGGTCGCTCGAGCGGTCTGCCAACTTTGCAAAAGTACTGATTGCTTGATTTTTCCGCTCAATGCACGCTCGACGGCCACTCGAGCGTGAGACTGAGGTCTTCGCTCGAACACAACTCTTATTGCTCGAGCGGTTTACAAAATGTGTTAACTTCTGGGAGCAACCAATTTATGCTCGAGCCAACTTTTTGTTGCTTGAGCGAAGGTGCAAAAACAAAGGTAGTCGCTCGTGCGCAGGATCTGTCGCTCGAGCAGTTAGGTCGAATTCTGGAATTTCCAGATTCACCTCCAATCTTCAAAACCCAGCTTTAACTTCATCTTTTTGTTCAAAATTAAACTTGAAACTTTGAAAACAACACATGGACTTACATGCAAGCACTTTCTTGACTTCAAATCTTCCAAAACATGATTAACTAAGGCAAATTGATGGAAATCATGATAAAATTGCAAAACTATGGTAGACTCAGTACATGCATGTGAGAATCCTTAACAATTAAACTCAAAATAGAAGAAAATATACATGTATGCATGGTATGAGTTACAATTCTCCAATTCTAGCTTAATCTTCATGTCAATCTACCTTTTTCACTTGAATTCTTGCATGAACTAACTCAATCACATAACTAAGGGTTTGATTTCTTACCTTTGGTGTTCAATTATGCTTTAGGTGGCTAATTGGTTGAGGTTCCAAGCCAATTCTTCCAAATCTTTCTCAATTGCTCTAGTTGAGTTCAAATCTCTTTTGGTCCCTCTCTCTCACACGTTTGGAGCTCAAGTAAAATGACATGAGAGTGTAAGGTGTATCTTAGGGGTTTCATATGCCTTATATAGGTCCCACTAATGAAGCTTAATCAACTTGAATTAAAGATAACTAATTGGGATAATTTTATTCTAATTATTTGATTCCAAATCGAATTTCAATTGAACCTACCATAAAATTCTAAAAATGCTAACTAACACAGAAACCAGGTCAAGTTCGTGATCGGATGCCGATAAGGCTTTTAGTTTGCAAAATATAACAGAATCTCAAACAGATATTCCTACGATAAACAGATAGAAACACAAATAATACAACACACATGCAATTAATTCATAATTTCGTATTAATTACTTATTAGACATAATTAATCATGGATTATTGGCTAATCACAGGTCAGGGTTGTTACAACACCAGTGAGAATAAAATGGTGGTATGAGTAATTTCCGTATAAGATCTATTGTCTCAGTTTACATAAATAATAGAGCAGTTCAAGATGTCATATTCCCCGATCAACTAGTAAAATCGATAGGTTTTTACTGGGAGAGGTTCAAAGTCAAAAACTACCTTCTCTAATGTCGGGGTTAGTCCATTGTACTCTCTCTCTCTGAGTTATTATTGTTAAACGGTGTCCGTTTGTTGAGTTATTCAGTCAATTTTTATTCATGTGGGGGATTGTTGGAAAAAATGAGTTTTTGGTGACTTTAATTAAATATTAAAGTAGGCCCTAACCATCTATTATGTTGGGTCCAAGTGGGTCTAGATACTTTGCAATGAGATTTTTACACCACAAAAAGAATGGCAAAAAACCATTCAAAATTGAATGAGAAATTGCCTCATAAAGTTAGATTCATAAAAGAGGTAGTGGGATTAGTGTGTATAATATGTTTGTAACTCCTGCAATATTGCAGAGGTTAATGGTGCATTAGTGACCAGCCATAAAGGCAGGGGGCTTCTCATCTCTCCCCTACATATGTATAAATTGAAACCTTCATGTCTAGTCTCAACATAGAAATTTTTGCTTCAATTTTACAAGTCAGTTTGTCAGAAAGTTCCTACAGTGAGAGAGTACTGCCACGGGTTTTGTTCGCTAAGCTAGACAGAGAGTGCTTCTGCCGTAGCTGGTTTTTGACCGTCGTATCCTGGGAGACAAACGTCAAAATTCTTCAAGCACTCGATCCGTGAGGCGGTGAAAATCTATTTTAAGAAAACTGCTACCGTGCAGACTTTGGTTTGTTTTCTTCACCATTTTAATCTATTAGGCATTTCTATTATAATTTAGTTGTAATTTTCAATATGTGTTCTTAGTATATAATTTTGATGTATTCGTGAATCTATTTATTTAATTTCATAATTTGGACAACAAAACTAAGTAAAATGTAAATATATTTTATTTACATTGTATCTACATTTTCTATTTCTCTTTGTAAATCTCCTAATCAAACAGAACATAAGACGTGTCAGTATAATTGAAAACTAAATCTCAAGAAAAGTTTAAGTCATTTTAAAAATTTCAGGGGAGATTTTTGCAATTTATTAAATTTTGGGGGAGGTTAAATGTAATTTACTCAAAAGAACAAAGGGCAACCAGATCCCCGCCTCGTATGAGTGGAAGCTCGATCAAGGATATCGCTTCAGTTATTTTTATAGGGTGATTTTAATTATTTTCTCTATTAATTCGACACGATTTAATTTATTCTCGAAGCTTTTCATCAAACCCAGTAAGTAATTTTATTTATTTATTTATTTTTCATTCTGTACATTGAACTATAAATTTTGTTGGTTAAGTTCTCATGGATCTCTGTCAGTTTCAGTTTGTTTTTTCCTGTTTGTTTCATTTCATTTTGCTGTCACCATCTGCTTGGTTCCCGAGAAAATTGATTGAATATGAGAAAACAACACAAAATTTTGGCTCTTTGTTTGTTTTGTCGGTTTCCAGATACTGAAAATATGATGGGATTTTGTTATTTTCTCTATCTGGGTGCCACTGCTAAATAAGGAAATTTTTATGATTCTAAAATTATGTAACTTTGATGTTTCTTTTTCTTACGATTCTTATTTCTCAGTAACCCAATATGAGGTTAGCTTATGACAAGAATTGGTTCTGATATGTTTTATTTCAAGCACATTTAAGAAATGAATGTAAACTGCAAAGTGAACTTTAACATTTTGTGGGTAAGTACAGGAAATAAAGAGCTGCTTTCTTCTATAAAAAAATGTGGTGTGATCATGCATCGGGGTCGTTTGTTTCATGGGATTGAGGTGTGGGATTGGACTCCATGTCCAATAAATTTACTAATGCATCATTTGGTTAGTTTAGTAAAGGTCAAACTAATAATCAAATACACATAATTTCTATCTAAATGGTTTAGGGACTATTTATTTAGGATTAACAATCTATTATATTGCAGTCCACCTTTATTTAGTCCTTCCAAACAGACGTAGGTACCATTTGTGAAAATGGCCTAGAATATGGAAATACGGTCTCTCGCCATTGGCTAGCTGAATTATGAAACCTTGATGGTAGGGATCAAATAGCCAGGTTTATGGAGTTTCAAATTGTAGCATTTTGAATTGGTGAAGGGAGTCCATTTCATTTTTTTTTATTATTATTATTTGGAATTGGCATTGTTGAATTTCCGTAAATCATTGAGAAGTTCAGAAGATATGCTTGTATTTACGTGCTACAAGTACGCAAAAATATGATTGATTAAACTGATTGGATTCTATGATAAGCAAATTCTATCTATGCATTTGGTGATGAATGGATGTTCCTTAAGTTCTTTCACTAGTTTGAATGAAGTAAATTTTTGGGCAAACTTTTAAAGAATTCTGGTTTGGAAAAAGTTTAAATGAATATGTTAGGAGATTGTTTTTGCTATCTAATGCTGAAGATGACTGACTCTGTGTGGCGGTGGAATGACATTAAGTGTTTTGGGCTCGCAGGGTATTTTTGGATCCCATCACATATTCTTTAGTGGAATGTTTAGGATTAGATGCCAACCTATTGTGGTGGCAAACAAGAAAACTTTTTTCTTAAGCTGACTAAGTTTTGCCTTCGTTGCTACAATCCATGTTTCAAATTCATGGAATTCTCATTACTTAACTTTTCTTTTCTTTCTTTTTTTTCCCCCTCCCATTGTTCTGGTAGACGGCACAGTAACATCCAATATCAAGTAATATTGCTGACATGATTAGAGTTTTGCAAAAGCCAACCAGTGGCAGTACCATTCTTGAGACAGTTCAATCTATGTACCCAACTTAATTTGGAGATTTGGAAATTTTGCATGGTTGATAGTGATTCTAAGATTGGAATGTAAGTACATTTTTGCAACATGGATCACGGACATCGACCTAAATATCGAATGGAAACAAGAAGATTGCTTTGGCTATTGGGGGTAACATTTGCGGTAGTTATGGTTTTTCAGCATTTTGAACTTCCATATGGCAGTGTTTTATCATCTCTACTTTCCACAGGCAAAGTTTCATTCCAGGGAAAAAGCAGCTTTCCTGCTGGACATGAACCGTCTAACTCTGAGTTGATTGGCAACACCACACTGTTAAATGATTTGAACTCAACTAAGACAATTGAAGCCTCCGATTTGATGAAAGAAACGGATGGTGGGAATGATGGAAATGACAGAGTACCCAAGAATGATGTTGTATCAGAAACCAAAGGAAGATCAAATGGTGCTTCTGAATTTGTTAATCAAGGAAGTTCACTTGGGAATCTTGAAGAACAAAACAAAAATTCGAGCCTGGTCAAATTTGAAAATTCAGAAAATGGTGGTGCACTAGAGAAGCCTGGGGAAGCTGAACACAGTATTTCCTCAGAGAATGTAACTACAGGTGATAATTCTTTATCAAGGAATTTTGAAGTAGAATATATTTCTTTGATGTCTAAAAACAATGTGAGATACTGTTTATTTTTCCTCTTTGTTTGCAATTTCAACAGACATGCATACGGAGGATGAAAAACCTGGTCCACTGCAGAGTAATCTCACCCTGTCAAACTATAGTTCTCCCGTGGTGAACAAAAGGTCTGAAACACCAACATCAGAAGTAATGTCAATATCCAGGATGAATTCTTTATTGCTGCTGAGTCGCGTTTCACCCCAATCAGCGGTACATTTACGACCTTATATTTTGATTTTGTCAGTTGGGATTGACTTCACTATAAAAAATTTGGAGTCATATTTTTCCCTTGATTCTTTTGTGCAGGCACCTCAATGGTCCTCACCAGTTGATCAAGAACTACTATATGCAAAAGCACAGATAGAGAATGCATCCAATATCAAGAATGATGCAGAACTTTACAGGCCTCTTTATCGGAATGTTTCAATGTTTAAGAGGTACATTTCTAAGAGACACAGGTCCAAGTGGGTTATCAGATGGCCGGGTTGTTTTATGACTTACTTTCTTGTTCTTATTCTATAGAAACAGAACCACCAGCAAATTATTTGTACTTGAAATTTTTTTCTTACTTTAGAATTCTAAGTCTGCTTGAACTGGCAGTGTAGAGCAAAAATGTGCTTTAACAATATTTCAGGAATCTTATGTGCAACTTTTCGACATATGTTTCTTACGTGAGACACTTTTCAATTCTAAGAATGCATATGATCAAATTTGCAGGAGCTATGAGTTAATGGAAAACATGCTCAAAGTATACATCTACAAGGAAGGAGAAAAACCCATCTTCCATGAGTCAATACTTGAAGGAATATACTCTTCTGAGGGATGGTTCATCAAGTTGATGGAAGCAAGCAAACATTTTGTTACGGAAGACCCTACAAGAGCTCATCTATTTTTCTTGCCCTTTAGTTCCCGATTGCTAGAATTAACACTCTATGTGCATAATTCACACAGTCGTAGTAACCTAATCGAGTACATGAAGAATCATGTGGAAATGCTTGCAGCAACGCATCCTTTCTGGAACAGAACTGGTGGAGCAGATCATTTTCTTACTGCTTGCCACGACTGGGTCTGAACTCTGTTTTCATCCAAGTTACCATCACTCATAACTACCAAGGGCCAGTTGGGTACAGCATGGGATTTATCATTTCCATTTTGTTTCCATGTGTCTATTTTGTCATATATCTTGGATGATTTTCAAAATTTTATTTCCTATTGGTTTCAATACATCGTAATATTGGGTAGTGGCTCATTTTAAAGGTTGCATATGTGAATGTTTAAATTGATGTTTTCCCCGTGCTCTTCCCTCACCCACTAGCTTGAACCCTAATTTCTTTAACTGGCCAAATTATGGCTGAATTTTGACTACCAACTTTTCTACTCTTTTTTCGTTTTTGTTTTTATAATTTACTTATTCCAAATTTATGATGGATAGAAAAGCGATTATCTAAACTTTAGACGCTTTTGGAGGTCAATATGGAATGCTACGTATCCCTGTGGTACATGTGGATACCCTTTTCTTGTTTCATAGTTAGAAGTCAATATCTGTAAGTTGAAACTTCTAACAAAACACCATTTTCTCAGGCCCCAGCTGAAACAAGAGGACGTATAGCCAATTGCCTCAGAGCCCTGTGCAATGCTGATCTCCAAATAGGCTTCGACATAGGCAAGGATGTTTCTCTTCCAACGACTTATGTACGCTCATCTGAAAATCCCCTCAAAGGTATTGGAGGTGAGCTTCCTTCCGAGAGGCCAATCCTTGCTTTCTTTGCAGGGTACATGCACGGTAAAGTCCGACCAGTCCTGTTGAAGTACTGGGGAAACAAAGATCCCAACATGAAAATCTTCACCCGACTGCCACCTGTCAAGGGTAACAAAAACTACATCCAGCACATGAAGAGCAGCAAGTACTGCATTTGTGCAAGAGGCTTTGCAGTCCACAGCCCACGTGTTGTGGAGTCTATCTTGTATGAGTGTGTCCCGGTTATTATATCTGACAACTATGTGCCTCCCTTTTTTGAGGTTTTGAACTGGGAATCGTTTGCTGTTTTCGTCTTGGAAAAGGATATTCCGGACTTGAAGAATATACTCCTTTCTATACCAGAGGAGAAGTATCTCGAGATGCAGAAGAGGGTGAAAGAGGTACAGCGGCATTTTCTTTGGCATGCTGAACCTGTTAAGTATGATTCGTTTCATATGATTCTTCATTCTATTTGGTACAACAGAGTTTTTCAAGTAAGACCCACTTAAAATCTTTCCATGAAGTTTTCAATGGAAAAGGTTGCAGAGATACAATCTTCTTCTGCATTTAGAATTTTTTTAGCAGTTATAGTTCATACTGTTGACAGAATTGTATTTAGCATTCTTATATTCTGAATAAAAATTCTAAATTTTGACACTATATATCGATTGTAGATTTTTTTCCCCGAAAATTACCAAGTGGGATTACTAGCATAGCAAATTTTCTAGTTTGATGTTTTGGGTTTTAGTTGAACCAGATATTATCTACCCAAAAGTAAAAGAAAGAATAAAGAAATTAAACAAACCAAAAAGATGAAAATAAAAATTTCTAGTTTGATGTTTTGGGTTTTAGTTGAACCAGATATTATCTACCCAAAAGTAAAAGAAAGAATAAAGAAATTAAACAAACCAAAAAGATGAAAATAAAAAATGGTTGTGATGTTATGAGCTTGAGATTATTAGATTATCTTTATCTTTACATAGAATGAAATTTGCCAATGACAACAGTCTTAATGTGCCATATTTGTTTTTTACAATTTCCTTGATAGAGAGTTATGATTTCTATTCCAAACAATATATATATATATATATATGCGCGCTAAGGATGAGCTAAGGATTTTGTAATTCCTATCCTGAGAATGATGAAATGTTTTTCTAGGCATCATGTCATCTGTAATGGTAGTGCAATACAGATTTGATCATGTTATTTAAGACTGTTGGAAAAATGAATGCTTATTATTATTTGCTTTGCTCAAACATTGCTTTATAGAAATCCATATATGAGCATACCACTTCAGTGAGTTATGTGATCAACAATGGTGGTTTTATTTTCTCCATTAAAATACCTTCTATTATCAGGTTTTCTCATTTTTGGAGGCACTTCTTTTACTCTTTTATGGCTGTCCATCAGGAAAATGCTACGAATTCTAAATAATCTATCCAATTTTTTACCAAACCTCTCACATCACACACGTGAGAGGTTTGGTAGAAAATTTGATAGATTATTTAGGGTTTCTAGCATAACTCATGACCATCATGCTGTAATTGGTTGACTGCTTTATTTTATATATACAGACTTTTTCATAATTTTATTTTCGTAAATTATGTTTTAATCACAAATTTAGATAGATATTTGAAAAAGTAAAGGAAGATAGTGGTGAAAATATGGCACTTTTTTTTCTTGCTTTCTTTCATTTTCTAGATTTCTATCCAAACTATAATCCAAATACAATATCTCTTTTAAACATAGAATTTGAACATCTTCATAGGGAGGGTGGGGTTGGCTGCTATGAAAGGTGGGGAGGCTGAAGGGTGGGAGAGCGGTAGCCGGCGGCTAGAGAGGGTTGGGGCGGTAAGACGAAGAGAGAGGGATCGGGGGATAAAAATGAAATGTGAAAAATAATTGTAATTTTTAATCGTATTTTGTATTTATTTTTTAACTTTTCATGTATATTGTTATTTTATTTTATTTTTTATTTCTATAATTTTTGCAATTGTTTCATGTTCCTTCATTTTTCTGTATTTTTTTCAAATTTAATATAAACTCAAAGCTCACACAAATTTTGAATCAATTTACTTATAAGGGTTTGTTTGGGAGCTACATTTTTAATTTGACTTTTTGATTTTTTGATTAATTTAGCTTGGCTAAATTAGTTTCTTTTGGAAAGAATTTTTTGACTTTTTGGTGAGAAAAAAATAAAATAATTATAATTTGAATGTAAAATGTTATCTTATTAACTTATTTAAATTTATTTTATCTTTTTATATTTTTTTTAGTCCTAACTGATTTGCTAAATGGGAATTAAGTTAAAAGGTTTTGAAGTAATTTCTTCCGTCTCAAAATATTAGTCTCTTATTTCATTTTTTATTATCTCAAAATATTAGTCTATTTTTAAAAATCAAGTACAAAAATAATATAAAATTTTTATTTTATCATTTTTTTAGATTCATTAATAACTTAAAAGTATAATTATAATATTGATATTCTCTAAAAAAAAAAAAATACTATTGAAAGATAATTTTAAAAAATTAATTTTTTTAAAATGTAATAATTAGACTATTAAAAAAAATTAAATTCTTTAAAAGAATCATTATTTTGAGACGGGAGAGGAATTAATTAGGGGTGTTTTGGGAAGATGGTTATAATCTGATTTTTGGTGAAAAACTGATTATAAGCAGATTATAATCAGCTTTTCTGTGAGAGAAGAGGAGATAAAAAATCTGAAAATCAAATTTTTTATCTCTTCCCAAAAGAGGCCTTAACAACACCCCAAAAAATACACCGACCACACGCCGTCGTAGGCGCACGAAATTTTTAGCACCTCGATAAACGAACTGATCCCTTAAATTTCGTGAAAAACTTGAAAGACAATGAAAAAATTATTCATAACAATGAGAAAATATTCATTTATCTGATAAGGTTGTTTTACATTATTTATGTTTAGGGAAAATGATCTCTCTCCTAAAAAAGCTCCTCCTAATCTTTCTAATGTCCAAAATGATATCATTTTGGATATTTTTTTTTTGTCTTGATTTGAAATTTAGGGAGATTAGGGGGCCAAAAATTAGGATGATGTAGCACTATGTATTTAATTATCTTTTCACAGGAAATAAAAAAATAGTAAAACTTATTATGTCAATCAATTAGGAAGATGGGTAAAAGAGCAAATGTTATAAATTTCAAATAACTTATAAATTTTTTGCATGAGCGTGAGATTTATATAAATGTGTGGGTTTCACATCTATGTGAGAGGTTTGGTAAAAAAAATTAATAGATTATTTGGATTCTTTAACATAACTTGATTAAAAGTCATTTTTCAACTTTTAATTCATTTTGAATCACATTATATCTCACATTTTTTATATATTTTTTTAAAAAAATTAAAAAAAACAAACTTTTAACTTCCAAAAAAACCCTCAGTTAGGACACCTTGATTTGTCCTCCGACAATGAATAATTTCTCAAACAGCAATGATAGAGGTCACTAAAAAAATCTCATTACTAATAGTTCTAATGAGTTAAAAAATATAAAAAATACTCCCTCCGTCCCAAAATATTAGTCCCTTATTTCATTTTTCATTGTCCCAAAATATTAGTCCCTCTTCTAAAATCAAGTACAAAAATAATATAAATCTCCTATTTTGCCCTTCTTTTAAATTAATAAACAATATAAAAAGTACAATTATGCATTGATATTCTCAAAAAATGTACTATCAAAAGGGTCATTTTAGAAAATTAACTTTTTTCAAATACAATAATTGTACTACCAAAAAAAGTTGAATTCCTCAAAAGAGACCATTATTTTGGGACGGAGGAAGTATAAAAAAACTAGAAAAACACAATACGCTAATCAGTTGACGTGTGTCATTGCTTGAGTTAGGGGTGTTTTGGGAAGATGGTTATAATCTGATTTTTGGTGAAAAGCTGATTATAAGCAGATTATAATCAGCTTTTCTGTGAGAGAAGAGGAGATAAAAAATCTGAAAATCAGATTTTTTATCTCTTCCCAAAAGAGGCCTTACGCGTGAAGGTGTCATGGGCTCTGAACAAGAGAAACTACGAAGAGCGTCCTCATGTTAAAAAACTTAAAGCTCTCCGTTTTGACCGTCCTGTCAGATTTGACGTGTAAATCTGAAGGAAAAAGGACGATCGTCCGGTTCTAAGAACTGTTCAGTGTGCGGAAGGACACAATCATCTGCCCTTTCATTTTTTATTTTTTTTATTATGAATTATTGTTTCAAGCAAAACCAAATCTCAATTATACATTCATACACAATTAACGAGGGAATCACGTGAGTCTAAACATCTTTAATTTCTCTGTCACGTTGATTGTTTAAAAAAGGGTTGAACAATTAATAATTTCATAAAATAAATCATTTAAATTGAATATGAAAAAATTTTAAAGACAAGAAAATAATAAATTATTAATGTTTAACTGATTGTTAGATAGGAGCTATTATTAATAAATCACCAGCGATAATTATTTATTAACTAGCAATTGACTCATATAATGTTCTTATTATTTTTTTTTTTAAATTTAATAGTACAATGTGTGTTATAAAAGAATAATTTTAATTATTTATTTTGACAATATTGACGCTATCGTTCTATAAAAATTGTTATTTGACTATTTATATTTATTAATTTTAGTTAAATTATTTGTATATTTTGATAATTTTAGTTCTATCATATTATAAAAGTATAATTATTATATAATAATTTTGTATGCTATATACTAAATTATAAAATAAATAAATACTCATTTTGATATTAAAAATAATAATTAAATTAGAAGAAAAATTATTAACATAAAATTAAAAGTATTTCTAACTATTTAATTTTCTTTTATATTCATTTAAAAAATAAAAATATGTCGAATAGAAATTATATAAAATTTATTTAAAAAATTAAATATAAATATGTTGTAGTTGGACATATAATTATTTTATATGATATTAATTATAAGATATTAAAATAAATCCTCTTAATTAAATTAAAATATTAACTATATAAAAAAAATTCAATAACGATTAATTAAAAAAGAATTACATAACAACATGTAAACTCAAAAATAAAAAATAATGAAAACATTCAAACGACAGATACATCTTAGTATGTGAATTAATTATTAATCATCTGTAATGTGATGTCAAAACATAAAAAAACTTAATGTTTAATAATTGAAAAAGTAACTCAAATAGTAAATCTAAACTTTAGAGGTTTCTCGAAAGTATTATTATTGTACATGTTTTTCTTTTTGTGAGTTGTGATTATATAAAATAATGTAAAAAAATGAAATATAATTTCATATATAGAATGACTATAAAATTTAAACCAGGTGTTTGGGAAGCAACATCCTAAATTTTTTATCTCATAAAAACTACTAAAAAGACAAAAGTTTTGCAAAACCAAAAAAAACACATCCAAACAAAATATCACATCCAACTCCATAATCATTTCACTTTTTCTCTCACAAACATCACATCCAACCACATAAAAACTCAACTATCTTCCCAAACAGTAAAAAATTTTTATCTCATAAAAACCTACATCTACTAAAATCTACATAAAAACTCACTTCCCAAACACCTAGAATTGGTATTAGGTATAGAATAATACATGAGAAAATAAGAAGAAAAAAAAGAGGCAATTTAGCATTAAAAAAAATTCTAATACTCTTGAAAGAATTAAGAAGAAAAACATGAAACACAAAAATGGGTATTGGGTTTGTGAATTATTTCAATTTACCATAAAAAATATATAAAAAAGAAATATATGTCAAATCAAATCCATATGAAATAAGTAAAGTTAATATAATTCAAATTAGGTTTGGGTTTGTGTAAAGCTCTATATGTAATTAAAAAAAAATTCATGCTAACGTGGCCCTTTTAAAAAAAAATAAACCTTTATAATGTATCACTTATGTATTGAAAAAAATATTATTTTTAATAATATATATATGGTTTTAAAATGTTATATCATATTGTTTTTATATTCATATTTCAAATCAATTATGTAATGAAATATAAAAAAAATTTAAAGACAAGAAAATGATAAATTATTAATGTTTAGCAGATTTTTAGGAATGAGCTATTATTAATAAATTACCAATGATAAATTATCATATCTTTTTTATATTAGTATTTCAAATCAATTATGTAATGACATTTTTTTATAGTGAAACATGTTAATTCAGATTTGTTAAATAATTAGAATAATGCTTGGGACCCCCTTTTGGGGGTCACCCCCTCACCCCCCCTTTGCCACGTGGCGGGTGGTGATTGGAGGAGCAGGAAAAAAAAGAAAAAGAAAAAGAAAAAGAAAAGGGAACCAATGAGAGAGAGAGGGGGTTTTCCCCCACCCCCTTTGACCCCCTCTCTCTCTCATTGGTTCCCTTTTCTTTTTCTTTTTCTTTTTTTCCTGCTCCTCCAATCACCACCCGCCACGTGGCAAAGGGGGTGAGGGGTGACCCCCAAAAGGGGGTCCCAAGCATTATTCATTGTTGAAATAATTAATAGGCATATAATAACCTACTAGTATATTATCTAAAGAATTACGTAATTAATGTCACATTGAATATTTAGGGTTGGTTTGGGAAGTGGGTTGGCTTTTTAATTTTTTAATTTTTTTAGCTATTTTAGCCTGGGCTAAAAAGGTTGGTTTGGGAAGGACTTTTTGACTTTTTGGTTTTTTTGACTTTTTTTGTGAGAGAAGAGTGTAATGATTATGGGTTGGATATGATATTTTGTTTTTTATGGCTAAAATAGCCTATTTTGTCTTTTGTGACTAAAATAGCCAAAAAAAACCTCATATTCTTCTTCCCAAACGGTGTGTTAATATTTTCATTTTTTCAATTAGAAAATACCGATGGGAACAAGATTTATCTTGTCCTTGCCTCCATTTTGATTATATCAATTAATAATATTTTTGTCTATATAATTTAATTTTTGAATAAAACAAAGAACAAAACAACTCTTATTTTTCAAAGTTTTCAACCCACAACAGATATCAATCAACCCTAAAATATTAATTTCATTGTCTAAAAAAATATATTTAGCTGGAAAAAATCAAATTTAATTGACAAACTCATTTCTTGTTAACGAAAAGTCAAGAATGGGTTTTAGATGTAATTAACCATTGATGATTTTTAGGTGGGAGTGAGTTATGTGAAAATATAATTTTACCTTAAAAAAAGGGAAATCTAAAATATTAATAGCTATTGAGAATGAGGTTCGCACCATTATATAAAAAATCACTTTTTTTATTTTTATTTTTGTTTTTAGTGATTGTTTTTTGAACTTTTTATAATTTTTTTTGGGCAAATTATACTAACAGTCCCTATAGTTTGGGGCTTGTGTCACTTTAGTCCCTGACTTTTCAATTGTGACATATTGGACCTTAAATTTTGAATCTTGTTCCAAATAAGGACAATTGAACATATCATTGCTTAATTTCAAGGGCAAAATCGTCAATTTGATAAAATATAAATTAATTTGACAAAAATAAAAGTCATAAAAATATTTTAAAATTTTAAAAAATTATTTCTACCCACCAAAAATAAAATTATATAAAATTGATAAAAATTAATAAAAATTACATGATTAATTTTTAAAAATTAATTTTACATGATCATCATCCAAATACATAATAAAAATTAATTTGGTAAAAAAAATAAATGTCTAAAAGATTTATTAATTTTATATAATTTTATCTTTAATAGGTAGAAATAATTTTTAAAAAATCAAAAATAATTTTTTGACATTTATTTTTGTCAAATTAATTTATATTTTATCAAATTGACCATTTTGCCCTTGAAAAAATCAATAGTATCTTCAATTGTCCTTATTTGGAACAAGATTCAAAATTCAGGGTCAAATGTGTCACAATTGAAAAGTCAAGGACCAAAATGACACAAGCTCCAAACTATAGGGACCGTTAGTGTAATTCACCCATTTTTTTTTTAAAAAAAACTTTTCAAATCTGTCTTGTAAAAGGATATACAAATTATTTTTTTTAATTAAACAAATTACACTAAACACAAAAGTAACTAAGAAAAAAAATTCACAAAAAAATCAATTTCAGACACGGCATGAGTCTCAATTAAAATTGGTTAAATTTTAAATAATATAAAAAGGTTAAAATTCTAACACATATTATATAATATTTTAATATAAATTTTACACATATTAGAAATTGTTTGAAAAATGAAAAAATAACTAAAAAATAACTATAAAAAATAAATTATTTCTTTTATCGTTTTACACGTCTTTATATAAAAAAAATTAAAAAAACTAATTCTCAAACCAATCCTTATAAGTAACGCCTCCTCCGTAAATCATAAGGGATGACTTTTTTAAAACAAAAAAATGAAAGTATAGAGTTAAAAATTATAACTAAAATAAAATAAAATCTCATCAGAACTGGCCAATGGTAACCTAAAATTAAAGGGACAGAAAAAGAAACTCTACCTGAAAGAGGCAGTTAAACGGCATTAACGGCATCTCAAGCTTTCCTTTTTTTAATGTTCATTTTCATGATTTGATTTACACTTTTGATGGGATTTTGTGATTTTATCGAATTTTTTAATTTGACAGACCCAAAACCAAAAAGAGAATATAGAGACAGAGCTAATATGTATACCCTTCATCGATGAGAGAGTATTTACAAGAAAGATTGATATCAACAGAGGTGGTGGTTGGATTTGGATTTGGATTTGGAAGAAGAAGAAGAAGAAGAAGAAGAAGAAGAAGACATGGCTGCTGAGACCAAAACTACTGTTGTGAAGGTCAAACCCAGCAGTCAAGATGGTTCTTCAAAGCCCAAGTTTGATTCATCTCTCACCAAAAAGAAGATTTCTGAGAGCTCAATCAAACGCCCTGTTGATTCAAAGTCTAAATCTACCACCACCGTCCCAAAAACTGAGGTACCAATCTGCTAATAATTCATTATTGCTTTTCATGTTTCAGATTTGTTAATTTTTTTTTTTGGGGGGGGGGTAGATTGTAATGTTTTGAGCACCAAATTATATGTTTTTCTTGATCAGCTCATTTGGGCAATTTGTGGGTTTCTAAATTGATTTCATTCGTTCCAATGAACTAGAAGATTTGGGTCTTTGATAATTGGTTAATTTAGGTGTTGTATTTTATATAATCTTAGCGAATTAATAGGTCTTGGGGGTACCCTTTTGTGTTCTTTGATGGAATCTGAAACTGGGCATCTGAAAATCCTCTATTTCTCTGCATCCATCTAGAAATATATACACTAGCAATTGTACATCTGAACTTTTGGGTTGTTTGTCGAATGGGGATTGAATTTGAAAACTGTTTAGCAGTTACATGATGTGGAGTTGTAGCTGTTACCGATTTTATAGGTATTTTGGAAAAATATATATATATATTTTTTGACAAAGCTTCTGAGTTGTGTGCTTTGTATAATAGGTTTGATATGTATGTATAACTATAATATTTACATGTTGTTCAAGTGAAGGTAAAAGTGAAAACAGCCTCAAGTTCATCAAAAACAACATCGAGTTCATCGATGAAAACAACCACGGTTAAAACGAGGGAGAAGAAAGTTTACAGCTTGCCAGGGCAGAAGTATGATGTTCCTGAAGAGGTGCTGGACCCATTACATGCTTTCAGTTGTGTTCCTTTGCTTGAAATTCCATTTAGCTACAAAGTCCCATTGATTTTCTTATTTTGCTGCTTCTTGTTAACAGAGAGAACCCCTGAGGATATTTTACGAGTCATTGTCGAAACAAATACCTTCAAGTGAAATGGCAGAGTTTTGGTGAGTTTTCCTCATAATATTCTTGGTGCTTCTTGTTTGTTTAATCTTAGTCTGTCTTTTTCAAAGTCAACCCTCTCGAACTGTTCATTTTAAGGTTTGAATATGGCTTTAATTACTTAAAATTCCTTGATGCATGAACTGCAACAGAAAACTGGCATACAATGGCGGTGCGATACTTTTTTTACTTCCTAAAATGCCCTTAATTGCTTCCTACTTTCTATATCACCAATAGATAGGATTCAGGAAAAAGTAATTTTGTTTCTTCCAAACTGTAACAGAAGCTAGTTGATTAAAACTTATCATCTTCTTTTATGGCTTCTTATCAAAATTCTATAATCTTTGGTAATTTAGAACTTCTAGAAGTAGGGAGAGTGGTACTGCTAAGTTTTTGATGTGTGTTTACACTCTTCCTTATCATGATTCCGCAGCATTTGTTCTGTGGTTATCAGGAAATGAAATAAATGTATGATCTGAACTTACTTGAACTTCTAATTTATGATAGACATGTTTCTTAAATTATGATACCGAGGTTTCTTAAATTGGTTTGACTTGGAGCTTGTTCTAGACAATAAATGTGTTGCTAGTCAATCTATGAAACTATAAAGTTCCTTAAATGATAATATATTTTAAAGAAAAGTTGAAGGAGAGAATGTATTATCACAGGTTGGCTGTTAGCAATCTCTTCAATAAAGATCACTTTTCGAAACCAGCAATGCTTCAAGGCTGGAGAGTTTTTAGAAGAACCGAAATAGAGGAACTCTCATCTATTTATAACAATAAAAGAATTGCAACAACTTGGATATTTGCATCTATTTCAAGTTGACATCTCTCTAGAAGATGTGACGATTACTAATTGTCTATTTTCTTTAATTCTTCAATGTGGCCTAAATGCCAAATGCACCTATAAATTGTGGGCATTGGAAGAAAATAGGAAAGGGATAACTGACCAACTTATGTCATTTCCTTTTCTTTTTTTTCAAAAGATAATAAAAATATTGGACCAGGGTTAAATCAAATGGTTTTCAAATGCTAATTAGAAGACATTTCATTGCACTTTCATGAATTGAAAAGAGTTAGTACAATAACTGATTAGAGGTTATCATGTATTTTATTTTCCTTCTAGGCTAGAGAATTTTTTACTTACCTTTTGTGTTGATTAGTGATGAGCTCTGGCTGATTGATTCTTGTTTCCTTTCATCTGTATTGTTATCCCCTATCTTCTGATTTGGCAATTGTAGGTTTGTCTCTAGTATATTAGAGATAACAAGCATTGCTTTTCAAAGAGTCCCAATAGACCCTCCATAGTAATTTTTTTTAATGCAGGATTTCATAGTAATCAGTCTTGAGTAATGAAGGTAATAATACCAGTAGAACCTTAAGCCTAGTGAAAACAGTAAAGTACTTAAGAAGGGAAACACTGGAACTGGTTTGTTCCGAGATCATGTTCCTACAAATGAGGTGATGTGAGTCATGTGACCCAACCAAAGAAATAACAGATGAGGGTCAGAGAAGGTAAATCCTGAAGTTTTTGAACGTAGATGGTAACTTTCACCAGCATCTGACAAATGAAGTTTGACATACTCACTTTGGAAGATGTTTGAAAGATTGTATGGAGAAAGAGGCTTGCAAAGGAGGTTTTTTCTTCAAAAATCTTTTAAACTTGAATTTGAGAAGAAGACGTTAGTTGTGGAGATTTTCATCTGCTTAGTTCTTGTTTCTGAAGAAGACATTAGCAAAGAAAGAGAGAAAGAAAATGCTTAGTTCTTATTTCACTTCATGAGTACATTTTTCTCTGCATCATACCTCTGATTACTGAATCATATCTTACTTCAAGCTGCAATACAAAGAGCAAATAACACATGCCAATCATCTTTTAGGTTAAGAGTTAGCCATGTTTGAATATGACCTATTTATGTAATCTGTGCTTCTATTGGTGTACATCTTATCAATTCAACATTGGTAGAAATTTGGCCTCTTAAGCTAGATTAAGTTCTCATAAGGTTTCAATTTATGGATTAAATATCAGTGATATGTGAGATATTCCCATCAATATATTTTTTTCTTCAAGATGCTGATATATTTATAATAGCCTCAAAATTTATAATAATATAATTAATCACCCTATTTCCTTTGAAACAATTTCGATGTCTTGGGGTTTGTTCATCGATGTATCTGTGCCTTCAGGGTTGTGATGTGTCTATTCCATCAACATTTTGTTCTTTATTTTTCCTAGTTTCGGGAATGAGGTGGAATGAACTAGAAACTATACCAAGTTAGGGTCTGGTCTATTTTTTTACCAAGTACCAACCTAATGGTTTTGGTTGAACAAACCTGCTTGAGGTTGGTGATAGCGATATAGCATGGAAGGAGTACTTGGAGTGGGGCATTGTCCATAGCTAGGCCTGATAGGCTCCTTGTTGGTATTTTTCCATAATAATACAAGAAAAATATACGAAATAAATTAAATAGAAATGACAAAATAATAATTATTATTTTTATTTATTAAAGAATGAAATATACAATAAACTATAGAACTAAAAAAAAACACAAGAATGAACTAGATTATACCATGGAATATATTACAAGGTGGATTCAAATGGACATATAAAATAATATACAAGAAATTATTTAAATTTAAAACTTTGAAGAAAAAAAGATAAAGGAAGCAAACCGAAACCTGTATAATACCACAGTTTCCTTAAAACAGATTCACTGTCTTTCGGTGGGTGTTGGAGGTACGTTGGCGTTTGTCTTTCAAGATACGACGGTCGAAACTAGCTAATATAGAGGCCTAAGAAGCACGGATACGGATACGGGATACGGATACGATACGATACGGATACGGCGATACGGTAAAATTTGAAAAAGTAGGATACGGATACAGCGGGGATACGTTCATAAAAAATATTTTTTTTCACAATTTTTAGTAATGTAGCATACACAAAAATAAAACTTCAACGATTTTTAGTAATGTAACATACATAAAATAAAACTTCAACAATTTTTAGTAATGTAGAACCTAAACTTCCCGTACCTGAACTCATTTCCTAAAATTTATGGTAAACAAATAAAACAAAACATTAATGTATTATGTAGCATCACCCATAAACCATAATGCATCATCCATAACAAAAAATTCATCAATTCAATTAAATTTCAACAATTTTAACAATATAGCATCACCCATAACAACCATAATGCAATTCAATCCCAAATTAAGGGGGAAAAAATTTACAAAGTTCATTTATTTATCAATAAGTTTATTTATGTATTTATTAATAAGTTTTTTTTTACCTTATTTGATTTATTAATAAGTTTACAAAGTTTATAATTTTATAAGTTGACAAATTTTATTTTTAATAAGTTTATTTATTTATTTATTTACTAATAAGTTTTTTTACCTTATTTTATTTATTTGTTTTTTTACCTTATTTGTTTATTTATTTATTTGTTTTATTTGTTTTATTTATTTATTTGTTTTATTTAAACCGAATAATACATATAAGTTTTTTTTTTAATTTTATTTTAATACCTTATTTGATTTGCAAATCGCAGAGTATACATCCAACAAATTAAAAAAATAATAATAATAAAAATAAATAAAGACAGACAGATGAGATCGAGTCGAGAGAGGGGGGGGATGAGATCGAGTCGCGATCAAAAGACGATCGGCGAGCTGCTGTCTGATCAACGATCGACAGTCGACAGATCGAGCTCGAGCGAGAGGGAGAGAGAGAGAGTTCCTGAGATCGAGTGTTGTGAGAGGCAAACAGAGGGAGCGAAAGGGAGAAAGAGAGGGACGAACCTGAAAGACGATCGGCGAGCTGCTGTCCGAGACGACGACGAACTCCTTCTCCTCCTCCTTCGCGGCTGCTGTTCGACCTAGGTAAGAGAGAGTTTGGTTCTTGTGTTTGGTTCCACCTGTACGACGATCTCTCTTTTTTGTGTTTTATTTTATGTTTTTTTCATATTTTACAATTTGACCCCTTCTTAAAGTTTTTAAATTATTTTTTTTGCCCCGCCGTATCCATACCGTATCTTGACCGTATCCTCGCGTATCCGAAATTCAAAAATTAAAATTTTTTTTTGGATACTTCATTTCCCGTATCCAATACGTATCCAGCCGTATCGGGCGCGTATCCGTATCCGATACGCGTACGGGGGCTATTTCGAAGTATCCATGCTTCATAGGCAGAGGCACCTTTTGAATAGCTTCGGCGAACTTGACAATGGCTACACTCTCTCTAACAAAAACCAAAGAAAGGACTAGTCAAAGAAGATAGGAAAAATTTTCTTTGATGTAAAATAAACATTTCCAACTTTTTATCTCAAAACACCATCTCCATTTTCTATCAAAAATCTTTCTAAAATTCTTCTTTCAAGTTGGAGGGGGAAAGGCCTCTATTTATACAAGTAGGAGAATCCCTAGCCATGAAGGCTATACATCAATAGGGCCATCAAATGCCATTAACCAAGACTATCAACTCTAGTCATTAGGGCTAAAGTTACAAAGGTTGAAAACCTATAGCCACTAATATGGATATCAACTCCATCATCAAAAGATGAGAATTACAAAGGTCTAAACCTCCCATGTGCTTAATATATACAAATAAATATGTATATAATGATGGTTGAATAAACCAATTTGATGGGTCACAAAATAGATACTAATGTTAGGTAACCTGATCCAAGTCCAATTCTCAAACACATTCCCCATTCTCAAACACATGTACAAACTAAGCCCAACATAACATAGCTAAGCCCAACACAACATAGCTTAGCCCAAACTCAAGATTAAGTCCAAGTCCAAGTCCAAGACCAAGACCAAGACCAAACCCATCATATGCACAAGTACAAGCACAAGCACAAGCCTAGGCCCAATCCAAACTAAGAAAAGGGGTAAAATTAGATTTTCATATGGAGCACAGCTTGGGCATTACTCAATTATGTCTTGGCTGAATTTGAGTGTTAATTGTTTATGTATGTTATAGGTTAGGTCATGATAGACAGATTTAATGGCTTTTACTAGGTTTAGTAGTAAGGGTATTTTGTCAATTTCACCATTTGCTGGACATGAACTTAAAATTTTCATATTTTGTAATTTTCCTGTATCTATTCTTTGTATCTGATTTTAGTCTCTGTAGAATATATGGCCTTGAACTAAACTTCCCCTGTTTGAAACCTCGAAAGTGCATTATTATGCTAAACGTGTAACAATCATGATTTATTTTGACATTGCAGCTTAGTTTGAGCTCTTATCAAATTTCAGTTTTTTTAGTTAATAATGACAATGATAGCATATCAAAAAAAAAAAAAGTAAAAACATAAAAGAAAAGTTACTAATTTTAGAGATAATGTGTGCCAATGAGCAGGATGATGGAACACGGTATGTTGTCACTGGAAAGAGCAAAGAAGGCATATGAGAAGAAGCAGAGGAAGCAAAAGCAACTTCGGATGGGGACTCCTATAAAATCTCCACCACCACGGCCACCCAGTAGACCTGAGAGTTCGAAAAAACAACAGCTGGTGTCAAAGAATGGCGAAGTAAAAGCCAAGAAAAGAATCGTGGATAGTGATGACGACGACGATTTTATACTGAGCCCCAAGATGAGAAAAGTGTAAAAAGGAAATGCCCTTTTTTTGCCCTTTTTGGTGGTGTTTTTTTAGAGATTTGCTTTTAATTGAACCCTTCAAATTTAACTGCGATGAGGCAAGTGACAGAAATCCATCAAACTGATGATATATTGAGACATTCTTTACATTGTCTGATGTTCAGAAATAATAAAAGGAAAAAAAAAAAAAAAATTCATAATTCTTGTTTATTTCTCGTTCATCTATCTATATCTGAGTTGATGATGTGCTAAGTATATTCTTGCGGGACTTAAGTAGCATATATAACCATGACAGAATGCCCTAGAGCAGAGCAAGAATTACATTATACATAAATATAACTCTCTTATATAGTAAGAGGAAGTTAGATATGAGAGTTTGATATATATATATCCTTGTCACATCTAGTAGCAGTACTAAAACACACACCATACTCATTTCAATAAGTCAACCTAGGTTAATAAAGTAGTTAATGAACTTACTTCATCACCTATGCAATTATCCATTAGTTAGTAACTACATGGGTAGACATATTAGGTTGGGTTTTGAGTTGAGAGTTGAGAGTTATCAAATGGTTCAGATTAGCCCCTAGACGTGGACTGTAGTAAATCCTGGATAATAAGACTGAAGTTTATTTGACAGGAGATGAGCCATTGAGTGGTGGTGAGTCACCATCTCCATTCAGAATCTGACAATATGCTCATGTGGGGGGGTGGGTTTGAAAACTGCCATAAATAACTGGTCTAACGATAGTAACAGCATCGAAAGAGAAGGAATCTTTGTTGTGATGATTATGAGGCTTTTTGTTTTTGTTGATTCTGTCCATGTATGGCTATATGCTTTTTTATGGGGACATGGTTGTTGAATTAGGACGTCCCCAATTCTTAGGGCAAAAGCTTGGGAAGTTTTGAACACACTAGATATGTTTACGGGTTGTGTTTGGTTTGGTTTGGTTTTTTCTTTGGTGACATGTAGCCATAGGAGGAGGATTCAAAAATTCGAGTTGCTTTGGTTTGTGAAACATTTTCCTGGAAAGTTTTTGGCAGCAGGCGCATAAATGCCTCATAAATGCCTCTAGAGCAGTGAAATTTAAGTTTCCAAATTAGAAATAGATATGATAATCTGAGTGTGAATAGTGTCCCCAATTGAGCATAGCCATAGCCTGTGACCTTAGCTTAACACATTCAATTAACAAACCTCAAAATGTGTTTTAGTTTGATTTGTTTACATAATAAGCTAATCTTAAATGAACTTTTAAGAAACTGAACATAAGTCGAACTGTTATAGATTGGATCGATTTACAGCTCTAACCACTGCCCTCTCTCAGCCTTTTGGTTTCAACCTGATGGTCCCTTGATAACATGAAGGCCCAATATCAAATCCTTAACACCAGCTGTGTGTTAAAAGGACTATGGTCCTGTGCTATTCACTGCCTAGTGACCCAAATTCTTTTCTCACTACAAATTTATACAACCCAAAATCTTTTTTTAAAAAAATGGTATTGTAGAGGGGTGCAATGACTAATACCTTGTGGCCAAACCCAAAAGCTAACTTCTTCTTCTTTTTTTTCTTTTTTTTTGCATAGTAAAACCCGAATATTTGCAATTAGTTATCCAAGTTATAGGTATCTTGTAAAGCCAACACACCTTTTGGGTTTATGATTGGACACAGTGATGTCTTTGAACCTCTAGGCTACCTCGGCTTGCTTTTGTTAAAACTTGGACCTAATTACGTAACTTTTCATAAGAAATAACACCCAACATATTATTATCAGAACTTTGTGAATCCGATTTTTGAACACTAACATGTGTGTTTTCATTGTTCCTGTTGCAATTCCAGTTGTAAACACCTCTGTACTTAATGTTCCTGTTAATATGTATATATATGTGACCCATTTGTGCTGTGTTGCCATTGACTGTGTACACATTATAGTAAAATCCATATCTGAAAATGAATGATTCTGCAGCAGTGGTGACTTGATATTCAATTATTGCGTCCAAAATATGTTTCTTACATCAACATCTCAACTCTGGCCTTGTTTGGGAAATTGACTATTTTAGTAAGTTATTTTAGTTTTTGGCTGTTTTAGTAGGATAAAATTTTTGTGTTTGGGAAGATTGTTGAATTTTTTTTGTAGTTGGATGTGATATCTGTGAGAGAAAAAATGAATGATTATGGATTTGATGTAACATTTTATCTTATTGACTATTTTAGCCTATTTTATCTTATTGTGGATTATAATTAAAAAAAAAAAGCCCAAATTTAGCTTCCCAAACACTACAATTCAACTCCTTCTGAACTAGTAATTACACTATATGATTTCTTCAAAATACTTCGTTTTCATTTTCTGGTTTCATTTTCAGTAAATGCAAAAATACCTGTTTGGAATTCTTTCAGGAAACTTCATAAAGTTGTTTTGAATTTCCAAAAACTGTTTTCACACAAGAAAAAAAATGTTATGAATGTTTTCAAACTTTTTATTGTTGACGAAAACAAAAAAGGATTTTATCAGCAAAACAAACTTGTCATATTTATATTGAATAACTCAAACTTAGCTCACTGATCAGAGTGATTATTTGATAATTTTGGAGTATTACTCCTCATTATTTATCGCTTGACATATGTAAAGTTGTTTCCCAAAAATTTAACAAAAATACCGAATTTTACTGTTTTGACCAATGAATATCAAGTTGGAGCATCACGTAACAACAAAAATAATTTCTCCACGGTGACCAATTCATTTAGTGAAGCCAATTTGTTGTCATCATGTCGTGTCACCTAGGGTAGGGAATACTATCTCAAGACCATTGAATATTGATTTTGGTAGATGCATGACAAGACCATTGAATCTTATCTTCCACATAAGATTTGTACCATTGAAGTACATTAGTAGTTGCCATTGAAACACAAAATTATGTTATGATAATCTCACAAATCAACCTCTAACATTTTATTTTTGTGAGATTAAATTATTGATATTCGTTTATGGCATTGTATTGCTTCATTAAAACACTTTCTATGTTAATTTTTTTTTACTAACTATTATGAGTGTGAAATGAATTTACATGTATAGTTCAGTAATAAAAAAAAACTTGTCTCACGATGAAATGTAAATCTTAATGTTCTAGATTAATCTCTTTTTGATGTTATGTTTGATTTTAATTGATACACGTAATTTATAAGTGAATGTGATTATTTAAAATTTACTTGGTAAATCAAAGATGTTAAGGTTCCTAATCAGTTTTAAAAAAAAAGAGTGAGTGAAATGTGAAATTCACTATGTCAACAAGTTGATATACAATAATTCAAGATACCATGAAAACTTAATCAAAATCTATCATGAAACTGAAGCGTAAATTTAAATTTAATGTGTTGTCAGTCATACATAGAATGAATTTTGTTTACATATTGTAAATTTGAATGTACATCTTAAATAATTTTTGTGAGTATGTTTTTTTCTTTTTCTTTTTTTTAGCAAAAATAATTTTATTGGTGAATGAAGAAAAATACAACATACATCAACAAAGAGGATGGATGCACAAGTGTCATCGCAAACAAAAACGATTCCAATTAAGTTGGCACTAATAAGTAATAAATTTTCTCAATATGTAACAATTTTTTTTTTTATATATATCGTTTTTTTTTTAGGTATATATATATATATATATATCGTTTAAATTGTAATAATGATAATGTGATTTTATAGAAGACTTGTAGTGATACGGATATTAGGATTCTTAGGCAAAGGGGACACCCTTGATTTGTCATTGAAAAGCCAATGCTTAAACATTGTAGGGTAAGATAATTTATTAGGGTTTTAAAAACAAAAGCCAAAGCATGAACAAATTTCTATGAGAGACTATATGGTGTCAAGGGTGATGAGAGAGAGGACATGGGTTGAGCCACACACGTAGGGAAGTGGGTGCAACACGAACTTGCTTACATTAAGGTTGGGACCCAACTAAGATAGTGACCAATGCTTATTGGCTCAAAGTTAGGAAGATCAATACACACCTAACCACCCACGGACAATCACTCCATGGGCCCTTAATTGATTGGGGGAGAGAGAGATTTCTTCCTTCAAGAATGAAAAATAATTTACAAATAAAAAATTTATATAAATTTTTTTTACAAGAATGATGTGATGGTAGTATTTTTGAATAATAACTGAGTTTAAAAGGTTTTTTTATATATATTATTTTATATATATTTAAAATGAATAAATAAAAATGTACAATTCAGTAGGGATAATGATATATATATGGACTGAGAATTATTCCAATGGGAATTCCTTCCTCCAAGATGTTCATCTGTACATGTATCACTCTGGTGATGAGATTCATTCACTTGAATTCCTACTAGGATTACAAAAAGTGAAATGTAACCGTTCTTGTATATTTGGCTTTTGTTTTATAAGTACCGTCAAATGTTAGGAGTAAGGTTTTAAAAAGTGGTCGTAATCGTTACGTAATGTCATTATATAACGGTTGTAGCAGTTACCGCTATCCGTTACGATCGTTATAGCGGTGTGATAGAAATTTACATGTGTAACGGTCGTTTCAGTATTACATAATAGTTGTAGCGGTACCGTAACGGCCGTAACGGTCCATTAGACACTATTACACATTTTTACAATATTCTGAATAGCTTCTTTTTCTAAATAAATAAAAGCCTACAAAAAAAAGAGAATAAATACTCAATTGATCTAAATTCAAAGAAAAAATCTTATATGAATTTTTTTCTTTATAACTTTTTTTTTTTTTTTAAATTTATGGCACAATTTTTATTTTATAATCATTTCATTTAATAATTGTGAGCCTTCGTTTGGGATGCGGGTTGGCTTTTGGGTTTTTTTGCTATTTTAGCTTAGGGCTAAAAAGTCTCATTTGGGATAGGCTTTTTAGTTTTTTTGACTTTTGTGAGAGAAAAAATAAAATGATTATGGATTAGATGTGACATTTTGTCCTATTTGGCTAAAATAGCCAATTTTGTCCTATATGGCTATTTTAACCCAAACTAATGTCCCAAACGAGCCCTGAATATTTTTTATTCAGTTAGTTCAGGTATTGATAAAAAATAATTTGTAGACATTTAAAATCAATTATTCTTTAAATCATTAACTATTGAAATAAAATGTAAAAAAACTCTTTTTATAGTGATTTGAAAATATGAAATATATTGGATTATACTTAAAATTAACAAAAATTGATTAAAAATTATTTTAAATCCCAATAAATGTGATTTTGAAAGAAAAAAAAATGCATATTGGTAAGTTTTCTTCAAATTATGTGAAAAAAAAAAAATCACGGTTTCAGTTACCACAACCGTTATGCTACGGCCTTTACACCTCGCAACCGCTATTGCGTCACCACAATCGTTACGACGACCATAACTGCTTTTCAAAACCTTCGTTAATAGTGATAATTTTTTTTTTTCATTAGTAAAAAAAAAAAAACTTTATTAATGAAAATATTAAAGTATATAACATGTCTGTGATATGACAACAATAAAGATAGGCAAGTACAAGGAACATCAAAACAAAGGAATTTGGGATACTGCTACGTAGCCCGCGTAGTAGTAACTGTTGTGCGGGCAAATGAGCCCATTTCGGGGCATATTTTGATAATCTGAACTGTTAACATTTTAGAATATATCAAGTAGAGCATGCCTGCAAAAAATCAAGTTAATTGGATATTGTTTACCCATTCATCCACTCACATTTGTATTCATTTTAATACTTTAAATCATAATTATTTATTTTTATAGATACAAATGTGAATGGAAGAAAGGGTAAATGATATTCGATTAACTTGATTTTTTACAAACATGCTCTACTTGATATATTCTAAAATGTTAACGGTTCGGATATTTCGGGACCCATTTTGATAATCCGAATCGTTCACATTTTAGAATACTTCCAGTAGAGAATGCCTACAAAAAATCAAGTTAATCGGATATCGTTTACCCATTCATCCGCTTACATTTATATTCATTTTAATACTTTAAATCACAATTATTTATTTTTGTAGATATAAATGTGAGTGGATAAACGGGTAAACGATATTCGATTAATTTGATTTTTTGCAGATATGTTCTATTTGATGTATGTGAACGGTTCGGATTATCAAAATGAGCCTTGAAATGGGCTCATTTTGCCGCACAACAGTTGTCCGCGCAGCAGCATCCCCAATTTCCAAACAAAACATATCAATTTCAATTAAGTTGTATTTTTCAGAATAATTACCAGCCAAAAAATTCTTTTAATGCCAAAAATACTAATTACTTTTGTAATGGCAATTGGAATGATATTAACTCCTATTTATTTATTATCTATGTCACGCCAAATGTTCTATGGATACAAGTTATTTAATATTCCAAACTATTCTTTTTTTGATTTTGGACCGCGAGAGTTATTTGTTTCGATCTCTATTTTTTTACTTGTAGTAGGTATTGGTATTTACCTCGATTTCTTTCTTTCATTATCAATTGACAAGGTTGAAGTTATTCTATCTAATTTTTTTATAGATGGTTTTCATGAATAAAAAAAAAAAGGAATCAAAAAAGAATCCTATGATTTTTTTAAATTGTTCGTTGTACAATGCAAAAAAAAAGTCTTTTTTTCTTATCTTAGTTAAAAAAAAATTCAAATTTGACCAGGTATGTTTGGTCTTTATGAGAACCATTTGAATCAAGTAGTGTAGTGATTCGCATGGTTCTTGCCGGCTTACACGAATTTTTACGCTTTATTTGGTTGATATTCGTCGGAGACTTTCTTGAATTCAATTAGGCGTTAATATGTAGTCCTATTACTGACATCAAAAAGCAAGCTCAATCAATTGCCACCACCCCACCCAAAAAAAAACCACAACAGTAAAAAAACAAAGGAAGAAAACAGGGAAAAAAGAACAAAAACCAAATACATGAACTCCCCCAAAATCCATGTCAAGAGTGATAATAATAATACTAAAGGGCTTTGTATAACCAGTTGAAAACATGTGGTTTTGATATATTTTTTTTGGTGTATATAGTTTTTATCACTATTGTGATGGTCCCTAGACGATTACAAAGATAAAAACAAACCAATGGTCACCATTTGTCTCACTGTCCTTTCCTAATATCTTGGACAATTCTTCGAAAAACCATAAATCATGAAGCAATTATGAGATCAATTTTCTCATAAAACCAAGCCCTACATATGCCCCATCTTCTAGCTTCTTCACCATACTCTTCTCATTGTAACCTTGTGATCAAGTCCATCCATTTTGCTAATTTATGTTGGTTTCTCAATGGTGTGTTTGGTATGGTGAAAATTGGGTTTTCAGTGGTCGAATTTATTTATTTATTTTCAATGGGAAATGAGGGGGAGGGAAGAGAGGAGCGGAAAAACATTTTCCTTTCGGCCAAGGAAAGAAAATCAGAAGTGGTTTCTTGTGTTTGGTGGGAAGGAGGGGGAAAGAAAGAGGAAGGGGGAATCATTTTCCTTTCGGGCTTCCAAATAACTTGGGGGGTGGGGGACAAGGAAAGGGAAATGGGGAGCTAATTTGTTTTAAAATGTAAATTTACATATTTGAACACAAAAATCTAAACACGTTTTTTATTTATTTATAATAATAATGAAGTTTAATATGACCTTTCCCCTTTATCAAATTAAAAGGAAGAAAATTCCAATTCAAACCCTTACCTATAATTCTTCATTGTGATAGCTCAATCTGTCGACGATGTTAGTGTCACAAGATAGATCACATGAATATGTTTATAATTTAGCCCATAAAAACATGATGTCTTGATTACCAACACTTTGTCAAGAATCCCCCCTCCAACAAAAAAAAGAAAAAAAAAACTTACTTTCACCTAAAGTCCAGCTAGAATTCTCTCCAATAAGGAAACATAATTTTGGATGCATGGGGGATGGAATAATCAAAAAAATCAAAAGATTACAATGCTTAACCAAATGTTGATGAGTTCTTTCTATGTAAAGAACTAATTCCTCATTCAAAGGTATATATTTACATAGGCTCTTTAACTTAGGCATTGAATGGATTATGCCACGTAGCTCGAAATTTTCGAGCTCGAATTTGGCCCGAAATTAAAACGATGTTTCGTCATTTTGGAACGGCAATTTCGTTTTACGAGGGGGATATTTAATGAAAATTATCTTACCGGTAAGAGAATTTTAATATATCTTACCGATAAGAGAATCCAAAACGACGTCGTTTTGGGTTTCGAGCCAATTCGAGCCAACTATTTTCGAGCTACCAAACATTTTCCGGCATTGAATATATCTTGACCGACATCGCACCAGTATCAAGTTATTGCATATCTAATACTAAAGTACACATAATCATTAAAAAATAGAAAAATGTTTGAGGGCCACAAAATCAGTGGCTCAAATGGCTCAAAACTGTCAAAACGACGTCGTTTTGGCTCGTTTTGCGCCCAAAACGACGTCGTTTTGATAGTTTTGAGCCATTTGAGCCACTGATTTTGTGGCTCTGTACCATTGCTCTAAAAAATAGCAACATACAATTTATCTTATAAATCGAATATGTTAGATAATTTTTTTCGGTGAAAATAAAGCAATTTAAAATTCACAATATTTTTTTGAAAATATACTTCTCAAGACAAAACATCTACCCGTGCACTCAACACAATCGATTGAAATAATCACCACAAGGCATTACCTGCAAGTTTCTCCCCTAGAGGTCTGGACCCATTGTTGAAATCTTCAAGTTGTTCCCTCCCTTCCAAGTTGGGACCAAATCAACATAGGCCACAGGTTACAAGACATGGTGACATTGTATATACACCCTAGTTTAGTGTCTCAAGAGATATTAAATAACCACTATTTAATTTAAAAAAAAAAAAAAAAAAACATGTAGGTGGAGCCACATCATCAATTAATGTGTAATTACAAAGTTGAGTGTATAGTAGTTGCCTAATTCTATAAACTAAAAGATAAAAAATAATAAATAATAAATAATAAATAAAAGGCTAACTACACCAACCAAGCATGTATATTTTTTAACTAGTCTATCATAAGTTGGAGCTCGTAAAATTTTTTTTTGGAGCAAATTACACTAACAGTGTCTATAGTTTGGGGCTTATGTCATTTTAATTCCTGACTTTTCAATTGTGACACATTTGACCATGAATTTTGAATTTTGTTCCATTAAACATACTATTGTTTAATTTCAAGGGCAAAATCGTCAATTTGATAAAATATAAACTAATTTGACAAAAATAAATGTCAAAAAATATTTTAAAATTTTTAAAAATTATTTGTACCCACCAAAAACAAAATTATGTAAAATTAATAAAAATTACATGATTAATTTTTAAAAATTAATTTTACATGATTATCATCCAAATACATAATAAAAATTAATTTGGTAAAAATAAATAAATAAATGTTTAAAAGATTTATCAATTTTATATAATTTTTATCTTTAGTAGGTAGAAATAATTTTTTAAAATTCAAAAATAATTTTTTGACATTTATTTTTGTCAAATTAATTTATATTTTATCAAATTGACGATTTTGTCCTTGAAAAATCTAATAGTATTTTCAATTGTTCTTATTTGGAACAAGATTCAAAATTCAGGGTCAAATGTGTCACAATTGAAAAGTTAGGGACCAAAATGACACAAGTCTCAAATTATAGGAACCGTTAGTGTAATTCACTCCTTTTTTTTTTTTTTTTTTGGATGAACTTTCTTGGTTTATCTAGGCAAATATAATATCACACACGTTACATTAACATTTTTATTTTAGTGATGAGATAATTTTTTTAATAAAAAAAATAATAATAATAAAATACACCATAAAAATTAAAATTTTAGAGACAAAATTACTTTTGAGGGACAAAATATATTTGTTGCTAAAAGTATTATTATTTTATTTTTAGCAACAAAATTAAACATTTTAGTGATGAATCACTAACTTTTTGGGACCAAAAATTCTTTTCTTAAAAAATAAACCTTTTTGGCACCAAGTTATTTTGTCCATAAAAGCTCATTTTTTGACTTTTTGAGACGATGTTTTAGCACCTAATCTCGTAACAATTAAAATTAATCCCTAAATATTTTTACAACAAATTTATACTTGTAGAGACAAAAATTTAATTTCTAAAACTCATTTATATTATTGTGATAGAATAAGCCTATATGCATCAATCGAACAATAAAAATGTGTGATTGATCAAACAAGACAATCAAATTGGTCAAATTGGTTAATGGGATCCAATGTATGATTATGATTAGATCATTGTAATATCTTATCTAATATAGTCAGTGTTTCAATTTTAGAATTTTTTTTTTTTTTTTTTTTCTCCATAAACTATTGTGCGTGTGGGCAATATATTTTATTAGTTATCAATGCATAGTTGCCCATATGGCAAATGATTCTAGATAACTTAAACGTGGTCCAAAAAGATTATGTGGAACTTGAAATGTTTGGTGATATAAGATTAAATAGAATATTATAATAAAAAAAAGTATTAAAAACCTTAAGAAAAATAATAGGGAGACTTATTTATAAGTCCTTTTTCAGACACTTATGCTAGGCTAAGTCCTGTGTAATTTCTTATAGAGTCTCAAGTCCTATTTTGATAAGTATGTATTCCATAAGATCCTACATAAACGCAACGTGACGTGACACTTATATAAACGTAACGTAACGTGACACCTATATAAACGTAACGTAACGTGACACCTACATAAACGTAACGTAACGTGACACCTATATAAACGTAACATGACACTTATATAAACGTAACATAACGTGTCACGTTACGTTTCGCAAACTTAATGAGTTTTTATTTTTTTAAATTAAATGTGAAAATGTTGATTGTTTATGTTGGTGAATCAGGTTTGCCACCCGTCTTTTTCTCATCCCTAGCCTTATTAAAGATCACAGTAAATCCCTCAGCTGATGCGGGGTCATTCACATCCCACTCACCGAACTTCGGCAATGGTCGTCCCTTTTCCTGTTGGGGGAAGAAGGAAATGGATAATTAATACAAAAATATTACATGGATATCCTTCAATTGCACCTACCATATTTTCGGTAGTTGAATATATTTCTTAGGCTACTGAGTGCGTGTCTACTTTCCCACTGAAAGATAACGTGATGCAGCTTTTCAAAGACAGCACATCTAATTAAGAGAAAATGCAATATATTTTTCTCAAGTAATCCATATGCAGGCATGTAACTGAAAAACGCTACACTCCCAGTTTCCCACAATAGCATCTGATTAGATCCATGACCATATTGATGCCTTGTTTGGGAATCATGGATTTTAGCCAAAAAGCTATAAAAAAAAAAAAAAAAAAATCACTATAAATTGACGTGGCAGAAAAAATCTCTGAAAAAAAAATAAAAAAACCCAAAAAATAAATAAAATCAATTTTCAATATAGGAAATTGAATGTTACCATAGATCATAGGTGTCACGTTACGTTACGTTTATGTAGATATGTCACATTACGTTTATGTAGGTGTTACGTTACGTTACGTTACGTTACGTTTATGTAGATATGTCACGTTACGTTTATGTAGATGTCACGTTACGTATAAATGTCACGTTACGTTTATGTAGGTGTCACGTTACGTTACGTTTATATCAATTTCCTATATATGATTTTACTATTATTTATGATATTAACAACTAGTATTGAGGGTAAATGTGTCAACAAACTTCCTACAGGAATTATGAGAATATAAGTTTTTTAGTAGGACCATATGTAGCATAAGTCTCCCTAATAGGACTTATAAATAATTTTTCCAAAATAATATAAAGCAATATATAACGTTATGTATAAATAGATTTTTTACTAAATTTTCTTACTACAGGATAAAAAGATAGTAAAGCCCATTGTATAGTAAGAAAATTCAATAAAAAAAAAAATATATTTTATCAGAGTAAAAACTCTATTTATATATAGTATTTCCTAATATCTATCGAAATTATTAGAAAAATTATATATTAAAAATATGAGAAGCATGTTTCTTCAAAGAACAACAGTTTCCAAATGTTTTTAACAAGTTTACAAAACGTGTTGAAAATGTTACTTTTAAAATTTAAAGACAGTTTTGTACAAAATATGAGCTAATTTATAGTAGGTGCTTTAGTTTAATGATTTTGTTTACCTCTAACAATAACACACATATTTTTAAAAGGAATATACATCTCGTATAAGAATACTGTGCGGAGAAAACTCTATCACATTAAAATAAAAATGATAATAATGAAAATTAATGTTTGTGCATTTTCTTCTTTTAAACTTACAATCTCAAATAGTGAGTCTCTATTAACTGAGGTGATCAATTAGGGATATTATTTTATTAATTTAACTGTCTAATCTACAAAGTTAACCAGGTGATTAAACACATTATTTTAATAATTTAACTGTCTAATCTACAAAGTTAACGGGGCGACCGGAGACATGGTGCTACTTGGTCGCCACTCAATTTGCTCAATTTGCTTAGTTAAATAGCATGATTATACAAAATTACTTTCCACTAATAGATATAATAATAAAAAAAGATATAAATGTTTTCAACATGTACGATAACTACGAATCCCTCGTCTCTTAAACCAATCTTCCAAAACAAAGGGATGAAAGAGATGGCCTCAATGGGCAAAGGGGTGGGAGTGAGTGGGGGGTTGCCAAGCCATGATAAGGGAGGGATAAAGGAATAGTGGATGAGGGGGGTGAAAACATATCATAAGAGTTGAATTTAATAGTGGGTTGATAAGGGTGTTTAACCCCATTGTAGCATAGGGTCCGAACCTAGCATGGTGACCCCATTTCTCTCGTACGATATAAGTGTTGTATGGACTCATTGGGAAATGATGGAAAAAGGCTTTATTGTTCAGTTGTCTATCTGAAGCTTTGGTGCCATTTCTCTTCCCCTTCTTTGCCAACACTTTCTTCATCTCTGTCTCTCTATCTCTATCTCTCTCTCTGATAAACAAACCTTGCACAAGTACCATCACTGTTGTTCTTAGTCCTCTCTCTGTTCTGTGCATTAATATACCTATATATATAAAGTACTCTGTTCTTTGTATATACCTCCTACCCACACTAGAAAATATGAGCTTTGAACTTCAAAATTCAGAACCAGAAAGCAGCTCCAACTCATTCTCATCATGTCCATCCTCACCTGGGTTAACTCAGTCACTCACAAAAAAACAACCCAAGTCACAAAACCCAGAACCCAAGAAGATCAAGAGAATCAGAGACTCCGGTAAAAACCCGGTTTATCGGGGGGTCCGAATGAGAAACTGGGGCAAATGGGTATCCGAAATCCGCGAGCCACGCAAGAAATCGCGCATATGGCTCGGCACCTTCCCGACTCCTGAAATGGCGGCTCGAGCCCACGACGTAGCCGCGCTGAGCATCAAAGGCAGCTCGGCCGTCCTCAACTTCCCCGAACTCACCGGGTCTCTGCCCCGACCCGACTCTCTTTCCCCCCGAGACGTCCAAGCCGCTGCTGCCAAAGCCGCCGCGATGGACATGTTCGGCTCGCCGGCGTCGTCATCGGTTTCGGCTATGGAGTCGTCGACGACTTCCGATAATGAACTGAGCGAAATCGTCGAGTTGCCGAGTCTGGGAACGAGTTACGAGTCGGCCGAGTTGAACAGTGATTTTGTGTACGTTGACTCGGTTGATGGGTGGTTTTATCCTCCGCCGTGGTTGCAGAGTGGTGGTAATGGTTGTGAGTGTTTTTCCGACCAGGTGGCGGCGACGCCGGAGGGAGTAATTCACAGTAGTTTTGATGAGTCTTTGTTGTGGAATTAAGGATTATTTTGGGATGTGGATTAAAAATAATCTTTTTAATTTTTTAAATTATATTATCTTTTTTTTTTTGTATTTTTTAAAAAAAAAGTTAAAAAAAATAAAAAAATTAATTTTTAATCTATTTCCCAAAATAATTTAATTATTAATTGTTGTGAATGTGTGCAAGTGCAATAGTTATTTTGTTATTTTATTTTTCTTCATTTTTAGCTCTTTTGCTTTTTCTTTGAAGGGCTAAAAGACTACTCTCTCTCTCTCTCTCTCTCTCGCGTCCTTTTAACTTCTTGAATGAATCTAACTGTACGGTAGTGTAAGGAGGAGGGGAAGTGGAAATGACATAAATAACCTTCCTTGGTTGGTGTACAGTATATGCTACACATTAATTTCCCATCTCCTTGTTTGTTTCATTGTTTGTGTGTGAGATATTTTCAGTTGGAATTTCAGTTTATTTATTTTTGCACATTTTGATGAAACTAATGAGCTGTTTTCAAAAATTGACTATTTTAATTATTTTTTATTAATTTTTTTAATAAAAAATATGTAAAAAATTAGAGGAAATTTTATTTTTATTTTTAATACAATGATTTTTTTAACTTTTAAACTATTTTAACTAATTGTCAAAACAAGCTTAAACTACAAGTTACAAGTTCCAAGAGTACAACTTCCATGGTAAGAATTTCGATAAAATAAAATAAGATATTTTTCTTAGGTGATTAATTGTTTAATTTTATATAACTATTTTATTATTTATGAATAATCTTGGACTAATTGATTAAAAAGAAAAAGAAAAGAAAGAAAGAATGTACTCAATTACTGGGTTTCAACACAAATCGTCATTGAATTTTGACTTCAAAACCAAACAATGGAATTGTTCTCTCTTTACTTTTTCTTATACATCGAAATAATCACATTTCTTCAAATGTTTCTTTTTCAATTTTTCCCTCTTTGTCCCCTTCTTCTTATATGAACATAACTTTTCCACAAATTCTGTACAAAATAATGTGACATTTTGTGAATTTATAATTATAAATTATCACTATCAATTTTATGAATTATTTTTCATCTGTAAAGTCCAAATCACAGTGGAAGTCTTTCTCAAAAACAAGGACACAGTCTTCATATCTGAATGGTGACATATAGCAACAAGCATTATTGAAGAGAGAAGAAATCAAAAGTTTACCCCTTGATGTTCCACTGGACTTGTATTATATATAAAATAATAAGCATTGTGTCAGAATGTTTAGTAGTATAACTTTTCCTCATAATTTATGACATAAAATTATTTTTTTAAACAAATTGAAAAAAATTAATTATTTAAAAATTAAGAAAAGTATTGTTAAACTTTAAAAATGAATTGTACCAAATCAGTTCTTTGAGTGGCTTCTACATAACACAAAACCGTTCCTTCTTTGTTTTCTTTTTTTTCTAAGAAGATTTTTATTTTGAAAAATGCTTCGGACCCTCACTGGGGGTCGACCCCCAGTGAGGTGGCATGCTGTTATTGGATAAAAAAAAAACTGTTTTATTTATTTATTTATTTATTTTGAGTTTTAACCAGTGGGGGCGTGCCACCTCACTGGGGGTGCGACCCCCACTGGGGTCTGCAGCAGGTTTGTTTTATTTTATGTCTGTGTGATTGACAGAGAGGGAGAGATGTGACAGTGATAAAAAAAAATTTCCCATTGGGGGGTAACGGTAACTATTTAGACCACGTTTAGAAATATGTTATTTTAGAATAATTTTTTTAATTTTTTATGAAAAAATATATAAAATAGAGTGAAAAAAGTATTTTTAATTTTTTAATATAAATGGTTAGTTTTTTTTAATTTTTTAAATAATTTTTTAATTTTTAAATTAAAATATGGAGTTGCTGTTAGTGTGTTTTGTTTCCTCCACACTTTCTTTACTATATATGTGGAAACAATTTGATAGAAATGACTCTCTCTTGGATTTTAGTTCTTTTCCAGAGACTAAAAGGTGATGTATTGCGCAGTGATTATTTTGTAATTTTGAAATATTATTTCACATTACTTATTACTTGAGATTTATCAAGTTGTTCCTCAAATTTCTAATAAAAAAATATTAAGCCTCACAATTTTAATTAAGGTTTCGTTTGGCATATAAGGTTTGGGTTAAAATAATTATAAAAAGATAAAATAAATTTTTTAGTTTCATAAGACAAAAAATCACATTCAAATCATAATCATTTCATTTTTTCTCTCACAAAAGTCAAAAAAAGTCAAAAAAATCTATCTCAAATGAGGCCTTTTAGCCCCAAACTAAAATACTTAAAAAAATCAAAAAATCAATTCACATTCCAAATAAAAGCTAATAAATATTAAGTTAGAGTATCACGTGACATTGCTTTCGGAACAAAAAATAATTTCTCAATGTTGAGTGCCTTGTTGTGATGGCTGGACCAATTAAAATTTACTATTAAATATTGAGTGTAATTAACCATAATGTTAGGTGATGATATTATCAAAAGTCCTATTAATATGTGTTCTTTTTAAAACTGACATTATTACACGTATTTTTTATGCAAAATATTAATATTTTAAAACTTTTTAACATTTTCTTTTAAGTAACAAATTAATAAAATTTCATGTTGCTGAATTACGGAAAGATAAACAATGTTCATATAATTTCATTTGCAGTATTTAACTGATGACAAGTATATATATAAATAGGAAAATGATTTGGAGCCCTAAAAACTGTCCCCCTAATCCCCCTAATTTCCATTTTGGGTAACTGTTTCCTTGTTTTTTTTTTTTTTTTTACTTGATATGGAAATTAGGGGGATTAGGGGGAGTGTTTTTTAGGGGGATGTAGCAAGGTCCATATAAATATATGTATTATCATTATTCGAATATTTGTTAAAAGTATGAATCTAATATTTGACAAGTATAATATTTATTCTTAATATTATATGAACATTGTATATAAATATATATAAATAAGGCTTTAATATTTTGAATCTAATATTTATTCTTAATATTTGACAAGTATATATATAAATATATATATTATCATTATTCTTTTTAACTAATTTAACTTAGGGCTAAAAAGCCTTATTTAGGTTGAATTTTTTGATTTTTTTGACTTTTATAAGAGAAAAAATAAAATGATTATTATTTAAATGTGATATTTTGTTTTATTAATTTTTTTTATTTTTTTTTATCATTTTATGATTATTTTAACCTAATAACCTAATTTCAAATGAGAACTTAGAAGCAATAACCTAGTGCCATAATTATGTAGTTGAACTTGAATGCTCACCATTCTAAAGGCCCTTCCTTGTCCTTGACTTGTGTGTTGATGATTGATCACTATTTTAAAAGGCCTTTTAAACAAATTCAATAAAATAACAAAAATTCCTTACAAAGGCTTTCTTTTTTATTCTTTCCTTTATTTTTTCCCCTTGGAAAGAGGTTTTCCTTTCTTTTTTTTTTATTTCTCCCTTTTTCTTTTCACCCTTATAAAGGTAACTTTAATGGGAATTAGATATTGGTATTGCCCAGTGGATCTTCTCATATTTTTTATTTTTTTATTTTGGCTTTAAATCATTTTACAATTATGCCCTGCTTTGTATTTTTACTCGCTACTATGACAAGTTTTACAAAATAATTTTTTTTTTACTTGCTACTATGACATGTATTAATGAAATTTTCGTATTTGAAATGGGATTACTTACAATAATATCAAGTGTCACATATATGAGTAAATTTTTTTTAAATTTGACTAATATTACTTTTCGTTATAACAAAGTGAAAACATCGATAATAATAAAAATGAAAAAAAAGATATACAACGAGTAAAGAAAATAAAGCAAACATTAACAAAACCTTAACCCTCTTGACCCTGGATAACTTTCTTTCTCAATAAGAATGGGTTGATTTATTTTTTATTTATAAAAGTGGACAAATCATACTAATAATTTCTATACTTTCTTGCTTATGTTTATTTGGTCATTATAATTTTAATTAACTTGAACAATCTAATATTCCAAAAAAAAAAATTTCTTGTAAGTTGTAACTACTTTTAGTTTTTAGCCAAACATATAATAAAATACTTTGACTTCTAAGCTTCTAAAATAGATTGCACGACCAAATAAAGCTCAAGTACAATATATACCTTCAATAATATTATATTTATCATAATTTATTTATAATATGATGTGATACATTCACAACAATTGATGTATTGTCTTAAGTTTCACTAAAAAAATATTAATTACATCATTTAAATATAGTGATAATTGTAAAGTCCCGGTGTCCTACATCGAGAATGGAAGGGGAGTTCTTGAGTTATAAAAGTAAAAACCTAGATTCTTATATAGCATTGAGGTCTTTTCCTGGGTGGTGAAATCTCTAACAGAACTCCGCAGTCAAGCGTGCTTAGCCTGGAATAGTTTTGGGATGGGTGACCCATTGGAAAGAACAAATCCGTGCGGGTATGGCCCAAAGCAAATAATACCGATAACATGTGAAAAGTTGAGGTGTTAGAATAATACCACATGAAATCATGTTCAATGGGAAACAATTCACTTAATTCAGGTTAGACATATTCATGTGCATTCATGTGCATTGCCAATTCCATTAGACATATGCATCTTTATGAAAGAAAATGAGTAAATGATCATAATTGAGGATGTACAATGTGTGGTAGGATTAAATATCATGTAAATGCTTCATTCATGTATAATATATTTGACACAAAATTCATAAATTAATAATGGATCTACTTTGAATTCATAAATTACAAACATGCCCTTTTGTTAACTCATACTTCGATATAAAATTCTTTTATTACTAATTCAATCCGGGGTAAATTAAATTTTTAACTTGAAATTTTCACATTAATTTTTGTAATTTCAATTGTAACATATTATTTTTTCAATTAAATATATTCTTCTACTCCTTGTCATGAATTTGGAGGACTAAAAAAAGAAAAAGAAAAAGAAGGAAATGTTAGCTTTGCATGAGCTCGACGTGGTTAAAGAAAGTCACAAGGGATCCCTAATAACATGTTGAACAAAATGGAATAAGCATAAAGTTTAATAAATAATAATTCAAATTATAGTGACAAAAAGTAGAATTCACCTCAAACTATAATGGGATGTATATTTAACACTTATGTATAATTAAATATATGGCCTTAGGTTTAAAAATCTCTTAGGTGTAAATTTAAAATTTTAAAATAAGATGGCCTAGCTTTAATTTGGACTTTCACAAGTGGACAGTGAGATATCTTAAGGGATTGGCTTGGTGGGTGCAACTTGGGGCTTGGAGGTGTGCTTCCTCCCAGTCTCAAATTCAACTCCCATTAGGTGCTATTAACTCTTTGAGACCACACACGTGGGTACTACTCGAGATTTACCCGATCCACGTAAAGGGGGTGCTTTACGTGGGTTCTAAGATTAGTTGAAATGCGGGGAAATTAACTAGGACACCGGTCATAAAAAAACAAAAAAAAAAAAACTGAACAATAAAATTGGTCTCCCAAATTAATCAATCCAATGAGCTAAATACCAAGTTATCAAAAAAAACTTCTACAATCACCAAGGCCTCAACTCTGACAATTATATATGTGTTAATTTACGGTGCATGAAGATTAATGTTAACATGTTGAATGAGACACTATGTTGGATTTGAGTCTTATTGTTGTTAGGGTTGCAAATGAATAGAATTGTTTGTAAACAAACTCGAACTTAGCTCGGTAAGGTCTTGTTTAAATTCGATTCATTAAATTTTTATTGTGTTCAAGGTCTATCTCGTTAAAATTTTAATAAACAAGTTTAAATATACTAAATATCGACTCGTTAGTTGGGCTCGTTTAATATTTATTTAGATAATGGAATAAATATATTATCTATATATTAAATAACGTAAAAATATGTATAAACAATAGAATTAATAAGTTATTTATAAATTTAAATAATGTAAATGTAGATAATGACTAAATTTATTTATATGTAAATAATAACTAATTATAGATAATACATTTATATACTAGTGGTGGTAGGTATTATTATTTTGGTAAGATAATAACTTTTTCTTAGTATATTTATATATATTATTGTAGCTGGTTTTTCGTAACCCTCGGAGGGATTTAGTCTCCTCGGGTACTGTCATGCTCCACTTTTTATTACTCGAAATCATTACCAAATTCATTACTTTAATTCAAGTTCAGAGATAACATGCAGAAATAAACTCAAATGTTCGTCTAGTAGAATTAAATAACAATTCTCTCATCCAAATGCAAATTAAATACAACATGAGCATGCTAAATATACTGCCCGTAGGCTTACATCATTAAAGACGAAAGAAAGGGTTTAACCCTTTTACATCAATGGCATTCCGCCAACACAAAAGAGGCCCCGTGGCCAACAAATATGAAGATCCAAAATCTTGTAGCACATCCTGATTATCACCTGAAAAAGATTCAACAACGTGGGATGAACATATAGTCCAGTAGGGATCTCAACATGCTCCTCAACAATAACAACTTACAGATAGCTATGATCATGAATGCCCAATCTCATACTAGAATAGTAATGTGACAGTTTATACAAAATATACATATGTATGAACTTTTTTCAAAATCAGCCATTTCATTCAACACTGAAACCGATTCACCTTTCGTTTCTTTTCATTACCCCTCTTTCCCAAACTTTCATTTCAATAACAATTTTAGAAAACAGTTTCACCAAGCCCATTACTTTCCCCCATTTTCCGTTCTTACAACCAATTTCCCTTTTTCAAAACATATTAAAAAATACTCAACTCCTTCCCACTTTCCAAAATAACATAAAATATTATTTATGTCGGTTCCCAACATATTCACATCTATACATGCATGCCTTTAGTAAAAAAGGAAATAACAAATCATCAACATGTATATAATCAACAAATAAGGTAACTTGGCCTTTCAAAACCGTAACCATCGTAACTTATAACATACTCAGATACACTGAGACAATGATGATAAAAGCTCTACTCTACCTGCCATAAGCACGGTAAGTTAAGGATACACCTTACGATCAAATGACTAGCCACATTCTCCAGACACAAGCTGGAAGGTAATGGTACCTCGTCCACATTCTCCAGACACAAGCTGGAAGGTAATGATACCTCGTCCACATTCTCCAGGCGTTAGCTGGAAGGTAATGGTACCCCTCATTTTAAGCGCGGTATATAAACCAACCATCTCAATATAACAAAGCACAACCAACCAGTGTAATGCATACACATAAACTATTCAACAATGTTCAACCAACACAAGTGTAATGCATACACAACGATTCAACAGTGTAATGCATACACAACGATTGTCATCCTCCACCGATGACCAAGGACAAAACCTCTAGATGTATGTACTCAGTACATCTATTAAAAGAGACTCAACTCTCAAGCAATCTTAAACTCAACAACGACACTGATACAATAATTAAAGATAAAACCCCCAAATGTGTGTATTCAACACTCATGATACAATAGTTCAATTCTCATATTTATTTTCCGAGACTCACATAGAGTTAACATTTCATTTTCCATTTTCAAGATCAACTTTCATAATTTTCCAAGCCAAGATATTCCACAATTTATTCCAAAACACTTTTCCCGTTACACAAAACCAATTTCATTCTTTTCATTTTCACAAAGCAATTCCATGGATAATAAAGTCATAACTCATATTAGTCCACTACATTCATTTCAAAATAATCCCACTGCCATAGTTAAACCCTTAACCGTTAACACTTTTACATAACCCATATTAACAATGGTAAATTACAAACATTGCTCAACCATATTCCATTTTAATTTATCAAATCAAATCAAATTGTAATTTAGGGTTTTCTCTTCTTTCAATAATAACATGCTAGATTACTCTCCAATTTTTACCCAAACAACAAACAATGATAATAAACCCATTCTCAAACAACCAACCCTAAGTTCCCTCTCGTGATTTTCAAACAAATCCAACAAGGCTATGATTTTCATGCAATACGAACTACCACATGTCTATCTATAGACAGAGTATTGAAAAAGAACAAGGAGAATCCCTACCTCAAATGGAGAACCCAAGGAGAAGAAGAGAGAAACTCGAAAGTGCTCCAAACCCAACCTTTCTCGGATCAAAACGAAGGCCACCCCAAACTCCACCTTTCTTACAAAGGAAGTAGGCTAGAAACACACTAGAGCTAGATGGATTTTTAGAGAGAAGATATGTAGAGAGAGAGAGAGCAGCCGATCTAGGGTTTTGAAAAGAAAGAGGATCAAAAATGGAGAAGAAGGCCCCTGCTGCGAACTGATATACACGATCCTCGCTCGAGCGAAGGAGTGGTCGCTCGAGCGACCAGACACAAAGAAACCTCGCTCGAGCGCACAAAGCCTCGCTCGAGCGAACAACACGAAGCTTCAGGCCTGCAACCCAGAAGCACGCTCGAGCGAAGAAAAGCTCGCTCGAGCGAAGAAGTCCAAAACATACAGCTCGCTCGCTCGAGCCAAGAATCACAACCTTCAGGTCAAAAAGAGACGCAGACGCACGCTTGAGCGCAAGAGTTCTCGCTCGAGCCAAGAGACACAAACTCAAAGCTTGCTTGATCGACAAAAGCCTCGCTCGAGCGAAGACACCAAAAACTGGGCAGCAACACTGTGTTTCCAAACACAACCAACTTGCTACAAACCTGCCAAATACATCCCAAAACTCAAATATAAGAAATCAAGGGATGGAAACAAGATACAGATAACAGCACACAACTCGGAACTCGAGTCCGGGATAGCATAAAGGACGGGAAAAAACCCAAATCGCTATAACCTCCCCTCCTTAAAGAATTTCGTCCCCGAAATTAAGAATGCACCAAAAGCCCGAGGCCGACCAACCACTTAGCACTCAACACCCGAGCACTTAGGAAAGGAACTATTCTCACAAAAGAAAGGGCTTACCAAGGTAACATGTTCCAAAAGACAACACTCAGGTATAAAAACTCAACAAAACCAAACCTTTCCCGAAACAAACCACCAAACACCCGACTAGCGCTCCAAGTTAAGTCACTAATCAACATTCATAATTCCCAATAAAACAACCAAAGCAGATCTTTTGTATGAATATAAAGAAAATCATTCTCGTGTTCATGAAACATTTCTCAAGGGTATTCAAATTTTCAACGTTGACATCCAAAAATAAATTTTGCATTTTCCATGTAAAACTCAAAAGTTTTGTAACCATTTTTCATAAACACGGTGTTACCCATAACACATAACCGTCCACAGTTTATTGCGAAAGACTATTCATTGGAATTCCTTATATCATTTAAATTAAATCAAATCCTCAACATTTTCCGTTTTAACAACGCCCTAAGAAGGCCATAACGCTAAGGATAATTTATTTTCCAATTCCTTTCCAAAATAACATTCGGTGAACTTCTACCGTCACCTAACAACACCCATCATTCAAATGGTAATGGCATGCTCAACACAAAAATGTAACATTTCTATAATAATAGTTATTAGAAACAACAACTGTGCTATCAACATAATAAGGCACAAGAAATTCATGATTTTGCAATTTCAACCCACCTTCCTTTACTTAATCAATTTAAAATCATAAATATGGCTCAGAACCTGGCCAAACAATTAAATGAGACTACATCCCATATTAAAACACTTCTTACACTTCAATTAATACACAAATTTGCTGTATTAATGGAGTCCATCCCCTATCTCCTCCCAAACAATATACATATACAATGATCAATCAATACACATATTTGTTGTATTATTACAACCATCATATTCAATGACATAACACGTTCGATTAGTTTTAGTTTTCCCTAATCAACATACAGTGTCTACAACAATCAAGACTATCCTCAAGGTGACCAATGCCAACCAAAACCCGATGCCAACAAGCTGACTAATCAACTCAATAAACCTCTACACTCAGTAAACCAAACACCGATGTGCCACTCAAAACCATTTACCTCAAACACGGAGTTCCCTGCACAAACCCCAAATTCGGGAATCTCATTGGATTTCTCAAGATTGAACCACACCATCACTATTTCTAAGGGAATCACCACCCCTCATGGCTACACAGCAAGCCTGCCTATCTCCTCAACTCAAGACCGACATGGTCAACCTCAATCACACAAACCCAAACACGAAAGACAATTTTGACCAGTACTACTCTCGTTGCCCGAGAACACAAACTGATTTTCCTTCCAAAGAATGCTGCCAACATCCACTCATGAAATTTTCCTCCTACTCACAAACCATACCCAATAACGCCACTAGCTCATCTCACCCACACATAGTCACTAACCGACCACAAGTCACAATACGAACACTATCCATAAACATAACTGATGGAGTCACAATGAACCTATTAACTAGCAAAACCCAAAACACTAAACAACACACCGGTACCATTCCTGCTAACCCGAGATACAAATCTCACACTTCCTCAGACATCCTCACATAACTTTGCCAATACTACACAACTCTCGAAACCAACACACCAATCACACTCACCCACGGATTCCCCATTCTGAACAAACAACTTTTAAACCGAACAAGGCTCACAGGCCATCACATAACCATCTCATAATTCAACACCAAACATACAACAACACTAGGATCATCGATCCCATTGACAGCTTCTCAATATATATAAAAGAGGATTCGAGATTCCATGCATGTCCCCAATACATGAGGATTAAACAAACAACAATATACATACATATGCAATACATAATCATGATGCCTCAGCATCCAACAGTACACCGGTCAACAACAAAATGATTCACATAATACATCACCGACCACCAATACACAAGTCCCCCTCCAGGGTAGTACTATAGCGTTAGCTAATAAGTCGCCCCTCGCGAGGCTCTTGAAGCCTGGCCTGCCCGTTTCTGGTACCGATAACGCCCCTAACTGGACGGGTACGACTGAGTCTGACTAGGTTCCAAAACATTCAAAGAATTCACACGCAAAGGGCATAAACGTCTAACATGGCCCAGCTGACCACAACCAAAACAACTAGCAGGCCCCATACTCTGAGACTGGCCTGAAACCTGAACCTCCCTGGACCTCCCAACAGAAGAGTCTGTAACCCCCGACGAAGAAAAAGATTTAGCGTGGGACTGAGCATGTTTTCGTCTCCATCTCTTACTGGGCCTAGAGTGCTTATGAACCGAAGGAGTCACCGAGGTGGCCTCCTCCCTAACCCGACCAACACTCACAACCATGGGCTCCACATGGGCCGCTGCCTCAACTAGACTATAGTAATCCTTCCAAAGGTATCCAGCTACTTTCTCCCAGATATCGATACACAACCAACTCTCGAATTCATAACAACAACACTCCTCTGTTACAACCAACTCTGGAGCAAACCTTGACAAACTAGAAAACCGTATCTCAAACTGTGCCACAGGAGTAGCATCCTGACGCAACTCAACAAACTGCTCCCTCAACCTTTCCCGAGCAGAAGGAGGGAAATACTTGGCCCAAAAGGCCTCGGTAAAAGCAACCCACGTGCTACCTACAGTATTCTTAGCGTACTTCCACCAATAACTCGCATCTCCCTTCAATTGAAAAGTCGCCAAAGAAACCCTCAACTCTTCATCTTCGACTCTGAGCATATCAAGAGTCTTGGTAACCTGCTCTAACCAACTCTCTGCCTCCAATGGTTTGGCCTCCCCCACAAACTCTGGTGGACCGGAGCAAAGAAACTCCTTAGTAAGCTTGAGGGTACGCCCACTGTCACCCTCAGTGCGAGCTAGAACGTCCTGCACTGCTCTCACAATCTCGCGTGCAATGTCCTCGCCGACAGCCGATGCTGTAACGGCGGGTGCTAAAGGAACTGTTGTGCCTCTACCGACACTCCTACTACTCATCCGTCCTCTACTTCCTCATGTAGACATCCTATAAAACCCAAAAACAAAGCCACACTTAGTGCACAACACAACAACCTTCCCCAAGGCACACACTTACTACCCTATAACATACATTTCTATTGCGTATAAACATCTAAACATTTAAGCACATAATCAAATCAAGTCCACAAAGATAGACACTCATCCTGGAACTCTCAAGGAATTCCTATCAGAAACCATGTTGATCAGGTGTGTTTTCAGGAGGACCTCAAAGCAAGTTCACCGGCTACGAGTACTATCCAGGAAATTTAATCCCATGCTCACATAAATGCAACATACAAGTCCTAACATTCATGTTAACTATATGCAATGCTCTCACCACACGTAGCAAACCCACTGTGGTAAAAATCACTTCCCACGAGCCCAAACTATTCAAACCCGGCTCGTTCTGATACCAAGTTGTCACGCCTCACTTTTTATTACTCGAAATCATTACCAAATTCATTACTTTAATTCAAGTTTAGAGATAATATGCGGAAATAAACTCAAATGTTCGTCTAGTAGAATTAAATAACAATTCTCTCATCCGAATGCAAATTAAATACAACATGAGTATGCTAAATATACTACCCGTAGGCTTACATCATTAAAGACGAAAGAAAGGGTTTAACCCTTTTACATCAATGGCATTCCGCCAACACAAAAGAGGCCCCGTGGCCAACAAATATGAAGATTCAAAATCTTGTAGCACATCCTGATTATCACCTGAAAAAGATTCAACAACGTGGGATGAACATATAGTCCAGTAGGGATCTCAACATGCTCCTCAACAATAACAACTTACAGATAGCTATGATCATGAATGCCCAATCTTATAGTAGAATAGTAATGTGACAGTTTATACAAAATATACATATGTATGAACTTTTCTCAAAATCAACCATTTCATTTAACACTGAAACCGATTCACCTTTCTTTTCTTTTCATTACCCCTCTTTCCCAAACTTTCATTTCAATAACAATTTTAGAAAACAGTTTCACCAAGCCCATTACTTTCCCCCATTTTCCGTTCTTACAACCAATTTCCCTTTTTCAAAACATATTCAGAAATACTCAATTCCTTCCCACTTTCCAAAATAACATAAAATATTATTTATGTCGGTTCCCAACATATTCACATCTATACATACATGCCTTTAGTAAAAAGGGAAATAACAAATCATCAATATGTATATAATCAAAAAATAAGGCAACTTGGCCTTTCAAAACCGTAACCATCGTAACTCATAACATACTCAGATACACTGAGACAATGATGATAAAAGCTCTACTCTACCTGCCATAAGCACGGTAAGTTAAGGATACACCTTACGATCAAATGACTAGCCACATTCTCCAGACACAAGCTGGAAGGTAATGGTACATCGTCCACATTCTCCAGATACAAGCTGGAAGGTAATGGTACATCGTCCACATTCTCCAGGCGCTAGCTGGAAGGTAATGGTACCCGTCATTCTAAGCGCGATATATAACACCAACCATCTCAATATGACAAAGCACAACCAACCAGTGTAATGCATACACATAAACTATTCAACAATGTTCAACCAACACAAGTGTAATGCATACACAACGATTCAACACAACAATATCATCCTCCACCGATGACCAATGACAAAACCTCTAGATGTATGTACTCAGTACATCTATTAAAAGAGACTCAACTCTCAAGCAATCTTAAACCCAACAACGACACTGATACGATAATTAAAGATAAAAACCCCCAAATGTGTGTATTCAACACTCATGATACAATAGTTCAATTCTCATATTTATTTTCCGAGACTCACATAGAGTTAACATTTCATTTTCCATTTTCAAGATCAACTTTCATAATTTCCCAAGCCAAGATATTCCACCATTTATTCCAAAACACTTTTCCCGTTACACAAAACCAATTTCATTCTTTTCATTTTCACAAACCAATTCCATGGATAATAAAGTCATAACTCATATTAGTCCACTACATTCATTTCAAAATAATCCCACTGCCATAGTTAAACCCTTAACCGTTAACACTTTTACACAACCCATATTAACAATGGTAAATTACAAACATTGCTCAACCATATTCCATTTTAATTTATCAAATCAAATCAAATTGTAATTTAGGGTTTTCTCTTCTTTCAACAATAACATGCTAGATTACTCTCCAATTTTTACCCAAACAACAAACAATGATAATAAACCCATTCTCAAACAACCAACCCTAGGTTCCCTCTCATGATTTTCAAACAAATCCAACAAGACTATGATTTTCATGCAATACAAACTACCACATGTCTATCTATAGACGGAGTATTGAAAAAGAACAAGGAGAATCCCTACCTCAAATGGAGAACCCAAGGAGAAGAAGAGAGAAACTCGAAAGTGCTCTACCTTTCTTACAAAGGAGCTAGGCTAGAAACACACTAGAGCTAGATGGATTTTTAGAGAGAAAATATGTAGAGAGAGAGAGAGAGCAGCCGATCTAGGGTTTTGAAAAGAAAGAGGATCAAAAATGGAGAAGAAGGCCCCTGCTGCGAGCTGATATACACAATCCTCGCTCGAGCGAAGGGGTGGTCGCTCGAGCGACTAGACACAAAGAAACCTCGCTCGAGCGAACAACACGAAGCTTCAGGCCTGCAACCCAGAAGCACGCTCGAGCGAAGAAAAGCTCGCTCGAGCGAAGAAGTCCAAAACATACAACTCGTTCGCTCGAGCCAAGAATCACAACCTTCAGGTCAAAAAGAGACGCAGACGCACGCTCGAGCGCAAGAGTTCTCGCTCGAGCCAAGAGACACAAACTCAAAGCTCGCTTGATCGACAAAAGCCTCGCTCCAGTGAAGACACCAAAAACTAAGCAGCAACACTGTGTTTCCAAACACAACCAACTTGCTACAAACCTGCCCAATACATCCCAAAACTCAAATATAAGAAATCAAGGGATGGAAATAAGATACAGATAACAGCACACAACTCGGAACTCGAGTCCGAGATAGCACAAAGGACAGGGAAAAACCTGGATCGCTATAAGCCTTACAATTCGGACTCTCGTGGTTCTGAATTTGGTTTCACAAGTGCAATGTGAATCAGAAAAATGAATGAGAGTCCATATCTGGCAAATCCTAAAAAATCTATTAATTATCAGAGATGCCAAAAATGGACTGCATTACCAAATTATAGAGTCGCCACCTAAATATTTTTAGAAAATTTAGGAAACCCGTGACTTGTGCCAAAGGTCACTTGTCCGTCGTAACCAAAGTTGTCTCGGTTCAGGAACTTAGGTATGAGAGGGGAAGGTCATGAATTGAGTACTCATCCCATCTAATCAAAGATCGATCTCTATTAATCATGATATGAATTTTATTAACATTTTATACTCTTGTTTTGATTTTATTATGCTAACTTATTATGCAAGACACACAATTATAGAGTGTTTCGTTTGCTTTGGAAATAACTTGATTTTGTATGGTTTTCAAAAGAGTTTTGAGTGCACACAACTCAAAAGGAAATAAATGAGCTCGTACATACATTTGATCAAAATCATCCCCAATGCAAATAAAATAACATTCATCCACAAGCGTTCAAACAGTTCATTTCGAGTAACCACGTAGTCTCATGGTGAGATGCTAAGCGTGGCAACAATTACACATATGAATATGCTAAAGCAAAAAAAGTGCTCACCTAGTACTTCGAGGTAAGCCAAAGAAAAAGAGAGCAATTTGTGATAACCCTGCTCCGTATTATGCTAATTAATCTTAATTATGATTGTGATTATGTGTTTAATATGATTTTGGGTGCCATTTATATGATTATATGTGATTTTGGCTTTATATCTGTTCACCGTAGGAAAATCTGTTCAACTTACTATTATAAATTGAAAATTTAAGGCCTTATCGGCCACAGAAATCGAAATTATTGACTACGTCATTGTGATTGGCGTAATTTTTAGAGCCTATGGTGAAATTTAATTGAAAACTGATTCGGAACGAAATAATTAGATTCAGAACGATTAAATTAAGCTTCATTACTTAGCCTAAATCAAATTTGATTAGACCATCCTATATAAAGGCCTATATAGCCTCATGTTATTGTTTTTGAGCTCATATTTGCTGAGATTACCCTCTAGAGAGAGAGAGTGTGTGCCGATTGTAGAGAGAGAGAGGGAGCTTAAGTTAGAAATTAAACAAGGAGCTTGATGAACTTGAAGATTAACTCAAGAATTAGCTATAATTTGGAAGATTTGAGCTCCTAGGTTAGTAAATTCATGGGTTTGAGTTTATGACTTTGTGAATTCAAGATTAAATAGTAATCAAGAACATGAGTTGAATTGATCATGATGAGATTGAAGTTTATATGTACATGCATGAAGAGAATTGCCATGAATTTGCATAATCTAACATGTAGCATGTCAATTATGAGAAATTGAGAGTTGAATCATATATGCAAGCATGGTTTTGTTGAGTTTCATGAGTATAAACATCACTTGTGCCATTTGAAATGATATTGGAGTTTATATTACATATGCATGTCTAATTCATGAAGTTGTGGAGTTTGATTACCTGTATATTGAAGTTAATCATGAAGCTATGTGTTTTGTTAAGATGATTTGAGAATTGGATAATAGTTTTGAATAATTGGTCTCAAATCTCCTATGCTCTCATGTTATGTATTGATTCCCCATGTTTTGGTGCCCAAAATTCGAGTTTTGGGCCTTTGAATGTCAAGTTTGAGCTTCAAGAACAATTCTAGAAGTTCCAGAATTTGGCATGTTCGCTCGAGCGGGGAAGGCGCCGCTCGAGCGTGAAATGTTAGTTCCCAGAACATTTGCAGACATTGATGTCTGCTCGAGCAGGGAGAGTCACGCTCGAGCATCAGTCACATGTTTCGACTCTCAGTTTGAGCGTCCGAAGTCACGCTCGAGCGCAAAAATGAGGCAACTAGTACTTTTGTAGACAAAAGGGGTCCACTCGAGCGGGGATCCCTGTTTTAGAAATTTTGAAAGTGGTTTCATTTTTTGTTTTCCGTTCTCTTTCATTTCTAAGCACTCTTAGGCATACATTGAGCATTGTAAATGAATTAAGAAGATAAGAAAGAGGCCTAAGAGGAATGTATAAGTTAGGAACGGGTTGAATAGCTTATGACCCAATAATGTGTTATGTATTGTGTAGGGTCAAGCACAAGGGCGAATCCACCGGCAGAACACTGTGAGTAATATCCTAGTAAATATATTTTGAAGTATGTTATTTGTTCACTTGCTTACTCCTATTTGAATAAGTCTAATAGCTTGAATTATGGACAAATATTCGTTATGCCAAATGATTGGGCCAAAGGGCATTTGATATGAATAAATGGGCCAAAGGCCGTCGGACATGAATGATTGGGCCAAAGGCCGTTGGATATAAATGATTGGGCCAAAGGCCGTTGGGCATGAATGATTGGGCCAAAGGCCGTCGGATATGAATGATTGGGCCAAAGGTCGTTGGACATGAATGATTGGGCTAAAGGCCATTGGATATGAATGATCGGGCCGAACGCCGTCGGATATGAATGAATTGGGCCGAGGCCGTTTGATACGTCTGGATTTGTAGTCACTTGAAACACTAGATAGAAACGTGAATTGGGCCAAGGCCGTTTGATGTATTTGTTTCGAATTCCATTTATGTACCTTCTTAATTGATATTATTCACTAGGCTTTCGCTCACTCTCATTCATGTATCTGTAGGTGAGCCAAGAGATATCCAAACCCAGCCTCAGTGAAGTATGTGAGAGACAGTCAAAGTTTTGAGGAGTCAGCCCTTACGTCTTACGCACGAGACTTGCTTTCGCCCTTTTGTTCTTTTGTTATATTTTTGCTATGTTGGCGAAAACGTTTGATCATCTTTGTATATGAGTTTTGTTTGGCTAACTATGTAATTGAAAGTTCCTGGATATAGATTAACTCTATGAGTATGTGTGAGTTATTATGAAATACTTTTGGAATGATTTTGCTATACCATGTAAGCACAGCTCTATGGAAAAAGTTTTAAATTTGCTTCCGTTTCGGCCCTTTAACTATGCATAAATATGTTTTATTTGGTTTGAGGCCCTAGGTAACCTCATGATTACTGGCCGGTTATGTCCTTAACCCATAGGGGCGGGTTCGTGTCATGACACAATTAGAAAAATGCATGAACCTAACAATGCACATAATTAATGCAACACATATAAGAATACAACTATTAGGTTTGGCTTATTAACATGTCATATGGATTAACTCAAAGCATACGGTAACGCACGTATTCAAGCAAATAGGAAATGATAATGATCTTCAAAAATGATGAACCGAACCTTAATGCATGCAAAAATGGATGCAATGCATGACAATAACATGAAACGAAAACATGATACCATATACAAACACGATAAGCATGTAAATAAAAGAGAGAAAGAAATGGGGGTTGGAAGACATACATCGCATATTCCAAATTAGCTTTCGCATAAGAGGGTTCGAATGACCTAATTAACTATTTATTAACTAATTATTACAAACACAAATGAATGAGCTATTTATTACAAAATAAATATCAAAGCTACTAATCTAATGGACTTGAATGAGCGGCGAGTCGCATGCGCACAAGCGAGAACATCTTCCGGAAATCTCTCTGTTTGCTGCCAGAAGTTGCTCTATTTACAGTCAGAAAAAAGTTTTGCTTCAGCCTCAAAATCTACTCTGTTTTGCTAAAAAATTACCACTGTTGTACAACATGCTTGGCCGGCCGGCTTGATCAGATGGTTGGCCGTACAGAATAATGGGCGACCGGCCACTGTTTCTGGAGAATACCCTGTTGTAGTAGAACTGGAATAGAGCAAAAAGAAGGTTTCCGAAAGCTGTTCATCCTCCCTGCTCCCTTCTGTCATGAGGGTTTCCAAGGAAGGAGTACGTTTTCTTCTCAAATCATCAATCATTGCAAATTTGTTGCATGATGATCTTTAAAAGCAAAAGGAAAAGACTTGGCTAAACACAAAACAAAGCTATTCTCCTTACCTCCTTCCTATCATGAAATGTATTCAAGGAAAATGTAGACATGTTTAACTCACAAATCATCAAGTCACAAGATAGTACGTGATAATCATAGAGCAACCAAAATGAACAAAAGTAACAACTCAAAAAGTGTTGTCAACTCATCTCCGTACTCATGGAATAAGGATGAAACATTCCTTTCCATGCTTCAAAGTGGAACTAGGAGAGAGCTTTCGACACTTCTCAAGAAAGAGCTTTCTAGGAGCAATAAAACAAGTAAAGAAAAAAAAAGACAAAAAACAAGTTATCTATAAAAGCTTAAGCACACAACTAGCTAAAGTTGTTGACAACTCATCTTTTTCATGGAACAAGGATGATACATCCATTTCCATGTTTTGAAAATGATCGATAAAAGAGTTTTTCAACACTTTGAACACAGAAGTTACTACCTAACTTCAAGGTGGACAACAATAATATAAAAGCGATAAATTTATCACTAGTTAAGCAAACTTGTGGCGAGGTGACTAAGCTTAAGCTCTAATCCTCCCATGACCACAAGGTTCCAAGTTACATAAAGAAAACTATAACAAAGTAAAAACGATCAACTCAATGAATTGGCCGCTATATCCTAAACACGTCAAATCCGAGAGGACTTACAACAACACAAATATGATATTTAAAGTATAGGAAGTAAGAGCACATGTAGCTGGGAAGACTAGGACCCTTTTATAAGCCCATATTCAAGTCATATAAAAAAAAAAACCTAAAAACAGTGCTAAAAAGGTATTGAAATTTAACCAAATGCAGTGAAAAGAAAATAAAAAAAATGAAAGAAAACAAAGGGTTGCACAACAAGTGAGCTAGCCAATGGAAGGGTGGCTAGCTTACTCATTTTTAACAAAGTTTTAATTACATTTTAAGCTTAAAAACAACTCTGAAATCAGTATGAAAGACAAAAGAAAAGAGAGAGAAAAGATGGTGAAAAAGTTCAAAGATCACCTCTTGAAAGAGAGGATGTTCTTCTTAGTTCACAAACCACAATCCAAATACTCTCAAGCAACTGAAATTGTGTTCAAGAACCTTAACAAAAGTTTTAAGTTTAAGCTTGTAAGGTGTATGAATTGTGTATCTATATTGCAAAAGGATAGAGAAGATGGTTGGGCAAGCTATAAGCTCTTGGCGATTTTTTTAAGCCACAAACCATGAGTGGGGGTGTTGTATTTATAGAAAAACAGTTTCTCACGTCGGAAATATTTGTAAAGAAGACAACTAGTTCAAAGCATGTGCATGGAAGCAGCTGGCAGCTGTCAAAATATTTGCTACGCTGAACATGGCCGGCCGTCCATGAGGATGTACGGCCAGTCCAATGAAAATAGTCTACCGGCCATCTGCTAGCCAGCTATTAGCTAAGTGGTCGGGCTAGAAAAAATAAGGTTTTGGTCCGAAAGTGGTACAGGTTTAAGTTTTAAAGCTTGAAACCGAATCCTTTTGCTGAAGATTTTAAACGATGGCATAGTATAATATTTCATCATCAAGTGTTCAAAGTGAAGCGCCCAAGTCTTAAGAGGGGTCAAAATAGGGTGTCTACAATTATATATAAAATTGTATAATCAAAATTTCAATTATAAATTTAGTTTCATACGTAAGTATGAATTTATAATTTCTTTGACTCATTAAGTCTCGTGAACAAACTCGAGCTTGAGGCCTCGTTTGGGAATATGCTTTTTTAGTAACTTTTTGACTTTTTGACTAAAATATGATGTAAAAAAAATTAGTATGTTTGTGATGACTTTTTAATTTTTTACGAAAAGATGTGCAAAAATAGAGAGAAAATAGAATCTTTGACTTCTTGGTATAGGTTGTTAGCTTTTTGATTTTTTTAATAACTTTTTGACTTTTTGATTAAAATAGCCACTTGCCAAACGAGCCCTGAGTCAAGTAAAAGTTAATTCGACTCGAGTTCGATTCGTTAAATTTTTATTTAGGTCGAACTCGTTAAAATCTTAATAAACAAATTCAAAAATATTAAAATTTGACTCAACTCAAATCGTTTGCCGCCCTAATTAATTGCTATGCGTTGCAGCTTTCTCTTAGGATATTCTCCTCCGACCAATTAAAGAAAAAGAAAAAACACCTAATGGTACGTGGGAGAGAAGACAAATTGGTGTTGTTGCATCCAAATCTTATATAATGAACTGTGCAAAACTGTGGCTTGAGCAAAGGACAAGCCAACCTCTACCGATTATTAATATTGTTTTAAACTAATACTTTGTCCTAATTTTATATACCCATATGAGCTCATACTTGGCTGCTTGCAATAAAAAAGAAAATGGTGCAGAGTACCCACAAATGTTTGCCATTTATAGTAAAAAATTATACAAATATTTTTCTTTTTTTGCACAATTTAAAAAAAGAAAGGCACGTGTTATAGTACCTAACATTTTTTTTTTTTTCCAACAATTTATAAGTAACAGTTTTGGAATCTTGGTCCAACTAAATTAATGAAATGAAATGGAATATATTAAACAAGTGCTAGCGATAAATTAATTTAAAGAACTTCATTACATGTATTATGATTGATATTTATTAAGCATTATAACCACTTTATAACTTCTTGCGGTTGATAATTCTTTTTATAATTTTATGTGCATTACTAAAATTACAGAGAATGTTTGGTATTAAAATTATTAAAATAAAGTGGAGTGGATATCATGTTCTATTATTGTTGTTTATAAAAAAATATAAAAAGGAAAAAACTTCATCATCCTTGTTAGAGTAAGAAGGGAAAGTTAAAGAGATCTTAACCTTGTTTGGTGGAGTTTTTCTTAAGTTGATAATTAGAAAGTAGAATATAAAAGTATCATTTTTTTAACTTTCAAATAATTAGTTTTTTTCAGTTTATTTAAGTTATTTCTATCTAATAAACTATAAGTAGAAAGTACACTAAACAACCTGATACAAACTTTCAAATTAAAATAAATTATAATTAACTTTTAAAAATTGTACCAAACAGGCCCTTCTATTCGGATCTTTCTACTAGGGGTGAGCAGCGGATATACCGATCCGCCAAAACCGATCGAACCGAATCGATCCGCTGCATTTTGGATGGATGCGTGATGACGAGCGGACGGTAGCGGATTGATTTTCTTCAATTCGCCAATTTAGCGAACGGATGGCGGATTTGAGATTCCTTTGGCCGCAACCGTACCACTCAACCGCGAGCACCCCTAATAATTTATAAGACTTTATGTTTTCAATTTGTTTAAATATTTTGTTTGTGTTTTCAATTGAAAAAGAGTTTAAATATTCTGTTGAAAAAAAGTTTTCAACTTGAATGTATTTTTTGAATTGAAAAAAATAAACTTATTATTTATCTATATTTTTTTGTTTTTAAATTTAACTCTAAAAATAATAAATAGAAAATATGATATATGTTGGTTGGTTTTTATTTTCAAAAACATATATAAATGTAACAATACAGAGACATACAATCTCTACTATTGCCCTGTTCATGGTTTTAGTAGTTTGAATTGTTATTATATTTTAAGAATCACAGATTGTAATACTTTATGTGGATGAATCACGCTGTGATTGTAATATGTGGATGAGCCATGCAGTGATTTTGATATTCTAAAATTTCAAATTTTCTTTTTTTGGATGAGACATACAGTGATTGTAATAGTTTTTTAAGTCATTGACTGTAATACTTTTTTTTTTTTTTTTTGAGAAAGTGCACAGGTTGAATTATGTTGAAAATTTATAAAATCTTAAACCGCCAAACCGATTCACATCCATCCGCTAAACCGCCAATCCGCTCAATCCACATCCGCCAGATTGACGGACGAATATGAATTGATTTTCTCCAATCTACCAATCTGACAGACAGATGACGAATTAAAAGTTCCATGACCGCAACCGACCCGTCCCTACTTTCTACTACTCCGTCTCAAGGCTTTTTAAAAAAAATTTAATAGATTTTTTTTAATCTTATCATGTAGTGGAAATAAGTTTTGGAATTCGGGAAATATGTTGCATTGTGAGTGTCAAGTTGAGCTTGTTTTCACCCCCACATATGCACATGACCGGTTCATCTGTGTGTAGCTTATTTACAAAAACACAATACGTAAATAAAAAAAAAAAAATATATAGATTTATTTGATAATAAAACAATGCAGTAGAAGAAAAATTAGTTAAATATTCATCTCTAGGTTTGTATAGTAAAAGATGTTTACGATATTTTGTATAGCAGAAGATGTTTAAGATATTTCTTTTTATTAGCTAAGGTCGCTCAATATTTTTGTAAAAAAAATTTGACTCAGAAAAATTTTGTCAAACTCAAAGAAATTTCGTCCAACTTAGAAAAATTTGGCCCGACTTAGAAAAATTTTAATTTTTACAAAGAAATTTTGATGATTTCACAGAGAAATTTCAAAATTTTTCTGTAAAAATTGAAATTTCTCAAAGTCGAGAAAAATTTCTCTGAGTCGAATTTTCTCTATAAAAATGTTGAGGGACCCTAACTACTATAAAAATATTATGTCTTTTATCTTATAAAATTTTAATATCAGGGACCTAAAAAAAAATTTCCCAAGAATAAATATGATAAAATCACACAGATAGAATTATCAAATTAAATTAAATTTTTTTCTAAATAATTTATATTACAAAAATTTATAAAATAAACTAAAATTGTAAGAGTAGTCCCGTATGAATCCACGGTTCGAAAGTTTGGCATAAAAAAGCCAAAGGCTTTTTAGTTAAAATAGTCACAAAAAGACAAAATAGACTTTTTAACTCAATAAGATAAAATATCACATTCAACCCATAATCATTTCATTTTTTTTCTTCCAAAAGTCAAAAAAGTAAAAAAATCTATCTCAAACGAGGCCTTTTAACCCGTGCCTAAAAAAATAAAAAAACCAACCCACATCTTAAACTAACCCTAAATTGATATGCAGTACACTGGATAAATTTCTAACCCTAAGGTCTCGTTTGAGAGTAACTTTTTAAGGTTAAAAGTTAAAAAGTCATTAAAAAAATAAAAAGCCAACAACCTATACTAAAAGGTCAAAGATTCCTTTTTCTCTTTACTTTTTATATATCTTTTCATAAAAAATTAAAAAATTATTCTAAATATATTAATTTTTTTATATTATATTTTAACTAAAAAATTAAAAAATTACTAAAAAAATATATTTTCAAACGAGGCCTAAATATAATGTTAAAAGTGGGTTTTGGGGTTGGGGCATTTATAAGAAAAATATATTTATAAAAAAAAATATATTTAAAAACTTCACTAAATACCAAAAATTAAAAAAAATGCAAATTCAATATATTTTTCGTATTTTATGTATTTACTAATTTTTTAAAATAGTTTTTCATAAATATTTTACTTTTTAGATACATCTAAATAAGGTGCATCTAAAAAAGTCTTGAAATTTTAAAAATTTCATTAAAAACAAAAAAAATACAAAAAACAAAAAACTTAATTTTCAAAAAATTGAATTCAAAAAATTGAAACCAAACACAATAAATAAATTTCAATGTTGGTACATGTTGCGTTTGATTTATGAATTTAAATAGGGATTTAAAATGAAAAATAAAAAAATGAGTGAAATGTAAATAAAATATAGAGTAAATTACCAATAGGTCCTAACGGGCTTATTTGTAGGTCATAATAGGTAAACTTATTGTCTAATAGGCCTTGTGAGAATTTATATCATTTTTTATCAAACAATATTAAAAAACGTCACTAACTGTTAATTTTCAGTAAGAGTTTAAAAATTTTGTTACAAAAAATGTCATTAACTATAAGTTTAGCGATAGTTTAAAAAAATGTCACAAAAAAGTATTATTAATTTTCAATTTTCAATGACAGTTTGAAAAATTCATTACAGAAAAAAGTTATTAATTGTAAGCTTTGATGACAATTTATAAAAATATGACAAAAAAAGTCACTAATTGTCAATTTTTAGCGACATAAAAAAAATCTTCACAAAAATTATTTTTAGCAACGTTTTTACTAAGACTTATTTTCAATAGGACTCGATAAGAATTAAATCTAATTATTAAAACCTATTTGGTAGTTTATCGTAAGTTCTAATAGTTGGAATTAATTTTCATCAAGTCCTGTGAAAAATAAGTTTTAACAAAATTATCATTAAAAATAATTTTTTGTGACAATTTTTTGCATGTCATTAAAAATTGACAATTAGTGATTTTTTGTCACAATTTTTATAAATTGTCGCTAAAACTTACAATTAGTGACTTTTTCTGTGACGAATTTTTCATACTATCGCTGAAAGTTAAAAATTAGTGACTTTTTTGTGACGATTTTTTGAAACTATCGCTAAAACTTATAATTAGTGACATTTTTAGGGTAAAAATTTTAAACTGTCACTGAAAATTAACAATTAGTGACGTTTTTTAATAGTGTTTGATGAAAAACGTCATTAATGATCATAGGACCTATTGGACAATAAATTTACCTAGTAAGAACTACACATAAGTCCCTCTAAAATATCAATTTATTTTACTCAATTTATTATTATTATTTTTTAAATTTTTATTTAAATCTAGCATCAAAACACAATAAAGAAATATTATACCATAATGAAATGTTTTAACTTTTGGGAGGTAAAGTTGTCTCTCCACTAGAGAAAGTGGGGTTGATTGGCACTCTCACGATGAAAAAACTTGTAAACATTGTTCAATTAATGTAATAATATCTTCAAGTCCACTCATGCAATGAGGGTCAATGCAGCATATGTATACATAAATTACACTCTACCCTTTCAATTAAAGGTTTGATATGGCTTACCCCTCAACAAAAAATTACTATATTTATCCTTTATTTTTTAATTTATTTTAATCTCAATTTTATATTAACACTCAATAATGAAAGGGGACAAAAAAAATTGATATCTGAGAGCTCTTTGTACTAATTTTATATTCAAAATGCTCATTCAACCGTTGATTTATATATATATATATATATATGTCAAAGATTTGTATTTAAAAGTTGATTTATTCATGTTTTTAATAAAGTTTTCCTTGTGAATCAAATATATATATTTTGTTATAAAATTGGCTTCATTCTATTTTCATAGAAAAATGTTAACAGAAAGTAAAGATTAAAAAGTAAATTAGGAAACAAAATGTAACATTTTTTAATTGAAAAAAGTAAAGTAACAATTGTCCATAATTAAGGAATAAAGTGTAATTTTTCCAAAATATGTATCATACACATAGATAACACATAATGTTCATCAAAGACCAAGTAAACACTTTTTAATGATCAAGGTCTATTCTGTTTAAAGAAACCTAGCCATTGTCTTATTAGGGCTCCCAGCCCTAGCATATACATAAATGCATCTTTTTGAACATATATGTATATATTATCTTTCTAACCTTTACAAGGCCACCACTATTCTAGGGCTTTTTGTATATTTCTCTCACCCCCAACCAACACCCACCACCCCCCCCAACACACACACACACACACACAAATAATTGAGAAAGCTATAGTTCAGTAACTTTCTAGTGAATCTTCTTTATCATCCAAAGGCACTTCCTATATCAGACACCAAAATCTTGAAGCCCATCTATGTCTCCCTCTCTTTCTCATAATGTCCGAGAAATCAAATCACACACCATGCATTTTTTAATTGTGAGAGCCACTCAATGAAATATTTTTGTTATGAACACAAAAATTAATCACAAAGCTTAATACAAAATACACATAAATTAATAATTTTTCATAAAATTTGTTAGTGAGGCGTTAAAAAATCTTATTCATCTATATATGTTTGTAATTGATTTTTGTGTTCTCAAATTTATCACTCAATGCATTTCCAAAATAAAATGAAATGGACCCATCTCAACTCTCTCCCTTTCATTTGCATTTTGGTGTCTTTGCATTATCAATTTACTATTGGTTTTTTCTCTTTTTCCTATCTACCTAATAATTTAAAGGTCATTCTTTTTTAAACAAGAAACAAATAGATAGAGATAGAATAGATATTATTTTCAACTAGAAGATCTATAACCTACCAACAAAAGCTTCATTGTGAAGTATGCGGGGGTATTATCAATATTATTATAGAAGTTTCTGTCATCACAAGATAATTCCACCTTGGGTAACCTTCAGTCTCTTTGTTCTTTTATGTTTAGAGTCCAAGATTTCATTTTCTTTCCTTTTTTTTATTTATATATAGAGTCCGTGTCACTGCTGTTCTTACTGTGCGTGAAGCACAGCAGTGACTATTGTGTGACTCGTGAAACTCATTTCTGGTTCTATTTTGATGATTCGAATCATTCAAATTTTAAAAAATATTGAGAACAATATATTTGTAAAAAATCAAGTTAATCAGATATCAATAAACTGTTTATCAAATAACATCTTTATATATAAAAAAATGAATATGTATATACGAAACTAAGTACAAATGTTTTTTGATGAGGAGGTTATTAATATCCGATCAACTTGATTTTTTATAGGTATAATTATTCTCGATATTTTCTAAATTTTCAATGGTTCGGATCATTAAAATAGGACTTGAAATGAGTTTTCGGGCCGCACAACAGTTACTGCTATGCTTCATGAACAGCATCGACACTGGATGCTGTGCACAAAGCATGGCAGTGATCGTTGTGTGACCCGTGAAATTCATTTTAGGTCCTATTTTGATAATCAAAATTGTTTAAATTTTAAAAAAAATCAAAAATAATACACTTATAAAAAATCAAATTAATCAATATCACCATGTTATAGATTTCCTTTTCTACTCCAACATGTTATAGATTTCCTTTTCTACTCATTTCGGGTCCACATTTCCTTTTCTGCTCCAACATGTTATAAATTTTTGGGAAGGAGTTCTCCTCCTGCTCACTGTTGACTAAAGAGGCGTTGGGATCTGTCCATTTGGCAGGATTTTTTGTGTTTAAATCATTCACTAAAAAATTCAAATTGTTCTGATATTTAGAAGGAAAATGAAAAATCTCCCTAAAAAAACTTCCCTTAATCCCTCTAATTTTTATTTTGGGCAACTGTTTTTTTTTTTTTTTTTTACTTAATATGGAAATTAGAGAGATTAGGGGGAGGGGAATTCGGGGGACATAGCAACACCCTAGAACTATTTAGAAATATGTAATTTTATTATATTTGTTTTTAAAATAAGTAATTCATTTTCAAAACTATACTTATCTCATATTTTTTAAAGGCTGGTGGTTGGAATGAGAGGGTTAAAAAAAGAGAATTTGTGTTTTGAATATTAGGATTTTTATAATATTAAGCGGACTGTCTTTAAGGATCACAAAATATAAAATATTTATAATCTTTATATATATCTTAAAAAAAATTTTATTTTTATTTTTATATGCCTTTTATATATTTTGCAAAACTAATTAGAGCACTTTTACATATGTTTTAACATTTTTGTGGCTTAGCTCAGCTGCTAAAGGGGTGGGGTCATGTCATGTGGGGTAGGGGTGGGTAGGTATGGGAGTGAAAACTTGCACATTGACAAGCAAAATTATTTTCGCCCTTATATATTTTTTTAAGACATACATTTTTCTTTTTTTTTTTTCTTTTTTTTATCAATAATGTATTCAATGAAAATTATAAGATAAATAAGTCAGACCATCAAAATGAACTCGAATCGAAGTGAGCCCAAAAGGCAAATTGAACGATGCAATCCACCAACTTATATCAAAAATATATATATAATTAAAATTATCAAATTAATTTATAAATTAAAAAAATAAATCAATTAGAACATCCAACGATGGGTATAATTGATTCCACAAGTTGGACTTAACTGTCAACTTTACGATACTATTATATGACTACCGTACATGATGTTGAACAAATAAACATTTTTTAATAATGTAATAATTTTAATAAAAAAGTAATTAGTGGATGCCAGAATGATTAATTATTGTTAAATCTTTCTTACATGTGTTTTTTGGTCCAATTAGACTCAAATTATTAGCCAAGTTTGTATGGGAACAATTGGCAATTACAAGAGAATTAACGATTTATAAAATAAATAATTAAATAGACCAAAAAAAAAAAAAAAAAGAACGAAAAGAAAAGGTGGACCACATGTTGAATTATATAATAATAAATAATTGATTAGTGCTGATTAATGAAATCTTGATTTACTAATTGTACGAGTACGAAATAATTTTCTTGTATAATCCTGTTGATCAAGTTTGCACTCCTCCAAATGTCGTCGCTTTACTTCCTGAAAACACAAACGTGAGCTAGCTGGCGAATATGTGCCGAATACCTCTCCGATGCTTAAGTCAGCAAATAGACAATAGACAAAAAGCTATGTGTTTTTTAGAGTAGAAATTGTGATACCTGTACATAGGTCCTGTTAGGAGTTTTTATAGATTCTGCATGGCATAATCCTAGTAGGACTTTAACTCTTCATAGTAGAGTCCTCTTAGGAATCACACTCCTAAGAATAAATCTTATCCTGATAGCTCCTTACTCATTGCTTATCAGAATGAGATAACTTCAACTCTTACTTCGGTTGGCACAAAGCATAACCGTGCTCACACAGCTCGGTGTTGAACAAGCCAATTTCAGTCAACTAAGTCTCTGGAGTTGCCTCTGCCGAGCTATTTTTAGCTCGGTTTGACTCAAGCAGGTACCTTAGCCGCGACCGCTAGACCAGACTCTGATAGCCAAGCTATGGACCGAACTACCATGACCAAAGCTTCCGAGATAATTACTTTGGTCCATGGCTCGGCCCATGAATACACCTATCTCGGCTAAATCCCACGGGCTTACTTATCTCGACCCAATTTATGCATAAATTACCCTCTCAATTGCCCCTTAATTCCATCTTATGAAGCATGATTGAGATTATGAACCTCTAGCCGAGCTAACGATTTCAACCGGACTGGAATTTGTTTCGGTTTCCTGATCTTGCGTCAGTTGCACGACCTGACGTTTCAGAAAAGCTTGTTACCATGTCCTTAAATAGATACATGTCATACACTGATAGCTGACTTGTACCATGCCAGTCGTTTTCACATTACCTAAAAAATTTAAAAAAGGCCCGCCATTTTGCCTCTCATATAAATACGCCCTACTTTATTTCGAACAGTCATCTGTTCATCTTCGTTCTTCAGAGCATTTCTGCACTTCTGGACGCCATATCTTCGCCTCCTGAGCTTCAATCCATTCCTCTTTACTTGCTCCTTTGTTGGCTGGATTGTTGCTCTCACGCTTTAACCCGTAAGTTGCTTTTATACTTCTTTGTATATATATTTTTTGTTACATTTGGCCCCCATACATGCGTGCTTGAAAATGTTTGAACAAAACACCATGAACTAAAAACCTTACTCCCAAGCTTAAAGGCTCGCCCTTATAATTTCAAAAACATGTTTTTTGATCCAAAGTCGCTTTGAGACCAAACTAGGTACTTGTTTGCGACTCCTAGGTTAATTCCTGACTGAGCCATAAACCTTTGAGCCGGAAACGACTTACGACCGAACTGTAAGCTAACCATAACCCAGATGTAGCCGAGTTAGGTTTATTTTACTATATCTCTTTTTATAGCCCGGTCTAGTTATCTAGGCATAACACTTTATTGTCACTTTGCAGACTCAATTAGGTTGGTCAAGCACACCTTTAGCACTCTGCCCCCGGGCGTTTTCTCTCAATCGAGCTATCAAAATCACTCCGGCGCCGAGCTAGGCTGTCGCTTCTAACTTAACAAAACCATTCTTTTAAGTCCCAATGGGTAAATACCGGCTTCTAGTGGACTCACCCAGAGCCATGGCTAAATTCCGCCGAGACTACAATATTCCTGATGACGTCCACCTCTCTCTAGCCGAGCTAGACACCACACCTTGGGGCAAACCGGGCTTTGTTCCCTTCACCATGATATCAATCGTAGAAGCCGGGCTTCGGTTCCCCGTATAACCCCTTGTATGCGAATTCCTTCGCCAAACAAGACTCTGCCCAACCCAACTTTCCACAAACACTTATAGAATAATAAATGGCATCGCCGAACTAAACTGTCGGCTCGGCCTCAACCTCGGATTGGCCGAGCTATTTCATCAATATTCGTTCGGCGAAAATGACGACGGTTGGGTGTACTACCTTTGAGTAAGGAGAGGTCGAAAAAAATTGTAAAAAACACACTGGACAAAGATCTGAATGACGACGACTTCCTCTGGGTTTCTGGTAACTTTGAAGACCAGGAAGCCCAGATACCGGGATACAATATAAACTGGAATAAAGGCACTGCTGGTAAGAATACTCCGGTTCAATTTTACTTTGCTGTTTCAGCTTACTCACCGTGCTAACCCTTGTCTTTTTCTTTTCTAGATTTGAACCAACTAAAATCACACTATGCTTACGCCAACTAGGACGCCGTTCGAGCCGCACTCCGGTACTGTCACCGTGACTGGGCCGAGCTTTTAAACTTCAAGCCGACCTACCGATATAGCAGTAGGAGGAAGACCAGAGTCACCGACTTCCTTCTGGAGCCTTCTCCAGAGCCGGATCCCACTCTTCCACAAATCAACTTGATCCCTCTAACCGAAGAACAAGAAATGGCGAAGAAGAGGACAGTGCGAGCACTTATCACCAAGCAGACCTCTGGGAAGTGCAAACCGGGCTAGATTCGTCTGGCCAACACCACAAAGCCTTGGCAGCTCTTCCAACCGCAAGGGCCTTAACATCTCGGTCGAGCAAGCGCACACGTACTAATTCGACTGAACAACAACACTTGGTTGATAAGGAGGACACCGTGCTTCCTGAAACTACGATGCCGAGCCCTGAGCCCGTGCACTCTAACGGGGCAAGCCCTTCAGAATGGGCACCAAAAATAACTTATAAGAACCGCGCTATCTCGAACACAAACTCGGTGGTTGCGGACAAGGACCACACGCTTGCCTTCAACCTTGCCAAAAGCGTGTGTTTGCCAGCAGACATGGAGCACCACGACCACTTGACCGAGCTAAAAGCCATCCGTTCGGCCACTAAGTCAATGGTGCTTGTAAGTGCTCCACTCTATTTGTTTTCCATTTTACGCTTTGTTTGCTTGATTTTAACATAATCTCAACCTCCCATTCTGCAGGCCATGCAGAAGAACCACATTGCCCATAAGCGCGTGCTAGAGCTTCGCAAGATAGCGCGGCTAGCCGTGGCAAATGCCAGCGCTAAGACGGCCGAGCTGAACGAGGCTAAGCAAAGAATGACCGAGCTTGAATCTGAGAACGCAAAACTCACCAAGCTGGTCAACGCGGTGGAAGCGGAAAAGCAGAAGGCGCTTGTCAAAAGGAAAGACCACTATTTGCGCAAACTGGCCAAGCTTGAAAAGAAGAAAGATGCTGAGATCACCGAGCTAAAAAAGAACATGCAAGACGCTGAAAACCGTGGCTATAAAGAAGGGAAAGCCACCTATGTCTTGCAGTGTGAAGCTGCGAAGGACATCTTCTTTAAATGTGGATGAAAGGCCGCTGTTACAAAGCTCGCTCTGGGGCAAGAAACTGAGATCTTCCAAAACCCTCTCCCTCACTTCATTCCAAGTTACATGGCGGACTACGCCAACGCCACACAATAGAAATTTCTCCAAGAGGGGGAGGAGGAAGAAGGATCCCCTGATCCAGACAATGCCCCATATGTCCTTAGTGATCACGGTCTCCAAACAGCTCGGGTGGAGCTACCGGTGTCAAGTACGGCTGAGGAGGCACCTGTGACCGACCTACCTGCTGAAACTAGCCGACTGAGTAACAAAGCTCGGGTTGATCTGGATGCTAATTTGGATGATCTTTTCGCTTGATTTTTTTTCTTTTGATATTGTAACCGGGCTCAAGCCCCTCCCTTTGTAATGAACGTTTTGAAATGGAATGAAATCTGCTATTTTCATAACTATTTGTTCAGTTATTGTATTTCAATATTTTTGCACCATGCCAAGCTAGACTAATTTAGTGTCACGACCCAAACCCGCCCCTATGGGTTTAGCACCGTAACCGGCCAGTAATCCGTGATTACCGAAGGCCTGCTTAACAGTATTAACAGTAATACAGAGTACAGGGGCTGGCAGAAGCCAAAACAGTAGTAAAAGATGTCCAATGAGCTGTGACAGTCTGTATGCAAAAAGATTTTTCATAACATAATCACATTCGGAACAAAAAGAGTATGTACATACATCATATACAGGCATTCAGGTTAGGGACCAAATCCCTAACATAACAGTACAGTAACAGTCTATACAGTCGTTATAAACAGAAACAGGGAGAGGGAATCTAAAACACCCCAAAGCAGCCTTGGCTTGGCAGCACTTGGAACGTCGCAGTGAGGCACATTGGTTGGCTTGACAAAAAGGGAGTTTAACCCAACGCTCCTAGCTCCGATCCGGTGCCTGGACACCTACATATATATATAAACAGTGAGCTAAAGCCCAGTGAATAACATATGCGTAAAGAGGTCAAGAATGAATGTCCTTCCAGTATTTAAATCAGTCAGTTATAACAGTATATCAGTCATTCAGTCATAGCAGTCATATGTGGTACATCCCATAGCAAAGCAGTACAGTGGGTCTTAATAGACCGAACAGTCAGTTGATAGCCATCATATCAGTAAACAGTAGTGGTTCCAACATGGGAACCGGCAGAGATCTTTGTAACAGTAGCAGTGACAGTATAGTAACAGTGAAATGCTATGGATGCCACGAATACATTTCGCAAATAGGACAAACATTCATTCAGTAAGAAATATCATTTCAGAAAGCAGTACAGTTGATCATTCAGAAAATATTCATACTTGAATAGATCTTTACAACATTGTTACTCACAGAGTTCTGGGCTACAGATAGGCTAGTGAGCGTCCTCGGATGCCAACCCTACATAGTTACAGGATGAACACACACTAAGTTGTACATTTGGGAAACAATAACTTAGTCCCTATCTTGACTCGGTGTGGTTCTATAGCATTATCCTCATTAAGATGCCTTAAACTAGGCCTAGGAATGCCTAGGATGGAATGAGGATGGAAAGATGCACTTCAAAACACTTTTTGAAATTTTGCTGAAACATGGGTCTCGCTCGAGCGTGGATTTCTATGCTCGAGCGGACATGCAGACAAAGGAGATATGCTCGAGCGTGACTTTCCTCGCTCGAGCGGACTGCAAAAGTACTGGATGCATGAAATTCACGCTCGACGGGCGCTCGACCCCCGCTCGTGCGTGAGACACAAGTCCTCGCTCGAGCGTGCATTCCCTCGCTCGAGCGGACTGTTAACACATGCAAAGTACTGATTACACGCATTTCATGCTCGAGCGTGAATTTTCCCGCTCGAGCGGACTGCATGAACTCAGAGTGTACGCTCGAGCGTGGAGTTCCTCGCTCGAGCATGGATCCAAAATCTGGAATTTCCAGATTTGTCTACAAGCATGAAATTCAACATTTAAAGCATCAAATTCGATCCTTTTGGGCTAATTTTCTGTAAAAACACTTTAAAACTCATAATATGACATGTTTTGAAGATCAATTTGCAAAATCAAAGCCCAAAGGTAGTTCAATTGAACCCAATTTCAACTCAAAATTTAAGAACGTGAAGAACAATGCAAATTCAACACATGCATGGGTTCCTAGGAACTCCAATGTTCTAAAACAAGATCAAATGCAAGATTTAACTTCAAAACATGGTGAGTTCATGGATCAAGACCCAAAATATGAACATGCAAGTAGAAATTCTCATGAAACAACTTCAAAACTTCAATATAAGGACATGCATGCATGATCTAGCTCTCAATTCAACATTTTAAACCAAATCTTGACTCCAAACTCTAATTTGCCAAGAACTATGCAAGAAGTAACTCAAATTCACAATGGAGAAGATGAATTCTCTACCTTAGGTCCTCAATTTCAAGAATGGAAGCTCAATCATGCAATTCTTCTACAATTCTTTAAGTCTCCAAGCTAAATTTTGATGAACTCAAGTTTTTCCCTCTCACTCTCCTCTCACCCACGGTTTGGTCTCTAGAGGAAATGAGGATGATGCACCAAATGATATAAAATCAAGTCATGGACTAGAATTGTCCACTAATGGCAACTTGGTAAATAACTCAAATTGATATAATTCAACACTATTTAATCCAATTTAATCATACCAAATCAAATTTCAACTAAATTAACCATAAATTCACATTAATTCTAATTAACACAAAACACTAATCAGTTCCGGATTCAGCCGCCGATAAGGCCTTCAATTTGCAGTTTAACACATAAAACATGAACATATCAATTAACAGTCAAACAGATAGAAATGCATTCAAACTAATACCCTCAATCAATCAGTTCAGAATGGTAGTCAAATTAGTCACTTAATCATGTTCAGTCATAGTTTAGCAGTAATCAGTGGTGAGGGTTGTCACATTTAACTAGGCCTTAGCTAATCCTGCCAACTTTTTTTGGCCGAGATAGTTATCCCGGTCCAAGAGCCTGGTATAATGTTGGTCATACCTGCCAACTGTCTTCAGCCTAGATCTTTATCTCGGCTAAAGAGAGCTAAATGTTGGTCAAACCTGCCAACCTTCTTCAGCCTAGATCTTTATCTTGGCTGAAGAAGAGAAAATGTTGGTCATACTTGCCAACCTTCTTCAGCCTAGATCCTTATATCGGCTGAAGAGAGCTAATTGTTGGTCAAACCTGCCAACCTTTTTCAGCCTAGATCCTTATCTCGGCTGAAGAGAGCTAAATGTTGGTCAAACCTGCCAACCTTCTTCAGCCTAGATCTTTATCTCGGCTGAAGAAGAGAAATAAATGTTGGCCAATCCCGCCAAACTTCTTGATTGCCCCTAGCTGGCAATGACTAAGAACAACTTTTACAATAGAAAGAATTATGCTGAAAAAACTACTTGTTTTATTTGAAAAAGGAAAAAATTACAAGTATTTTAAGGAAAATCTAAAAATAAAATAGTTTGAGATTGGCAGTGTTCCATGGCCTAGGAATAGCTTTGCTGTCTCCATCTTCCAAGTGATATGCCCATTTTCCTACTAAACCGACCACTTTGTATGGTCCTTTCCAGTTAGATCCTCACTTGCCATCTCCAAGTATCAAAGTGTTGCCCATTACTTTGCGTAGTACCCAATCTCCAATCTTGAATTACCTCGGATACACTGTTTTGTTATATTTTTTGGATAACTCCTACTGGTATGAGGCAATGTGAATTAGTGCTCTTTCCCTTCTTCTCTTCTGCAAGGTCGAGTTCCAAGGTTATGGCTTCTTCATTCAAATTTGGGTCAAAATTTTCACTTCTAATAGTGGAGAGGCCTACTTCCAATGGGATTACTGCCTTCACGCCATAGGCCAAGGAAAAAGGCGTTTCTTCAGTTGATCGCCGAGGTGTGGTACGGTAAGCCCATAAAACATGAGGAAGTTCCTCTGCCCACTTGCCTTTTGCTCTCTCTAACATTTTCTTCAAACTGTCTAAGACGACTTTGTTCGAAGCTTCTGCCTGGCCATTCGCTTGAGGGTATGCTGGTGTAGAATTGTAAAATTCTATCTTGTACTCTTCGCAAAAGCCCCTGAAGATTTTGCCATCGAACTGATTGCCCTTGTCGGATATTAGAGCCTTAGGTATACCGAATCGAGTAATGATGTTCTGCCAGATGAATTTTTCAACGCCTTTTTCCTTTATAGATGCGAGTGCTTCTACTTCTACCCACTTTGTAAAGTAGTCCGTTGCTGCGAGAAAGAACTTTCTGTTGCCAGGTGCAGTTGGAAGTGGTCCCACTATGTCCAGGCCTCATATGGTGAAGGGCCACGGACTAGTCAGTGGTAAGAGCTCTCTGGCTGGTTGATGTATTTGATGTGCGAACTTTTGACATTTCTCGCACGTCTTGACATATTTCTCTGAATCTGCTTGCATGTATGGCCACCAATATCCTTGTGAAATTGCTCTGTAAGCCAATGATCGTCCCCCTTGGTGGCCACGGACTAGTCAGTGGTAAGAGCTCTCTGGCCGGTTGATGTATTTGATGTGCGAACTTCTGACATTTCTCGCACTTCTTGACATATTTCTCTGAATCTGCTTGCATGTATGGCCACTAATATCCTTGCAAAATTGCTCTGTAAGACAATGATCTTCCCCTTTGGTGGCTTCCACATACGCCTTCGTGTATCTCGAACAAAAATGCCTCAACCTTGCTGGGATGGACACATTTCAGGTAGGGTTCTGTGAAGGATTTTTTTATACAATGCTAGTGATGGAGAGAGCCAAAATCGCTGTGATTTGGCTCTAATTTTATTGGCTTCTTTCTTTTCTTCAAGCAAGATGCCATCTTTTAAAAACATTATGATGGGATCCATCTAGGATGGGCCTAGTTCGGCACAATATGCCTCGGCTGCTTCGGGTTCCTTAATACTTGGTCTAGGCAGGAAATCGATCAGTAATGGGTGTGGGATAGATGTATCTGCCATTAAAGCAAAACCTGCCAACTTGTCTGCTCTACTATTTTCTTTTCGGCCGATTTGCTCTATCCAGACTACTGCGAACTTTATGATCTCTTTTCTGACTAACTCTTGGTACTTAGCCATCCTATCATCTTTTGCCTCGTAGTCCCCTGAAATCTGGTTGACTACCAGCTGGGAGTCACTGTATACCATCAGTTCGGTAGCCTTAATGTAAAGTGCTGATTTTAAGCCTACTAACAATGCTTCATACTCCGCCTCGTTGTTGGATGCTGGGAAGCCAAGGTTGATTGCCTGTTCAATTGTTAGGCCATCTTGTGAGATGAGGACTATGCCAAGTCCTGCACTGTGCCTGTTGGATGCTCCATCCACGAAAAGTTTCCATATCTCCCCGACGAATCGTTTCCAGCAAATAGAGGGATCGGATGATGTCTTGGGATCATGGGTGTTGTTGATGTTTTCTTCCAAGTTAATGTCTGTTGTTGGGGTTTGAACTTCACTGTCTGACTACCTCAAGTCTTTACTTTTTGATGAGTCCCCACTGGGAATAGCATAGTTTGTTCCTTCCTTCCTGTCTTCAATCCTATATGGCTTGCAATGTAGCTAGGTATCCTACATTAGGGGCTGCGCAGTTCCCGTGACACTTTCCCCCCTTACTTCGGTTGCGTCGGTCAAATCGACCGGGCAGATGTGATGACTTCCTGGTGTGAACTCAGCCATAAAGTCTGCTAAAGCTTGGGCTTTTATTGCGGTTCTGGGTTGAAACTTGATATCGAACTGCCCCAACTCCACTGCCCATTTCAAGATTCATCCAGAAAAATTCGTCCTCTCAAACAAGGCCTTTAATGGAAAAGCCGTTAGGATGATCACGGTGTGGGCATGGAAATAGTGTGACAACTTTCTTGAGGCCATCATCAAAATTAATGCCAGCTTTTCCAATGGTAGGTACTTTATTTCAGTGCCCAGCTAGGTCTTGCTAACATAAAAGATAGGCAGGTGTTGGATTCCTTCCGCTCTGACTAACACTGCGCTGACTGCATGTTGTGAAACTGTTAAGTACAAAAAGAGCTCTTCTCTAGGTATCGGGGTTACTAACAACGGAGGAGAGGTCATGTAGTCTTTCAAGCTTTCTAGGGCACGGTCACATTCCTCATCCCACTCAAATTTGGCCTTCAGTGCTTGGAAGAATGGTCGACATCTATCTGACGACCAACTTAAGAACCAATTGAGCGCGGCTGCTAGGCCATTGAGATACTGTACCTCTTTGACTGTGTTGGGCCTCTCAAGATCTTGGATTTCTTTGATCTGAGAGGGATCAGCTTCTATACCCCAGTTGGTCACTAGAAAGCCTAGGAATTTGCCTGATCATACGCCGAATGTGTACTTAGATGCGTTTAGACGCAACTTGTGGGACTTCAAAATTTAAAACATTTTATCTAGGTCCCTGAGATGGTCCTTCTCATCCTTGCTTTTGACCACCATGTCATCTATGTAAGCCTCTATTATTCTGCCTAACAATGGTTCAAACATTTTGGTGACCATCCGTTAGAATGTAGCCCCTGTGTTCTTTAGGCCAAAGGGCATGACCTTGTAACAGTATAATCCTCTGGGCGTTATAAATGACGTGACCTCCTGGTCTGGTTCATACATAGCGATCTGATGGTAACCTCGATACGCAGCAAGGAAGCTAAGTCGGTTATGCCCTGCCGTCAGGTCCACCAATTGGTCTATCCGTGGTAGAGGAAAACTGTCTTTTGAGCATGCTTTGTTGACCATTTTGTAGTCCACACAAACGCGCCACTTGCCGTTCTTCTTTGGAACTACTATAGTGTTGGAGATCCACCTGGGATAGTGTACTTCTCTGATGGCTCCTGCCTCCAGCAAGTTTCCTACTTCTTCTGCCACTATCTCTGTGTGGTGGAGTGCCATTCGGCGAGTTCGTTGATTAATTGGCCTGGCAGTTGGGTGGACATTAAGTTGATGGAAGATGAAATTTGGGTCAATGCCAAGCATGTTGTATGGTGTCCACGTAAACACTTCGATGTTAGAGGTTAAGAATTCCATGACCTCTACTCTCTCAGTGCTGGATAATGACGAGCCGAGTAAAAAGAACTTTTCTGGGTTCTTTTCATCTATCCTCACCTCAACCAAGTCTTCTACTGCCTTCTGTTCTACTGCTTTGCCGACATCTGCAAACAGTTCGTTGCTTTCTGGCTCTTCCACCATCTGAACAAACCCTTTTGCAGCATGACTGCTATTTACCGTGACGAAACACTGTTTTGACATGATTTAGTCTCCTAAGACTTCTTCAATCACGCTAATTTCGTTAGGGAACCGTAATGCCTGATGGTAGGTTGATGCCACCAAGTGCATGGTGTGCAGCCACGCTCTTCCCAAGATTATGTTGTAAGTGGAAGGGACCTTAAATACCCAGAATTTCACCTATTTTGTCATCGTTCCTGCCTTGACTGGCAAGATTATCTTGCCCACTGGCCATTCTGGCATTGAGTTGAAACCTACGATGGGAGATGTCGCAAGTGCCAAGTCCTTGTCCTCCAATTTCAGTTGTTTGAAGGTCTCATAGTACATTATCTCGCATGAGCTTCCTTGGTCAATCAGAATCCGTTTGATGTTGAAATTCTTGATGCGCAGAGTGATCACCAGTGCGTCATTGTGAGGGCAATGTAGCCTTGCTAGATCCTTGTCTGAAAAGGATATGACGTTCGTAGCCTCTGTTCTGCCCTTTTTGACGGTAGGTTGTGCACTTAATACCTCTCTCAAGTGCTCAGCTTTTTTGATCATCCCTTTGAGCTCATATACCCGCTCAGGTTCGACGATCCCATGTATAACGTTGATTATGCCTTGGGGTGGACCGTCGACCAGGATCCTGCTTGGTTTGTTGAGGTCCTGGGGGGCTGGCTGTGTTCCTCCTTCTATATATTGGTCCAAGTGTCCAGCGGCCACTAACTCCTCCAGATGTTGCCTCAATGGTGTGTAATTTTCAGTGCGGTGCGCCTTCTCATCATGGAAGGTGCAACGGTACCTATCATCATAACCTCTTTGTGCTTCTCCCAACTTAGCTGGCCGCTGAACGAAGGGTACATCGTATATCTCGCTAAGAATCCGGTAGATAGGTTTATTGAATACTGTGGTAATGGCAGTGTGGACTCTTAACTTCCTTGTTTAGTGGTCCTCTTTGTTGGCTCGCCTGCCTCGCCCATTCTTGCTTGGTTGTTCTACCGTGTTGATTTTTGCTGCAGTCTTTTTATCTGGCATCAATATTGTGCCAGATTTTACTTTAGCACGGGCGCTATCTTCCTCTACCCGGATATGTTGATGCACTCTCTCCATTAGGGCCTCCATCGTGAGGGGTGGCATCATTGTCATTGAGTCCCTCAACTTATTACCGACTGGTAAACCTTGTTTGTATTGCGCGATGGCGAGATTTCTAGGGTAATCCCCAATCTGGTTGAAAGTCTCCCAATATCGATTGCTATAAGACCTCAATGTTTCCTTTTCGCTTATGTCAATGGAGAGTAGTTGGTCAATCTCCACTGGTGTCTTGGTATTCGTTCTGAATCTAGTCACAAACGCTTCTGCCAACTGTGCCCATGAGGCTATGCTGCCTTCTGGCAGCCTTTCGAACCAGGTTAGACCTAGGTCGCCAAGGCTGGATGGAAACAAGATACACATTAGAGCCTCGTTTAGCCAGTATACTGCTATAACCTATCGAAAGTGGCTTAAGTGCATGTAGGGGTCAGACTTCTCCTCATAAGTGGTGAATTTGGACTGGTGGAAGCCTGAGGGTAGTGGTGCGTTCTCAATTGCTGGAACGAACGGCGAGCTTTGTAACCTTGCTAATACTTTATCTGCTGGTTCGTAAGCAAGGCGCGACATTGGCATCCCTACCTCGACACTCCCACTCGTCCTAGGAGCCAACCGCTGTAGGGCTGAAACTCTGCGAGGGTCGTGAGCCCTGGTGTCCTCCTTCCATCTGGCCCTCTCCTTGAGCATTGTTCGCAGGTCCGTGGACCTTGGCAACTCTGTGTGCCTAGATGTCGTTTGGTGCGTGTGCGAGGGCCGATAGCTGCTTCCCTCTGTATACGACCTTTCAGTCCTCGTTCTCTCAGACCTGGAGTAACGAGTCCTGGAAGTCCTTGATTGAGTGTCGCCTGTTCTAAGGCTCTTACTTTCTGCTTGCGATGGCGTGACATGTTTGTCACGATCTTTCGAGTGGTAAGAGGGTGTGTTGCCTTTACGCCCCTCTTCCGTCGCTACCCGTTTTTCCTTTATCTGGCGTTTCATTGTCTCTATGTCTCCTTATTAACTCGTCTTACTCCCTCACGCGATCCTCTAGAATTTGAGGATCCAATCTCCTCCTCCGTCTTTCAGGACTTTGAGAGCAACGGGGACTGGTGTCCCGTCTCTCCCGTGTGTCCCTCCGGGAGTTCCGTCGCTGGGGTTCTAATTCTACCATGGGTGGGATAGAAGGTAAACTTTCGCGCCTCCCATCTCCCTCCGCGATTTGCCTATCAATAGCAGATTGCGACAAATCTTTATTGTGCCCCATTGATTTCAACTAGAGAGGAAAACTCGATCAAAAGATTTTGTTCTTTGTGCACTTCCCACAGATAGTGCCAATTGTATGAGCACGAAATAATCTTCTCGTATAATCCTGTTGATCAAGTTTGCACTCCTCCAAATGTCGTCACTTTACTTCCTGAAAACACAAACATGAGCTAGCCGGCGGGTGTGTACCGGATACCTCTCCGATGCCTAAGTCAGCAAATAAACAATAGACAAAAAGCTCTGTGTTTTTTAGAGTAGAAATTATGATACCTGTACATAGGTCCTGTTATGAGCTTTTATAGATTCTGCCTGGCACAATCCTAGTAAGACTTCAACTCTTCCTAATAGAGTCCTCTTAGGAATCACACTCCTAAGGATAAATCTTATCCTGATAACTCCTTACTCATTGTGTATCAGAATGAGATAACTTCAACTCTTACTTCGGTTGGCATAAAGCATAACCGTGCTCACACAGCTCGGTGTTGAACAAGCCAATTTCAGTCAACTGAGTCTCTGGAGTTGCCTCTGCTGAGCTATCTTTAGCTCGGTTTGACTCAAGCAGGTACCTTAGCTGCGACCGCTAGACCAGACTCTGATAGCCAAGCTATGGACTGAACTACCATGACCAAAGCTTTCGAGATAATTACTTTGGTCCATGGCTCAGCCCATGACTACACCTATCTCGGCTCAATCCCACGGGCTTATTTATCTCGACCCAATTTATGCATAAATTACCCTTTCACTAATATAATAAGGAAAAAGGTATGATTCCAAAGTGGTGCATTGAGGGATCCACCGAATATTTACATTAAAAATTAAATTAGATTATCCATCTTAATAATGATTTTATATAATTATATGTATGGATTCAAAATTGTTAATGTTATTAGTATAAGCGTTCAGACAAAAAACTTAAATTTGAATTTTCTTTGGCCAGAAGTCCACGCACTAAATTTTTCTATCTATAAAGACATAATTAAGCAAAATGACCAAAAAACCCATGCATATAAGTGGTAAACACGCAGTGACGCAACCAAACTCTTCCCTCTCTCTCTTCTCTTTTATTTCTATCTTGTTTCACCTCTATCGCTTTCTCTCCCTTCTCTATATCTTCACTATAAAAAAAAAAAAAAAAAAAAAAACAGTTTTGCCTACATAACAAAATATGTCGACAAAAGGCATATATTGCTGGCAAAGAGTTTTACTGACATAGAAAGCTGCGTCGGCAACTCGTTGGCGAAAGTGTGTTAGCGACAAACATTTTAGTCGGCAAAAGCCTTCATCAATCGTCACCATTTTAGCTTTGCATCGGCAAAAATGGTTCAAATAAGATGATTATGTGACACTTTTGCCGACCAAAATTTCATCAGGAAAAATGAGACTTTTGGCAATGCAATATTAGTCGGCAAAAGTAGACTTTCAACGACATATAGTTGCGTCAGTAAAACATTTAATTTTTTAAAAAAAATAATAATTGGGCATTTGGAATGACAAAAACTACCATCACAAATAACAAATTACTTTTCAATATCCACATGCATCAATTCAATAGTTCACATACATCAATTCATTAACATCAAAATATATGTACTTTTATTTATAATAACAACAATAGTCTACACGTGTGCTTACAATTCAAAATTTAACTTTATACACTATAATACTTAAAAGTGAAACTAAGTACAAAAAATAAACAAAACTAAGTCAATCCCAATTTGAACAATATCCAGGTGAATATGCAAGTGAATAAGCCTGCTACTCATATCCAATCAGCACTTGTGCAAGATCATAATATCTATCTTCAGCAACCTACATTTAAGAAGGCAAAAAAGAAGCAAGTTCTGATTATTAATATTGTCAGTAATGAAAATTTAAACTTACATTATGAGTTTACGTAGGATGATATTAATCATGTCCACACTGAGGTCAGGCCTTGGACTTACCAGTCATGGATCTAGAAGATGCCACCTCATGGCTTTCAAGAAAGAGAGTTTTGTGAGTTCCCACAGGTGCAACGATGCAACAGTCCAAGCCTTCAAGGAAAATAATACACAATAATATCAATGAACATATAAAATCAATTGTACAAGCAAAAAGAAGAAGAAAACAATTCTAACCACCTAGAAGTGGTTTAAGGTAACAGACCCATACCTTAAAGTTGGTGGTCAAATTTAAATCTGACTATAAAACAAAATTTTGTTAATAAAAACCATTTTGAGACTACATCGCTGAGAAAATATTTTACTTTTTTTAGTAAATGACTTTAAAAATTAATATTTCAAGTTCTAGGATAATAAACAAAGCATGTTGGCACTGTGAACAACAGCTCATGAAGAATTTTATATAATGTCTTATTTAGATTTGTTGTTGCCGTCACCGTTGTCTTCCGCTTTCTCGTCGTCACCTCTCTCCTTTAAGCCATCTCCTCTTTCTCTCTCTCTCTCTGTAGGTTTCTATATCTTAACCACATCAAGCTCCTCCTCCGTTGCAAGATAGCGATAATCGTTGCCCTTGACGCTGAACAAACTCAGTCTCTTTGTCTCTTACAAAGGCCAAGCCAAAGACTTCAATGACCAAATCTTCCCCACCAGTGCCGCCACCTCTTGCTGTCTCCTCACCTCTCACCTCTGCATAATTCGGGATTCCATCGTGGAGACGCTCAATCAAAGAAGTAAGAGAGATCGATCGAGATCGTGTGAAAGAAGTGAGAGATGGATTCATCTCTGTAGATCGCATCAATGTGTAAATGGGATTCAGTCTTGAAGTACCAGTAGATCTGAGTTTTGTATGTATTCACATCACAGAACAAACTTGTTGTAGTAGAGATTTTCTATTTTTTCAATTTTTTGAACACTTTAGTTGATTTATGCTTGATCCATTGCTACAAGTTGTCTTTAAATTATAATCAAAAGGTGAGAGAGATGGCAGGGTAGTTGGAGAGGATTGAGAGAGTGTGGCAGAGATAAGGGAGGTCACGGTCTGGTGAGAGAGAGAGATGGGGTTTTGAAGAGATGGAACATTTTGAACAATTGGTTCTCTATTTTCTTTAGATGGGTGTGGTTATCTGTTTGAACAGACAAAAAAGTATATTGAATATTTGAACATATTGTTCTTGTTGATCTAAAGCTCTGTGTCAGTGCCAACATTTACAAATATGTGGCATGAGAAAACAAAATCGAGTTTCAGATCTATTATTGAAACTCTAGTTTTAAAGGAAGCCAACCATTGATTTGTTGTTGTTGTTTGATTTGTGATGTTTATGAATCCATATATGTTGTGTATGTATGTATGTTATATTGAAAGCAGAGAGAGCGAGGTTGGAAATCTTCAACAGATAAAGAAAATATTCTTTGGTTGAAATCTTCAAAGAATTAAGAATAGATAGGGTCAAATCTTCAAAGCATTGGAACATTGGACAAAATATTTAAACATATAAGGGAAAATTAAAAAAATTAAACAAATAGGGTAAAAAATTAAACAGATAGGAAAAAAAATTGAACAGATAAGGAAATTTTTTTGAATAAATAGGGAAAAATTTTGAACAGAAAGGAAAATTTTTGAACAGATAGTCCACAAAAGTCAACAAACAAATTAAGGGATAAAATTGAAAACAAAATATCGTTTAAAACAAACAAAAGGACTTCTTACAAAACTATTTCACAAAGGGTTGGATGTCTCATCAACAAAAAATATATTTTGAACCTAATGCCTTATACCCTCCTTATAGATGGACTTTTCAACAATTATCTCCATCAGTTATATTGGTAGTTAGAATCAAATATATTTTTGAAATAAAACCTTATTTTTTAGAAAAAAGAAAAGGGCTTAACTACACTTTTAGTTTATGAACTATATATGTTGTAGGCAAATTAAACCAGTAGTTCCTATATTTTACCTCTTGCGTCATTTTGGTGATTATACTTTCAATCGACTCAATTTTGACCTTTAATTTTAGATTTTGCGTCAATTTAGTCCAATTGATAATATCGTTAGTATTTTTTAAGAAAAATTATTGCTAAATTGGTTGAGATTAACTAATTTTCTTAAGTAAATCTATAATTTTGTCTTTAAAAATATGACACAGGACACTTACATGTATATTTTTCATTTAAAAAAAAAAAAAACTAAGAGTTATAATCAATTGGACCAAATTAAGATAAAGTCATAAATTAAGGGTTAGAATTGAGTTAATTGAAATTAGAGGGACTAAAATGACACAAAAACCAAACTACATAGACTACCATCATAATTTTCCCAACAAAAATTTAGAACAGATTATATCGATAGTTCCTACATTTTGCTTCTTGTGTCATTTTAGTTCTGACATTTTCAATTGACTCAATTTTTAATTTAGTCTAATTGATAATATCGTTACTGTTTTTTAAGAAAAATTATTTGTAAATTGGTTGAGATTAACTCATTGAGTTAAGTAAATTTATATTTTTGTCCTTAAAAATATACATGACACTTACATGCATATTTTTCACCCAAAAAAAAAAAAAAAAAAAAAAAAAAAAACGAAAAATACACTAAGACTTGTAATCAATTGAACTAAATTGAGATAAAATCATAAATTCAGGGTTAAAATTGAGTTAATTGAAATTAGAGGAACTAAAGTAACACAAAAACCAAACCACACGACCACCATCATAATTTGCCGATAAAAAAAATTTAGAACAAATTATATCGATAGTTCCTACATTTTGTTTTTTGTGTCATTTTGGTTCTGACACTTTCAATTGACTGAATTTTTACTCTTAATTTTAAAGTTTGTGTCGGTTTAATCCAATTGATAATGTTGTTAGTGTTTTTGACAGAAAATAATCATTGAATTGGTTCAGGTTAATTCATTGAGTTGAATATGTTTATAATTTTTTTTTCTCTACAATCATGACAGACACCACTTATGTGTATTTTTATAAAAACATATATTAACAATTATAATAAATTAGATTAAATTAGGACAAAATCATAAATTCAGGATAAAAACTTAGTCAATTAAAATTACAATGACCAAAATGATATAATGACTAAAATACAAGGATTATCGAAGTAATTTACTCTTTTTTTTTAATATTTTTTTGAGGTATAATTTTTTTTTTTAATAATAAAAACACTCTTGATTTTGATGATTAATAGTGGTGACGCCAGGATTATTTTTAACAAACATAATATTTTGAAGATTAAATTGATATAATTACAAAGTTAGAAACTTAAATAACAAAGTTAGAAACCATACTTTAAAAATATATATTTATATATATATATATATATATTTTGAAGAAGGGTTGAAAAAAAAAAAAAGGTGTTAAAATGGTATGTTATTAGATATCATTTAAATTAGAGAAAATTACTCTTCAGTGAATGTTTAGAAAAAATAATTATAAATAAATAGTAACTTTTATAAATATTAATAATTAAAATCATAAATTTTTTTCATAAATATGTAATAATTTTATAAAAATATGATTGAAATATAATTTCTCCATTAAATTATTTCACTTTCATGCTCTTCATTTCTTTTGTTGTTCTCTATAATTTGGTAAGGGTTCAATCATGATATGCCATGTCACGGTGGTTGGATGATTTGATGGCACACGCATGGTAACCCCCAAGTAGGGGTGTTGGTCGGGGCAGGCCTATGTCGGGTCTCGTGGGTTTTCATCAGAAATTTAGATTGGGTCAAGTTGATTCACGGGAAAAAAAAATTAAACCCAAGCCCTAGTCCAAGATCAGGGATATTCGAGCCTTGGGTGGGCCAGGCCTAGCTATTTTTTTTAATTTTTTAATTTTTTTTTACCAAAAATTTATTATTTTTCACTAAAAAATATACTGGGCCTTGAGTGGGCCGGGTTTCGGGCCGGGTCCTAAATGGGTCTTAAGCAGGCCGATGGGCTGAGCCAAGCGAGTCGGGCCGAGTTTCAAAACGATGGCCCAGGCCCTAGTCCAGGGGCTCGGGCTAGACTCGGGCCTGGGCTCAAGCGGGCCTAAACGGGCCAGGCTCATCTCGGACCGCGGGCAGGTTTCAAGCCACCCACGGGCCGTGGGGCATTTTTACACCCCTACCCCCAAGGGATCAGAACACCATATATTTATTAGATCTCAAAAAATATAATTTTACCACCCTCACTTATCTGTGATTGATATAGGAAGGAAAGAAAAAAATACATGATTAATTCACATTATTTTAGAGATAGCAAGAATCTCTAACTTTGGAATTCCAAGCATTTTGCATATTTATTTTTGGGTAAAATTTATAATTTCTCCGCAAAGCATTGTCATTCCCTCCAATTCCCAAACCCAAAAAGGACATGTCGTTAAATGCAAGGGCTGTTGAGTTGCATGTGGACTTTATTGAGGTACAAATGGCACGGAAGGTGACAATCATGGGTCTAGCTTTTTGGGGCAGCATAGAATTGAGGGTTGGTGCCTCTATCAAATTGCGCCCTCGCTATGAATTTTGTTGATAGGATATTTTCGGAAAGTCTTGTGAATTGGTCCCTTAGGTATCCGCATCAATCTCAATAAATTTGAATCCAATTATAATTTAAAATTTATTTTTATATTTTAACTAGTCTCTTTTTTATATGCACATTCTATCAAATTTTCTATTCTAAAATTCTATTTCATTAAAATATTATGAACAAGTATAAATAAGGTCCAAGACAGTAACAGATCAATACTAGAACAACAGCAGAACAGCAGCAGCAGCAGCAGCAGCACAAGAGGGTTGAATCCAGTGAGGGGCGGTCGACCGGCGAGACAACCTGGCGGTCGACTGGTTAGGCCAAATTTAAGCATTTTCTTTCTTTGTTACAGGGTACTCACGGAACATTCGGGAGACATCCGAATGGACGACTGGCTATGACTTTTTGCCCCAACTTTGCTCTAGAAAATATAATAAAAAATAAATTACCGTATGAATAATGCCTCAACAAATCAGTTGAGGTACTGTAACATTCACAAAGATGGTGTTTGGGAAGTGATTTTTTATGTAGGTTTTTTTAGTTGTAGATTTTTATTAGATAAATTTTTTTTGATGTTTGCGAAGATAATTGGGTTTTATGTGGTTGGATGTGATGTTTGTGAGAGAGAAAAGTAAAATGATTATGGAATTGGATGTGATATTTTGTTTGGATGTGTTTTTTTTGATTTTGTAAAAAATTTGTCTTTTAGTGAAAAAAATGAGAAAAAAATTTGGAACCTAGGTTCTCAAACACCACCAAAATGAATCAAGGTTATACAAAGTTTGATAGTGATGATATTTATAGCTTTTGTTCTCTACAATAATTTCAAAATTATTGTAAAAAAGTTGATGCTGATGCTCTTAAGAATGAAAACGAGACAAATTTCGTACAAATGTCCCCTTAAATGCCTTGATTTGAAAACTTACCTTGATTTGAAAACTTGATTTGGATGGAGATATGTTTTCTTTTTTATCTTATTTTATCAAGTAATGCTATTTGTTATTTTTATAAATAAATAAATTAGAATTAATCAATAACATAGAATAGTACAAATTTAATCTCAACATTATAAATTATCACCGAGCAAAACAATACAATAATCTAAGTATTAAAATATATAAAATACATATATGTGTTTTATAGCATATGTATTTTCTTTATTGTTAGAGGGAAAAAAGTGTGGTAGCTCGAATTGGAGGGGATTTGAATGGTCTGAATGAGTGTTGGCCGATCGTTTGCCCAGAAGACCAGTTGGACGTTTGTCCGAATAATTGGGTGAAAAATTGTCTACCGCGATTGTTACCTTTGTCGATCGTAGCTATTAACCTCCCCGCAGGGCGATCAACTGAACGTCTGCCGAGATAATCGATAAAGTGAATTTTGAATCATCTAATCCAATCTCATATTCGGATTACCGAACATTACTCATTGTAGGCCAGCCCCCAAACTTTAATTTGCATACTTCTAGACGATTGATGGGACATGCCAAATAATCATTCTAACTGTGAGACATATGTGGGTTCATTTAGTGGTGCTTGTCAGTGTTCCAAGTCTCACAAGCCACTCACAATCCATGGATCGCGTTGTTTATTGATTCAACAAAAATGCGTAGGAGTTTTAATTGGAGCCATCATTAATAATGTGATAGGGAGTCTTATTCATTGTCACGGTATATGTTGTATCTTATTTTTTTTTTTAATTTTTAATTTTCACCTTACTAATGATAGATTTAGAGCTCTAAATTATTGCGGTTGATTTCAAAGATAAACTAAATTCATTTAGAAAAATGGTTTTGGCATTTTTTTAGTTGATTCAACGGTCCAATGTACTGTTCCTGGTGGATTGGTGGATTATAAAGTGGATCCAACAAATCCACTAGGTGTAGTTTATGTGGTTATTTAGGAGGATTTAAATAAGTGTATTTTTTTTATTTTTTATAAAAATATGTGTAAAAAAAAAAAATAATGTGATTTAAAAAATAAAAAGATAAAAATATACTTATATAATACACTCCAAATAAACTCTTAATTATCCTGGCTCGCTTAAGAATTTAATTCTAAAGAAAGGTTGGAGGTACAATTTTTTTAAGGTAAAATTGTATTAAAAAATAAGTATTTGATGTTTTACAATGGTAAGAAGACAAACTCTTAAAAAAAATAGTTCAACAATATGTAAATAAAATTGAATTAAGAGATAAATACTTGATTGTTTAAGGATGAATCCAACAACATAGGAGACGTACCTGTTATGATCACAAAAAAGGTCTCACTTGAGTGACAATTTACCTTTCACTGTTTCAGAAGAAAAATATGAAACTTTAAAATGGTAGCCTAAATATTAGGGTATTTTTTCAATAGGTCTTATTTTTTAAATTTATTATTTATTAAGTTTTATTAATAAATTTATCAATTTTTTTTTTAAATTTTTATGAATAAATTTATAATGATAAATTTATCAATTAAAACCTATAAATAAATAAGTCTAATTAATAAAACTGTTCGGTAAATATTCCTAAATACTATTTCTATACATTCCAAACTACAACCATCGGTTTATCACAAATCTAACTTCACATTCACCGTTATTTATTTATTTTTCTTTCTCTTCTATGTTTTCCATCCATGTCCTCGCCTAACCCTAACTTACATACCCAAAATTATTTAATTTCTCTTTTATTAATAACTCATAAATTGAAGAATTTATTTTTCTCATTTTTAAATAAAAATACATATAATTGAAACTTTCATATCATTCGACGCGGCCCCTCACACATCGCTTTGCATGGACAAATGCATCCACATATTAATTTGATAAGTAGTGGTATATAAATAGGAAATTTATACACAAAATTAATATAAAGGGAAAATTATTGATAAATTTCATTTAGAAGTGTTTTAACCTAAGAAGTCCATGAAGGAATTTTTTAACCTATTTAGTCCCATGTATGTATAGTTTTATTCCATGAAGTCATTTTTCTTGATTTACACTATTTTCTTGGACACTTATGCCCTTATATTTAATTTTGATACCCTTATAAATACTTTTTGAACGGTTCGCAATTTTATGATGTGAACATTCATATTTTAAAATTCACATTGGTAGGAATGTAAAATTGGCCCGTAGGCGGCCCGAAACCCGCCCGCGAGCCGGAGTGGGCCCGGCCCGTTGACAATGTGAATATTCACATTGACATGTTAACATTCACATTAATAGGAGTGTAAATTGGCACGCGTCCCGTGGCAGCGCGAAACCCGCCTGCGGCCCATGGGCGGCCCGTTGACAATGTGAATATTCACATTGACATGTTAACATTCACATTGATAAAAGTATAAAATTGGCCAGCGACCCAGGGCGGGCTTGACCCGGCCCGTTGACAATGTGAATATTCACATTGATAAGAGTGTAAAATTGGCCCGCAACCCGTGGGCGGCCCGAAGAGCGATCGCAGCCCGAGGCGGGCTTGGCCCGACCCGTGACAATGTGAATATTCACATTGACATGTTAACATTAACATTGATAGGAGTATAAAATTTGCCCGTTGCCCGAAGCTTGCCCGCGGCCTGGGGTAGGCCCAACCCGGCCCGGCCCGTTGACAATGTAAATATTAACATATTGACATGTTAAAATGCACATTGATAGGAATGTAGAATTGGCCCGCGGCCCGTGGGCTGCCCAAAGCCCGCCCACGGCCCGGGGCAGACTCGTTTGGGTCCGGGCCTGAGCATGTCCAAGACCCTAGGTTAGGGTCTAGGTCATCACTTTGAAGCCCCGCCCGGCCCATCGGCCCGCTTAAGGCCCATTCAAGGCTCGATTCGAGGCCCAGTCCGCCCGAGGCGCAATGTATTTTTTTGTGGAAAATAATAAAATTTTGGTAGAAAAAATTAAAAAGAATTAAAAAAAAATGGTCAGGCCCGCCCAAGCCCGACCTAAGCTCGAGGCTAGGCCCAGGCCCACCGGGCCGACCAGAGGCTCGATTCATTGGCCCATCCAAAGCCCGAATACCCTTGTGTCAAGACTAGGGCCTAGGCCTAATTTTTTGGCCCGTGGGCCGGCCCGAGAAAGGCTCGTTTGGGCCTAGGCTCGAGCCTAGTCCGAGACCCTAGGCTAGGGCCTAGGCCATCACATTGAAGTCTGGCCTGGCCCATCGGCCCGGTTAAGGCCCATTCAAGGCTCGGTTCGAGGCCCGGCCCGCGCCGAAGCCTAGTGTCTTTTTTTGTGGAACATAATAAAATTTTGGTAGAAAGAATTAAAAAGAATTAAAAAAAATTGGCCAGGCTCGCCCCAGGCCGCCCACGGGCCGTGGGCGGGTTTCGGGTAGCCACGAAACACGGGCTAATTTTACACTCCTATCAATGTGAATGTTAACATGTCAATGTGAATATTCACATTGTCAACGGGCCGGGCCAACCCTGGGCCGCTGGCCAATTTTATACTCTTATCAATGTGAATGTTAACATGTCAATGTGAATATTCATATTGTCAATAGGCCGGGCCGGGCCCGCCCCGGGCCGCCCACCGGCCGTGGGTGGGTTTCGAGCAGCCACGAGGCGTGGTCTAATTTTACACTCCTATCAATGTGAATGTTAACATGTCAATGTGAATATTCACATTGTCAACAAGCTAGCCCGGGCCAGGCCTGCCCCGGGCCGCGAGCCAATTTTATACTCTTATCAATGTGAATGTTAACATGTCAATGTGAATATTCACATTGTCAATGGGTCAGACCGGGCCGGCCCCGGGCCGCCCATGGGCCGCGGGCGGGTTTCGCGCCGCCACGGGACGCGGGCCAATTTTACACTCCTATTAATGTGAATGTTAACATGTCAATGTGAATATTCACATTGTCAATGGGTCGGGCCTGCCCCGGCCAGACTCGAATTTTTCCGGGCACCCACGAGGATCGACATGGGCTGGGCCTCTACACATTGACGATATGAACATTCACATTGACGGTGTGAACATTCACATTAGGGGTATTTTGGTAATTATGTCACCCATAGGACTTATTGAAACATAAGAAAATAATGTGAACTAAATGGAACATAAGTAGATGAAAAAGGTATTTTGGTCTTCTTATCTCAAATAGGACCTAATGGAATAGTAAAAAAGAATATAGGTTGGATGGAATAAAACTCTTAGAAAGTGGATTTATCAAAAAAGCTCCCTAATATAAATGATATAGCATCTTTTGAATTTATTGTTTCCTGTTTTAAAGAAGAAGAAAAAAAAATCAAAATATTTTATATTTTAGCATATCTTAATTTTAAATTATGTATAAAATTTTTGTACAAATCTTTTTTATTTGGTAAAACTTTCATGTAAGCATGGTTGGCCACGCAATGTTGGGAATTCTATTTTCACACACCACATAGTCTTTGTGCACACACTTAATGAACTTTATTTTTATTACAAATTTACACATTTTTTTCTTGTAAAAACTTTCTGTGTACATCCGCTGTCCATTGCCTATTATTCGAACTCATTCTTACACACTCCACTCTTTCTCACATTTTATTGCATACCTTCTTCCTTCATTCTTTCTCACACACTCCATTGCCTACCTTCTTCCTCCATTATTTCTCACACACTAGACTCCATTGCTAACATTCTTCCAATGTTCACTCATTAGGTTACCATTGTTTGTCAAACAAAACTTGATGGAAGATTTGCCAAACAATTCAGAAAGCTAGGAGGATATGCAAAACAACCAATGCAACGACAGAAAAGTAACTTTTTTTGTTAAGAAATTATTTTACGTAATTTCTGTTCGTGATCACCATTCGGCAAACCAGTGCCGAATACATAAACAGTATACGGAAAACAACAATTGAATATGAATAATAGTTTCAAAAGTACAGTATTGAATGGTCTAAAGTAATTCGATTGTTGGTTTCTGAATGGGTTAAAATGTTCGGCAAACCAGTACCGAATGGTTGTTTTTCGTCTCTGTGTGTACCAACTATGAACGACTATCAAAAATGGAAAAAAAAAAAAAAAAAAACTAACCTAGATTGCATGTTATTTTATATAATGATGGGCAATATTCACTCACCTTATAAGTAATTTACGGCAGGAGAATGGTTGCCGAAGATGCCTGTCGATCTTCTTCAATGCCGATCTTCAATAGAGGAGGCTGGAGGCAACAAGCTACTGGAGAATATTTGTCGGAGATGGAGAGGCTGGACGATGATGGAAAGGCAGACCGTGCACAGTGGAGGGTGGGATGCGCAAGTTGAAGGGAGGGCTATTTTGAGAATTTGTGTGGGCTAATATGAGTGTGTGCACACATTTTTTTTATTAAATAAGTATATTTGGAATGTGGGGTGTGTGGACTAAGATAAATACCTAAAAATCAAATTAGTAAGTGTGTGGAGTGAGAAATGATGTGCACAAAGATAATGTGCTGTGTGAAAATAGAATTTCCCTGCAATGTTTGGTGTAAAATCCAATTAGTAAGTGTGTGGATTAAGAAATGATGTGCACAAAGATAATGTGGTGTGTGAAAATAGAATTTCCCTGCAATGTTTGGTGTCACATTCACTCGGTACAATATACGGAAGAGATGTACCGTTTGTCCTCAAATGAAAATGATTCTCTGTCCCTCAACCCAAAAAAATAAAATAAAATAAAAATATTGTCTGTATTTTTTATGAAAAATTATACCTAAGTGAGAATTTTGTAAAATATTTATAGATTAGTGGAATTTATAAACTTTATCATTAATTTGAATTTTTTTTTACAATTATTTTGGGAACTAACAATTTTAATTATCTTTTTGACTTTTTACGATGTGCAAAAAATTAAAAAGAATATTTGACTTTTAATAGTAATTTTTTGACTTTTTTTTTTTTTTTGACAATTTTAGGTGGTAAACAAACTCTCCACTTTTTTTTTTAAAAAAAAAAAAATTTAAAAGTAAAAAAACGAGATTGGAAATTTTAATTGATGCTTATCTTGCGAAATTAGGTGTTTGAGCATATAAATATCTAACTCTTTTAATTATCATACATCCATCAAGGAATGAAAAAAAATAAAAATAAAAAAATCATGTCAATTAAGTTGCATGAACATACGACAATGTTGAATATAAAAATTAAAATATTATATATGAAAATTAGAATTAGAATATGAATTATTTTGGTTATAGAAATTTTACCTTGTGTATATTGTTTCCTAATTTGTATCATGAATATATTATATATACATGAATTCTTCTCATTGATTAGTAAGGCCTCGTTTGGGAACAGACTAATTTAGTAACTTTTTGGCTATTTGGCTAAAATATGAACTAAAAAAAACAAGTATGTTTGGGATGACTTTTTGGCTTTTTACGAAAAGATGTGTAAAAAGTAGAGAAAAAAGAGAATCTTTGGTTTTTTGGTATGGGTTGTTGGCTTTTTGGTTTTTTGATTTTTTTAGTGACTTTTTGGATTTTTGGCTAAATGGGTTGCTTCCCAAACGAGGCCTAAGTCAAATAATTTTTTTCATTCTTTTTGGTATCAGAGCCTGCCTAGTCACCTCTCTCTCAACCACCCATCAGCACCGGCTGTCTTTTTTCTTCTCTCTAGCCTCTGATAGCCCTTTCCAACACCTTTTCTCAATTTTTATTCAGCTGCCTGTTTAGGTGGCCCGTGGTGTTTTTTTTGGGCAAATTACTTGGAAGTCCTATTTAAAAGAGGATAAGTCTATTTAGTTCCACAACCTTTTGAATACTCTAAAAAATCCACTACATATTTTTCTTCATTCTTCTCTATACATTTGTTTTTCTTTACCTTTTTCTCTTCATGATTTCCGGTGACCGGCGACCATGCCTTGCTTTTTCTCTTTCTCTGTCTAATATATAATCAACGGTGACCGATGACCATCATTGCTTGGAGTTCACCGGTAATCACCGATCATCGACTCCTTACTTCACCCTTACCAATGGCGAAAGAGACGAGTTTTCGGTGAAGAAAATGAGTAGATCTACTCAGATCTGAGACTTACATCAGATCTGAGTAAATCTACATGAGATCTGATTAGATTTAAACCAAAAATAGTTGCCGGAGTACAATATTCTCTCTATATCTGTTTCTCTCCTTTGATTTCTCAACTTTTTTATATTTTCTCTGCTACACACTTCTATTTTCCTGTTTTAATGGAGAAAATTCTCAAGTTCTAAACAAGTTATTTTTAAGTTTTAGTTACAGGCGGTGAAAATTATAAAATTTCGCAGTTTCAGTTTTTTTGGTGCTAAAATGAATCATGCTTTAAAATTGTAAAATTTTACAGTTTCATAACATTATTTTAGAACTATAAAATTTTGTAGTTTCATGAAATATTTTCCTATTTGATTAATACGGATAAATGTTTAATAGAATCATACTTGAAACTAGGGGTGCTCGCGGTTCGGTTTTGGATGGTTTGGTTTGTTGTTTGGACCCGTCCACATATGTGCGGTTTGGGGAAAATACCGCCTGTAATACGGGTTGCGGTTTGTGCGGATAGAGTTCGCGGATGTGCGGGCGGTTTGCGGATTGAACTTTTTTCTTCACAAATTTATTTTTGGGCATTTTTCCCCCCGTTTTGTAAATATGTATTTTGGGCCCTTTTCTCCCATTTTCTAAAATACTCAACATTAATAATTAATGAATTAAAATTTATAAAATTAAAAACACAACAAAATCAATTCCTAACAGTAGCAAATCATTCAAAATCCTAAACTTTTAAATAAAATCATAAATTAATACAAGCATAATCATCAAAATTATTTACTACCCAACAATACAATTAAAGTAAAATCATTCAAAATCCAAAAATATCTAAGATAGAATGAATGAAATCAATGCTCCAGGGTTTTTTTTTTAAAAAAAAGTCTAAGTGCGGGCAACCCACAATAATGCCATATTTTAAACCGCATCCGTCCACATTGTGTCTGCGAAACCACCCATTTGTATGTGGATTGGTTCGGGTTGGGCGGTTCGGATAACCCTATGCCCAGCCCTATTTGAAACTCCAACATGTTACAGGTTCAAAACTCACTTTTCAGTTTGATCAATATTGGAGATTATTTGCTTTAACCCTACAAAAATTAAAAAATGATATATACTTTTTCCTATTGTTGTTTGTTATTTTTTTTTTTAATTTTTTTTTTCCTTTTCAATTTATCAATATTTAACACATTTTGCTATGTTTTTTCACTATAATTTCTCAATTTATTCTTTTTTTTTTTCCCGGCAATATTCTGAACATTCCAGTGAGTCTCCGATAATGTTCTTGACATTCAATGAACATTCTAGACGTTCCGGCAACTTCCAGTGGTGTTCAAAACACTCCAACGAACTTCTGGCAATACTCCGATGATTTCCTGGGGATGTTGAATATTTCGGCGAGTCTCCAGTGACCGTTTGACGGAAGTCCGGCGGTGGTGGGATGTAGCAACATTTTTAAAGTTATAAAAAAGATTTTTTGGTAACAATTAAAAATATATAGGACTAATTGGTGCAAGTGTTTTGTTTTGGGACTAGATGAATTTTGAACTTTGTGTATAGGACTTACTGGTAAGTGTCCCGTTTTTTCCCCCATTCTTAGGGTGATTGGAGTGATAAATTAAGCCCATTTTTTTTGTCTTTTTATTCTTTTGGGCTACCAGGTTTATTCGGTAGTATCTATTTAGATAAGTCGTTGAGATTTTTTTCTGGCTTTATATTTTTTCTTAGACTGTGTTGCTATCTTTGTGTGTTTTTCAGCTCTTCTTCTCCCACTATGACTGATCTATTATTTGCTGATATACCCACCAAGCCTGTTCTAATTAGTTTTGATTTTTCTCTTTCTCATCACACTCATGTTCATTGTATTACGAGTGTGGTGTTGAATAGGAAAATTTTGCCGTCTTATCACACTTGTTTCGTGGTGCTGACACCCCTTGCACTGCAGCTCTAGTGGATTCCGCTACTCTTGCTCTTGGGTCTTCTTATCTCCATAATTTACAGGAGTTACAGACTCAGATTGGTCAGCTTCAGGCTCAACTTGGAACTCTTCTTGCCAGTTCTCCTGGCCCATCATCTACCACTATTGCCACCCTTGCAACAGGAACTTCTACTACTTTTCATGCTCAATCTACTAGTCCTTCATGGGTTCTGGATTTTGGGGCTAATGATCATATGACAGTTGAGTTTTTTTTTCTTTTTTTTCTTCGCCAATCCCTACTACTATTGCCCAATATGTGTGTCTTGTTGATGGTTCGTTATCCTCTGTTCGTCATAAGGGTGTAGTGTCTTTATTCTCCATCTTTCTTTTATAATCTATTTTACATATCTCAAATTTTGCATATAATCTCTTATTTGTTAGTCATCTTGCTAAATAATTTAATATTGTTGTTATCTTCTTACCCTCCTCTTGCCTTTTATAGGACCTAAGTTGAAAGAGGATTTTTGGCAATGGCTATGAGCGCGATGGGCTCTACTACTTTGGGGATCCACCGAATAAACCTTCATTTTCTTTCTTAGCTAGTTTTCAAGTCTCTATTTTGCCTGCTTCCATGTCTTGTGTTTTTAATATTCAAACTTTAGCATTATGGCACGCCCGTATGGGTCATGTTAATTTTTAGTATTTATGTCAACTTTTTCCTTCATTTAATAAAGTTTGCAAAGATTATAAGTTTCATTGTGTGCTTTGTGAGTTGTCTAAGGTTTCAAATTTACAGTGATGGGTTTCAGATTTACAATGATGCCTCCTACAAAGGTTTGGATTGTGTGTTAATGCAGAATGGGAAGGTAATTGCTTATGCCTCTCAACAGCTTCACCCTCATGAAAAGAACTACCCGACTCATGATCTTAAATTGGCAACTGTGGAGTGTGCTTTGAAAATTTTGCGCCATTATCTATACAGAGTAGCGTGCGAAGTGTATATTGACCATAAAAGCTTGAAATATTTCTTCACCCAAAAAGAACTGAACATGAGACAGAGAAGATGATTAGAGTTGATCAAAGACTATGATTTGCAGATTTTGTACCATCCAGGGAAAGCTAATATAGTGATAGATGCTTTGAGCCGAAGTCAATGGAAAATTTGTCATGTTTGCTCACCGGTCAGAAAGAATTGCTATATGACTTGGAAAAAAATGAGATCAAAGTTGTATTGTGTGAACAAGGCGGAGTTTTAGCTACTATCTTTGCCCAACTTGCAATCATTGACGAAATTAGAGAGAAACAATTGTAAGATGAATTCTTGAAAAAGATTGTGGGTGAATTTGACTCAAAACTAAGGCCCGGGTTTGTACTTGAGAACAATGTGTTGAATTTTTAGGGTCACCTTTGTGTGCCGGATTGTTTTGACTTGAGGAAATGCATTATGATTGAATCTCACAATTCGAAATTTGCTATGCATTCGAGAAACACAAAGATGTATCATGACTTGAAGTAGAATTTCTGGTGGCCGGAAATGAAAAAGTGTATTGCAGATTTTGTAACTAGATGTTTGCACTGCCAACAAGTTGAAGCAGAACATCAATGACTTGCCGGATTGCTACAGCTGCATCCAATACCAGAATGGAAATGAGAACATGTCACGATGGACTTCATTGTGGGATTACCTCGCTCTCCTCGAGGTATGGACTCTATCTGGGTAATTGTTGATCGTTTGACTAAATCCGTACATTTCTTATTTGTCAAATCTTTGTATAATGTGGATAAGTTGGCTAACTTGTATGTTAATGAGATTGTGAGATTACATGGTGTGCCAATATCTATTGTATCTGATAGAGATCCTAAGTTTACTTCAAGGTTCTGGCAGAGTCTACAGCAAGCTCTGGGGACTAAATTGAGATTAAACACCCACAGACAGATGGCCAATCTGAACGGACCATTCAAACATTGGAAGACTTGTTATGGATGTGTGCCCTAGATTTCCAAGGCAGTTGGGAAACCTACTTACCATTGACCGAATTTGTGTATAACAATAGCTACCATTCGAGTATCAGCATGGCTTCTTGTGAAGCTTTGTATGGCAGAAAGTGTCGATCTCCAATTTGCTAGACTGAGGTAGGTGATAGACCGTTGTTGGAACCAAACTTGTGCAAGAAACAACTGAGAAAGTGAAACTAATTCAACAACGTCTGAAAACTACACAGAGCCGTCAAAAGAGTTACGCGGATGTCCAGAGAAGAGATAGGGAATACGAAGTCGGTGACCACGTATTTATAAAAGTAACTCCAATGAAGGATCAGACGCGATTTGGGGTGAAAGGAAAGCTAGCTCCAAGATACGTTGGCCCGTAAGAAGTTTTAGAGAAAATCAACTTAGTAACTTACCGAGTAGCCTTACCTCCGGTGATGGAAAATATGCACGACGTTTTTCATGTTTCAATGCTTCGGGATTACTTACAAGATCCACTCCATCTCATTGAACCAACACATGTGCTTTTGAAAGATGACTATACCTATGAGGAGAGGCCAATTCAGATTATGAATCAAAGAATCAAAAGATTGAGAATCAAGGAAATTCCATTACTAAAAGTGGATTGGCAGAACCACGGAGGGACTTATGCAACCTGGGAGACGGAAGAGGATATGATGAAGAGATAACCAGATTTGTTTCCGTTGGACCCAATGTTCTTCCGGAATGAAGGTAATTCAAGTTTGGAGGACCAAACTCTTTAAAGGGGGAAGAATGTAACAACCTTGACACATGATTAACGTGTAATCCATGATTAAGCATGCCTAATAAGTAATCAAGATGAAATCCTAAGTTAATTACATGTGCATTTGTAGACACCCCATTTTTGACAGCCCTTATGACTTAGACGTCATCGCTTGCACACCCAATGATGAGTCTAAATGCTTGTCAAGTGCTCGAAGCCCTTAGCGAATGCCACAGCTTTAAGCCTTTCAAACCTTGCACCCCTGTTGCCTTGTTTCTAATCCAAACCCAGTGATTTTCAAGCCTGTAACCTATGGTGGCCTGCTGGCCACTGCTTAGGGTTGTCGGCCATCACTCTTGGTTGTCGGCCATTGATATGGCTGTAGGCCACCAATGTCTTTTGCAGATATTTTGTGACAACTGTGCCAGCTGTTTACACAGATGCATGCATCTGCTTGCACACCCAATGATGAGTCTAAATGCTTGTCAAGTGCTCGAAGCCCTTAGCGGAATGCCACAGCTTTAAGCCTTTCAAACCTTGCACCCTTGTTGCCTTGTTTCTAATCCAAACCCAGTGATTTTCAAGCCTGTAACCTATGGTGGCCTGCAAGCCACTGCTTAGGGTTGCCGGCCATCACTCTTGGTTGCCGGCCATTGATATGGCCTGTAGGCCACCAATGTCTTTTGCAGATATTTTGTGACAACTGTGCCAGCTGTTTACACAGATGCATGCATCTGCTCCCACATGTATGGTTGGATGTTTATGAGGGAGATTCATGTTTTCTATATATAGAAGGCCTCCCTCTCATGTTTTGAGGTTAGAAAAATTTTGGAGCAAAATTTTTCCTCTCTCTCTACAATTCTCTCTCTCTTTTGCAAATTTCTTAGTTTTTGCCTATACACTCTTAACCAAACCTCTCCATCTTTGAGTTGAGGTATCTTTGAACCTTGTTTGAGCTCTTAAGGGTGTGTTTGTCTTGGCTTATTACTTGAAATTGGTTCTTCTCTTCAAGAGGTATAAGGCTTTGGCTCTTTAGTTGTTGTATTTACTCTTTTTCTTGCTGTTTTTCAACTTTTTTTGGGCTGTAAAAACTTTGTATTTTTTGGCTAAAACTTGGGTTTTAAGGCCAACAAAGGTTAAGGGGTGGTTCACCCTTCTTTACACCTTGCTTTCAAGGCCTTTACCCTTGTGTTTCCCACGATTGCATTATCTTTTTTTGAGCTTTTAAACACTGATTTTCAGAGTTATTTCAGTGGCTAAAATCATGGTTTGAAGTCCAAAATTGGATGGGTTTGCCTCCCTTCCTTGTCTTGCTTACTAGTCTAGCATGATCTATGTTTTAACTTATTAATCTAGCTATTTTTGTCTTAATTCCAGCACGTTTTAGGACTGTTTTTAGACTGTTCTAGGACTGTTTCTAAGTGTTTATTGCATTTAAGCTTTGTTTTGCATGCTTGTAGTGTAATTATCCTCATAAGTTTGGTGTTTTAGGCCTTAGACATCATCTTCTTTGAGTTGATTGCATTTATGTATGACTTTCCATACTTGTGATCACTCTTAATTATCTCTGCAACCTCCCTCCTTTCTTGGCTTTTGATTTGCTATGAAAGTGGTTTTAAACTACTTGTTTGTTTAAGCATGAGATTTAGATGTCATGCTTAATGGTTTAATCCCTTTGGGGGTTCATTACCAAAGGTATGATGTCTCTTTCATGCTTAAAACAACTCTTGGTTTGAGTCCTCTTTCCATTAGAGGACTTAAATTTATCTTTTGGACTCAATTGATTAAAGAATGGTTAGTAATTTAAAATGGAGTAATTAAAATTTGGAATTAAAAGTGATGCAAGAGAATAACTTGTTTGGGTCCAATTAGACGTTAATTGAACCCTTGAGTCTTGAGTCATTTCATACTCATTAGTGATGAAAACGGTTCAAGATTCATTGTCAACTACTTCACTTGATCTTTCATGATAAGGAGGTGGTTTTTAGAGTCTTATTTTATTGCATTCATTGAACTTGTACACTTGGTTTCATAAGCCATCATGCAATGAAATTACATTGATTGATGGTTTGTGAACCAAGTTTACTACTCTTTTGAGCTGTTCAAATGATAAGAGGGGTAAATTGTGCAAACAAACCCTTGAGAATACACTGTCTTTGCTCTATTTGCTCTCTGTTGTAGCAGGGAAGTTCTATTAGTAGTGGCCGGTAGGCCCCTATTGGTGGCCGGCAAGCCATCTTCAATGGCCGGCAGGCCGTCATCAGTGGACGACAGGCCCTTTTCCGGCACCAATGCAAAATCCAATAGTGTACTCCCCCAGCAGAACAGAGTTGGTTTGTAGATGGAAATCAATACAAGTGTCCTACTATGCAACAAAGGCATCCAGCAGCAGAAATAGTGGCTTTTTCGGGTGGAAAAGTCTGTGCATGCATGAGCATTCCTCATTTCTTGAGGCGGAGTAATTAGAATAGCTAGATTAGCTCTCTTTTCATATTGTATTCATGTAACTAATTTGTACAATTAATTAGTTGATTTGTTGTAATTATTTTAATTAGCTAGATTAGTTAATTAATTAGGTCATTCGATTTGTAATAATTAGTTAAGTAGTTCAGCTAATTTAATTTATTTTGTAATAATTAGCTTAGCTTTAATTAGTTACCTAGTTAGTTCATTCGGACTCTCATTCGTGATAGCACAATGTTGTAATAACGTGTATGCCTTCCAACCCCACGTCTTTCTCCCTTTTATTTACTAAGCTTACGATGCTTAGATTAGGGCATCATGTTTTGTTTAGCATTCTCATGTTTGCATCCACCTGTATTGCATGCACCGAGGCTCGGTTCATCATGTTAACTTGCATTATTAGTTTAAAACTTCTTCGAATACGTGCTTAGACCGCATGCTATTCACTTGATTCATATGCCATATTAGTAGCCGAGTCTAGTAATTACATATCGCATGTGTTGCATTAGTCATATTGCATTAGTTAGGATTATGCATTTTTCTAACTCTTTTGTTTATTTTGGTATGGAGTACTAGATGAGCCTTTACTCGCTTTAGCATATCGCATGCGTGTGATTGTTGCCATGTCTAGTCTAGCATGCTTGCCATGAGGCTAAGTGCTTAAATTCATAAACTATTTGAATGCCTGTGGATGAAGGCTAATTGCTTGAATTAGACTAATTTGAGTAATGTTCATATGTGATCACTTTTTCAAGTGATACATATTTCGAAACAATTTTGCAAACAAACATGAATCGAAGTGTTTCAATTATTGCAAGTTAGTCTATACTTGTGTGTGTGCGCATCACATAGTAATGCTAGCCTAATAATCGGAACAAGAGCATATAATGTAAATAAGATTCATATCATGATTAGTAGAGGCCAAACTTTGATCGGGTGAGCAGGGGTGCTCAATTCATGACTTTCCCCTCTCGTACCTAAGTTCCCGAGCCGAGACAGTCTTGGTGATGACGGACACGTGGCCTTTGGCACGAGTCATGGGTTTCCTAAATTTTTCAAAAATATTTAGGTAGTGACTCTGTATTTGGCAAAACAGTCCATTTTTTGCAATTTGATTCAAAATCGATTTTCTAAAAGATTTACCGGATTGGGACTCTTTGGTATTTATCTATTTCACATTGCGCTTGTGGAATCAGATTCATAATTGCGGAGTCTGATACTGTAGGACTTATTCGACTTCCAAAAGGGGGCGCGAAAAAGCCGAGCTACAGTTTTTAGCGACTCTGTTGGGAAAATTAGAGAACTTGACTTGAAATTCATGATATGACATTTTATCTACACTTATATATATATATATATTGCATTGCATTTGCATTGGTGTGTTTAAGTCACTGTGTTTGCTATTTGCTATTCCTGGACGGTTTGCCGGAGGCTTGCCTAAAAGCTTGCCAAAAGGCTGACCAGTCACGGGCTCTGCCATGATGGGAACACAACCCTTGGATCTGGACTGTTGTTGTACCGTTTGATCCTCCTTTCACTTCTCGATATTAGGTGTGAGAGGTATATTAGGTAGTCTTACTGAGGTATCCTTCTGACCATTTGGCCTAGCTACATATCGAAAAGTCATAGAGACTGTTCCAAACTAGGATAGGATGCTCACCCGAATACAGGATTGCGTGAAACCACTTTGTTTGAATAGTAAACCCTAGTTCCTAACGAAACTAGGACATGGTAACCTTGCCCCCTCATAGGGGTGTTTTGGCTTTCACTTGACTGGTATATGCTTTACAGTGAAACTGTACAGGAATGTGCATATCAGTTGCAAGTTTGGTATCCGTTTTGAGGGACAAAATTCAGTGTTGAGTGTAGTCTTACAGCTTTGATTAAATCTGTGTGTTGTTAACATTAGTAGTTGAAGTGCTATGCGGTTTCTGATTACTGCTTTCTTTTTGCTTTATTTTCTTTTGCTAGGTAGTAGAACACCATAGCTTCAGAAAGTTCGGATATCCCCCAAGTGCTCTGGGCCCGAGTTAGAAGGCTATGCAAAGCCGGAGATCTTGTTAAGGGATAGCCTGTGTTCACTTCACTCCCACCGGTTACAAGACGGAAGAGAGTCAGACAGAGTTCACCGGTCCAGTTTCTACAGCAGCTATCCCTCAATTCACCTGTATCCAGTCAGGCTCAAGGATAGTCTTCTACTTTTAGTCCAGCACGAGAACACTCACATATTCCGATGACACAGTATCCCCAGTTAGTATAGAGGAATTGATCCATCATCTTTAGCAAACAGTTGAAACCCTGTAGCAAGACGTTGCTCGTTAGGCCGAGGTCACAGCCCCTCAGGCTGAGGTAATAAACAAGCTGCAATAACAACAACCACAGTCAGCCACGACTTTTGCATCCCATGCACCTCTTATGGGTATCCTAGCACCCAGAGCCACTACCTATACCACTAATGCCATGCTAAAAATCAGGGCAATCCGGCAGAGCTGATCCTACCATAAACCTCCAAAGCACCTGTGTATCAAACCGAGGCTCCGTTTCAGTTTGAGGTTGACCCAACTGTGCTTAAGGTCAACAAGCTGGAGAAGCTATTCAAGAGAGCATAAGGTGTTAATTCCATCCTCGACGTAGAAGATGGCTATACCAACTCTGCAGTGACATTGCCAGATCGGTTCAAAATGTCACACATCGACCGATTCGACGGCTCCGGAAATCCCATGGTTCATCTACGACTGTTTTCGACATTTTGCGGCTGATGGGCTTGACCAGATTGCAGAAGCTTTCTCTCTTTGGCCGTACCATGTTTGGTATAGCCGCTATATGGTATGCAAAGTTGGAGGATTCTGTGAAGTAGAATTGAAAGGAAATGGCCAAGGCCTTTATTGCTCAGTACTCGTACAATACACAAATCGAGGTCACAACTCGTGATCTTGAGGCAACACGCCAAGAGCCGAAGGAGGGTTTTTCAGAATTTGTGACAAGGTGGAGGGCTAAGGCTTCAATGATGACCACAAGGCCTTCCGAGAAAGATCACATAAGGATGGTAGTCCGCAATCTGCATGGGAAGTTGTTGCAGAAAATGATTGTCTTACCTCTATTCACATTCACCAAGCTCCATAACATGGGGGTTCAAATCGAAGACACCATGAAACAGGGGCTGATTACTGATGAGAAAAAGTAGGCAAAGAGGCCTTTTGTGTGCAGTTTTAATGCTACCACCAGTGGTAGCACAGCTGCGAGGCCGTCGGATATGAGTGTTGTCACCACCACAACCAAAATTGCCAATCCCTTTGCCAACACATCTCCACAAACTTCAACCAACTCTACTCGATCCCAGAGGACCTTCACCTAACTCTACATGACCCTATCTCAAGCCATGAAGGTGTTGATAAAAAAATGGCATCTCAAACCATTAGAGCCTCGCTCATTACCTGATCCTCTTCCACCCAAACACAACCCAGCAAAGTATTGCGCATTTCATCAGCAGCATGGTCACGATACCGACCAATGCTTCAGACATTGACAACAAGGTGATTGCACCACCCCAAAAATCAAATGTAACTACAAACCCTCTCCCATACCACAATTAAGTTCCTTCACTCCAAAATCTAAACCTAATCCATACACTGGCCATCCCCTACGACTCCAGCGTATACATTACCCTTTTCCACCTACCAAGATTGACGACGTTCACTCCTGAAAGCACAGATTTGTGCATGATGGACACGTCCGCACTTCAACCTAAGCCTGTGGTGGTGATAGTTGTAGTAGAAGGGAGGCTAGCCTTAGAGGAAGTATGAGTCCGTTGCCAGAGAGCTCTGAGGACTTACTTAAGGGGGTGTTTGATCCAAGTTGCTACATTGTGCCGATTGATCAAGTCAAGCTGGAATTGGTATTACCAACTGTAGCGGAGGTTAATGTGGTTAGGAGATGTGCAGATTGGCTGATCTGGCGGAATTAGAGGAGGATTTAGACAGCCTGCAATTCTTTGACGAACAAGATCAAGTGGATGTGCAGATTGGCTGGTTCGACTTCAATGGATCAACCGACAACTCCAGGAAACATGAAACCCCATGCAAAGGAAACATGAATTGCTGTAGTAGCCGAAAGGGCTGATAAAAAGGGAAAACTGCCGGAGAACATTGGTATAGGAAATTCAGCTCAGGAACTGGGCGCTGTGAGCACTATGGACACAGAACAGAAAGCTGCACTGAAGTAGTTTGAAAAAGAGAGGGTTGAAGTCAACTAGAAAGCAGTACTGGCCCAACACCCTGTGGGGGATACATGTGATGTGAAAGTGATCCAAATGGAGCCAGACAACTATTTGTCGACTGCCGAAGGTGTATGGTGGGAGGATGACGATACATCTGGCTCACACCGACAAAGACTGGGGTGAGTGCCTTCCAGACAACACGTGGTACACGGAAGAGATAGATCACATGATGAGAAATGGGCGGTATTTTAAGCCACCGCACTTAGATCAAGCTGAAGCATCTGGAAAGACAGAGATGTTGAAAAACAGAAAGAGAAGCAGTTGGAAGAAGAGGTGGTGTTGAAGCAACTTAAGAAAATACAAGCTGACATCTCAATTTGGGGTTTGCTTATGGCCTCCCGAGTACATCGACAAGCAGTACTGTCAGCAATGGACAAAGCTAAATTGTCCATTGAAACTACTCCTAAACAACTTGTGGGATTGGTCTTCCCAGGTGGCGCCGGACCAACACTAACCTTTTCTGACAAAGAACTGTCGCTGGAAGGGTCAACTCATAACAAATCCTTGTGCATATTTATTGAGTACAGAGAAAAATGGGTGCCAGTGGTGTTGATAGACATCGATTCGACTATCAATGTTTGTCTTTCTTGCACAGCTTATGTTATTGGCCTTAGACCGGCAGACTTTGTGCCCGCGGCCCAAGTAATTCGTACATATGATAATACAAGCAGGGAGGTTATGGGCACGGTGCAAATCAGAGTCCAGGTGGGCCCAACTCAACAAGATGTCGAGTTCCATGTCCTAGATGTGCCGGCCACCTTCAATTTATTGCTAGGGAGGCCCTGGTTGCACCTTGTGAAAGCTGTCTCCTCCATTCTCCACCAAATCTTGAAATACCCTTACGGGAAATGAATGGTGATTGTTTTTGGGAATTCATCCATCCATCCATCCTTCGCCAGAGGTAACTACATCAGTGTTGGAAATCATTCATTGCGAGGAGGATGTATTCCTCTCAAGGTTCACTCTAGTTGAAACTCAGGTAGTGCAGACTATTTTGGCTGCTGATGAGGACATGTATGTCAGCGACCAATCTATCTATGTCATGAGCAAACTGCAACATATACCAGGAATGTGACTTGGAAGAAGTGGCTGGAAAGGTGTCATAGCATTGGCAAACGTACCACACAATCCACATGCCTTTGGTTTGGGTTGTGTACCCACCAAAGAGGACTGGATCAAGAAATGAGAAGAAATCAGAGGTAGAGCCAGAGCCAAACAAGCCGGGAAACATTATGAGCTTATTCACAGGCCAATCTGAGGAACGCTGAATGGCCACTTTATTCAGGAGGGAGAAGATTTCCCCTTTTGCGATTTTCCCGAGCCCTAGATAGATTCCACAAAGCAACGTGTCCCCGGGTTTGAAATCTCTCTCGACTTGCAGTTGCAAGATAGTGATGCCGAAGAAAAGGCTTAACCAAGTACTGAAGCTGAACAAAGCATGGAAAATGACTTAGACAACAGCTAGCTTGGAGTAAGGGCAGGACTGGTATGTCTTCTTACAGATCTTGCGGCTGACTCAGAGAACTTGGGGGATAACCTTAACATCTCCATGATCGGGGAGGAACCGGGTGTGAACTCGTCCAGTAGCATTTTGAATACATCAGAGGCACCATCTCTTATCTGGTAACTGGAGGAGGGCTACCTGTCTAGTTCTAAGTCGGGTGATGAGCTAGAATCTGATTCCACAGAGTCTGTGGAGTCAGAATCAGATTCTGGCTCTTCTGAGTCTGAATCCGGTATTCCTGGGGGTGATAACTCGAATGCCAAGATCTTGTCCAGGTTCTCTTTTTCTTTTGCTTTTGAGTCGGTTGTAACTGAAGATCTGGATCTTATGAATGAGAACGCTGTCAATTTTGGATATTTCTCTGTGCCGCTTATTTATTGTATTGACCAAGATTTTTAGAATTTTAATGAAAACGAAGAGGAAGGAAATCCTCTGGTTTTGAAAAACTTGATTAATTGAGAGGATGAGAGATTTGTTAAACCCTATTTGATGAAATCATTGCTATTAATGTGGGTACTGAGAATGATCCGTGTCTGGTCCAGATCGGGTCCACGTTGTCTTCGGAGGAGCGCGAGTGCTTAGTCGCTTTATTAAAAGATTTCAAAGATATTTTCACGTGGTCCTACAAAGACATGCCTGGAATCGTTCCTGAGATTATATAGCATCGGATCCCTCTTGACCCCGAGGCCCGACCCGTCAAGCAGAAGCTGCGTAGAGTCCGTTCGAATTGGGCGTTGAAAATCAAGGAAGAGGTCACCAAGCAGATCAAGGCAGGTTTCTTGTTAGTATCTGAATACCCAACTTGGTTGACCAACATCGTCCCAGTGCTGAAAAAGAATGGTAGAATCCGGGTATGTGTAGACTTTCGAGATTTAAACAGAGCCAGTCCGAAGGACGACTTTCCTTTGTCGTACATTGATGAGTTAGTGGATTTCACCGAGGTCTATGCATTGTTATCCTTTATGGATACGTTTTCCAGGTACAACCACATTCTGATGGTGCCCGAGGATAGAGAGAAAACTACATTTACTATGCCATGGGGTACCTACTGCTATCGGGTTATATTGTTTAGGCTAAAGAATGCTGGGGCTACCTACCAGAGAGCTGCAACCACTATTCTGTATGACATGATCCACAAAGAGGTCGAGGTGTATGTAGACGACATGATTGTCAAGTCCAAAGAAAGGGAGGGCCACTACACCGCCTTGGAGAAATTCTTTCAACGGATCAGAGAATATAGGTTGAGGTTAAATCCGCAGAAATGCACTTTCGGCGTGACAGGAGGCAAAATGCTGGGAATGCACAAGTTGTATGTCGAAGACAAGGAATCAAAGCGCCTGATGGAGGCCATCTATGGAGGAGATTGCGAAGCGTTCATGAACGGTGTAATGCTAGCCTAGAAGATTCTTAAGCAAGGTTACTACTGGTCTACTATGGAGGAGGATTGTATTGGTTTTGTTCAGCGATACCACAAATGCCAAATTCATGCCAATCCCATGAATGTCTTGCCATCAAAACTGTGTAACATGACTTCGCCATGGCCTTTCTTAGTCTAGGGAATCGACATCATCGGTGCAATCATGCCAGAAGGGTCAAATGGGCATGAATACATCTTTGTGGCAATTGATTACTTTACAAAGTGGATGGAAGCTCAGTCCTATGCAGTGCTGAAAGCATCGTATGTGGCCAAGTTCATCAGAAACAATATCATTTGTCGGTACAGAGTCCCAAATGAGATCATATCAGATAATGGCTCCCACTTCAAGAAAAATGTGATAAACTTGTTGGAGAAATACAATGTGGCTTTCCATAAGTCATCTACATACAGGTCATAAACTAATAGAGCTATTGAGGCCACCAACAAGAACATCAAGAATATCTTACAGAAGATGGTTGAGACCTACAGGAACTGGCCAAATAAATTGCCATTTGCACTCTGGGGCTATAGAATTTCAATCAGGACGTCTACAGGGGCAACTCCTTATTCTCTTGTCTATGGGATTGAGGCTGTTTTGCCAATTGAAATAGAAGTCTCGTCACTGCGAGTTATGGCCGAGTGTCAGATAGCAAAGGCGGACTGGCAAGGCTAAAAGCAATATATCACGTTCAAGGCTACCAGTGCAGAATTGCCAGGGCTTTTAACAAGAAAATTAAGTCTCGGAATCTCAAAGAGGGGGATATGGTGCTGAAAGACAACCGAGCTCCCATTCATGACCTTAGGGGCAAGTTCAGACCCAATTGGACTGATCCTTACATCATCAAAGCTATGTGGTCGGGTGGAGCAGTTATTCTCATGGACTTAGATGGCCTGGAATTTTCACAACCGATCAACATAAACAAGTTGAAGAAATACTATCCCTTAGAGGCTCGCTAGGCTGAAAACCCTGAAGGACGACGTAGGCAAAAGTTAGAGCATGAAAAATTAGAAAAAAACAAAAATTGAGCTCGCAAGGTTGAAAACCCTAAAGGGCGACTTTGGCAAAAGTTAGAGCGCAAAAGGAAAGAGTTAATACTCGAGTGAACCTGAACTGAACTACGTAAGGCCTGATTCCTATCTTCGGGGATACGTAGACAACTTCATCTTGAAGTTCAGCCGCAATCACCTCCAACTCAACTGTCCTATCCATGTGTTTGATCAGGTCATCTTTGTCTGTCTATTATCTTAGAGTTCGGTTGGGATCTTCATTCTGGGAAGAAGAGCTGGTTACAATGCAGAGCAGTGGTGTTCAATCAGGGGCATTTCTAATCTTTCAATTCGGGGTTGTACATCTTGCGGATTGATTACGTGCGTGTTAGGTGGTGATCCTTTTCGAAAATGGTTCTAAAAAGTTTTAATAAAAGTTGATTTTGTTCAAAATTTTACCTTTTACAACTTAGACCATTTTTGATCAAAAGGAAAATTTTCAGTATTTACAACTTTAATTTCATTGATTTCAACATAAAGTTCTCCAACGCTCTGATACAAATCAAAGTTATTTTTATTACATTGAAAAAAACTTGAAAAGAAAGGTCAAAGCAATAAACTAGGGGCATAGATGGGTCAAGTGCTCTTGCGTCCCCTACTCGTGCTTGTGGAAACTTCTGAAGCTAAAGTGGGCCCTATTTGTGCGTCATTCTCGAGTCGAGCCAAGCCAAGCCAAGCATTCGCCAGAAAGGGCATAACTGAAACTAGAGGCAAGGGCCAGAAGCTCTCTCGTCCTCCAAGTAGTGAGGTACCTAGCCAAGTGTGAACCACAGATGGGGAATGAAACTGAGTACTCTACCCCTCCTCTAGGCAGGTCTGATCATGCCTAAACTGACGTCTGAATCGGAAAGGAAAATAGAACACATAGTGTGTAAGGTCGATCAATTGTATGCCAGGCTGCTGAGCCATGCTGTAACTTATCTCAGTCAGATTAAGCTAGGGGCAACGCCAAGCTATGTCAGCAGCAGACCTGTTGCACATCCAGTTGCACCACCACCCCTCATTGGGAAAATCCACTAGTCGGTGGCAGAAGAAATAGTCTCGAGCTAAGTACCTAGGGCAAGAGTCCACTACATTCAGCTTATCCATAAGCCACACCTAGGAAGGGAGAAAAGAAAAGAGAGACTAAAGAATAGAGAGATGTATGTTGAGAGAAAAGTTAGAAAAGGGCTTTGAGAAAAATAGAGCATGAGTGCTGAACGATGTGAGAAACACATATAAGAAAAGGTGGGAAACAACACCTGAAGAAGTAGTGGACTCCCTGCGAATCTAGTAGTCTCTCACCGATAAAAGGCATTTAAACCCATCAAGGTCTCGGCCAGCGCCAAACCAATGCAACTTTTGCCTTCTTTCAAACCTTGGGCCACTTCGATCAGCCAAATGTTGGACCCGCCAAAACTAGGGGCAAGAAAGAAATGTGCAAGCATACTTAAGCTGCGGGCATGTTGCCAAAAATCTCGCCAGAGAAGGTTGCCTCTGTCACCGATATCAGAAAATCGATGAATCAAACTGGGTATGTCTAGCTCTCTGTTATGGGCCAAAGATCGAGCCTTGTGCAGAGTGAGCCCACACATCCATCCTAAAGCTTGGGCGTGGCCAAAACGGAGCAGAGGCAAAATTTTCTCGTCACGCCGGGATTCCATTACTACCTGAAATTCTTCAATTGTTGGGCATATTTCTTATCCCTCAAAGCGAAAGACGTGTGTAATTGGGTCCCAGCATCGGGCCGCGGCATGGAGGAACAAAAAATAAAGTGGAATTCGGCTCAACGAAAAAGGTACATTTATGTCGAAAACCCAAAATTTACCTTTTCCGTGCCGTCTAAAGTAGCAATCCAATTCGAGAGTTTTTCAGCAAAAAATGGCTCCATTTGTGGAAGAAATTACAGCTGAAATGAAGTTCTGGAGAAGAAATCACGAAGCTGAATCTTTTGTAGAAGTTAAGGCTATGAGTGGAAGCCAGTTGTCAACAATCTAGAAGTTACTCACACTAGTGATCGGTAGGCCACCCTCTCTGGCCGACAATCTCCTTCTTTGGCCGGCAGCCTTCTTTTATGCTCTGATGTCCACCTGTTTGTTGGACAGTGTTAAAGCATGTGTTTTGTCTTGATCTTTGTGTGTTTTAAGGTCTTGTTTGGAGTCTTTTTTGGTTTTAGCAAGTTTGTTTATTTGTATTTGAGTTGTTTTTGCTTTTGTTTATCGAGTTGTATGTTGTATTTTGTATTTTGGTTATTGGTCGGCTTATTACCCGATTAAGAATGTTATTTTAATCAAGCATTCTCTTGGCAACTTTAATTCCATGTCCATTTTAATGCGAATGTGGTGCTCATGATGGAAAAATAACAACACTTTTTTATAAAAACTGCGAGGTTTTATTCCAGTAATGGTTTTTACAAAAGAGGAGTACAAGTTTCAAAAGAAAAATAAAACCTATCGAAGCTATACATGTGCTAATGCTACTAAACAAAAGAAACTAAGCAAAAAGTACCCAAAAAAAAAAAAAATCAGCGCCAGTCGCCTCAGGCCCGAGAGGCCCTCTTCGTCCTCTTCCTTGAAGGGGAGGACTTAGGGCCACTATCTCCATCGGCACCGTTATCGGAATCAGACTCTGGACAAAAGTTGGTGTCGTCTCCACTCTCTACCTCAAAGTCCTCTTCGGCGTCCTCTCTGCTCTCTGCTTCAGAGTTCACCTCGGCGTCAGCTCCGCTCTCAAATCCCGAGCCAGCATCATCATCTCCACTCTTGGATGACTTAGAATGCCGACTCACTGCCTCCTCGGAGTCACTAGTCTCAGCAACGTCATCACTCAAGATAGGCTCTAAGGGGCTGCTCTGGCCTCGGGTGCCCCTATCTTTGCCTCGGCTGCGTCTCGCATCTCGACCATGAGTTGGGGCCTGTCTCTCTCTCTTCTCTGCTATTAAGAGAGGTGCTACTGGTGATGGTGCTACTACTGCCGGTGCCGGTGCTGGTGCAGATGTAGATGGAATCTGGAAAAGACAGTTGTCAACATATCAGCTATAGTGTGTGTGTATCAGATACATGTATGGTATGTAGAAATCAGATACAGTATGAGTACAGTATATGAGTACAGTATGAGTACAGTGTGTGAGTACAGTGTGGGAGTACAGTGTGCTAATGCAATGTATCAGTGCAGTCTGGGAAAGACTACGGTTAAAATGCCAGTGTAGTAGTGGAAATATGATAGCATGAAGTGCAAATAGAGTTTAGTAATGAATTGAAAGAAATTACCTGGATACCATGGAGACCAAGCAGCATCTCCCTCCTCTGCACCATACCCATCAAAGAAGCCACCAGCTCGAGAAGGCTCCTCGTGTACTCTATAGATGCCAGCAATTGCATTTGGATGATCAATGTCTATAATAAACATATTTGAAATGGAAATATGGGGTGTAAATGATAAAGTGTGGTCCATACCTGGGATGTGCCTCGAACTCCGACAAGCTCGTATCCAACCTCTGCCGGCTCAATTAGGATTCGATAAGCAGTCCCAGTAGGCCTCCAGCATGTGAGCGTAGTGGGAAGCTCTGGCCAGCGAATGGTCTGCTCAACAGAGGGAGCTCCTTTAGCATGGGCCTTAGTCGCCCGAACCGCCTCACTTGCCACAGGAGCTCTTGCCCCCTTGCCTCCGTGAGCACTTGTCAGAGGTGGCATGAGGTGGGTTTGATTAAAGTTCGCGTAGTCACCCTCGTCTCTAAAGAAATCAGCATCTAAGCCCACCATAAACTATGTGACTGCGTTAACAGATAGGCTGTTTGCTGACCTCATGGACTCTGGAGGTGGAATCAAAACAACTGGATTCGGCAAGCCCACTATCTGGCAAATAAACCTTTCACTTAAGAACCAGGCCAGGCAGACTGGGCCTTTCAGCAGGATTCGAAAGTGCGACGTGCCCCATGTTCTCGCATACTGGTCTTGTACCCTGGCCGGTATTGTGGCCTAAGGCTGCCACGTGATCTGCAAACAGAGAGTGTACAGATTTTTAAATGTTGACAGTTGCTAAAGTGTAAATCAGAGCAGTGTTAAAGCAAAAATGACTGTGTTTTGGGTTATCTCATGGGCGGCCATAGTGTCAAAGTAATGGTGGAAGAAGGCAACCTGCACTGACACCGGCCATTGTATCGCCTTGAATAGGGAACCATCGGGGGAAGCTCCTCTATGGGCTCTGCAGCAAGGGCTGGAAAATACGCATAAACCCATAGTTGCAAGAAAAATGCTGTGATATGTTATTAACATCGTGAACAAATACAGAAAATGCAAAGCAGAAAGCACAATATATGAACAGATGCAGAAAGTGCAAAGCAGAAAGCACAATGTATGAACAGATACAGATAATGCAAAGCAGAAAGCACAGGTGTTGAACAGATATAAAGTAGAAAATGTGAAGTAGAAAGTGTAAGGTGCAAAGAGGGAATTAGAATGCTACCTCTCATGCTCGCTAGTAGCCTCAAATCCATTCTCCCTTCATGCGGGAGGTAGAGCTCATATATCCGTATAGGCTGGTGAGGCCAGCTCTGCCCCAGTCGTAGAAGCGTACCCGGGGAAGGGTCATTAGGGCATTCAACAGATATAAGCCCACGGTGTTCTACCTATTCGAAAATAAGGTGGCACTGAGGACAAACATTGGGAAGCCGAGCATACTGCTCTATCTCCTCCAGCGTCTCGAGTTCGCTTCCTCAGAACTGCTCAGCAAACCAGCTGTATCTCACCATGGTTGGTCGGTACAAAGGTGGGTGCGCTCCCAATAGCTTAATACAAGCAGCCTCTCACTCCTCTATGTCAGTGTCAAAAGGGATCGGATCGCCCCTTACTCCTAAGCCTGTGTTCGTGGTGAAGTCGTAGGGAGTCATCGTCATCTCCCCGACAGTAGAGAAGTGAAAGGAGTTGGTGGTGTCCCACTACCTCTCTACTAGCGCTTTTAGAAAAGAACGGCTCGCAATGACGTACGTCAAGCCAGAGCAGAAAAAGTCGAAGCCGGTCTTGTCGACGATGTCGCGGACCCCAGCAGGGAGCTCGTCATACCAATCCCTAGCTGTCGTCGCTCCGTACCCCCTATAGGCACGAGCATCTCCCTGTGGCAAAGAATAGATGAATCAGATGAAAGGCAGTGATGAAAGTATAGTCAGATGAAAGGCAATGATGAAAATACAGTCAGATGAAGAGCAGTGCACGAAATGCAGCTAAAAGAAAGGCAGGAATGCATAAAAACAGAATTCATACCTTAGTAGCACTCGATGAAAAGTGGGAGGCTGGTTTCCTCAGTAGGAGGTCCTCTGGTACACCATGAGCAAAGTCGCTGAAGTTCCTAATGCCTCCACGCAGTAAGATGTGCGTGCGGAGATGATATCTTGCCGGATCAAAAGGCCGCACTCTCAATGGTAATGGCGCTAGCTCAAACTCGGGCTCAAACTCCGTTTCGAGGTCAGCCTCAATGCCCAGAGCCGCCTCGTTAGCCTCTGCAACTATCGGCTGCTCTACCCCGACAACAGGTAGGAATACAAGTGGCACCTCTGAAGGAGCCCCGTCGTGTGGAATATCATCTGCCATCTGGAAAATGGGTGAAAAATAGGTGACAAGTGAAGAAAAATGAAGAAAAGAGGGTAAACTTGAAAAAAGTCAACCCTAGGAGAGAGAAAGTGAGAAAAAGTCAAAGCCCGAAAAAATTCAGGAAACCCGAGAGAAACTCGAGGGTAACAAGCCTAAAGTGGTGGAAATCCAAGAAAAAACGACAGAATCAAAATCTAATCAGTTTAAAATGAAGAGAACTAGGAGGGTTTTATGGAAAAAGTGTGTGTGGAGCGTTGGAAAAACGTGTATAAATTACAAATCTAGAGAGAAAGAGCACCTAGAGAGAGAGGGAGAGCAATTTCAGAAGTGTGGGTGTGTGGAAATGAAGTGTTGTGACCTATACTTAAAGACCCGAAGCAAAAGGACCAAATTGCCCCAAATCTGCCATCGGTGGCCACCAAGGTGTTTTGATGGCTGGCAGGTGGCCGACAGCCTCTCATGGTGGCCGAGAGGTGGCCGATAGCTCTCATCTCAGTGCTGGTTCTGTTTTATGCTTCTGTTTCCCGAGTGATGTATGGAAAGTTCTGTATTGAAGGCTTGCAATTGCGGTTCGGCATGCAAACGGTCTCCATTTGTTAATATGAACGAGGCGTATCCTTTTTGAACATGTTGCGAGTCTCCGAGAGGTAATCGGAGCTTGCATCAAGTATTATTGTTCATTCTGTTGAAATCGCATCTTTGCTGCCTTTGTTCTTTTCTATTGCATAGGATATGCATTTCACATATATGTACGATGTATACGTGTCTTGCATCATTTATGATTTGTGTGTAGAACACGTTGTCAACTTCGCATAGAATATACTCTTATTTCATGCATAGAATATCTTGCATAGAACATGTTTTCAATTAACATCATACGTCTTGAATAGAACGTGCGTTGTCACTGTACGAATTTATAATCACGTTCACTTTGTGCATCTATCGCACTTATCCACTTCGTGCATCTATCACACACCATCACTTTGTGCATCTATCGCACTCGTTCACTTTGTGCATCTATCGCACATGTTCATTTGTGCATCTATCGCATTTATTCATTTTGTGCATTTATCGCACACCTCTCTGTTGTATCTCAGGACGCGTGAAGCGCAAGCCCGAATGATTTTTCTTGTATCTCGGGACACATAAAGCGCGAGCCTGAGCAGTTTCTCGTGTATCTCGGGATGCGTGAAGCGCGAGCCCTAGCAGTTTCTCTTGTATCTCGAGACATGTGAAATGTGAGCCCCAGCAGTTTCTCTTAATCTCGAGACGTGTGAAGTGCAAGCCCAAGTAGTTTTTCTTGTATCTCAGGACGCGTGACACGTGGTCCTAGGCGTGTTTTATCTCGGGATGCGTGAAGCGCAAGCCCGAGCGATTTTTTTTTGTATCTCAGGATGCGTGACGTGTGGTCCTGGGCGTGTTGTATCTCAAGACGTATGAAGCGTGACCCCGAGCAGTTTTTCTTGTTTCTTAGGACGCGTGAAGCGCGACCTTGAGCGGTTTTTATCTCGGGACATGTAAAACATGACCCCAAGCAGTTTTCATTCCTCTGTTTCTTAGGATGTGTAAAGCACGACCTTGAGTTGTTTTTATCTCAGGACGTGTAAAACACAACCCCGAACGACTTTCGTTTCTCAGTTTCTCAAGATGCGTGAAACGCAACCCTGAGCGGTGTTTTCTTTCCTTGTCCCGTGTTTTGGCATTGTTAGAGTGTGTTTTAGATCTTTTTGCATGGAACCCGTGATGGTTTTAAGCTTGAAGTTGCTCATTCATATGTTATTATCTTATTCTTGCTTATCGTATTTGTTTTTCTTTATTGCATCATCTTGCATGATCATGAGTTTTCAAAATAGCCGGCATCGCGAAGCGTGTGGGTCCAGCTTTCAAAGTATGTTTTGTGCATATCATTTGCATTCTGCCCCAGAACTATGCTGGTTTGATTCCTTGCAAAGGGATACGTATGCAGCGTGCGGGCGCAACCATTTATTTCTGTTTTGATTGTTTGTCCAAGTCTTACAGCCTTGTCAAAATGGGTCGTCTTCGGGGTTTGACATTCACTCACGTCATTTCATGACTCCGAGTTATGTCAAAGAGGGGAAATTGTAGACACTCTATTTTTGACGGCCCTTACGACTTGGACGTCATCGCTAGCACACCCAATGATAAGTCTATATGCTTGTCAAGTGCTCGAAGCCCTCAGCGGAATTCCACAACTTTGAGCCTTTCAAATCTTGCACCCCTGTTGCCTTTTTTCTAAACCAAACCCAGTGATTTTCAAGCCTGCAACCCCTGGTCGCCTGCCGGCCACTGCTTAGGGTTGCCGGCCATCACAATTGATTGCCGGCCACTGATATGGCCTATCGGCCACCAGTGATGACCTGCCGGCTACCAATGTCTTTTGCAGATATTTTGTGACAATTGTGCCAGCTGTTTGCACAATTACATGCATCTGCTCCCATGTGTATGGCTAGATGTTTATGAGGGAGATTCATGTTTTCTATATATAGAAGGCCTTCCTTTCATGTTTTGAGGTTAGAAAAATTTTGGAGCAAAATTTTTCCTCTCTTTCTACAATTCTCTCTCTCTCTCTTGCAAATTTCTTAGTCTTTGTCCATACTCTCTTCACCTTTTCCTATACACTCTTAACCAAACCTCTCCATCTTTGAGTTGAGGTATCTTTAAGCCTTGTTTGAGCTCTTGAGGGTGTGGAACGATTTGTCGAATTGGGACTCTTTGGTATTTATCTATTTCACATTGCACTTGTGGAATTAGATTCAGAACCGCGGGAGTCCGATTCTGTAGGGCTTATTTGACTTCTGAAAGAGGGCGCGAAAAAGCCGAGCTACAGTATTGTATTATTTGAGTTTCTATCTGTCTCTCGTAAGAATATATGTTTGCATTTCTGTTTCGTTTTGTGAATTGAAAGCTTATCGGCTTTCGATCGCGAAATTGATTCGGCATATGTGTTATTTGGAATTTTTAGAACTTTCTGATAGGTTTAATTAAAATTCGATTTGGAGTGAATTAAATTAAATTAATTAATGCTCATTTGCTTAGTTTAATTAATTAGCCACCACTAATGAAGCCTATATAAGGCTCCTTATGTGCCCCCACTCATTCATTTCCTCATTTCAACACATCTTTGAGCTTATACACACACCAAACGTGAGAGAGAGATAGAGAGAGAGAGAGAGGAGAGAGAGAGAAGAGGTTGTGCTCAAGCTTGAGTTGGGAGAAGATTGAAAAGAAATCAAAGGGATTAAACTCATTTTCTTGAAGAATTTGAGTCTTAGGTAAGAATTCAACTCATTTATGTAACCTTGAACTCATTTTCTTAAAGAATCAAAGAGAATTAAGTTGTGTTAATCAAGAATTGATCTAGAAGTGTAGGAATTGAGCCATACCATGCATGCATGCATATTTCATAGCATTTTGAAGTTGTTTTCCCAAGAATTTCCTCATGCATGTTACTAATTCACCTTAGTTTGGGGAATTCATCAAGTTTCATGTCATTTTGTGTCATTAGATCATGTTTTGGAAGTTTTGAAGTCAAGGCAATACATGCATGTTATGTTTTCTAAGAATTGAGTTTTGTTTTGCACAATTGGCAAGTTTTTGGGCTTTGATTTTGCGAAGTGACTTAGAATTCCCAATGTTTTCCAAGTTCACATATGATTTTTCAAGTTTTTGGCCCAACAGGATGAGTTTTGGTGTATTTGATTTGAGTTTGGAAGCTTGGAGATGAATCTGGGAATTCCATAATTCGACATTTTCGCTCGAGCGGCCACCTTTGTTTTTGCATCTTCGCTCGAGTGACCAGAAGTCCGCTCGAGCATAAAATGCAAGCTCCCAAAAGATCCCATGTTTTGCAGACAACTCGAGCGACAAGAGTTGCGCTCGAGCGAGGACCTGAGTCTCACGCTCGAGCAACTGTCGAGCGTGAAAATCACACAACCAATACTTTTGCAGACCGCTCGAGCGAAAGAATGTGCACTCGAGCAACCACTCACATTTTGCATATCCGCTCGAGCGAAGGAAGTTACGCTCGAGCGGGACCCCTGTTTTCAGCAAGTTTTGTTAAATGTTTTGAAGTATATTTTATCATCCTAATTGCATCATAGGCATTCATAGGCTAAGATTAAGACATAATAATGAGGATAAAGGCTAGAAACATACTACGAACGAAATGAGATAAGTCATGTGCGATCCAAACGTGTGTTTTAGCATATGTATCTGTATGTTTATGTAGGTCATGCACCGTAAGCTGTTGATCCATTGGTTGACTAGCGAGCTGTACAACAATCTGTGAGTAATAACTTAATAAAGCTATGTTTGATATGAAAATACCTTATGAATATTATGGTATGATGTAAAATGCTTCTGAAAAGGCTATTTTGGGAATCCATGAATGATGATCCATGTTTTGAATAATATTTGTGGTATCATTAGCAGAGGCCCTCGCATAGGGGAAATAGTACAATGGCTTATGGTCATGAGGCCCTCGCCCGGGGAAATAATACCGTGGCCCAAGCCCAAGCCCTCGCTCGAGGGAATAATACCGTGGCCCATGAATGAGATATGTTACTCGATACCGGAGGTTCCATTATGGAACTTGATATGCTTGACCAAAGAGATATGTTAATGCTAATGGATGTACCACACACGATTTGAATATGATTATAACTATGACTTTGTTTTTGATACGAACATGCCTATGTTCCGATGTGACTAGAGATTTGAAATCTGTTCCGAACATCGTACACTAAAACCTTTACTTTGTTATTATTCACTAGGCTTTCGCTCACCGTTTATATTATGTATGTATGTGCGCAGGCATGTGACCAGGCCTAAGCTGCTGCCTGGAGTTTTGGGTCAACCAGTTACTGTACCTCCCAAGGAGGTTCCCTTTTGAGATGTCAAGCTTTGTAACTTTGCTACAGATGTTTTTGTTTTGTCTTGCTTATCTGTTCATTGGGCTAAGTCTCCTTTTGGCTTTGTCTGTGTAAATGGGTGACGTTAGAATAATGTATTTATGACGTCACACACACACACATACACACACACACACATATATATAAGTGTGTTTTGAAGATTTCTGTTTCACATACGTCAACACAGCTCTGTAGACAATATATTTTTATATTTTTGCTTACGTGGTCCCTCGTATTTCATTATAATCAGGTTAGAGGCCTTTGGTAATCCAAGGATTACTGGCCAGTTACGACGCTAAACCCATAGGGGCGGGTTTGGATTGTGACAGTGACTTTTATTGATAATCACACTAAGTGCACTTGGGTTTATCTAATTTGACATAAGTCTGACATATTTCCCATTTTTGTCCAATTTTTGCAGATGGTTAAAATTCAGTTTCATGCAGTTGTTAGGACTATTCGTTCTGACAATGGTGGGGAATGTATTTCTAATTCATTTCGTTCACATCTTAATCAAATCGTTATTCTTCAACAACTTACTTGTCCTCGGACCCCTAAACAAAATGGTATTGATGAACATAAAAATCATTATATTATGTCTATTGTTCGAGGTATGGGTGGTCCCAAGTCTTATTGGCATATGGTTGTCCTTACTACTGTTTACCTCAATAATAGAACCTTAGTCGTGTGTTGCATGGACTCACTCCATTTCATACCCTTATGCCCACTACTACTGTGACACCCCAAATGTTTAATTAATTTTAACACCACGTTATATATTTAATTTAATAATTATATGTGTTAAAATGTAATTTAATTTAAGTTAGCAGTCATTGTGTTTAACCAAAAAAAGGGGGGGGGGGGATTAAGTGATAAGGGAGCCTTAAGCAAAAGCTTGTAACTAAAGTAAAGGACAACGTGGTTACTTGGGGGACAAATGAATTGAATCAAGGTGCTGGGAAGCACCTATAAAAGGGTGCTTGGAGCAAGAAAAAGAGGAACAATGGAGGTGTGGTTAGTCAGTAAAAGGAGGGAGTTTCGGTAAATGAAGAAGTAAACGTAAAGGATTAATATTAAGGTGAGTAATATTATACATTGAGTCACCATAAAATATTTTACGTATATCTTGAGTTACCACAGAGTATTTTATGCAATTCATACTTATATCGCCTTGCATTACCACCTGAATTGTCCAATGTCCACAATGTGTTCCACATTTTGATGCTTCAATGATATCTTCGAGATTATGAACATATTGCCGATTATAAGAACTTGAAAGTTCAAGAAAATCTCTCTTATGAAGAACAACCAGTGCAGATTCTCGACCGTGTGATCAGATTCTCCGAAACAAGATCATTCCTCTTGTAAAGTCTTGTTGAGAAATCATCGAGCCAAAGAAGTAATATGGGAAGTTGAAAATCAAATGCGGGCCAAATACCCACACCTTTTCAAAAACCAAGGTACGTAAAGTTTGGGGACAAACTTGTATTTAGGAGGGGAGAAATGTGACTCCCTAAATGTTTAATTGATTTTAACGCCACGTTATATATTTAATTTAATAGTTATATGTGTTAAAATGTAATTTAATTTAAGTTAGCAGTCATTGTGTTTAACCCAAAAAAAAAAATGAGATTAAGTGATGAGGGAGCCTTAAGCAAAAGCATGCAATTAAAGTAAAGGTCCACGTGGTTACTTGGGGGACAAATAAATTGAATCAAGGTGCTGGGAAGCACTTATAAAAGGGTGCTTGGAGCAAGAAAGAGGGAAGCAAGGGAGGTGTGGTTAGTCAGTAAAATGAGGGAGTTTCGGCAAACGGAGAAGGAAACGTAAAGGATTAATATTAAGGTGAGTAATATTATACCATGAGTCACCATAAAAATATTTTACGTATATCTTGAGTTACCACAAAGTATTTTATGCAATTCATGTTTATAAATTATATTAATGTTTTAATTACATTAATTATTTATGAAACCCATGGATATAACCATTTATTAAATATGTTTTTGAGCAAGTATTTTATAAGTAGCACCACAGAGGTCCCATGCTTTGGTGGACTTAAATAATCATTGGCCTCTGTATTGTCACTTTAGTGACCCTCTGATAGTCCCAGACCATGGGGGACTTAAATAACTACAAGCCTCTGATTAGTCACTTTGTGACCCTCTATGTGTCATGGATCCGTTGACTCTCTGTTTTGTTCTAGTCTACTCTATTCTGTATCGTGGTTATGCTTATTTGCTATAATTCTACATTTTGTTTATGTTATTTAAACGATTTGCTCAAACCAAACTACTCTTTGTTTGGCCAAAATATTTTTTCATGGTAATTTTATACCCTTATGCTCTCGGTATAATATTTTTCACTCTGTCATGTACTTATAGCTGTTATCCCCTTTCAGGTGATGAAATGTAAGGAATAGTGGTAACCTCGTGTAATGGGACTAACACAGGACTTAATGTGGACTTTTTATATATATATATTTTTAATAATTGTATGATCACCATTAAAAAAAATAAAAGTCCCGAGAAATATTTTTTTTGTGTAACTTTGTTAAGTATTTTGATTATTTATTTACCTATTTAATTCTTTATCTCGTCTTCGCTTGTGCCATTTAATTGGTTAAACTAAGAATTATTTAGCTAGTTGCGATCCAGTCCTAAGCACTTAGGGTTGGGTCGTGACAACCACTCTGTTTCCACTCTTACCTCGTGTTTTTGGGTATACCTGTTTTGTTCAAAATCGGAGTCCCACTCGCACAAAGTTAGATGACAAATCTATTTGTTGTATCTTTTTAGGATACTCTTCTATGTCCAAAGGGTAAAGGTGTTATGACCCTGTGTCTCATCACTTTCACCACACTTTGGACGTTACATTTTGTGAGGATCTTTCGTTCTTTGGTACTAACTCTTCTTTGCATACTTATCCTCCTGTTACTTTCACTGTTCGCCCGGTGACCATTTTGGACGAGGTTGAGAATGAGGTTGTCCCCCTTCCTCATTCTCAACCGTCGCCTCCTCCTCTACTGTAAGTATACTCCCGTCACCCACACACTCAGCCCTCCTACCGTCTCTCCAATCTCTGGGTTAGGTAACTTTTCTGCTTTAGCTTCTCTTCCATCTCCTCGACATAACCTGCATTAGGATTAACATCTTCCAAATCGTTTGAGTTATTTGAGTAGTACTTATTGTCCTATTTCCCAGTATCTTTCTTACCGTTCTTTTCTTGGCAACCTTGAGTTAGAGTCCATTTCTCGTTCTATATTGAGGCCTTTCAGAATCTCAAAATGGGTAGCGACTATACAGACTGAGATAGCGACCTTAGAACAGAATCACACTTGAGATCTTGTACCTTTACCTCCTGGGGAAAGCATAGTTGGTTACAAATGGGTGTTCATTATAAAGTACCTCGCTGATGGCTCAGTTGACCGTTACAAAGCCCGCTTGGTGGCCAAAGGTTTCACACAGATTCCTAGCAAGGATTTTGGTGCCAATTTTGCCCCTGTTGCCAAGCTTACTTCTGTACGTCTCCTTATCTCCTTCGCAACATCTAATTCTTGGCCTCTTCATCAACTTGATGTCAAGAATGCATTTCTCCATGGAGATCTTCTTGAGACGATTTATATGGCTCCTCCACCCGATTTTCGGGCAGAGAGGGAGTATTCGAGGAAAGTGTTCCAGTTACACAAATCCTTATATGGTCTGAAACAGTCTTCACAAGCATGGTTTGGTCGCTTCAGTTCTATTACTATATCCATGGGCTTTATTTAGTGCCACTTTGATCACACTTGGTTCATTTGCCAAAATTCTACAAGTTAGTGTCTAGTCTTGTTAGTTTATGTGGATGATATTATTCTCATAGGTGATGATTCTCTCGGCATTGGTCAAGTAAAGAAGGACTTAGCCCAAACTTTTGATATTAAGGATTTGGGATGTCTCATATATTTTCTGAAAATTGAGGTGGCTCGCTCAAGGGAGGGGATCTCCTTATCTCAAAGAAAGTACACCCTTTACTTGCTTCAGAACCAACTTTGCTCCAATCTTCCATTGACAACCTACATTTGTTGAATATCTTCACGCTAGCTTGAAGGGGAGAATTGAATATAGAAATCAAAATATTATATATGGAAATTAGAATAGGAATTATTTTGATTATAGGAATCTTACTTTGTGTATATTTGTCACAACCCAAACCAGCCCCTAAAAGTTTGGCATCGTAACCAGCTAGTAATCCGTGATTACCAAAGGCCTAACTGTATAAATCAAACAAACAGGGCTAGCGGAAGCTAAGATATAAGAAAGTAAAACATCCAATGAGCAGTGAACTCACATGAGACAAAATGTATTACTATAGATATATATATATATACACATATGTACATCAAGGTAGCACAAGTTTATCAAAATACCACTAAAAGATGAGAGACATTCCCATCAACCACAGACATAATGCCAGCAGCAATCGACCATAATACGTGAGTGATTTCAAAAAGGTGCTCATTGGACCACCTACGTGCTTCAACAGATAGGAACCTCACCGTAAGGCACAAAAAGTAGCCTGACCAAAACGGAGGCAAGATTGTCGTCACTACGTCCCCTCCTGAACTGGATTACCTACATATATATTTATATATGTATATAAAAAAACGTAAGCTAAAGCCCACTGAATAACAACTGTGTGAAGGGTTTTGAATGATGATCATGATGTAAGACAAATCACAAACTGAACAGTTTCTTATCTTATACAGAAAGCATAAAAGTACACATGGTACATCCTATAGCAAGCTAATACAAACGGTCTAGAAGACCGAACAGGCGGTCATAAAGACCGGAACGTAGATATGATGGTCATCAATATAATAAACAGGAGTTCCAAACATTGAAACTGACAGAGATCTCTGTAATCATGTAAACATGTGTTAAGGATGCCACGATATACAGTGTAAGGAAAATAGGATCATCATTCATACACATAAGAAAAAGCACGTCAGAATAGAGTATAATACAAAGCAGGTAAGAGATGCGTTAAGTTAAACATATCTTTACAATATTATTATTCACTGTTGGCTCCGTGATGTACGTGACTGGGACGTGGCGATTGACCTTCTATGGTTGACTTGGTATAGTTGCTTCAAGCTCCTTTCTTCTCCATTTCTTTCTTATCTTCTTCTCTCTTTCTTTCTTATCTTCTTCTCCTTGTTCTCTAGAATACTCTCATTCTCTCTCTCTCTCTCTCAGATATATCTCTCTCTTCTCACTTGAGTTCAATAATATAAAATATTTATTTTTAATTTATCTCAATCAATGTAAGAATTGTAAAACAACTTCACTTAAATTAATTTAATTCTCATTATAACCTATAAGCTCTTAAAGATGAATTAGGGTCTAATCCCCTAGGCCAACATTTACTTGGTAACCTTATAATTTAATGAATCAAACAGGTCTTTTTCACAATTTAACGTATTTGTTAAACAAAACAAGGTACACATAATATATAAATAAACATAAATTGCACATATACATATAATTAAGATGAACCATAAAATTAACGGCTAATTAAGAGGCAGGCATTACAGTCTCTCCCCCTTAGGATGTTAGTCCTCCAAACTCAAGTACCTTCTTCAGTGAAGAGTGCAGGGTCTAACGGAAAAATTCAGGGTTCTGCCAGTCCACCTTTACCAATGGAATTTCTTTATTTCTCAACTTCTTAATACGGCGGCTAACAATCCGAATGGGCCATTCTGTATATGTATAGTCATCCCTCACAAGTGTCTGAATATGTTCAATAACTTGTTGAGGATCTAGAAGGGATTCTCTTAACATGGAAATGTGGAAAACATTATGTTTGTGCTCCATGTCCAGAGGTAGAGCTACCCACACTGGATTCAGTTTCTCAATAATCTCATACGGTCCGACATATCAAGGTGCTAACTTTCCTTTGGCTCCAAAACGAGTGTGTCCCTTCATTGGTGTAACTTTGATAAAGACATGGTTGCCTACATCATATTCTCTTTCCCGTCTACGTACATCAGCATAGCTTTTCTCTCACCTTTGTGCTGTTTTCAACTGTTGTTGGATCAACTTTACTTTCTCAATGGTCTCTTGCACAAGTTCGGGTCCCAATAACGGTTTATCTCCAACCTCAGCTCAACAAATTGGTGACCGACATTTCCTGCCATAGAGAGCCTCGTATGGTGCCATATTAAGACTCAAGTGATAATTGTTGTTGTATGCAAATTCAACCAATGGCAAATGTGTCTCCCAATTTCCTTGAAAATCTAGTACACACATACGTAGCATATCCTCTAGCGTCTGGATTATCCTTTCTGATTAGCCATCTGTTTGCGAATGGTATACACTGCTCAACCTCAATTCAGTTCCCATTGCCCTTTACAGACTTTGCCAAAATCTCGAAGTGAACTTCGGATCTCTATCAGATACAATTGATACAGGGACTCCATGCAATTTCACAATTTCATTCATACAAAGTAGCTAATTTACCCACATTATATGTTGTTTTAACAGGTAAGAAATGAGCAGATTTTGTCAATCTGTCTACAATTATCCAAATAGAATCCATACCTCTACTGGAGCGAGGAATCTAATCACGAAATCCATTGTAATATGTCCCCATTTCCACTCCAATATTGGTAATGGCTAAAGTAATCTTGCGGGTCATTGATGTTCTGCCTTAACTTGCTGACATTGCAAACATCTAGACACAAATTCTATGATTTCCTTTTTCATTCCTGGCCACCAAAAATTCTTCTTTAGGTCTTGATACATTTTTGTGTTTCCTAGATGGATAGAGAATTTGGAACTGTGGGCTTCTTGGAGGATTCATTTCTTTAAATCAGCATCACTTGGTACACATAACCTTCCCTGAAATTTGAGTATGTCATTCTCAAAACTGAACCTCGGTCTAGGTTTGAAATCTTGTTCATCCACTATTTTTTTTAGGAATTCATCCTGCAATTCTCTTTCTTTGATCTCTTCAAATATTATCAGTTCATGCAATACTGTTTTCTGCCTGGTAAGTAAATAAGCTAAGTTTCCCATTGATTTCTGACTAAGAGCATCGGCTACCGTGTTAGCTCTTCCAGAATGGTACATAATTTGCAGATCATAATCTTTAATTAGCTCTAGCCATCTACGCTGTCTCATATTTAGCTCTTTTCTGAGTAAAGAAGTATTTAAGGCTTTTGTGATCCGTATACACCTCACATGTCACCTCATACAGGTAGCGATGCCAAATTTTCAATGCAAAAATCACTACAGCCAGTTCCAGATCGTGAGTTGGGTAACTCTTCTCATGCGGTCTTAGCTGACAGGAAGCATAGGCAATTACCTTTTCATTTTACATCAACACGTACCCCAAGCCTTTATAAGAGGCATCACTATAAATAGTAAAACCATTCGTGTCGGAGGGTAAAGTGAGAATCGGTGCTGTCACAAGTCTTGTCTTAAATTCTTGAAAAGTTGTCTCTCTCTATTCAGTCCATTCAAATGGTACACCTTTCTGGGTTAACTGAGTAAGTGGCAAAGCAATTTTTGAGAAGTCTTTCACAAATCTGCTATAGTATCCAGCCAGGCCTAAGAAAATGCGAAGCTCTGTCACATTTGTTGGTCTCGGCCAATTTACAACAACCTATATCTTCTGTGGATCAATCGAGATATCACATGTCCCAGAAACATCACGCTATCTAACCAGAACTCACATTTTACAATTTAGCATACAGTTTCCTCTCCCTCAACGTTTGAAGAGTAAGTCTCAAGTGGCATTCATGTTCCTCCTTATTTTTGGAGTAAATCAGGATGTCATCGATAAAAACCACAATGAATTCATCAAGGAACAACTTAAAAACTCTGTTTATTAAATCCATAAAAGCATTTGGTGCGTTTGTAACTCCAAAAGACATAACAAGGAACTCATAATGGCCGTATCTAGTTCGAAAAGCAGTTACGTTTGAAGAGTAAGTCTCAAGTGGCATTCATGTTCCTCCTTATTTTTGGAGTAAATCAGGATGTCATCGATAAAAACCACAATGAATTCATCAAGGAACAACTTAAAAACTCTGTTTATTAAATCCATAAAAGCATTTGGTGCGTTTGTAACTCCAAAAGACATAACAAGGAACTCATAATGGCCGTATCTAGTTCGAAAAGCAGTTTTCTCCACATCTTCAGCTTTAACTTTTAACTAATGATATCCGGACCATAGGTCAATTTTTGAAAATACCTATGCTCCTTGTAGTTGGTCGAACAGATCATCAATGCGTAGTAACGGGTACTTGTTCTTTATTGTCACCTTGTTTAACTCCCGATAATCAATGCACAACCTTAGGCTTCCATATTTCTTTTTGACAAATAACACTGGAGCATCCCACGAAGACGTACTAGGCCTAATAAATTTCTTGTTCAGTAATTCTTGTAATTGAGTTTTTAATTCTTTCAACTCGGTAGTCGATATTTGGTATGGGATCTTAGAAATTGGTTGGTTACCTGATACTATCTCAATAGTAAACTCAATCTCTCTATCAAGTAGCTGCCCGGAAAATCATCTGGAAACACATTTGGAAAATCTCTCACCACAGGAATGTTATCCACTTTAGGTTTAGCAGTACTTAGGCCTCGTTTGGGAACAGGCTAATTTAGTAACTTTTTTGTTATTTGGCTAAAATATGAGCTAAAAAAACTAGTATGTTTGGGATGACTTTTTGGCTTTTTACGAAAAGATGTGCAAAAAGTAGAGAGAAAAGAGAATCTTTGACTTTTTGGTATAGGTTGTTGGCTTTTTGGCTAATTTAGTAACTTTTTGACTTTTTGGCAAAAAAAAATGATTCCCAAACGAGGCTTTAGCACCGTTAGCACTGAACATAAAAATCCCTTACAACCCTTGTTAATCAATCTATTCACTTTCATGGAGGAAATCAAATATGGGGGAGATATGACACCATCCCAGTTAAATGTAAATTCAGGCACTTCAGGCAAACGAAACAAAACTTGTTTAGTCACACAGTCAATAGTAGCACAATACCTCGATAACCAATCCATTCCCAGAATTACATCAAAATGCATGATATTTAAAGGCAATAGATCAACATATATAGTCATATCCCCAACATCAACATCACATGCAGGATACACATACGCGCAAGTCATAGACTCCCTAGTTGGAGAAGATACAACTAACAAATGAGGCATTGGTTCCAATTTTTGAATTAATTTTGAAGCAAATGCATAGGACACGAAGGAGTGTATAGACCCCGAATCAATCAAAACATATGCATCCTAAAAACAGATAAGAAGAATACCTGACACAATCGTCTCTGTTGTCTGCACATCACCCGGTACTAATGCAAAAACTCGTCCTTGTTTTAGAGTTTCCTTTCCCGTAGCTACTTTCGAATTTACCCTTGATGTTGACACTGATGTAGTTGAGCTAGCCTTGGGCTGGCTTGTGCTTTGGGACACTAAAAGGAAATCCTTGATCATATGGCCCATTTTTTCACACTGAAAACATACGCCAGAAATTTTGCGACAAACTCCCTTATGTCTTTTCCCACACTCTGGGCAGATGGGTGTATCGTTCCCTTGGCTTGAGCTAGTAGATGATCCCATATTCTGCCTCTTGTTCGGTGGAGTGTTGAAGTTGGTCCAACCCTTCTTGAAATTGGATCCCGGTCTCTTACCCTTCTATTCAATCATCGGTGCCTTTGCTTGTCTTAGTGCAGCAATATTTGTTTTAGCCATGATGGCTTTATCTAAGACATCAACATATTTTTCTAACTTTAGTACATTAATTCGATCAAGAGCATCAACATCCATTTCGCCTTCAAACTTTCTAGCTTTCTTGTAATCGGCATCTACCATATGTGGTGTATACCGCGCAAGCTTTGTAAATTTGGCTTCATACTCCGCTTGACACGGTACCCTGCTTCAACTGTTCAAATTCCGTTACTTTCTAATCCCTTACACACTATGGAAAATATTTTTCATAAAAGGCCTCTTTAAATTGTGCCCAAGTCATTTCAGTCTGTTGATCCCGGACAAGCATCCACCACATTCTTGCTTCCTCTTACAGAGTGAAGGTTGCTAGCAAAACCTTTTGCTCTTCAGTACATGGAAATACTTCAAATAACTTTTCAATCTCTAATATCCAGGCTTCAGCTTTCAATAGTTCAAGTCCTCTCGAGAAAGTAGGCGGTTTCAGTTTGTTAAACTTCTGGGTCAAGGTAATAATGTCACCATTATTGGGTGGCTCCACTAGAATTGGTGGTGGATAAGGAGGTGGAAAGGGCTGTCTTGGTTGTTGTCTTAATGCTTTTGTCAATAGCTCTACCATTTGCTCTAACTGATCCATTCTTGCATCAGAAGACTCAGATGTCTCTGTAGGTCTTGTCTCTTCCATTGGACTATATAAACAAAGTGATAATAAACATAGGACACATAGAGTTTACACTTGCATTTATCACATAGGCACATAAAGAACCCGCACACACTCACACATGCAATTAAAAGGCCCTAATTTCTTTTCTAGAATATCCTATAACTCAGTTGGACGTGTGTGTGTGGTATAACTCGTGCTCTAATACCACTCTGTCACAACCCAAACCCGCCCCTAAAAGTTTGGCATCATAACCGGCCAGTAATCCGTGATTACCAAAGGCCTAACTGTATAAATCAAACAAACGGAGTTAGCGGAAGCTAAGATATAAGAAAGTAAAACATTCAACGAGCTGTGAACTCACATGAGACAAAATGCATTATTATATATATATATATATACACATATGTACATCAAGGTAGCAGAAGTTTATCAAAATACCACAAAAAGAGGGGAGACATTCCCATTAACCATGGACATAATATCAGCGGTAACCGACCATAACACGTGAGTGATTTCAAAAGGGTGCTTACTGGACCACCTATGTGCTTCAACAGATAAGAACCTCGCTGTGAGGCACAAAAGGTAGCTTGACCAAAACGGAGGCGAGATTGCCGTCACTACGTCCCCTCCTGAACTGGATCACCTACATATATATATATATAAACGTGAGCTAAAGCTCACTGAATAACAACTGTGTAAAGGGTTTTGAATGATGATCATGATGTAAGACAAATCACAAACTGAACAGTTTCTTATCTTATACAGAAAGCATAAAAGTACACGTGGTACATCCCATAGCAAGCTAATACAGGCAGTCTAGAAGACCGAATAAAGACCGGAACGTAGATATGATGGTCATCAACATAATAAACTGGAGTTCCAAGCATTGGAACTAACAGAGATCTCTGTAATCATGTAAACATGTGCTAAGGATGCCACAATATACAATGTAAGGAAAATAGGATCATTATTCATACACATAAGAAAAAGCACGTCAGAACAAAGTATAATACAAAACAAGAAAGAGATACGTTAAGTTAAACATATCTTTACAACATTGTTACTCACTGTTTGCTCTGTGATGTACGTGACTGGGACATGGCGATTGACCTTCTATGGTTGACTTGGTATGGTTGCTTCTAGCTCCCTTCTTCTTCCTTTCTTTCTTCTCTTCTTCTCCTTGTTCTCTAGAATACTCTCATTCTCTCTCTCTCACAGATATATCTATCTCTTCTCACTTGAGTTCAATAATATAAAATATTAATTTTAATTTATCTCAATCAATGTAAGAATTGTAAAACAACTTCACTTAAATTAATTTAATTCTCATTATAACCTATAAACTCTTAAAAGTGAATTAGGGTCTAATCCCCTAGGCCAACATTTACTTGGTAACCTTATAATTTAACGAATCAGACAGGCCTTTTTCACAATTTAACGTATCTTTTAAACAAAACATGGTACACATAACATATAAATAAACATAAATTGCACGTCTATATACATAATTAAGATAAATCATAAAATTAAAGGCTAATTAATAGGCGGGTGTTACAATATTATTTCTTAAATTGTATCATGAATATATTATATATATATATATATGGCATCTACCTTATTAATTTGTAAGCTAAATAATTTTTTTTATTCTTTTAAGAAGAGCTAGCTTAATTATGTGTTTGAAGAATAGATGAGTTAAGACTACTAGCTAGCATGGTCCCTTTGACATTGAATGGCATTTGCTCAAGGGATTGTTGATGCAGCAGAACTGACATCACTCATTGATATGGATTCAAACAAAGCATATTCTTGAGCTGGCACTCTAGGTAAGTGACAAGGGCATTCAAAGAACAGCAAGGTTAAAAATCATGAAAATTTGTCAAGATTTTTTTTTCGAGAAGTGACGTATGATTTACATTCAATTATTATTTTGTTAGACTCATACTTGACAATCACGCATTATCTTTTCTAAACCTTTTTAAAAAAAAAATAAAAATTAAAAAATTAAAGTTCATATAGCACTACTATTAAACGAATGTTTACCAAGTTAGAATGCCACTCTCAATACCTCTCTCAATTTGCGACATTTTGACATATTTTAAAATTATCTTGAGCTAATTTTAACATATTGTTTGAGAGAGTACAATATATAAGACTAAAATGTTTGATCCCCTAGCATGTTTGATCCCCTAGCAACTCACATACATTTAGGAGTGTAAAAATGGCCTGCGACTCGTGAGCAGTTCGAAATTCATCCGCAATTCGGGATGGGCCCGATCCGATTAGACTCGAGCATGAGCCCAGCTTGGAACCCTAGGTCTAGGCCATCATTTTGAAACGCGGCCCGGCCCGGCCTGTGGGCCTAACCTAAGGCCCAGTGTCATTTTTGATAAAAAAAAATAAAATTTTAGTGAAAAGAATAGAAAAAATTTAAAAAAATTGTTCAAGCCCAGGCCCAGGTCTACCGGCCCGCCCAAGGCTCGAATATCCTCTGAGCCTAATTTTTTGGCCCAGAGGCCAGCCAGCCCAACTTAAATTTTGGCGGGAGCTTGCAAAGCCGACATGGACCAGGCTAGACCAAATTTACACCCCTACATACACTGTGTTACTATAAATATGTCTAAATTATTGATTAATGTAGAACTTATGTGACCCATACAGGTCAATAGCTTAAATCTGTATGGGTAAACTACCAATAGGTCTAATAGTTGAACTTAATTCCCATCAAGTCCATTGAAAATAAGACTTGATAAAATTGTTGTTAAAAATAATTTTTTTGTGACAATTTTTTATATATGTCGTTAAAATTTGACAATTAGTGACTTTTTTTTATCATGATTTTTATAAATTTTCGCTAAAACTTACAAATAGTGACCTTTTTTTATGATAATTTTTTTTATAAGACTTATTAAACAATAAATCTTCTTATTAAAAACTACATTTAAGTATTTCTAAATGTATTTCTGACATGACCACGGCCATCAACACTGAGTAGTTACTTGCAAGTGGAATAAGGCTAATCATTTTACTACAAGTGTTGAGTGCATAATTAAGATAGGAACAAACGAAGAACTTAGTGCGTGCATTTCTTTTGGAATCTACTAGACTACATTTTGAATGGTCTCATTATTCAGCACTAGTTCACACAATAATGCAATCAAACACTGGAAACCAAAAATAAAAAAATCCCCAAAGCATGCCTACAAAGTCTATCCATAGACAAATGATTTCACTATTAACAACAAACTATGCTCTGTTTAAAAACAGATTATTTTAATAATTTTTTAATTTTTTATAAAAAAAATATAAAAAAATAATATAATAATTTATAATAATTTTTTAACTAAAATAAAATATCGTCAAACGAGAGTTAGGTGCATGATGTGTTTTAAAAACATCTTCATGAAGCTACCTCCCACTAGCAACTTTTTTCTCTACTTATGGATCAATGCATGGTAACATCACATTGACTTTTGGATATTTCATTGGATCCATTCTACGTACCAATTATATATGACTTGAGAGGCACAGTGTTGAAATTATGTAATCTCAATTTCTTTAGTACATGTACACCTAAGATTTTAATTTATTCTAGAATTTGAAAGTCTAAAGTACTACCAAAGAAAAATATCCCAGCATATAAATAGTGAGTTGAGATTTAAATGGTATATTGTTAGATTTACGTGTAAATTAAATTTAGATCACATATTTATAAACTTAAATAAAATTCTGGGTTATAGTGTGTGTTAGGATTAATAACATCAGCATTTCATCAATTATTAATTAATATCATCTTATTTCTCATTTATAAATTCGTATATTTCGACTTATTCAACTACTAAAAATTGTGCAAATGTCTCCCTTCTTATAAAAAAAATATATATATATATAATAAGTAGAAAGTAAGGCTAGACAATCATCCATTCAAGCCGCCAAAACAGAATAGCCCAACCCAATCCACCACATAATGGACAATTTCAATCTTTCAAGCGGACGGATACATATACATTCTTTTCAATATGCCTAAATTCGGATGAATGGTGGAAAGGAGATCACCCGACCAAATCCGATCCGCCAATACCCCTAATAAAATGATGTTACATTTTTATGTTTCGTGTGTTAAAAAAAGTCTTTTTATTTAGTAATTATATTAGCTATTATGAAATATGAAAGTTAACTTTTTATTTTTATTATAAAAAATGAAGAATTAAAAATTTTGAGCCAAAACAGTAAAGAATGATTGAAAATTAGTTTTTAAAAATGTCCAAAATAGTAAAATCCCAACCTGCCAAATCAATCCGCATCTGCTTACCAACCTGTATAGCCTACTCAATTTACATTTGCTCACTAAGAAGACAGATGTAAATTATTTTTTTTCAATTTGCTTAAGTTCAAACCGATGATAGACGGAAGGTTACCCGACCCGACCCAATTTACGATCACCCCTAGTAGAAAGTTTGTGTTCTATATAAAGCATTTTTTTAGTTATTTTTGCTTTTTAGATTTTTGTAATTTACCCCACTCTCTCTCTTTTTCTTTTTCTTTTGTTTATTTTTATTATTTAGCATTCTTTTTATTATTATTATTATTAACAAGAAAACTCTCCAAATTTGTCATCCCTTCACTTTGGAATCAACCACCTAATGTTGATTCAACCAGAATACGACGAGGGACAAACCTCGCGTGTGTGCATTGACTCTACAACGTATACACCATTTAAGTCAAAAAGTGTAACTGTTACAATTCGACTCTACACCTAAATCCTGAATACAATTCGTCTAACACTTAAAGAACCCTCCTAACACCACTGCATTAAACCCCTAAGGATTAGCCCCAGAAAGTATAAAACGTGAAATCTCAGAACTTAGGATTGGTTTGGGATATTCTAAAAAAGTGTACTTTTTGACTTGTTGACTTATATGGGTTGAGTTTGGGTTAGGTTTGATGTGATGTGATGTGTTAGAGAGGTGATGTGATTTAAATAAGATGATGTAACTTAAATAGGATAGTAACTTTTTAACTTTTTATATTATTTAAGTTATACCAAACATGACCTTATACTCCCAAATCTAACTAAAGTTTCACAACTCATTGAGTTAAATTTAGCATTCTAAACCCTCTAGCTAGCTTGGTGACAAAGTCGTACATGTTCTCCAACTCTGGTCAATTCGTTTCAAGACACACATTTTGGTCCACCTAAAGCAGAGCAAAAACAAAGACATCTAGGGTGTGTAACAACAAGATAATCATAACATTTTGTCTCCTAGCAACAGTATAATCCTGGTAAGTAACAACCTAATGCTTTAACATATATTTGTACAACTATGCTAGAGACCTCTAAAATACCATCACTAAACCACCTCTAATGAGGTGGAAAAGCATAAAAAAAAAAAAAAAAAAAAAATTCAAGGCACCTGATTGGCTGTGGCAGTGGGGGACCCACTGTCACATCACTAGTGGTACCTCTAAATTAGAGGTCCCAATCATTTTTCATATTTGTATGATTCTTGATTATGATTGATCAGTGTCTGCCACCCTTCATAAATCCTTTCATGGTTGTGTTCCACTTCTACTAAAGACTATCATGCAATCAGTTTTATTTTATTCTTACGATTATTTATGAGTTTTATCAAATTTAAATATATACAATTAAATCTTATCTTGTGATAAAAAAATTCTTAAAAAACTTATTACTCCATAATAGTGTGTCTTATCTCAATTTTATCCTTCCTATTTAATATGAACGACGACTTTATAAATAATTTTAACTTAATTAAAATTTAAAATTATAATTGTAAAAATTATTAATCTTATACTTATAATTTTATTTATGAAAAATCATTTAGTTTGAACAATTAAAAATAATTTAAGGGTTAATTACACTAATAGTCCCTATAGTTTGGGACTTGTGTCACTTTGATCCCTGACTTTTCAATTGTGACACATTTGACCCTGAATTTTGAATCTTGTTCCAAATAAGAACAATTGAAAATATCATTAGATTTTTCAAGGGTAAAATTGTCAATTTGATAAAATATAAGCTAATTTGACAAAAATAAATGTCAAAAAAATATTTTGAATTTTTAAAAAATTATGATAAAATTATGTAAAATTAATAAAAATTACATGATTAATTTTTTAAAATTAATTTTACATGATCATCATCCAAACACATAATAAAAATTAATTTGGTAAAAAAAATAAATAAATGTCTAAAAGATTTATCAATTTTACATAATTTTATTTTTAGTAGGTAGAAAGAATTTTTAAAAATTCAAAAATATTTGTTTGACATTTATTTTTGTTAAGTTAGTTTATATTTTATCAAATTGACAATTTTACCTTTAAAAAATTTAAACATATTTTTATTCAAAAAAAATCTACTAAGGAAAATATAAGCTTAAAAAATATCCTAACTTATAATTGCAACATATGTTTAAATATAACAAATATTTTTAAAAAGAATTAAAATCTCAAGATAATTTTTACAGATTCTAAATTATGTTTATATATTTACAATATAATTTTAAATTTATATTAAAAATAAATTGATCAAGATTAAGAATAATTCTTTTAGATGATTATTAACATTTTTTATACGTCTTTTACTTTTGGTAAAAACATGATAATAATGCCAACCACCTTCTTGCACGCTCTCCATGTTTTATCAAAAGGTGCTCCAAATGAACCTCAGCCACAAACAAAATTTTATCCATCAATCACAAATCTGAACCAATGATAATTACATAACCCGCATGACTTCTTGTACAAAATTGGGATATAGTTTAGGTTTTGTTTTTTATCCTATAATTGTGTCAAAAAAAAATATCTAACTTTTGTCTTTTTGTGCGCTCCCATTTTAAGATATTTTTGGCATCAATTATTAGAAGATATTTTCAAAAGACTTGTCAACAAAGACGGATTGGATTTTAACTTCAGGAAGTGAAGTGAATCTATATGTAGCAAAAAAAGATTTACTATTTTCAAAAGACTTGTCCACAAAAGTGGATTGGATTTTAACTTCAGGAAGTGAACCTATATGTACAACAAAAGATTTACTATTTGTGTAGTTAGTTTGAACAATTTCATTGTTAAAAATATATATTTTGTTGTTGTTAAAAAGAAGAAAAATTATTGATTTTCTAGTTTTCAGAAATACTTTGACACAACGCAAATACTGTTAACATATTTTGAAACTTGAAATATCTAATTTTGTAATTGAAATTTCAAATACAAATTAAATTTATTACAAAATTATAAATATCTTCAATTTTTAAAAAACTATAATCATCCATAAGATCTAAATCATAACTAAGAACAAACAACTCCATCCTATCTTCTTTAAATTGGTATTTTAATTTTTGTAATTGAATATCATATGCAATTGTAAAAGTATCAACTCGAAAATTATGCTTAATGATAATGTGATCTCTTTATTGATGAGCACAACCTTCATCGAATATAAGATTTTAAAAAAGAAAAAGAAATAACTAAAATAGCGAAATAAGAAGGGAAAGAACTAAAAATAAAAAAGAAGTTTTGAACTAGAAATGGTAAAGTTTTAAAAAAGCCTTCACTAATTTTTTCTTTTTCTTTCTTTTTAGGTCTTTTCTGGACTTTTTTAGAATGTTTTAATTTTTTTTGTATTTTCTAGATTCATTTACAAAAGACGGATCGTATTTGTTTTTTTTGGACATAATTTGACTTTTTTAAGCCAATAAGCAAAGTTCTCATACTAGAATTTCCTCCGTTTTAAAATATTAATCTCTTATTCTATTTTTTATTATTCCAAAATATTAGTCACTTTTCAAAAATTAAGAAATAAAATAATATAAATTTACTATTTTTCCCTTCTTTCAAATTCATTAATAATACAAAAAATATAATCATGATAATTGATATTCTTAAAAAAAAATATACTATCAAAGAATAATTTTAAAAAATTAATATTTTTAAAATATAATAATTATATTATCAAAAAAATTAGATTCTCTAAAAAAGATTACTATTTTGGGACGGATGGATTATTATATAAAATTTTTACAATAGTACTATATTTACATAATTTTTTTTTCACAAATTCCTGAAAAATTTACCAAAGGTGGTGTTTGGGAACTTGATTCCCAAATTTTTTTCTCATTTTTTCCACTAAAAGACAAAAGTTTTGCAAAATAAAAAAAAAAACACATCCAAACAAAATATCACATCCAACCCCATAATCATTTCACTTTTTCTCTCACAAACATCACATCCAACCACAAAAAAACCAAACTATCTTCCCAAACACTAAAAATTTTTTATCCAATAATATTCTACAACTAAAAAAACCTACATAAAAACTCACTTCCCAAACACCCACATAGTAAGATTGGCTAAAAAATTTTCAAAAAAAAGATAATTGTAAGAACGTAAGCCATTAATTTATCTTCTGCTTATCACGTCATTCGAAAAATTTGGAAGAGGAAATTTGTATGGAAGAATATTTTTTAAATTCTTAAAACAAATCTTTTTAGGTAATTTACAAATACACTCCTTGAGATTTAATTAAAATACGAATCGTTTTTTATAGTTTTGAAAATTACATTTCATCCCTTAAGGTTTCTAATTTCATAACAGATCACCTTTTTTATTAATAAATAATCAAGTCAATTAACAGTTTTTAATACTGTTAAAAATATGTTTCAATTAATAATTTAGGTAATTTTATTATTATATAGGAGAACAATTATGAATTTTATTTTTTTAATTAATTCTGTTAAATAAAAAATTCTAACAAAGGCGTATTTGTAATTTTTCAAACTACAAGAAACAATCTGTATTTTAAGCAAACCTCAAGGAATGTATTTGTAATTTACCCAATAGGTTTGCTTAAAGTACATATTGCTTTCTTGGGTAAATTACAAATACACTCCCTGAGATTTGCTTAAAATACGAATTACCCACAATGATTTAGAAAATTACAAATATCTCCTTTCAAAATTTTTTATTTAACAGAATTAATTGAAAATATAAAATTTCTAACTGTTCACTTATACAATAACAAAATTATCTGAATTATTAATTGAAATAAAATTTTAACATTATTAAAAACTGTTAATTAATTTGATAATTTATTAATAAAAGAATCTATTTATTATAAAATTAGAAATCTTAATGCTGTGTTTGGTTGGGGGATTTGAAGAGTGATTTGGAAATGGAAAGGGAAAATGTATGTGAAATTAGGTGAAATATATATATATTTTATTTACATTTCACCTACCTTTTTTATTTTTCTTTCCAAATCTCTCCTCAAATCCCCTAACTAAACACAACATAAAGGTATAATGTAATTTTTAAAATTACAGAGAATAATTTGTAATTGAAATAAATTTTACTTGTAATTTATCTTTTTTTTTTTTCCTTAGATATCTGGCATTTGTGATTTGTAGACTGGTTGGACAACGGATGTCGGCACCCATCGTTCAAAAAAAAATAAAAAAGGGATGTCGGCACCCCATCTTCGCGCCACGTGTCGCTGAACTAGTCCGACATGAAAAGACATAACAAAACAAAATGGTAACCATTTTTTGCCATTTTGCATGGTAGATTTGTTAATAACTATCACTCAATCACTTGATTTAGGATTTAAATAATTGACAATAATTCATCTATATAATTTTTTTTGTGATTGTATTTTTGACAGGTAAGAAAATTGTTTTGATAGGTAAGAAATCATTTTATTACCAATCATAAACATATTCGGAAGAAATTTTTAAAAAAAATTGTGTGAATGTAATATTATTCTTTAAATAATATCAAAAAAACAATTTTAATACATTTTAAAAAAAAGTTTTGTTAAGGATTAACTACATTGGTCTTGTTTGAAATTTGAAAACAACAAACAAAACATCCAAAATACTGCCCCATTTGGGGTGTTGGTTATTTATCTATTTTTTTAAAATTAAAATAGTCAAAAAGTTAATCATATTACTTTCTCCATTTTTTTTATACGTCTTTTCATAAAAAATTAAAAAGGAAATTAAAATACCACTACCACTGTCAGTTACGGATATCTCTTTTCAATATTTGCAATAGTATTTTTAATTTTAAATGAGGAGGGAATTATTCAAAAACACCCTTTTTTTATTTCTTATTTGCCGTAAAAAGGCATCTTAATGCAACAACCAAATAATCTTGTAGAATTTCAAAATAAAAATAAATATAATTCCAATAAAATACAAGTTTTAAATTTCAAATCTCACCTATATCTAAGTGCTCCTCACAACCATTTGAATTACAACCCAAGTTAAAACTACGACAGATTAGACTTTAATATCATGTAATGATCCCAATAGAACCTGTTTCTTTCACTGATTCAAAATAGAATACAAGGAGTACCCAAAAAAAGAAAGTCTCCACTGAGGTGGAAAACCAGCTCACTCTCTCGCATAGGGGATAGAGAGAGAGAGAGAGAGTCTATACAAGTAGATACAAAATCAGTTGCTCTTAATTTAAACGTATAAAACAATCTTCAGAGTATAGAATGATTATAGGTGATTGTCACAATGATTCTTTATCAGAAAAAATCTTAACAGATAACCCAATTATAGCAAGTTATCATTATGATAATCTTAATGCTATTCTACATCTTTGGCATAGCTCATTGACATTATTGTTACCAAAACACACAGATCTTTACTGATTTGAATATGTAGTTGTAAAAATTAAAAAATAAAAAATAAAATAAATAAATAAATAAATAAAACCCATCTTTTTAATTATGTCATGAGAAGGTAGCTAAAGACAAGGTTCAACTTGCTAATTACGTATGCTAAGACCGAAAGAACAATGGTATGAAATTTTTTTTTCTTCTTAAACTTAATATCTTTATGTTTTAATATACACCTAATCTCAAAATTTTGAAATTCGCACTATATTCTTAGAAACAGAAAAAACGTATCTTTGATTTGATTTTCAAATTCTGTTTTCTTTTTCAAAGAAACTAAACACTAGTTTGATGAGTAAAACGAAAAAATAAATAAATAAAAACCATCATTTTTATACAAATTTTCCTTTTCGGGAAAAAAAATAATTTTTTGAAATTAAATTAAGTACAATGAATAATATTAAATTTTGGAGACAATGCTTTCATGAATATTTTTTTATTAATTAAGGACAATGCTTTCAGGGCCTAGGAAACAATAATGTTTGTATAATTCAAGTCAAATATTAAATATATATGTATATATAGTAAGAAAGAAAATAAAAGCAATTAACTATATATGCGGTGTGACATTGAGTGACTAATCACCATAGTGGGGTTACTCAAAAGATCTGTTTGAATTAACAAGGAATAAGAACAAGAGATCATAGGTGTATGCATGTACCTGTTATATTCCGTTCTCAAATATGGTCTTTTAAGATAATTTGAACTTGACACTTTAAAATTATTGAATAAATAATAGGGTTTGAACACAAAATTTATTACCTGTTTTGATATATATATATGTTTTTTTTAGGAGCCACTTGCATTGAGAATTTCTTCTCTCGATGATTGTGTTATGCTGTGTTCGGTTGGGAAATTTAAAAAGGAAAAGAGAAAAAGTGTGTGAAACTATGTGAAATATAGACATGTTTTATTCATATTTCACCTACCTTTTCTATTTCTCTTTTCAAATTACTCCCTAAATCTCTCAACCAAACACAACATTAATAAGTCCTTAAAAAAACTTTTGAAGGCAGACACAGAAAGACCCAAGTTGTAAGAAAACTATAAATTACTATTTTTATGGTTCCTTGTACAAATTGTAAGTCTAGAAGTTTGAAATTTATGCTAGATATACACTATCAATTAGGACCGCAACACCAACCTATATGCCTTTTTGAGCAACCTATATATCCACTTACACTTTTATTAGCATAGTTTAATACACACTACTCCTGAGACATGTTGATGGTGGGGAGTAGCTTTAATACTATGGAATGTGATCATAGACTTACCTCATGCTGCTGTAATACATGGCATTAGTTTTGCTGTAAAATTATTAGATACTCCTTGCTATTCATTTTATACATACTAAATGGATACTTTTTTGCCTAATAATTATTTATCAAGAGTGAATCGGCAAGTTATATTTGTAAAAATTTTCATTGTGTAATTGATTTAAGTATGACATAAGCAATTTTATGTTCCACTATGACATAATTTCAAAGTTTCATGTCAGATTTTTACTAGAGACAAAAACACTGTGACATAACTAATATGTTTAATTTTGTGAGTTATTACATGTATTTAGAGTTTATTTATATTTTCATTCTAAATGACAGAGTGAAATGATAGAAGTTTTTCATCATAAGAAAGTAAAAATAGAAAGTGAGCAAAGAAAAAAAAAAAAAAAACAATAAACAACCATATAGAGGGGGTTGTGTAATACAGCTTACATGAGCTATTTATAATTTTCTTTTATTTTTTTTTGGAGGACTTGTACGTATATCCTAATAGGTGAACTTATTATTCAATAGATCCTATGATAATTAATGCCATTTTTCATCAAACATTATTGAAAAATGTCACTAATTGTTAATTTTCAGCGACAATTTAAAAATTGTCACAAAAAATGTCACTAATTAAAAGTTTTAATAATGGTTTAAAAAATCGTCACAAAAAAATTACTAATTTTTAACTTTCAGTGACAGTTTAAAAATTTGTCAAAAAAAAGGTCACTAATTGTAAATTTTGGTGATAATTAATAAAAATCATGACAAAAAAAAAAAAACACTAATTGTCAATTTTTAGCGACATGCAAAAAATTGTTACAAAAATTTATTTTAGCGACGATTTTACTGAGACTTATTTTCAATAGGATTTGATGAGAATTAAGTCCAACCATTAAGAGCTATTGGTAGTTTACCTTCTTTTTTTATTTTTTTATTTTAGGAGTGTATGTTAACATGTTTGGTGTAATTTTTGTTATAATTTATTAGATATAAATAACTTAGATAATTATTTTTTGAAAATTATTATTTAAAAATGGAGAGAATACTTTTGGCTAATGTGTTTTGATTAACAACTTCTAAACATTAGCCGACTAACCGGACAAATTTGAGACAATTGCAACCCATACTTTTCCACCCATCATTATCGAATTGTCAATTTCACACAATTAAAAACAACAATTGCACAAGAAACAGTTGTTTGAGAAAAAAAATGCCCACAGATAGGAAAAAATGTCACCTTATTATCTCCGAATTTTCGCTAAGTCATTCATGTTGCATCATTACCTACAATTCACAAGACAAAACAACCCAACATAGGGTTATGTATATGACGAAAGAAAGAAAAAAAATTGCATAAACTAATAATATAATCTTTTTTAACTAGTACAATCTTTTTCGCATTTGATTAGGTTGAGTAAAAAAATTAAGGTTAAAATATTTAGTTTGTTATTTGTTTGGAATTTCTATTTTATTAGTTTATTAGAATTATTTTATTTACAAGAATTATAATTAATTTTTTAATATTTTATTTGTACTTTTAATTTTTTTTGTCTCAATCTTAAGCAGATATCGGACTAGGGGTTTGGTTTTACTGCTGTTGGCCAAGCCCAACAGTATCGTGCTACTGGGCTTGTGGACCTCATCCCGAGTGCTATGTCAATGGTTTGAGCTGTTGGATTTATAAGGTTGCTCGAATAAATTATTCTTGCAAAAACTTAACTTAATCAGATATCGATAACTATCAATTTAAATTATGTTTATCTTACAAAAAATTGATGATCAACCTTGTCTTAAAAAATAGGGAAATTTTTTTAAGATTCTTAGTATTAAAATTTTATAAAATAAAGGATATACAATATTCTCATAGTAGTGGGGTCCCTCAACATTTTTTCTGAGAAATTTTGATCCAAAGAAATTTCGATCCAAAAAATTTCAAAACACAAAAAAAAATTTAGAAAAATTTCTATGTGTTTTGAAATTTCTCTAATTTGAAATTTCTCTGATTGCTCAATTTCTTTGATTTTCTATGTTTTGAAATTTCTCTGGAGTTGAATTTTCTCTGATTTGCTAACAAATTTCTCCGTGATTTGCTCACAATTTTCTCAATGTTTTAACCAAACCAGAGAAAATTGTGTCTTTTCACAGAGAAATTTCACGCAACCTTCAACAAATACATACACAAAAAGATATTGAGGATTGAAAATATTTTTACTCAAATTTATTCTTGAATCTGAGTTTATCCACTGGAGTAGTCAAATTGAGTATAATACCAAACTCATATGAACAAATATATATATGACACAACTTTGGCAGTTGTGTGTGTGTGTGTGCATGCGAAATTTTCTCTAGCATTTGAGATTTCTCTAACCAAATTAGACTCCTAAATTTATATGCGATAGTTAGATAAATTTGTAAAAATGAAATTTCTCCGGCATGTTGATTTTCTCTGCAATTTCTCTCTTTGAGATATGAAATTTCTTTGGAATTTCCCTTGTGCTTGTTAATTTTCTTTGAAATTTATTTACTACTCCCCCTTTGAGTTTCTTCTTCAAACTAGTTGTGTGTGTAAATTTCTCTCGTATATTGATTTTCTTTGTCATGGGATTTCTCTGCCTTTACAGTGAACATTTTGAAATATTAGGATAAATTTTTATATAATGACTAAAGAAATTTGATTTTCTTCTTCTTATCATGTTGATTTTCTTTGGCCAAATCACACACTCTCACTTGTAATTTTCTCTGGCCAAATCAACTCAAAATCAATAAATAACGAGCACATCTGTTATAAATCAACTTGAAATCGATATATATAATTTTATCTAGTATGTTGTTTTTCTCTGTCATGGGATTTCTCTATCTTTACAGTGAATATTTTAAAAGATTGGAAAAGATTGGGTTAGATTTTTCTGGCTAAATCATATACTCCTCCTGTGATTTTCTCTTGCCAAATCAATTCGAAATCAATGAACAACGAACACGTCTATTGCAAATCAACTCGAAACTAACTCTACGATAAGAAATCAACTTGAAATCAACTCCAATAATGTTTCAAAAATAAAAATCTCAACAAAATTACAAAAACGCAATCTCTAAATCACAAATTAAAATAAAAAACTTAATGCAAACCACAAATCGAAATCAAAAACCTAATGCGAAATCAGAATCCTTACACAAATCAAATCGAATTCAACAAACAAAGAACAAAGAATAACTTGAAATTAACTACACTAGAACAATGAACAACAAAATACAAAAGGTTGACTATCTTATTTTCGGTCAGAGGTTTTGAACCGTTGTCTATTCATAGAGCCACTGTTGTTTTGATTTTATTTTGTTTTGTTTTGTTTTATTTTATTTTATTTTAATTTGCTATATAGAGAGAGAGGATGATGATAAAGAGAGAGAAAGATAATGGGTTTAGAAAAAATTTAATGTTTATAATTACGGGCGATGGACCTGAGAATTTTATATTAAAAAAATATATATATTATAAACTTCTTTCACTAATAAAAAAGGGATATTAAATTTATTTTTTCAAAAAAAATAGTCGTTTATCTTTTTTTAAACAAATATTAATGTTAAATTTTTAACTTTGGTCAAATCCAACGACTCTCGGACCATTGACATGTCGCTCTGAATGGGGTGCACAACAAAGCCCAACCAACATCAGAACTAGATATGATGTTTTGTGTGGCCAATCCATCGCGTCACACGTGTCGATTGTTACCTGGTACCGTCAGATCTAATAGTCACATCATATACCGGCTTCTGGGTGATTTGATGTCCTTCCTATTCAGTGAACCGTACACATTTAGTACTCCCTCCGTCCCAAAATAATGGTCCCTTTTGAGGAATTCAAATTCTTTTGGTAGTACAATTATTGTATTTGGAAAAAGTTGGTTTTCCAAAATTATCCTTTTGATAGTACATTTTTTGGAAATATCAATGTCATAATTGTACTTTTTTTATTGTTTATTAATTTAAAAGAAGGGCAAAATAGGAAATTTGTATTATTTTTGTACTTGATTTTTGAAGAGGGACTAATATTTTGGGACAATGAAAAATGGAATAAGGGACTAATATTTTGGGACGGAGGGAGTAATAAAATTTGACTGCGCTCCTCTCCTGTCACCCATCTAGCAGAGTGGGTGTTGTCCCGATCTGTGAAGTTATCGTTTAGACGAGGGAAGCAGCTCGTGTTTCAGTGGAGGTTTTTCTTAATTTTTTTTTAAATAATTTGAAGTATTTATATTTTAAAATTTATTACTTAGATTATTTATATAAAAAATTAAATTGATTAAATATTTATAATTTTATAACAAAAATATATTTATTTTTTTAAAAATAATCATTTAATTTCATCTTAGTAATTTTTTAAAAATAATTAGTAAGGTTATAAATTTTTGATTAACTTAAGTTTTTATATAAATAATATATTTGACAAATCTTACAATATAAACGATTCCAATTATAAATAAGACTTAAGAAAAACCTCCACCACAGCACCACCGGAAGCTGCTGTGATTTGCTCACAGTAACATCCCAAGTCCCTACACAAGTGGGTGTTGTCTAGATCCGTAAATTATTAAGTTATTATGAGTTTGATTTTAATTATTCAAACATTTGTTTTGTGGAGATTTTTATATATATCAATTTTTTTTATAAAAAAAAAAGATCGATTCAATCATAGTATATTTAATTTATTATATTTGTCATTAAAAAATAATAATTTTTAAAATACAATAGTCGTTTATTTTTTTTTATGAGATAAATTCCATAAATTAAATGTTACTATCATCAGATCGATCTAATTTTTTGTATGAATGATATAAACAAAGCACCTTACAAAATGAATTATTCAGATTATTAAAACCAAATCCATAATAGACTCTACAGGCTCAGACAACACTCTCTAGTCTAGATGGGTGACTGGAAGTGAGCCTAATACATAAAATTTAGAATAAATTACATTGATTTTATCTAATATTTGAAAAAATTATAATAAGTTCTGTGTGTGCTGTTTTCTGACCACACTGCCAAACAGGTACTTAGCTGGAGAATACCGGCAGAATAGATTGCGCCCGAACGACCTGTCACAGAAAGAAACGACTCCGGCAATGGTTCTTCCACCCGGAAGCACTCCAACGATCAAGTTAATAATCAATATCTCTCAAAGATAACTAATTGTGCTTAACTCACAATGCCAAAATATAAAAGCGTACCTTAAACTCACGAGAGTGCCCTCCTTTTATAGCTAGCACTAAGCTGATCCTTATAGAAGCTTAGCTCCTCTTGGACTCTGGCTCAATGTTTATCCTGGACTCTCCACTGGATAAAGATAAACTCTCTAAAAATTTTATCCTTATCCAGGCCAAAGTCCTTCCCCATCCTAAGACTCTTGTCTCTTATCTGTTCATCTCGAATTCCGGTATCTCTGCAGATAACCTCGGCTTAGCTGAGATCGCCTCGGCGCCATGACCAAGACACGTGGCACCTCGGCTAGCACTTCGGTGCCACCTTGACCACGTGCTGTCATTCAAGAAATATGTCCCCACAAGTTCTATAAAACTGATATAATTATATTAAATTGTTTTATAAGATTTTAATTCACATAAAATTTAGTCCAATTTTCATCATAAATTCGTTACTCATATAAATAAAAAACAATATTGTCATGTTTTTACACCAAAATTAATATTTGATTCTATTTATTCTTGTATTTTTACACAATTTGCAATAGTCATATAAACCATATTAAAAGGGAGGACAGTATAATTATGTTAAAATTGTAAGTTTTGTTGTATTTCTTTTAAACTTTAGGGGAAGTCATTGTAATTTATCCTAAAATTTGGAAACTCGTCCACACAAAAATTAATTTATCCACACAGTAAGGTATGTTTGGTTTGTTTGAATGAAAATGGAATAGAAAATGATTATTATTTTGTTGAAATATTTGTTGTTATATTTATTTGGATATAAATATTAATGAAATGTATTTATAAATGGAATTGCCATCAAGAAATTTAAAATAACAGTTATTCTATTGAGAGGAGAGGAGAGGATAGGATAGGAAATAATTATTTCATCCTAGCAAAAGTTATTTCAGTGAAATAAACAGCACTTCAATTCTACATTGATTAAGAGTAATGATAGAAATTTTAAAAATTTTACTAAGAGTTCTAATAAATATTTTATATGGATATAGGATCCACATAATATAAATTTTATATGAATTTTATGTTCATGTAAGATATTTGATAAAATTTTTAACATTTTTAATTGATTAATGCTCAAACCTGTACAGTTATTTTGTGTGTCATAATTGTCAGTCATGTTGAATGATATTTTTGCACGTTATTGTCAAACAGGAAGACTTCAGATGGAGTGGAGCATAGAATTTTTCCTTTTATTTTTTTATTTTTTATTACTGTATGTGGTGTCCTCTCTGTCTTTCTCATCTCACACACATAAAAATAAAAAATAAAAAAATGGGACAGAATGAGTGTGAAAGACCAAGTAATATGGAGCAAGGATCCTCTAGAGTTTTTTTTTTTTTAAAGTTTCTTAGAGTGGTGCATTGTGTGGTTGAGATTTAATGACAAGTCACATCAATTTTTCAGCTTTAAATTTCAATCACACAATAAATCACTTTAAGAAACTTTAGAAAAAAAACACTCTAGAGATACTTGCCACCCATTTCATTTGTCTAGTACACTACACTTTCAGTTTCATTTGTCTTGCTTACCCCAAAAACAGAAAGGAAAAAAATGCCAGAAAGACGGACTGATGATTGAACCACTCACATATATATCCAAAAGTAACTACTCAACTTCCAAATTTAAGCAATACCCAGTTAGTAGCTATTGGGGCTTTTGGCTGGAAGAAATGGGAATTGGGGTTGTTGCTGTGCAGCCCGCGCAGCAGTAATTGTCCAAGACTCATTTTTATAATTTGAATCGTTCATATTTTAGAATACATTAAGTAGAACATATCTGTAAAAAATCAAGTTAATCGGACATCGCTTACCCATACATTCACTCACATTTGTATCTACAAAAATAAATAATAATTGTGATTTAAAGTATTAAAATGAATATAAATGTGAGTGGATGAATAGGTAAACGATATCTGATTAACTTAATTTTTTGCAAGCATATCTTACTTGATATATTCTAAAATGTGAACGGTTCAGATTATCGAAATGAGCTCATTTCGATGCACAATAGTTGCTGCTGCACGGGCCGCGCAGCAGTAACCCCAATTCCAAAGAAATGTTTTTGAATTTTTTTTGGTGGTTCTCAGGGCAGTGTGTGAAGTTGTTTTGGAAATCTCATTAAAAGTCAATTTTTTGATTTTTTAATTTTTTTAAGTGACATTATATTTTGTATTTTTCTATATGTTTTTTCAAAAAAAATTTAAAAAAGTCAAAAAAATTTAATTTTTAACCTATTTTCCAAAACAAGTGAGTGTTGAACCGACTTTGTGTTTTTTAAGAATTTTTAAGAGGAGAATAGGGAAATGAGATTGAAAGAAAGATGATGTATTAGGAAGCGACGAAACTTAAATTCACAAATCATATTTAATAAAACGACGTCTCATTTATTAAGCCAATTTGATATAGCACTGTCTCATCTACACATTTCAATGCGTTTGGGCAGTGGTGGATGTACCATAGGCTTACGAGGGGCATCTAATTTTCAAAAACTCTACTTTTGCCTATAGTTTTTTTTTTCCCTTCAACTTTATCCTTCCTAAATATTTACCAAGACCCAATGCTCCCTCTATGTTTCAATATGTTTCCCTTCAAGTTTTGCCTATAGTTCTGTCAGTGTGAATAGGAGTGGAAAAAAATAGAGAAAGGAAATACAATAGGAGAAATATGGAAAGTGGCGAAACTAATTACAATTCTTAAATTACAACACAAGTAGGATGAAGAAAAATAACTAGAAATGGAATTTTTTTTTTTTTTTTTTTTATAGAATTAATCATGGTAATTCTCTATATACCCTCCTCAATATTTTTACATATTAGCAAGGTTTTTTTTGTTTTTGTTTTTTTTTTTTTTTTGGAACTACATATTGACAAGGTTCTCTGCAATTTTTACGCCAAATGCATGAGAGGCTATGAAGCTATTGTCGTATTGGTGACAGTGAAACTTTCTCATACATTTCAGACAGAGACTCTGAAGCCGGCATGTGAGGCCAGTAATGGTCCCTATTCCTAATAGCAGAACCATCCCATTCCATGATCCATTGGTTTTACCCATTTGAATTAGATGGTCCAAAATGAGCTGTACTCCTACTACTACTACTACAACACTCAAATCTATCAGTGTCAATTGCACATATGGACAATGCCTGCTTCGCTTGTTTTCTTTAAATCTTTTGATAATTATTGTAATAAAAAATAAAAGTCAATGAAAAAAAAATCATAATCAATGAAAAACAAATCTATTTGAACAAAAAATGTCACATGACACCATCATCGTCACCCCACCACTATGTCACCATCTTCACATTCACTTTCGTTCCACCATTACCACTACCAAATATTTTATTGAAAAAAAAAACTCGTAAATAATATTCTTACTAAAAAAATATTTTTCACTTAAATAAACAAACGTTAATTTTCTGACTTTGTCGTTTCCAAAAACTTTTTGAGATATTGACATGCTTCTATCAATTAGTAACCATATTACATACTATCATATCACTTTCTATTTTTGAAGGTTCAAATATTGGAAAATTAGTACTTATTCTACGTACAGCACCACGCGGTGCACTTAAACTATTTCAATTGATTAGGTGCCCAGAAGATTGGGTCGTGTTAGGGTATTATTAATTCGTCATAGAATTTACCAATTAAATATTGATTGAGTACCAACGGATATTATCCTTAGACCACCCAATAACTCAATTTCTACAAGTAATATTTGAAATCCCTAATAAAACATACATAATTTCACCCACAATTACGTAAAATGATAAATATCAATTTTTGATTTGTTACCTAATTAATTATGTGAGACTCGGCTTCTTTGTTACATCATTAAAAGTATATTTAGAGGTCACAAATGTAAATATCTAGTATAACTTTAACTTCTACCAAACATATATAATGTTCTCTCTCTCTTTTATTTTTTATTTTTCTACTTGGGTTGGGGCAAACAAATGATACAATTGAAAAGCGAAGGCTGCAACAGCACCGAAAACGGCCAAAAAAAATAAAATAAATATGAAAGTATAAAAATGTCCCTTGAAAACCAATGGGGAGCTTATTTATTTGGTCTTTTTATTACATTTTTTGTAAGACCATAAAAGAGAAAAACACAAAAAACCAAAGTGGTAGACTAATAATAGCAATATATATATATATATGTAAGTTGAGCGGTACTAATCTAGTTGGGATTGTTAAGGTAAGCGTTGATGCTTTTTGCACTTCCTTCTTTGTTGATGTAAGTTTTTGCATATATTACTTTCTTCATCAATAAAGTTTCATTTTATTGATAAAAATATATATATATATATTAGCTGAACAAAGTGAATATGCATTTTTCTGACTCTCTTTCTGCCAGACATTTCATGGACCATAAAAATGTAGGATAGCTTAGCCCATTGCGACAATCAATTGGGCTTTAATTGTGTGACCAATTGGGCTTCTACGATAATATTTTGAAATACGAATTGGACGATATTTTCAAAGGGCTTGGTCCGATGGGCAAATGTCCAATTTGAATTGGACGATATTATTTTGAAAGGTAAATTACAACTACATCTCTGAATTTGTTTAAAATATGAATCGCCTTTATAGTTCTGAAAATTACATTATATCCCTGAGATTTATAATTCTATAACAAATGGACCCTTTTATTAAGAATTATATTTTTTTTCAATTAATTCTGTTAAATAAAAAATTCTAACAAAAGAGTATTTGTAATTTTTCAAATCACATGAAGCAATCTGTATTTTAAATAAATCTCCGAAAATGTATTTGTAATTTACTCTATTTTAAAAAATATTCCCAATGGCATAAAATTATCCCAAAAATAAATTATATATATATATATATATATATATTGTGTCATTTATTTTAATTTGTCAACATTGATTTAAAATGATCTTGGTTATAAATTAAAGTAGTATAGGTTAGAGGTGTTCGCGGATCGGTTGCGGTCAAAGAACCTCCAATTTACCATCCGTTTGCCTAATTGGCAGATTGAAAAAAATTAATTCGCATCCGTTCGGTGGATTGACGGATGCGGATTGAACGGATTAGCGAATTGGCAGATAGATATAAATCAGTTTGGCAGTTTAAATTTTTACAAATTTTGAACATAATATAACAACTTGTCAACATTTTTTTTTTTGGATAACAATCCAACTCAACATAACCAAAAGATTATCAAGTAAATTGTCAAATACCAATAATAAATACATATAAGAAAACCATACATTATCAAAACTATTTCATTATTTTTTTAATTCAAAAATTATTTAATTTGATTTTTTTTTTATAAAAAAAAACAAAATTAAACCTTATATTTTTTACACAAAATACCAAATATCAACACTTACTATTTGATAAAACGATTTCCAAATTGAAAACAAATTGAAAATACAACAGAAAATCTAAACTCTTTTTCAATTGAAAATACAAACAGAATATTTAAATAAATTGAAAATACAAAGTCTTACAGATTATTAGGGGTGCTCACAGTTTGGCGATTCGGTTACAGTTAAAGGAACCTCAAATCCGTCATCCGCTCAAAACTAGGCGGATTGAAAAAAATCAATTCGCAATCGTCCACTCGTCATCACGCATCCGTCCAAAATACAGCAGATCGATTTGGACGGATCAAAATATCTGCTACTTACCCCTAGTATTGGTTATCAATTGAAGTAATGGGGTTGTTTATGTCAAATCAAGATAAGGTCTATGTCTGTTACACAATCATATTTTAGTAATGAAGTAAATTAGGGTTGATTTTGAGGTAAAGTTGTGTTTTGATTATGACTCAAAGTAGCCTAAATTACTTGAACTAAATTCATGTTTTGTTTGTTCAAAGTTGGCTCCAGATTGATATGTTACATAAACAAGTCAAGGTAAAATTCATTTTGAATTGATTGATTTCTAAGTCGGATTCAAATTCAGCTTCATAAGTTTATTTGCATTATAAAATCAAGCTACTTGATTCCAACTTGATTAATTTCGTTAGGCTAAATCTGAATATTTTTTAACCTTGTCAAATTTTCAACTCAAGTTTCAACACCCTACAATTTGGTTTAACTTGGCTTATTTAAAACGCGGAAAATGAGTTGGACCCCCAGTGTGGGTGCTGGGGGTCATCTCTGATTGGTCTAAAAATTATTATTATTATTTTTTTTTTTGAGCCTATGACAGTGTGCCAACTGTACTGGGGGTCGCTGGGGGTCGCCCCCTACTGGGGGTCCCCAGCATTGCCCTTAAAACGCTATGTATCAGTTTTAGGGCAAAGTGGTATAGCTTATGAAATAAATAATATTTTAATTTAATTTGTTTCACAGACCACACCCTTGTGGATCATAACAAGGCATACAATACACACTTTAATTGTAGTTGACTAAAGTTTAATTTGTTTAAAATTTCTTAAATTTGTTTGTAAAATAAGATGATAAAATAATAATCGACGAAATTTTTTTTTATCGGCAATAAAGTGATGACATTTTAGTTAACTTTTTCAAACTAAAACATGTACTTATTTTAACATAAACTTTGGTAACTATACAATCAATGTCGTTGGTATCATTTTCAAAGATTTTTTTTATTTTTTTTTTAATTTTGTGCTTTAAAAGATGAAAACAATATGAAGATTGAAAGTGAAAATAACATCATTTCATATCATTCTTATATTTATATGAAAAAAATTCATTAAAAATTTTGTGTATATCTTATTCTCGTAATTCTTGCTTGGGGTTTTTCTTATTTACTTTGATAATTTATATTGTATTTTATTTTTATTGTAATTTTTTTTATTATACTTTATTTTATTGTGATAATTGTAATTGAAAAAGAAAAAAAAAAAAACCACGAGGCCTAGGATCAAATTCATGCTCACCTAACACCTGTGAAATGTTTAATTAAAAGGGAGGATGAATATTGGAATATCTGCCATATTGGTATTCTTAGGACTAGCATCTCCCACTTTTGGATTTTTAAACCATTTAGTGCTTTTTGTATGGTTTCATATATAATCTCGATTCTACCTCCACTTTGATTGAATTAAGGATTTCATTTTGCTGATATCTTGACATAATTAGTTGAAAATTAAGAACATTTCAAAGTCTTAATCAAAACAATGGCACCACTATCGAAATCGTTCGCAAAATGAACTCACTAAGCACAAATATTCTTTCCAATTTGATAAATTCAATCCCTATTTGAATTTTTTTTTCTCCCACCATGAGATTCCTTTGTATTATATTTTATCATTATTGTAATTGCAATTCATTAAATGTATACAACTATGTGTTTATGTTTGTGAACCAAGAAAAAAAGTTATGAATAACAAAAAAGTAGTGTAAAAAGTTATCTAAAATGCAAAATATGTGATGTAAATTCAAACTAATGTGATGTGTGGTTACATTTAAAGGTCTTGCTAATGATAATTCTAAGAGTTATTAATAAAAAAATATTAAATGACAAAAAAATTATAATCTTAATACATATCTCAAAATACTTACAAACATTTCAATATACTTTTAAGGCTGTTTTTAACATTTAAAATAAATTTCTAGTACATATTTTATTGGGTTTTATTAACAGGTGATGCATTGAATCTCTGTAATCTATTTTATGGTTGTATCCAATCTTTATAATAATAAAAAAAATCCACTATCATAAAAAATTAAAAAGGTTTTAAACGTGTTTTGTCCTAGAGACTAAATTACCCTTTCTTCAATTCCTTTTATTTTAATATTTTTATATACTTTTGATAATGTTTTTTTAAACATAATTAACATAAAAATTAATATACTTTATTTTTAAATGATATTTCCTGATTTTTTATTTTAAATTTTAAATGCTCTTTATTTTCAATCATAATTAAACTATATGGTGTAAAGAAAATGAATCTAAAAATAAAAATAAAAATAAAGAGCACTTGAAAATTTGAAAAAACAAAAACAAAATGTCATTTAAAAATGAAGGGTATTCACTTTTATGGTAAAAAAATGTTTAAAAAGGGGGGAAATTACTACTCAGTGGTGATTTTAAAAAGGGGTACTTACCAATTAGTTCTATTAACTAGACTTATTTACCTACAGGTCCTAACTAATAAATTTAACACTATAAAAATAAGAGAGTGATAAATTTATCACTAAAAATTTATCCATAAAAACAAAGAGACTGATAAATTTATCACTATAAATTTATTCATAAAAAAAAGACTGATAAATTTATCTTTATCACTTAATAAATTTATCAAATAGGACTTAATGGGTAATAAGTCTCCAAAGTAGGACCTATTGGGTAATAAGTCTCCAAAGTAGCACCTATTGGTAGTTTACCCTTTTAAAAATTATGTCACATTGGTTGAAAATTTATAAGTTTAATTATTAATGTTTATCACTTGTTAATAATTATTATTTTTTATTTCCTCTGATATGTTATTTTTCCGAAAAAAATTTCATTATCAAAAGTATATAAAAATATTAAAATAAAAAGAATTGATGAAAGGGTAATTTGGTCTCTAAAAAAATGTATTTAATACATTTTTAATTTCCTAAGATAGTGGTGTTAGTCGAGAGGATTTAATGTATATTTAATAACTGTTTTAAGGACATTTGTTAACAAAATTCAATTTTATTTTGAAATAATACATTTGTTGAACTCCAAGAGCAAGCAATCGATAAGTTCAAGAAATTGTGAAGGTGACATATGAGAATACGTCACGAGCACCGTCCCATAATAATCCTTGATCATGCATGGTTTTGGAACTTTCCTCCACATTAATTGCACTTAATTGAGGGATCAAAATTAATGCCAAACCCTAGTGGAGACCCTAATTTTGTCTGCCACACTATAAAGAATTCAGTTCTCTCAATCACTTGTTTGCTTAATATTTGTGGGAATCAACATAGACATTGAAAGACAAAGATATTTAAATGAAAAATATTGTAGGTCTTAAATTTTCTATTAAATAAATGATCAAATGTTTCATATGGGTGTGGAGTCTGCAATTGTAAACTTCACATCTATGTGAAACATTTAATCATTTATTTAGTAGAAAATTTGATATGTCTAACATTACTTAATTTAAATAGGCAAATTGAGTAGTCTTCCAATAACAAGCAAGAAATGACCTTTGAATGGAGGCACTTGGAGGGCAAGTTGCATCCTCAACCATTCTCTTAATTTCCTGACTAAATGTTGGTTTGTCATTATTGCAAACAATGTTTGTTAAATGGCAATTCATACAGTATGATAATACAACTTAAATCGTATATAAAGTTAGATGGTAAAGATTGATTATTTTTTAAAACGAATAAAAATGTGACATTACCTAATAATGCGAATATTATATGAATCAGGTCAGTATCAAACTTGCATAATACGAAATTTACACACATAACTAATTTACACATTTTAATATTATTTTTATTAATTGTGCTGACAATGGTGTCCTGACATTTTTGAATATTTTAGGTACCCCCATCTAACTAAATAAAAATATATATAAATTAAAATTTTAAAGCAAATATAATATTTTAAAAAACTTAATTTCATTTAATGTAGTGTATTTTTTTAATACTATTTTAGAGTTATCTATTAAAAAAAGACAATAACAACCTATAGTTTTTGTAAATTGAGAAAATAAAACTGAGTTAAAATCAAGCATTAACTATGAATGATTTCATCCCATAATGATTAATTTTATGAAATTTAACTTGTGGGATAAGTTAGTGTTACATAACACAAAATAAAAATAAACATAAACTCGTTGAGTTAGTGTAAAAGTAATTCTAACACGAATACGATCAACCTAACACAATATCCTTTGTGTTTGGGACTTCATCTCGATTAGTCTTACAGGCTACATTTCCTGAAAGTGACCCCAAAGAGCTCAATTGCTTCACGAAATTCAAACTCACATGAACTATAAAAAAAAAAATAAGATTCCCGAACTTGATGTCTACATGCCGGTATGTTTTTATCTTCAAAAACAAGCTAATAGTTGGACTATTTTCATAGTAGAATAACATGATCTCATTTAGGAGTGCAATATAGGTTGGTTTAACCCATGCAATCCAAATTTAGTCCAAATTTTTTTAAGGTTCGGATAATATATTTTCAAATTCGGTACGAGTTTGGGTACAAATTTAAAAAACCGAATTGGATTTGGCAAAGACGTCAAATAATCTGAGCAAGTCAAAACCCGAATTATACATATATAAATACATAAAACTATTAAATATATATAAATTATTAGTCATTACATGATATTGAGTAATTTAGATTATTAAATCATATTGAATATATATTATGTATACAAATAATACAAAATCTTACTTTTTTTTATTCTCACTTATAAATTGTAGACTGCTATAGCGGCATCTTTTTTATATTATATAAATTATTTGTTTTGATGTTATTAATGATTTTCTAAAAAAAATGTAAATATAGAGTCAAATTTTAATAATGTAGCTGCAAAAAAAAAAAAAAAAAATCATTTATAGTTCAGGCAATTCGGGCAACTCAGGCAATTCGAGTTTAACTTGAGTCGGGCTTGGGTAGGCAACCTCGGGCTACAATCCAGGCTTGGACGGATCTGAGTAGATCTCAGAACAACTTAGATTAGACTTGAATAACCTCTCAACCTGACCGAACCCACCCAAATTGCACCCTAATCTCATTACAGTTTTTGACTTATCAAGTTGGACTGTAATTGTTTATCCAAATGCCAAAGCCTATCTTTGTAATGTCGAAACCACTTCATTAAAAATTACATTTAAGATATTTACTATGTTTGGTTGGAGGATTTAGGGAGGGATTTGAAAAGAGAAAGGGAAAAGGTGTGTAAAACTATGTAAAATTTAAGCATATTTTATTCTCATTTTACCTACTTTTTCTATTTTCCTTTCCAAATCTCTCATCAAATTCCCCAACCAAACACAGGATAATTGCAAATGACCCTTACGTGACTATTATTCTTATTATTATTATTATTATTATTATTATTAAATGGAGATTCAAGATTGGTCACAATCATAATTAGTGGAATCAAAATGAGAATTTCACGTAAAGTTTTAGGATGCTTAGGTTTATTTGTTTTTGGCCAAAAACACATCTCAATCTCTCACGTTTGATACGATAAAAAAAAAAGAATTAATGAAAAATATTTTTATTGATCAACAAAAATATACTTATTTGAACAGTTTTTTTATTTTATTTTATAACTTTTGAAAGGAGTAAAACGTTTTCTAAATTAAAGTTTCACTAATGTCACCACACTATCACTATTTACACCATCTCACCACCAACATTTAGAGCACCGCTATTGCCACCACCATCTCCACCATTCCACCACCTCCACCTCCACCTCCACCATCCCACCACCACCATTATTATAATCTAGGACATTAATTTATGGTCGCAACCAAACATAAAAAGTAATTTAAAAAAAAAAAAAACATTTGTTATAAACAGTCTCTATAAATACTTTTTCAAAAGAAAAAAAAAATACTTTCCATAAAAAAAATGTTTTCGGTGTAAACAAATCGAGAGTGGTGAAAAAACTGAACAGTTTACTTAAAAATAGAACTAGAAAATTCTTGCAACTTATAATCTCACATCATTTTCTAACTAGCTGAGGATTTTCTTCACCGCTATAGAGAATAAAAGGATTCATATATTATTTCAGAACAAACCAAGGTCTTGATATTACTTCACGTAAACAAACAAACAAAAAAAATATATTCATCTTTTTTTTTCTTTTTCTTTTTTTTAGTGTCAAGTTATTTAAACCGCAACAAAGCAAGAAAATATTAGTTTCCACCAATGGTTAATATTTAGCCATTACAGCCTAATTACAAACTTAGATAAGTGCATTTTTTATTTGATAAAAATAAAACCGAATAAATTATATATGTATAATGCATGCACTAGTAATAGATGTACATGTATAACATATAGACATGTAAATATTATATTATTATATAATATAAGCTAAAAACGTTGTCCCTTCTTTCAGACGGAAAATCTCAATCCAATTTTTTTACATTTTTTGATTTTTATAATATATATACAAGTTATTTTGTGATTAGTCCAAAATTTAATTTACATAAATTAAGTTAATTTACCATAAAAATGCTCTAATTATCTATGATTTTGAATTTGAAAATTGAAACCAATATGGTAATTCACTTTCACCCTTTAAGAAAATAATGTTGATCAAAATAATTCAACTAATAATGTTGAATTTCGAAATTCAAAACAATATGGTAAGTCACCTTCATCCTTTCAAAAATAATACTAATCAAAACAATAAGAGCAATATAAAATCCAAAACAATTCTCTCTTAAGGTGTACCTCATGCTTAATCTTTTTCCCAAGTCAGCCAATTCTCTTCATGCAATGGCGCAAATGTTAGTCTCTCTTCTCCCTTTGCTAATAGTTCAATTTTTTTTTCTTTTTTTTTTTCTTTTTCTTTTTTCTTTTTCTTTTTTGTAGATTTTTGCTTCTGTGTGATTCAATTTTTCTCTATTTGATTTTTTTGGGACCAACTCTCTCCAAATGTCATGGCAAAAAGGTTACCTCTCACTCTCTCTTAGCCAACAATCCAAACTTATTTCAAATATTTTTTTTTTTTAGATTTGTGTTTTCGTTGAGCATTTTTTTCTATATCTGACTTCTTCTTCTTTTCACTGTGTATTATTTTTTGCTATATTGATAATAAATATGTAAATGTTTAGCTATCTTATTTTGGATTTGTGTAGTTTTCTATGTTTGTAAGACTTTTTTTATTGTTCATATTGTTGTTATTACTTTTTTGATATATATAAATTGATAATACAACAAGAAGTCTTTCACAAGATATAGCGTCTTACATTATTTATTGTGATTTGACCATTTCATAAGATTAACTGTAAATATAAAATAAATATATTAAACAACTATATATAATCCAATAACGCATATCCAAAAACCTAACAAATACCAATTACACAAATCCCTAATACAAGAATAGCCCAAAATAAAAAAAAAAAAATAAACAATTACATAAACTTCATAGTAGAGGAAAAACAATCAACCTTCGTCTTTGACAGAAATTAATCACCTTACATTTTCCATTATACAAAAGTAATATCTCATAAGTTGAGCGCCTTGCATTGTTCTCAAGGCCAATGACTGTACCAATGTCCCATTTTTTGTTATTCTGATTTTCTTTTTCTTTTTTTTTTTTATAATTATTTTTAAATACAATCTTTCTCATATGGAAACATATTTATTTCTTTTCAATATTGTTTGCATAATCTACCTATACAAATAAATTTATAATAGCTAGATTGTTTCCATATTGATGTTTGTACTGAATATTGATTAGTCTAAAAAAATTATAAATTTTGAAATGCAACAAAAATTATTAATATAAGTGATATTAGTATTGAACATTGATTGGTTTTAGTCTTCAAATATATATGTTAATTATCGATATAATACACAAGGGAAAAAGATTGAGACGCACAAAATAAATTTCACAATTTTACCAACAATGACTTGGTAAATTATGCATCAAATTTTGATATGTTAGTTATTGAACTATGTAGACCAAATTTTCTTACCATGTCATTGTAAATAAATTATGGAACTTAAAATTTGTAAGTATCATTTCTTAATAAATAGAATGTTTACTGCTATTTGATGTCAATTGAGATTGTTTATACTCAAAGTTGTGTTTGAATATAAGATTTGTGAAGAAATTTATGGAGAAAAAGGAAAAAGTGAGAAAATGTGAATGGAGCTCAGCTCCCCTTTCTTTACATTTTCCTCACATTTTTGTTTTTCTTGAAAAATTCTTACTCAAATTTTAGATTAAAACACAATCTAAATAAATAATAGCTCATAGTTTTATATATATATATATATAGATAATATTGATTTAAAAAAAAAAAAAAAAGAACTGAGCATCTTTGTCCAGGAGGTTTCTTTCATTAGAGTTTGAATATAGTGACAAAAATCTACAAATGTATATAAATTTGCCCGTACGTAGCACAAATATTATGCTAGTATAATATAAACAAAAATGTTATGGGGGTGTTTGAAGTTCAAAGCTTCAATACTTTTTTTTTTCATAACTTTGAATTTTTTAAATATAAAAATACACATGTTGCAATGTGATTGGCTGTTGAATTTTCAAGACAATATATTTTAATTAGCACGAATTTATGAAAGGAACATAAATAAGATCTATTTTTTTAGATTTGGTAAATGAGGTCTTTAAGGTCTTCAAATTTAGTTTTAATATATATATACATCATGTCACTTATATGAAAATATTTTAAAATTTTCAAACATAATCTAGTGTAATAAATGAAAAATAGATAATACATTCACGTTGTAAAATCAAAAATCTATGTACTACAAAATTAATAAATGTTTCATATATCAAACACTAATCTAACTATTAAAACAAACACTAATCTTTGCACATCAAGTATAGTAATTTTTTATTTTTTATTTTTATTTCCTAATTATACATTTGTCGTAAAATCTAAAATGTATTTATTACAAAATTAATAAATATTCCATATTTCATACATTAATCTTTACCCATCAAGTATAGTAATTTTTTAAAATTTTCTTCCAAAACTATATCTATATGTATCTATCCATCTATATATTTGTACTATATATTAAACAAAAAGACTTTTCACGAAGAGCCTTATGAAAATTACAACACTTCTAATTAAATTTGTCAATTTTTTTAATTAAAAAAAATTAAAAAAACACTATTGACCAACCCATTAAACCAATAATTATAAAACTAGTAATGATTCCAAATTTATGTTTTTCAAGAAGGAAATATAAAATAATCTTCTTCCTAATTTACCCAAATCTATTCTTTCTCATAAAATTCAAAAGGAAAAACTAAGAGATATCCAAAATACTAATTACAAATTTTTAAATATTGACTTATCTATCTCATTTAATTTAAAATCTATACCAATATTTTAAAAACCAGATTGGACATATAGGCTTGACCGTAGAACGGTCTATGGTCTAGTTCGAATATACTCTCTAACCCATTTCCTCTTGAAAACGGGTCATTTTAAGCTACATCGGTGCAAATTGGCCCGATTTGCTATGTTTGGTCCAATATTGAAAAAGTTGAACTAGTAACCCGTTCACCCGATCTCTTTTTTGGTTTACTCATCGGTCCGTGTGGCTCGGCTTTTTTCGCCCCCCCCCCCCTTTCGGAAGGTTTGAAATGAAGGCCTCACAGTTCGGACTCCCACGGTTCTGAATCTAATCTCACAAGTGCAATGTAAAACTAATAAACACCAAATAGTCCAAATCCAGCAAATCGTTTTGGAAAATTGATTTGAATCAAACAGTGCCAAAATTGGACTGCTTGCCAGATACAGAGTCGCCACCTAAATATTTTATTTTGGAAAAATCTAGGAAACCCATGACTCGTGCCAAAGGCCACGTGTCTGTCATCACCAAAGTTGCATCAGCTCGGGAACTTAGGTACGAAAGGGGAATGTCATGAATTGAGCACTCCTGCTTGCCCAATCAAAGATCGACATCTACTAATCATGATATGATTTTTTATAAACATTATGTATTCTTACTCCGGTTATTAAACTAGTTTTACTATGTGATGTACACAAGCAAATATAGACTAGTTTGCTCAAGTTTGAACAATTCAACTCGTGTTTGTTTGTGAAAATGGTTTGAATTTGCCATATCAAGTGGGCTTAAAAGTTTGCGAATTTGCCACCAAACATAGTGAGATTAAAACATGATTTGTCACTCAACAAAGTGGGCTTAAAACTTACATTCGTTAAATCTTTCCAATTCAAACAACAAGCCTTCATCCACAGGCATTCATGCAGTTTAGCATTTAAGCACATAGCCTCATGGCAAGTATGGTAATTATGGCAATCACTCACATTCATGCAAGTATGCTAAAACATAAAAACTCACCTAGTACTCCAAGCTACGAAAACACGAGTTAGTGAAACATGCATGATTCCTAACTATGCAAAATGACTAATGCAACAAATGCAATATGCAATTTAATAGGCTCGGCTACTAATATGGCATATGAATCGATTTGATAACATGCGATTTAAACACGTATTCAAATAAGGTATTGAAATTGCAATGCAGTTTGAATGATGCGCCGAGCCTCGGCGCATGCAATACAAATGAATAGATGCAAGCATAAGGTATGCTAATTTGAAATATGTCCCTAATCTAACCATCGAAAGTGATTAAATAAAAGGGAGAAAGACGTGGGGTTGGAAAACATACACATACGTACGCACACTTATTACAACATTACGCCCTCGCGAAGGAGGGTTCGAATGAATAAGAGCTAAGCTAATCTAAGCTAAGTTAATTAGACTAATTATTACAACACTTTAACTAACTAGCAAACTAATTAATCAAATTACAACACAAATGTACACGAACTAAGCAATTAAGACATTAAACTATGCTGCCACTGTTTCGCCTCGGGAAGTGGAAGGTGCATATGCTTGGTTTTGGACCGAAAAGACCTCCGTTTTGTTCTCGAAAGCCTCTGTTTGCAAGTTTGAGAATTTCCAGAATCTTTCTGCTCCATCTTACCAAATCTTTGCTGAGATTTACATCAGTGGCTGTAGACGTGCCCGAACGTCCCGGCTCCACGCGCGAATTGGCGCGAAATCCAGTTTGTTCATTAGACTACTACAGTTCGGACTCAATGTCACGGTTCTGAATCTAATCTCGCAAAGTGTAATGCAAGACCGATAAATCACCAAAGAGTCCAAATCCGGCAAATCGTTTTGGAAAACTGATTTTAATAAAGAAGTGCCAAACATGGACTGCTTTGCCAGATACAGAGTCGCAACCTAAATGTTTTTGTTTTGGGAAATTTAGGAAACCCTGACTCGTGCCTAAGGCCACGTATCTGTCATCACCAAAGTTGCCTCAGCTCGGGAACTTGGGTACGAGAGGGGAAGGTCATGCAATGAGCTCCCCCGCTCGCCCGATCAAAGATCGGCCTTTACTAACATGATATTTTGTTTTTGAAAACACATGTGTTCTTATTCCAGTTTATTAGCTAGAATTACTATGTGATGCGTACAGCATACAAGTATAGACTAGATCGCCTAAGTTGGAACAAAACATCTTATGTTTGTTTGTTTGAAAATGGTTTGAGGGTGCTACTCGCAAGTAGGCTAAGACATGGATTTGCCACCCTCGAGTGGGCTTAGAAAACATGATTTTGCCACTCTCAAGTGGGCTTAAAACTCGCATTTCAATGAATTGTTTCAATTCAAGTAATCCAACCTTCACCCACAGGCATTCATGCAATTAAACACTTAAGCAATTAGCCTTATGGCAAGCATGCTATCATGGCAGCAATAACACACATGCAAGATGCTAAAGCGTAAACACTTACAATGTACTCCGAGCCAAAACAAGAGCTAGTTAGTAATTAATGCATGATCCTAGCTATGTTAAGATGGCTAATGCAACACATGCAAAAATGCAACTAAGATAGGCTCGGCTATTCTAAGATGACATATGAATGCGACAATTGATACATGTATTCAAATTGGTATTGAGATACAATGCAGTTAGTATGATGCGCCGAGCCCGGTGCATGCAGTACAGATGAATGAATGCAAACATGCGAGCATAAGGATGCTAATCAAAATACGACCTAGAACTAACCATTGTAAGCGGTTAAATAAAAGGGAGAAAGACGTGGGATTGGAAGACATTCACACACTCACGCACACTTATTACAAAAGTTAGCCCTCTCGACGGAGGATCCGAATAAATAATACAAACCAACTAATTAACTAGCTATCCTAGCTAATTAATTATTCCAAAACCTTAACTAATTAAGCAAATTAATTAAGTTACAAAACCAACTAAGTAAGAAAAGAAAGAAGCTAAATCAAGCTGCCACAGCTCTGCCTCGAAATGATAAATGATGCATGCTCGGTCGCGTCCTCCTGGAAATCCGTTGCCATGCCTCATGTTGCCTCTGTTTGCATTGTTTTTAACTTCTGAAAACTGTGAAAATTTCTGTGATGCTTCTGAACCACCTCATGGGCACTCTGAGAGGCCATCGGCCAAATGGTATGGTCATCGGCCAAATGATAAGGGTCATTGACCACTTATGAGGCTATCGGCCAAAAATTGTTAGCCAATCGGCACACCAGATAGCCGATCGGCCATCTCTTCCTGCAGACTGCTCCTTTTGCTGCAGCAGAGTACAAACAGAGGCATGTCAATACATTTACAAGAAAATGTTGTGCAATTACACCCCTTATCATGTTTGAAACTCAAAGAAGTGTAGTGCTCGACTCTCGAGCCATCAATCACGCATTTTGATGCATGATGGCCAAAGAGGCCGAGTCGCACAATTCAATGTGAATGAAATGCACAAAAACACATAATGCCTTGACCTCTATCATGCGTGATCAAGAGGGTTGGCGACCAAGAATTGAGGTACGTTTCATCACTTCAAATATGAAACGTGCCTCGTTCCTCATGTTTGGGTTAACACTCAAACCAAACACAATGCAATGCATGCAATATGGAGATGCTATACAATGCAACATAAGCATGCCAAATGCAATGCAACAAGCATGCAAAATGCCATGCAACCTAAACATGCGAACATGCAATGTAACTCAAGCATGCACACAAGATGCAATGCAACAAGCATGGAACAATATGTAATGGAACTAGCATCCAACAACATGCAATGTACCAAGTATGCAACAAGCATGCAACAACATGCAAGACAAGCATGCAACAACATGCAAAGGTAAGCATGCCACAACATGCAAAGGCAAGTATGCCACAACATGCAAAGGTGGACTTAAACCAAAATGGACAAACCTCAGCCATGCCCAAATCAGTGGCCAAAATGATGAAACAATGGCATGAAATGCACATACAAACATGCACACACTTTGGTTTGCAAACAAGGTATGAAGACAACTGTTCTCAAGCATAAGCAATGAATGAAAAGCATGGATGTATGACAATACTATAGGCCCTGAAATCATGCATGGAATGGTGCCAAACCACTCACATAACACAAGGATAGCATGCAAGAAAGCTCAAAGTTTGAAACTAACAAAGGGACTTAAACCATGGCCATGCAAGGCAAGCCCCAAAGGGCCAAGGGCAACCAAAACAGTCCCAAGGTAGGTCAATACAAGATCAAAAGCATGCTCGAACCTAGCCAACGCGAGCTAGAACAAAAGTCCAAAAAGCATGAGGCGTGCAAGGCTAACAAGGGGTATTACACTACACTTATTACAACCAAACATAGCATGACTTAACCAATAAAAATCAGAGTTATGACACGTCAAAATAAGCTTAAAAACCCACTGAGATGGCATTCTAAAGACCTAAGCATAGAGGCATGCACAATGACCCACTCTTAAGGCATAAAACACCAACTCTCCTAAGCATTAAAAGAGTGACAAGCACAAGTGTATGACCATGAAATATGCACTGAAATATTGTTTCAAATGATGCCAAATCATGAGAATAGTCTAAGCAATGCATGCTAGTGGACTTGATACACAAAGCTAACGAGCTAGATTGAACCATGGCTATACAAAACAATGCATGCATGACCAAGACAACATAAATTAGAGCTCAAGCATAGTAAAACATGAGGGAAAGCTTCTTCGAGTTGAGCCAAAACATGCAAGAATGATGGTCCAAACACATGATGCATGTTAAGGCAATAGAGAGGATTGCAAGACAAGTGCATGGTGCATACAAGAGGCTATTAAACCAACCTTAGACAGAGGTATAACATGGCAAAATAACACCAAATACTTATTGAAATGGGGCTAAAACATGCTAAGCAAACATGCTACTATTGTGAGCCATTTATACTAGCATACAAGACACAAGGAGAGGGGGGTGTCCCTCTCCTATTTACAACTCCAAAACTACCTTTCCACCACTAAAAATCCTCTGGATTTCAGTGGTAGGAAGGTCATGCAAAGGCTAGAACAAGAGCCAAAAGAGATGGCTCAAAACAAGGCCAAACAAAGCCTAAGAGGGGGTAGCCTACCCCCAACACAAAAGTGACCTTAAACAAACATCACAAGCATGAAAAATCAGAAATTTTGTAGTTTAGAGTTAAGCTTAAAACAATATGCAAGTAGGTCTAAAAGCTTAAGCCAAAATAGGGGATTAAAAGCTAGAATCTCACCCTTGAAGAACACCTTCAAGAACACAACTCCAGCACTCTTTTCTGACCAAAACCAATCCAAGAACACTAAAACCAACTCCTCAGTACCTCAGCAACAAAAGGATGGTGTTCTAGTAGGTGTTTGTGTGCAATAGTGTGAAGGATTTACACTTTTGGTTACAAACAAGAGCAAATGGAGAAAGATAGGTAAAATATAGAGAAAGAGAGATATATGTTTTGTATCTCAAGATTTCAGAACCTATGGAAAGGGAGAGGGGCCTCCCTTCTTATAGAATTTCAATTCTCAAGCTTGTTAAACAAGCTTGAGTCTTGATGCAATCCCTCCATACACGTGTATGGAGGATGAGAATTGTGCTCACCAGCTGTCACAGCTGGCACAAAAATATCTGCAAAAGTAGGTGGAAAGGTCTCTGTAGACGCACCCGAGGGCCTCCATGCTACAGTTCGGACTCAAATTGTCACGGTTCTTAATCTGATCTCACAATGTGCAATGTGAGATTGATAAATCACCAAAGAGTCCAAATCCGACAAATCGTTTTGGAAAACTGATTTTTGTAAAGAAGTGCCAAACATGGACTGCTTTGCCAGATACAGAGTCGCCACCTAAATATTTTATTTTTGGAGAAATTTAGGAAACCCTGACTCGTGCCTAAGGCCACGTGTCCGTCATCACCAAAGTTGCCTCGGCTCGGGAACTTGGGTACGATTGAGGAAGGTCAGCTATGAGCACCCCCGCTCGCCCGATCAAAGATCGGCCACTACTAAACATGATATCTATTTTTTAAAAACACATGTGTTCTTATTCCGGTTAATTAGCTAGAATTACTATGTGATGTGCACAGCAAAAACAAGTATAAACTAGATCGCCTAATTTGGAATAAAGCATTGCATATCCGTTTGTTTGGAAAATGGTTTAAAGTTTGCTACTCGTAAGTAGGCTAAAAATGCAGATTTCAATGAATTGTTCCAATTCAAGCAATCCAACCTTCACCCACAGGCATTCAGGCAGTTATATCAATTAAGCAGATAGCCTCATGGCAAGCATGCTATTATGGCAACATTAACACACATGCAGTATGCTAAAGCGTAAACACTCACAGTGTACTCCGAGCCAAAACAGAAACTAGTTAGAAATCAATGCATGATCCTAGTTCATGTTAAGATGGCTAATGCAACACATGCGAAATGCAACTAGAAATAGGCTCGGCTATTCTAAGATGGCATAGAAAATGCGACATTTGATAACATGTATTCAAATTGGAATTGAAGTACAATGCGGTTAGTATGATGCGTCGAGCCCGGTGCATGCAAGATAGATGAATGTATGCAAATATGCAAAGCATAAGGATGCTAGACAGATGAATGGATGCAAACATGCAAGCATAAGGATGCTAATTGAAACATGACCTAGAACTAACCATTGAAAGTGGTTAAGTAAAAAGGAGAAAGAAATGGAGGTTGGAAGACATGCACACACGCACGCACACTTATTACAAAATTGGCCCTATCGACGAAGGGTCCGAATAAATAATACATGCCGGCTAATTAACTAACTAACAAGCTAATTAATTATTACACAACCGAATTGAATAGCTAGCTTCAACTAATTATTACAACAATTAACTAATTAAAAAATTAATTAATTATTACAAATTGATGCTAACTAACAAGTAAGCATGAAAAATAAGCTGCTCCAGCTCTGTTCGAAAAAGGAGAGGCTGCATGCTTGGATGCCGCCCCGAAAAGCTCTCCGATTGCTCTTTAGAGGCTCTGTCTGCATGGTGTCCTCAAGGAATTCCTGCTAAACCTTACCAAAAACATGCTGGGGAGTGCATTAGTGGCCTGCCGGCCATGGGGAGCCATTGCCGACCAAAAATGAGGGGGTGCCGGCCATCTGTAAGGCACTGCCGGCCACTGATGTGCTGGGACACCAAGCTGCAGTAGAGCACAAAACAGAGAAAATGGAAGGTCTCCCAATGATATGTATGCACTATGCCACCCCATATCATCTCAAAACATCAAGGGAGAGGCATAGTCGGATCTACAACCATCAATCACGCATCCCGATGCATGATGGCCAAAGATCCAACTTGTGCAAATCAATATGAAATGAATGCACAAATAAACACATAAAGCCTAAAACTCTATCATGAATAATCAAGAGCGTCGGCGACCGAGGATTGAGACACGTTTCATCACTTGAAGTATGAAACGCCCTTCGTTCCTCGTGCTCGGATTAACACTTTAATCCAAACGACAATGCAAAACTAACATGGCAAACATGCAATGTGACTTAAGCATGCAAACATGCAATGCAATAATCCGAGCATGCAACAGGCATAAAAACATGAAGTGAGGTAACAACCTTGAACAACATGATAAAATGCAACATGAACATACAAACATGCAAGGCATGTGAAGGTGGACAAGTATGCAACAACATACGAAGTGGGACAAGCATGTGACAACATGGTAAGATGGGTTTACACTAAAGATGGATAGGCCTTAGCCATGCCTAAAATCAGTGGCCAATGGTGATGGAATTAAGTCACCAAAACACACACAAGCATGCAAAATACAATGGCTCATCAAAGAGGCCTAAGAGCACAACTCTCTAGAGTGCTTAAGGAGTGACAAATGTGCAAGCGTAACAACACTAAGTGCACTGAAATGAGATAAGAAATGATGCCAAATCATTCAAACAAGGCAAGTATGGCATGCTAGGGTCCTTAAAGCATTAGGCTAGCAAAGAGGACTACAAATGAGGCATGCAATATATGGAAAATATGCACAAACCAAACATGGCAGAGCTCAAATAGGTCAAAATAAGGACTTAAACATGCTGAGATGGTGGCTCAAATACCTAGGCAAGATGGCATGCATGCTAGGCCGTAAACAAGGCAACGATGCATAACACTTAAAGGCATTCAAAGCATGAATGAAGTGGGAACATGGCAATGCTATAGGCTCTAAAATGAAGTATTAAATGATGCCAAATCATCTAAATAGCTCAAAGATAGCATGCAATGGTGCTCAAAGCTTAAGGCAAGTAAGAGCATTCATACTACAAGTATACAAAGCATGAGGCATGTGGCTAAGACAACCCAAAACAGTCCTAGAACATGTCAATATGATACTAAAACATGTATGGAAGTAAGCCAAAACAAGCTAGCATGGTGAGTATGAGGCATGATGCATACAAGGCAAATAAGGTGGATTACACTACAACTATTAAGACCAAGCATGAAATGACTCAACCAACAAAAATCAGAGTTATATCATGGCATAATAACCCCAAAAATGCACTGATATGATGACCCAAAGGCCTAGGCTTAATGGCATGCACAAAAGTTCATTCTTGAGGCATAAAGAGCCAAGGCTCCAAGGCATTAAAAGCATGTCAAATGCAAATGCATGGCCACATTTCATGGACTGAAATAACACTTAGAATGATGGTAAAGCATGCAAACATCACATGTATGGCATGGTAGGGGCTTCAAAACCCAAGACTAGCCTAAGCATTTACACTATAGCTATACAAAGCATGAGTGATATGGCCATGGCAGCCCAAAACAGTCCAAGAACAGTCCAAAATAAAAATAAAATCATACTGGAGCAAAACCAAAATATGCTAGGATGATGAGTCAAAACATCATGCACATAAAGCTAGTATGCAAGATTTGTTCTACAAGTATATGGAGCATGCAAAGGATGACCAAACCAGCTATGGAAAGAGTCATGAAATGGAAAAATATCACCAAAAACATGCTGAAATGGACTCAACATAAGCTAGGATAACATGCTAAAGCAAGAAGCATATAAAGCTAGTTTATGGGATTTACACTACAAGTGTATTGCACATGCATGGAGTGACAAAAACAACCCAAAATAGATCTAAGGCATGGTAAAACATCACTAAAAACCTACTGAAATGGACTCAACACAAGCTAGGCAAACATGCTACTTTGATGAGCTACAAATGGGATTACACTACACATACAAGATGCATGCAAAAGGTGACCAAACCAGCCATAGATAGGGCCAAGACAGGTCCTAAAAGTCACAAAAAAAGGGCCTGAACCAAGCCTCAAAAATACAGAGAGGCATGCTCCTTTAGAAGGCCAAAAATGCAAGCAAACCAAAACCAAAAGAGAGGGGGCCACCCCCTCTGATTTGAGGCCTCAAAACCACATGCCTACCACTGAAAATCCATTGGATTTCAATGGTTAGAAGGCCAAACCAAGGCTAGCTCGGAGGCCCTAAGGCATGGCTCAAAACAAGGCCAAACAAGACCAACAAGAGGGTTGAAGACCCTCAACAGCTAAAAACCTTAAACAAACTTCAAAAGCACTTAAATACAAGACTTTTTTCAGTTGAAAGCAAGGCCTAAAACAATATGCAGAATGGCCAAAATGAGGTACAAAAAAAGTGCTAAAAAGGGGAAGAAGCTCACCCTTGAAGATCAACTTTGAAACTAGCAACTTCAGGGGGTAAAACCTCACTTTCAGAGCTCAAGAAGTCCTCCCAAGAACCTCAATCCAAAGATGGTGGTGCATCTCTAAGTGTTGTAGTGTAAAAGTGCAAGGAAAATGGACTTCAAGGCACAAATCAACAACAATATAGAAAAAGAGAGAGATATTTCTTCTCAAAAATCTGAACCTCTGCTAAGGAGAGAGGCTCTCTCCTTATATAGAAGAAAAACAATGCAAAGCTTCTTTAAGAAGCTTGGCAAGAGCTTCATCCCTCCATACACGTGTATGGAGGGCAGATAAAAGGATTCCAGCTGGCTCAAAAGATCTGGAGTGAAACCTGTTGAGACAGGGGTGCTGCCGGCCATCAGGGATAGCCGGCAATGGCTCATTGATGGCCGGTAGGCTCAATCAATGGCCGCCAGTAACAAAGTAGAGGCTGGCAGGTCCAAGAATGGGGTAGAAAGGATACAGGGTCTGGAAAGCTCGAACCTGTGACGTTCCGCCGCAAAAGTCGAATGCCCGACGAGCAATTGAACTTGTGTCCGGATGTACCTGCAAGCACAACCGAGTCTTGAGGACGGTCAAAAATGGGGTGTCTACAGTCTCGGCCAAGAAATATGGCCGATCGACCAAAAAGAGTGCCGATCGACCAAAGAGAGTGCCAATCGGCCACCACTTATGGCCGATGGCAAGAAAACATGGCCGATGGCACAAAGCCTTGGCCGATGGGTTGTAGGGATGGCCAACAAGCCACCCCCTTCCCTCAGAAGCAAAAACACAAGTCCTTGGTCCACAACCAAGCACAAAACAGACAAGTTGAGAGATCTTAAGGCAAGGCATGTAGCCGAGACCTCCGGGAACTCAAAACGAACACGAGCATGGATGATCATTGAGTGTTCAAACGATGACGTCCAAGTCTTGAGGACGGTCAAAAATGGGGTGTCTACAGTTGCCCCTCTTTGATAGATTTCGAAAGTCATAAGATGACGGGAGTGAATGTCAAAGCCCAGAGACGACCCATTTTTGACGAAGTCGAAGACTTAGACAAGCATACAAGATAATCAAAGAGATGTGCCCGTAGGTAGGGGCAAGATGCAAATGACATGCACAATGCCGAACATAACTTATGATCATGCAAAGAGAGCTGTAATGAAGCATAACATACAAAGTACATGCGACATTTTAAGCAAGCGAATAAGAAATAACAGTCCTACACATTCTAACAGAAAGGATGTACGAAAATTATGCAATTCTTACTGCGTCTCATGCGGAGAAAACTAAAAGCGACTACCGAGAATACCCGGAGTCTCAAACACAACATCTCTTAGCGTGTCACACGCAGGAGAGGAAATGACTGTGCAAGAAAGCGCAGTCATCCAGACGCGTGCCAAACGCGAGAGAAGAGAGATACGTCCAAACGCATGCCAAATGTGAGTGGAGAGGGGGGAGCAGTCAAGCTGAACCGGAACTCCTCTTGAATGAACCGTACATACAATATCGTGCCTGCAAAAGAAAGAAATTCAACGGTACAATATAGTAGAAACACATGTTCAATCGTTAGATGAAGAAATCATTTCAATATGAGATAAACACGAGCATAACAATGCAAGTAGAGCATGCATGACAACGCAAATGAAGAGTGCATAACAATGCAACTGAAACAAGCATGATAATGAGAGTAAACATGCGCGACAATGCAAGTAAGGGGATGCACGACAATGCAACCTAAGTGTGCGCATAACAATGCGATGGAGGGGTGCATGACAATGCAACCTAAGTGTGCGCATAACAATGCGATAGAGGGGTGCATGACAATGCAAGGAAAAGCATAAACACATGTAAGTAAAGCATGTGCAACAACGCAAGCAACGTGTAACAATGCGAGGAAAAGCATAAACACATGTAAGTAAAGCATGTGCGACAACGCAAGCAATGTGTATAACAATGCGAGGAAAAGCATAAACACGTGTAAGTAAAGCATGCGGGACAACGCAACCAATGTGTATAACAATGCGAGGAAAAGCATAAACACATGTAAGTAAAGCATGCGCGACAACGCAAGCAATGTGTAAAGCAAGGAAGGCATAAACACATGTAAGTAAAGCATGCGCGACAACGTAAGCAATGTGTAAAGCAAGGAAGGCATAAACACATGTAAGTAAAGCACGCGTGACAACGCAAGCAACGTGTATCAATGCGACAACAAAGAGAGGCATATGTTCAACGGAAGCATGGTAAAGGCATGTTATTCGCGATGTTGAGATGCAACTTTAAAACGAGATGAAGTATGCTCAATGCAAGAGCGAAAAGACGTATAATAAGCGCGCGCTTTACCAACATGACGAAACATCGTAATGCAAAATATTCAAAGCAATTCTCGAATCTCGCAATATACAAAAGGATATGAAAAATGATACACCTTGCGCATATCGAGTGCCGCACACGGAAGACGCGGTTCGAGGTCAACACGAAGACTGCTTAAGCTTCAAAAGTGTACTTTCTTGCACTGTCTTGAAAGATGAGGGTACCAATCAGTAGAAATGACCCAAACAAGGGCATTGGAGGTGCATCGACCACAAGGGGAGGCCATCGGCCATAAAATGAGATTATCGGCCAAATATTTAGCCGATCGGCTAACAATTTGGCCGATCGGCCAAAAACGGTAGATTCGGGGGCAGTTTTGACATTTTGCCTCGGGTCTTTAAATATAGGGTTCCAAACCCTATATTCTCACTTCTCCCTTGCCGAAAATCTTTGCTCTCTCTCTCTAGGTCATTTTCTACCCTTAGATCCGAGCTTTTCCTTTGTTTTCAAGCCTCCCGCAACTTCTGATTTGCAAAAACCTCTTCGTTCCAAACACTTTGAACCGAACGAAACACGATTTCGGTGCCCCATTCTCGATTTCCACCACTTGGCGTTTGTTTTCCCCAAGTTTACCTTGATTCCCATGCCCTCTTCCGAGCCTTGTCATTTTTCTCCGTTTTTCACCCCTCGAGGTTGACTTTCGGTTGACTTTTTGCATTTTCACCCCGTTTTCCATACCCTCGACCACTTTTGCACCCTTCTCGAGATGGCAGACGATATTCCACGGGATGGGACTCCTCCAGAGATGGATACGGATCCCGATGCTGAGCTCTTGCCTCTGAGTGTTCGGCCGTTTGACCCGGCGACATACCGACCTGCGATACACGTACTGCCTCCTGATAGTATCCGCCAGTTCAGGAGCTTTGTGCGAGGCGCTCCAGAGGACCTCCTACTGTGCGAACCGGAGTCGCATCTTTCTTACGGCACCACTGAGGTATACCCTTCCTCTTTACTTTCTGCAATGTAGATCGTATGCCTTGAATAGCCAACACTATTCTTTAACTGAATAACCCAAACACACTGATATATCACGTGTCTAGTTCACCCTAGGCATAATCATACATGACATCTGTGTCAACTCGAACACATGCACATACACACTACATTTTTATCAATTCTGAATGTTTTCAAACACTGCATTTCTGACACTGCTTCATATTTGTTTGTCTTTGAACACAGGGAGATTCCCATGCCTTCCGGGGGTATGGGAACACCATTGCCCGAGGTTGGTATATGGAGTTGCCTGACGAGGTTCGCCACATTGTTGACGAGGCCGGCTTCGGCATTTTCTGCATGGGACTCTCGCGCCTTACTACAAGTAGGCCTCTCCTTGGCGCGCTGGTGGAGAGGTGGTGGGACACCACCGATTCCTTCCACCTTTCCACAGCGGGGGAGATGGCGATGACTCCCTTTGACTTCTCCATGCTCACTGGCATTGGAGTAGAGGGTGATCCGATCCCCTTCGACGCTGATATGGACGAGTAGGACGCTGCCCAGATGTTCTTGCTTGGCGCTCGGCCACCTCTTTCCCGGCCAGGGTTCGTGAGGTATTCTTGGTTCGAGGACCACTTCAGGGTACAGGTGCTTACGACCCGCGAAGAGGTGGAGCAGTATGCTCGAGGATTCATCATGTTCTTGCTGGGCACCACCTTATTTGTTGACCGGGCGAACACTGTTGCCCTATATCTACTGAGTGCATTGGTGGATGTGACCAAGATCCGTCGCTACGACTGGGGTGGCGCAGGCCTAGCCATGCTCTACAGATACATGAGCTCTTCATCTCGCCGTAGCGGACATCTGCTGGGAGGCTACTGGCGAGCCTGGGAGGTATATTTTTCCCTTTCATTTTATAGTTCTGCCTTACACTATCTGTACACCACACATACTGCATACACGCAATTTGCTTTACACTGGCTGTATACTGCACACACTGCACAATACACTTCAGACACTGCACAATACACTGCACATCATTCTCTGATTTCTGCTTTATTTGCATACTACCTTACTGATAAGCATACTCATTCTTATCTTGTTTCACTCTGTAGTTGTGGGTGTATGCCTATTTTCCGAGGCTTGCTCCAGTGCCGGATGTAGAGATGCCCCTCGCTGTCCCCTACTCTCACCGATTCGATGTAAGGTGCGAGTGGAGGCCACAGGAGTCTTTCCTGTTCTTCCACAGATACTTCGACACCATCACCGCAGCTGAGGTATTTCAAACATTACAGTTTATTTAAGCTTCACTTTACATTGTACTTTCAATAGCAGATAACAAACTGCATATCCTGTCATTTGCAGATCACTTGGCAGCCTTAGGCCGCGTTGCCGGAGGTAGTGAGAGAGCAGTATGCGGGTGCTCAGGAGACTGCCCAGTTCAGGGTTTTGCTGGAGGGTCCAGTCTGCCAGGCATGGTATCTGGGGGAGCGCTTCCTGCGTCAGACCCTCGGCTTACCAAAGCAAATAGTCTCGACGCCGCCTCCTTCGCATATGAGGCATACAGTGAGATACACCCCGCAGGAGATGATCGATTACACAATCGGTTGGGATTCTGACTTCTTCAGAGAGGAGGGCGACTATACCGACTTTATTCAGACACATCTCATGCGACCCCTAGCCGGTGCTCATCGAGTCGAGAAGGAGAGGCCTGCAGCGCCTGTGGGAGGAGCCAGAGTGCTGAGGGCGGCTCAGGCCTGTGACAGAAGTAGGTCTCGGAGGAGATGCGGAGCGGAGTGGCCAGAGCTGTCCACCACCATGACATGTCGAGGACAGGGTGGGGAGACTTACCAGATACCCATCGTTGCTCTTCCGGCTGATCATGAGCTCGTCGGAGTTCGCGGATCGACCCCGGTATGTACTATACGTTGCATTCTGTACAGTCATTTCATTTCATTTGATATCCCGCAGAATACTAAATGCTTTAACACTTTTGCAGGCTTCGATTGAGTACACTGGGCAGGCGCTGGAGCTGATAGCCTCGGTGATGGGGATGCTACAGAGGAGCATCGACCTGTTGACCATCTATGGTATCCTGGTAAGTTCTTTCAACCTTAGTCCTGAAACTTTGCATAATCTGTTCCATACATGATCTGATGCATTGCATTGTCAATACGGCGCTTGATACACTGCACTCACACATTGCTCACAGCATTCGTACACTGTAATCATACACTGCTCACGACATCCATACACTACTCACAGCATTGCCTACGGCATTCATACACTGTACTCATACATTGCTCACGGCATTCATACACTGCTCACAGCATTTATACACTGTACTCATACACTGTATTCGACATTCATATGACGACTTTTCATAGCATAACTGATGCGTTTGCCAACTATTCTTTTCAGGCCCCATTCCAGATACCGGCCACAGGGGGTGCTCCAGCAGGACCATCTGTACCTGCCCGAGAAGCGAGGAGAGCAGGGCAAGGGATCTTAGTACACCACCATAGTAGAGCCGGGCATACTCACTTTGGGAGTAGCTCACTGTAGACACCCCATTTTTGACCATCCTCAAGACTTGGACGTCATCGTTTGAACACTCGATGTGTAATAACCCGACCCTCGTACATGATTCTGGTATCTTTTTGGTTCTCTATTTGTGCTTTTGAATGCTTATTGTGAAATTCTGTGTGAAATTACGTTGAATTAAGTGAAACTTGGAAATATGGATTCCTATCTGTTAAACAAGAAAATTATTTGTCGCACTTAAACTGTTTGAATCGGAAATTGGAGGCCTTAACGGCTTAATTATCTGAAATTGATTATATATCTGTGATCAGCATAATTTTTAAGTAATATTAAGCATGTTTACGAAATTTCAATTTCGGAATGATTAAATGATTGGATTTTGTCCTATATGCTCTTATATATGAATATGTCAATTTAAGTCCTCTTAAGCTTGAACAAAAACTTGAAATATCTCCTGGGAGAGAAAATAAAGAGTGTGGAGAAGAAGAATTTGGGGAGAAGAAATTACCGTGTATATGGGGATATCCGTGTATATGCTAATCTATTACCATTTGATATGACTTCTTTTGATATTATTCTGGGAATGGATTGGTTGGGTGAATATGGTGCCACTATAGACTGTCTGACGAAGCAAATCAAATTCCACCCTCCGGGGCAATCAGAATCTACTTTTCAGGGACAGGGAGTAACATCTCCACCGTATGTGATTTCTGCAGCAAGGGCTTGTAAATTAATTCAAAAAGGGTGTCAGGGGTACTTATGTAGTGTTTTGGAAGGGCCAATAATGAATGAGAATACTGATACGATCCCAGTTGTCTGTGAATTTCCAGACGTCTTTCCGGAAGAATTGCCAGGAGAATTAGTGGACCGTGAAATCGAGTTCACGATTGAAGTGCTACCGGGAATCCAACCCATTTCTAAAACCCCGTATCGAATGGATCAAGCTGAAATGAGGGAATTGAAGACTCAGTTGCAAGACCTACTGGATAAGGGGTTTATTCGCCCGAGTGTTTCTCCGTGGGGTGCACCAGTCCTGTTTGTGAAAAAGAAAGACGGAACACTCCGATTATGTATAGACTACCGGGAGCTTAATAAAGTAACAATCAAGAATAAGTATCCATTACCGCGGATCGATGATTTGTTTAATCAGTTACAAGGAGCACAAGTCTTCTCGAAAATTGACCTACGGTCCGAGTACCATCAATTAAAAGTTAAAGCTGGTGATGTTGAGAAAATAGCATTTCGAACCCGATATGGTCACTACGAATTTCTGGTTATGCCCTTTGGAGTCACTAACGCACCCGCGACATTTATGGATTTGATGAATCGTGTCTTTAAGCCCTATCTGGATGAATTTGTTGTGGTCTTTATTGACGATATCCTCATTTACTCAGAGAATGTAGAAGCTCACAAGAATCATCTTCGCTTAATTCTTCAAACCCTCCGAGAAAAGAAGTTGTATGCAAAGCTAAAGAAGTGTGAATTCTGGCTACGTGAAGTGGCATTTCTGGGGCATGTTATAACTAAGGAAGAAGTCTCTGTTGACCCAAACAAAATTGAGGCGATCGTGAACTGGCCGACTCTGACTAATGTGACTGAAGTGCGTAGTTTTATGGGGTTAGCCGGATATTATCGGAGATTTGTTCAGGATTTTTCCAAGATTGCTGTACCACTCACACAGTTGACTAAAAAGGGAGTTGCATTTGAATGGTCGGAACCGCGGGACTCTGCTTTCCAAGAATTAAAAATGAAGTTAACTACAGCTCCGGTCCTTGCACTACCATCTGGTACTGAGGGATTTGTGATTTACAGTAATGCTTCACATAAGGGACTTGGATGTGTGCTTATGCAAAACGGAAGGGTTATCGCTTATGCCTCTCGACAGCTTAAACCTCATGAGAAGAGTTACCCCACGCATGATCTTGAACTAGCCGCAGTCGTTTTTGCTTTAAAGATTTGGCGGCATTATCTGTATGGGACTACTTGCGACATTTATACCGACCATAAAAGTCTCAAATACCTTTTCACCCAAAAAGAGTTGAATATGCACCAGCGGCGGTGGTTGGAACTTATTAAGGATTATGATTTACAGATCCACTATCATCCTGGTAAAGCCAACACGGTGGCAGATGCACTTAGTCGGAAAAATGTGGGAAATTTGGCAAGTCTATTGACAGAGAAAAAGAAGTTGATAAGTGAGCTGAATAAGATGGGGGTCGACTTGGTGATACATGGTCAAGAAGCAACAGTGGCAACAATGATGGCCCAACCGACATTACTTGAGGAGATTAAATTACGCCAAATGGAAGATGGAGCCCTAAAGAAGATACGTGATGAAATGGAGACAAAACCGAAACTGGGGTTCACTTTGACGGATTTTGTGCTCAAATTTCAAAACCGAGTATGTGTCCCTAATGTGTTAGAACTTAAACGGAAATTGATGGAAGAAGCACATGCCTCAAGAGTTTCAATGCATCCAGGAAGTACTAAAATGTACCGGGATTTGAAGCAAAATTTTTGGTCGCCAAGTATGAAAAAAGAAATCGCAGAGTTTGTATCTAAGTGTTTGCAATGTCAGCAAGTAAAAGCAGAACATCAGAAACCAGCAGGATTATTACAACCCCTTCCAATCCCGGAATGGAAATGGGAACATCTGACCATGGATTTTGTTGTAGGCTTACCACGGACACCTCGAGGGATGAATTCTATATGGGTCATTGTCGACCGATTGACAAAGTCCGCCCACTTCCTGCCTGTGAAGACCCAGTATAATGCAGATAAACTTGCTGTGATCTATGTGAATGAAATTGTAAGGCTTCACGGTGTTCCGGTCTCAATTGTGTCAGATAGAGATCCAAAATTTGTTTCAAGGTTCTGGCAAAGTCTACAGGATGCAATGGGTTCATAATTAAAGTTTAGCACAGCTTTCCATCCTCAAACAGATGGACAATCCGAGAGGACAATTCAGACGCTAGAAGATATGCTTCGAATGTGTGTTCTGGATTTTCAAGAAAGTTGGGAAACTCATCTACCGTTGGTTGAGTTTGCGTATAATAACAGTTACCATTCGAGTATTGAAATGACACCCTATGAAGCTCTGTATGGAAGACCGTGTCGCTCTCCCGTGTGTTGGGTTGCGGTTGGAGACAGGCCATTGTTAGGGCCAGAGATTGTCCAGTTGACAACTGAAAAGGTTGGAATTATTCGAGAAAGATTGAAAACTGCACAAAGTAGACAGAAGAGTTATGCAGATAACCGGCGAAGGAATTTGGAGTTTGACGTGGACAGTCATGTTTTTGTGAAAGTTACCCCAATGAAAGGACATCCAAGATTCGGAAAAGGGGTAAACTGACATCCCGATATGTTGGTCCCTTCCAGATCTTAGAAAAAGTGGGTCCAGTAGCCTACCGAGTTGCCCTTCTACCACATATGAGTCAGATTCATAACGCGTTCCATGTTTCTATGCTTCGAGGATACCTTCCAGATCTGTCACATGTTATTGATTATCACCAAATTGTGTTGACTGACAAGTTAACATACGAGGAAAAACCAATTCGAATTCTGGACCGTCAAGTGAAACAGTTACGGAACCGAGAAATTCCAATGGTAAAAGTGGAATGGCAAGAGCATTACGGAACCGAGGCAACTTGGGAAAAGGAAGATGAAATGCAACACCAATACTCGCATCTGTTCCGTCCTAAGGTAAAACAAGTTTGGAGGACCAAACTTATTTAAGGGGGGGAGAGTGTAATAACCCGACCCTCGTACATGATTCTGGTATCTTTTCGGTCCTCTATTCTGTGCTTTTGAATGCTTATTGTGAAATTCTGTGTGAAATTACGTTGAATTAAGTGAAACTTGGAAATATGGATTCCTATCTGTTGAACAAGAAAATTATCTGTCGCACTTAAACTGTTTGAATCAGAAATTGGAAGCCTTAACGGCTTAATTATCTGAAATTGATTATATATTTGTGATCAGCATAATTTTTAAGTAATATTAAGCATGTTTAGCAAATTTCAATTTCGGAATGATTAAACGATTGGATTTTGTCCTATATGCTCTTATATATGAATATGTCAATTTAAGTCCTCTTAAGCTTGAACAAAAACTTGAAATATCTCCTGGGAGAGAAAATAAAGAGTGTGGAGAAGAAGAATTGGGGGAGAAGAAATTCAACAAGAAGCTTGTCAAAATTGAGGAGAGTTGTGGGATTTAATTCAAGGTAAGTTCAATTCAACCTAATCAACCTTCACTTGAACTTAAGAAAGGGTCATTCTTGTTTTAACAACTTAGGGTTTGTAGTTGAGGTTTATGTTTATGATTTATGTTTGATTCAAAAGGGTTCTCATCAATTGGTTGCTTTGACACCTAATTTAGGTGTTGTATGAAATTTATACTTCAATCTTTGGTTTTATGCCAACCCCATGAAATTATGTTTTATGAACATGAGGAATTTGAATCCAAGGATGAAATTTGGAAAGGTTGTGATTTGATTAAGCTTCTAAGCATGTTTATCTTGTGATACTCAAGTTGTAATTCATGTATTGGTGATGTTGGATTAAGGCATTGCATTAGTTTAATCTTGGTTTGCATGAAAAATGAATTGGTATTGCTAAAATTTGTGTTGAAGTCGAGCTGCCCAAAACAGGGGTCACCACCGCACGTGCGGAGGTCATGGCCGCATGTGCGGCCAAGAGGAGAAAAATGGAAAATGCATACTGTTTTTGGCCGCACGAGCGGTGGAGGGGACCGCACGTGCGGTACATGTCCGCACGAGCAGAGGTTATGGCCGCACGTGCGGCCCAGGTCAGAAATCCCGTTCGCTCCGTTTTACGTGCTTAACCCTCAACTCTTTTCGGAATTTGTGTTTGATACCTGTTTATGATTGTACATGCAATTGAAATGTAAAAATGCAAGAAATGGTTTAAAAGAAGAAAGAAACTAATATGTGTTATCTATGTGTGTAGGACACACCACAGGAGGAACCACCGCTCCGCAACAACACTGTGAGTAATAGTATACGGAATGTACATATATTTACCGTTAATATCTGTTCTGACCATTCTGTTTTCTGTTAAACACGACATTAACATATGTATTGATCAGAATTTGGTGACAATGTAAGGTTGACTACATTCTGTATATTTCCGGGCCGAAAGGCTGTTCTGTACGTTCCGGGCCGAAAGGCTATTCAGTATATTTCTGGGCCGAAAGGCTGTTCTGTACATTCTGGGCCGAAAGGCTGTTCAGTATACTTCTGGGCCGAAAGGCTGTTATGTATTTCTGGGCCAGTAGGCTGTTCTGTTATAACTGTAATACTAGGCCCAAGGCCATTCTGAAAGTAAAACAATATCAGACTCACTATTTGGATTTCATTTTTGTGAATGCACTGTTATGCATTGTGGTTAAAGTTGGTTATTAAACTGCTTAAGTACTATTATTCACTGAGCTTGTCTCACCCTGTAATTTTGTCTGATTCTGTAGGTAATCAACTTGGAGGTTAGTCCTAGCATCATTATCATCTCTCTTTTGTCAACTTAAGGACAACCACGCACTTGGAGAAGCCTTTTGCATGCTAGTGCAGTTTTGCTAGACTTTGTCATTTTATACTAATGTTTTGTGGGCTGAAGTCGATTGTATCTAATGTTTGTTATATGCCCAACCTCTGGGCTGGACTTGTAAATGTGTATGTAACTTAATCTCAAATGCATGTTCACTAGATGTTTAATTCCGAGTCGTGGTCCTGGCATATTTGTAGTAGCTCAATGGATGTGTCCGCATGTTATTCTATTATATTAATGCTTCTGTTCAGGCCCCAGATATTTTTATATAACAGGATAAGTGTCTGTTTCTGAGTAGGTCATGCCCGAAATTTTAGGGGCAAGTTTGGGGCGTGACACGATGATCATCCATGTTCGTATTCGTTTTGAGTTCCCGAAGGTCTCGGCCACGCGCCTTGCCTCAAGATTTCTCGACTTGTTTGTTTTGTGCTTGGTTGTGGGCCAAACACTTGTGTTTTTGCTTCTAAGGGAAGAAGGTGGCTTGTTTGCCATACCCTTAACCCACCGGCCAAGGCTTGAGGCCATCGGCCCTGTTTTCTTGCCATCAGCCAAAAGTATTGGCCGATCGGCACTTTATTTGGTCTGTCGGCGCTTATGTTGGTCGATCGGCCATTTTTGGTGGCCGAACCCTGTTCATCTACTTTATGCAGATATTTTGTGCCAGTTGGTGTAGCTGGCATCCACAATTAACCCCCTTTCATACACGTGTATGGAGGGATTTGAGCCTTGCTTAGCTTCTCCAAGAAGCTTTGCAAAATTGGATTTCTATAAAAGGAGAGCCTCCTCTCCCTTTCCAGGGGTTCTAAAAATCTGATATACAAGTTATATACATCTCTCTCTATATATCTCCCTCTCTCTATATTTGTGTGTGCGTTTGAGTTCAAAAGGGTGTTTTGTTCTCACTATTGCACACAAACACCTAGCATTACACCATCCTTGGTTGTTGAGGCTCTAAGGAGTTGTTGTTAGGGTTCTTGGAGTGGTTTTTATCAGAGAAAGGTGCTGGTGTTGTGTTCTTGAAGGTGTTCTTCATCTTGCTTTAGATACCCCTTTCTTGCTTAGGCTTTTAGCCCTTCTTGCTTATTGTTTTAAGCTTAGCTATTAACTGATAAAGTTCTGTTTTTACTTGCTTTTGAACTTTGTTTAAGGTCATTTTGAGGTTTGGGGTTGTTTACCCCCTCTAAGGCCTTGTTAGGCCTTGTTTTAGGCCATCTCTTTTGGCCCTTGCTTTGAACTTTGCATGGCCTCTCTACCACTGAAATCCAGAGGATTTTCAGTGGTGGAGAGGTGGTTTTGGTGTCCTAAATAGGAGAAGGTCATCCCCTCTCCTTGTCATCTTGAATACTAGCATAAGTGGCTTATGTTGGTGGCTTGTATGCCTAGCTTGTTTTAGCTTCATTTCAGCAAGTATTTGGTGTTGTTTTGCCATGATTTACCTCTGTTTAAAGTTGGTTTAATGGTCTCTTGCATGCACCATATACTTACCTGGCAATCCCCTCATTTGCCTTAACATGTATCTAGCATTTAGACTATCATACTTGCATGTTTTGGCTCAACTCCATAAAGCTTCTAGCCTTGTTTTAACATGCTTGGGCTCTGTTTTTCATTGTTTTGGTCATGCTTACACTGTTTTGTATAGCTACCATGCAATGTAGCTTGTTAGCTTTGGGTGTTTGAGTCACTAGCATGCTCTATTCGGATCATTTCAGTGGTTTGGCATCACTCGTAATGTTATTTCAGTCCATATAGTATGCTCATGTACTTGCATTTGTCACTCCTTTAATGCTTTAAAGGGTTTGTATTTTATGCCTCATGAATGTGTCATTGTGTATACCACCATGCTTAGGTCTTTGGGATGCCATCTAAGTGAGTTTTTGAGCTTACTTTGACATGCCATAACTCTATTTTTCATTGCTTAAACCATGCCATGCTTGGTTTTGATAGGTATAGTGTAACACCCTCTTTGGTAGCCTTGCATGCCTCATGTTTTGGCGTTGTGTTCTAGCTTGTGTTGGCTAGTTTCGAGCTTGCTTTCGGTCTTGTTTGGACCTGCCTTAGGACTATTTTAGGTCCTCTTGGCCCTTTAGGACTTGCTTTGTATAGCCATGGTTTGAACCCTTTGGCTAGTTTCAAGCTTTAAGTTTTCTTGCATGCTTTGCTTATGTACTTTGGTCGGTTTGGCACCTCTCCTAACATGATTTCAGAGCTTAACATGTTTGTCACATGTCCATGTTTATCCTCTTTTAAGTGTGCTTAAGAGTTGTTCTACTATGCTTAAGTGTTAGGCCAATTGGCATGCATGTTTGTATGTGTTTTTGTCCTCATTTCCATTGTATTTTGGCCACTGATTTGGGCTTGACTGAGGTCTACCCATTTTAGTTTAAGTCCACCTTGCATGATCTTTGCATGTTGTTGCATGCTTGACATGTTGCATGTTGTTGCATGCTATGTATGTTTGTATGTTTAGGTTGCATTTTGCATGCTTGCTAGCTTGTATTTTGTCACATGCTTACTTAGGTTGCATTGCATTTGGCATGCTTGTTACCTTGACCTTGTGTGCATGTTTGAGGCATATTGCATTTGGCATACTTATGTTGCATTGCATAGCTTTTCCATGTTGCATTGCATTACATTGTGTTTGGTTTGGGGTGTCAAACAAAACACGAAGACCAAGGGACGTTTCGTACTTGAAGTGACGAAATGTGCCTCAATCCTCGGTCGCCGACGCTCTTGATCAAACATGATAGAGTTCTAGGCATTCATATGTTTTTGTTGCATTCATTCCACATTGATTTGCACACTTGGCTCCTTTGGCCATCATGCATTAAAATGCGCGATTGATGGTCCGAGGGTCAAGAACCATACTCCCTTGAGTTCATGAGATGATAGGAAGGGTGGTTGTGCACACATTGCCTTGAAAATGCATTGCCATGCTCTGTTTGTCCTCTGCTGCAGCAAAACAGCATTCTGTAGGAAGATATGGCCGCCCGGCCATCTTTAGTGCCAATCAACTAAACATTGTTGGCTGAGATCCTCATAAATGGTCGATTACCAATTCCACATGGCCGATGTTCCTATATTTTGGCCGGTGACATCCCACAGTGCTCAGGGAGTGGTTCAGAAGCATCCTTGGGACTTGTGCAGTTTTCAGAGGTGTAAAACAGTGCAAACAGAGGCAATATGTGGCATGGCAACGGGTTTCTGAGCGAGGCGATCGAGCATGCATCATTCAATCATTTTGAGGTGGAGCTGCGGTGGCCTCTTTAGTTTCGTAGCTTAGTTAATTTGTTTAAATTAGTTAACGGTTTTGTAATATTTAATTAGCTAGGGTAGTTGATTATTTATTCGGTTTGTATTATTCTTTCAGACCCTCCGTCGAGAGGGCAAATTTTGTAATAAGTGTGCGTGAGTGTGTGAATGCTTTCCAACCCTACTTCTTTCTCCCTTTTACTTACCTGCTTTCAGTAGTTAGTTCTAGGGCATGTTTCATTTAGCATACCTTATGCTTGCATGTCTGCATCATTCATTTGTATTGCATGCACCGGGCTCAGCGCATCATACTAACTGCATTGTATTTCAATTCCAAGTTGAATACATGTATCGAATTGTCACATCTCACATGCCATTTTAGATTAGCTGAGCCTATTCTAGTTGCACTTTGCATGCGATGCATTAGCCATTTCAACATGAACTAGGATCATGCATGATTTCTAACTAGTTTCTTGTTTTAGCTTAGAGTACACTGTGAGTGTTTATGCTTTAGCATCTTGCATGTGTGTGAGTGTTAACATGACAGCATGCTTGCCATGAGGCTAATCACTTATATAATATAACTGCCTAAATGCCTGTGGGTGAAGGTTGGATTACTTGAATTGGAACGATTCATTGAAATCCGCATTTTAGCCTACTCGCGAGTAGCAAACTTCAAACCATTTCCAAACAAACGGATATGCGATGCTTTGTTCCAAATTAGGCGATCTAGTTTATACTTGTGTGTTGTGCGCATCACATAGTAATTCTAGCTAATAACTAGAATAAGAACACATGTGTTTTCAAAAACAAGATATCATGTTTAGTACAGGCCGATCTTTGATCGAGCGAGCGGGGGTGCTCATAGATGACCTTCCCCAATCGTACCCAAGTTCCCGAGACGAGGCAACTTTGGTGATGACGAACACGTGGCCTTAGGCACGAGTCAGGGTTTCCTAAATTCCCCAAAAATAAAATATTTAGGTGGCGACTCTGTATCTGGCAAAGCAGTCCATGTTTGGCACTTCTTTCTTAAAAATCAGTTTTCCAAAACGATTTGCCGGATTTGGACTCTTTGGTGATTTATCGGTCTCGCATTGCACTTTACGGGATTAGATTTAGAACCATGACATTTGAGTTCGAATTGTAGTAGCACAAAGCCCAAGGGTGCATCTACACTCACGGGCGCCTATTCCAGATGACGACGAGTCCGATGCAGAGGCGGAGTCATTTGAGGATGAGGCTGAAGATGACTCAGGCTCAGACTCTGACGACGGAGCCGGTGACGATGATCCTGGACCTTCGTCCAGGAAGAGGACCAGGATGGACTCCCGCACTTGAGACTACTGGCGCTGATCCAAACACTTTGCTGCTTTTCTTTTTTTTTGCTTTATTTTTCTTTTTACTGGTAGTTTTGCACATTGTACTGCCTCAGGCAAGTTTTGCTTTCTTCAAAACTATGTACTTTTGCAAAAGAAATATGATGGAATGAAACAGCTCTTTGTTGAAAAAGTGTTACATTTGTACATTCTATGCATCGCATCGCATCGCATCACATTACATAACAATGTAAATGAGATTGAACTTTGTTTTGAAAACTAAACACTCGAATTGCATTAATCAGGTAGTGAACCAACTAACAACAAAACAACTCAATAAGCAAAACAAAGAATTTGACAAGCTAACCAAATGTAAATACAACTCGATAAGCAAAACAAAGACTAATGAACACAAAATACAACTAGATAAATAAAAGTACAACAACTCGATAAGCAAATTGAAGTAACACAGGCGCGACTTCACAAAATCATCACCAGAAGGCATTTGAAGTGGAACCAATCACAAGTTCTCCACATCTTCAGCACATATACAGCTTAGAGAACAAAGGAGAGGCCATCGGCCTAAGTGAGAGGCCATCGGCCACAAGAAATGGCCATCGGCCAACATTACTAGCCGATCGGCCAAAAAAGATGGTCGGTCGGCACTCTTTTTGGCCGATTGGCCAAAAATGGCAAGCACCTCCAGAATGCTGACACCTGTCTTCCACTCAACATCTTATCTTCTACAAAAGCCTCAGCTTCGTAGTTTTCTCCATTTCAACTCAGTTTTTTGCACCAAATGGAAGCATTTCTTGTCCAAAACCTCACAAATTGGATTGCCAACTTGGATGGCTCGGAAAAGCTGAATTTTCAGGGTTTCGGGATTAATGCACTATTCACGTTGAGTCGCACCCCGCTGCGTTTTCCGTTCCTTCATGCCGCGGCAAGGTTTTGGAATCCGATAACACAAGTCTTTAGCTTTGGCGGACAAGAGATGTGTCCCACTTTCGAGGATTTCCAAGCTTTAATGGAATCCGAGCGCGATGAAGAGATCTTGCCTCAATTCCGCTTCGGCTACGTCCAAGCCCTAGGACGGATGTGTGGCCTTACTTTGCATGATGCTCGGTCATTGATTCACGACAGAGAGTTGGATATTCCAAGCTTGATTCGTCGATTTTCTGATGCTGGTGACCGCGGCTATCATCATTGGCAGGGTTATCGGCGACATGCGCTTTGTTTGTGCATGTTGTCTCATTTCTTGCTTGCCCCAAGCTCCGGTGGGTTTAGCACTCGTCTGATTGAGGTTACCGAGGGCTTGAAAGAGAGCAAGAGCTGCATCGCCATGACACTAGCTGAGACATTGATGGGTTTGGACGCTTTTCATCGCCGGGAGACGACTAGATTTGCGGGGAGTCCACTACTACTGCAGGTAATGTTTCCCACCCCATCTCACATATATTTCTCACATCACTCAGCTCTCGGGCTCAGTTTTTCTCTCAAAACCCTTTTCTCACTTTTTCTCTCAACGTACATCTCTCTATTCTTTAATCTCTCATTTTTCATCCCTCCCCAGGTATGGTTGATGGATAAGTTGAAAGTTGTGGACTCATGCCCAGCATATTCAGCTCGCAACTATTTCTTCCGGCGACGTCTAGTCGATGCCCCAGATGAAGGATGCTGGTGCAACTGGATGTGCAGTTTGTCTGCTCTCGACATTACTTGGCGCTGCCCCTGGCTTAATTTACCGGCAATGAGCTACAGCATGACTCGCCAGCCCGGGATTCAGTTGATTGGCCTGACACACTGTGTCCTTTACTTCCCGTTCCAATTCCGGCGCTAGTTCGGACATGATTAGACTTGTCCGGAAGAAGGGATAGAGTACCCTGCTGCATTTTCGGTCCGAGGCGCACAGCTAGCTCGGTATGCCACAGCATGGAGGACAAGATAGCTTCTAGCCCCCGCTCCCATTTTCAGTTGCACCCTCTCTGATGAGTGCATAGCTTGGCTTGATGAGGAGGCGCAAATCGGGCCCACTTTGGCATCAGAGACTTCCACAAGCTCTGGGAGGGGACGCAGGAACACCTGACTATGTCCCGAATTTATTTGCTTTAATCAGTACTTTCAAGTTTTCTTTATGAATGTGATAAAAAGCAACTTCAATTTGTATTCAAGAGTAGGAGAACTCTGTATTGAAATAAATGTAACTGAAGGTTGTGGGTACTGAAAATTTTCTGTTTGGTCTAAAAATGGTCTCAGTTGTAAAAAGATTAATTTGAGCAAAATCAACTTTTATTAAAACTTTTCAAAACCATTTTCGACATGGATCACAACTGGACACGCCCGAGATCTATCACTGAGATGTACAACCCCGGATCCCAGCAATTGGAAAGTTGCCTCTAGTCTGAATAGTACTGCACTGGAGATCACAACCGAGCTCTTGAATGCAAAATAGACGAAGATGACCAAACATGATCACATGGACAAAGTTGATCGGGGAAGTGTTTATGGCTGGACTTTAGGATGAAGTTGCCTACGTATCCCAAAGATGGGAATCAAGCCTTACATAGTTCGGCTCGGGTTCACTCGTGTATTAACTCTCTCCATTTGCGCTCTAACTTTTGCCAAGGCCGCCCTTTCTGGGTTTTCAACCTTGCAAGCTCAGTTTTTATTATTTCAAATTTTCTGTGCTCTAACTTTTTCCTGGGTTGCCCTTTTGGGTTTTCGGCCTAGCGAGCCACTCAGGGAAGGTATTTCTTCAACTTGTCCACATTGATCGGTTGGGAGAACTCTAGGCCATCTAGGTCCATCAGAACGACAGCTCCACCCGACCAGATAGACTTGATGATGTAAGGGCCAGTCCAATGGGGTCTGAACTTGCCCCTAGGGTCGTGGATGGGAGCTCGGTTGTCTTTGAGCACCAAATCTCCTTCTTTCAAATTCCTGGACTTAACCTTCTTGTTGAAAGCCCTGGCAATTCTCCGTTGATAACCCTGAACATGATACAGTGTTTTCAGCCTTCTCTCGTCAAAGAGCATGAGTTCTTCAAACCTGTTTTGCTGCCAATCTGCCTCAACTATCTGACATTCAGCCAATACCCATAATGACGGAACCTCAATTTCGATAGGCAGAACAGCCTCCATCCCATAAACCAAGGAATACGGAGTTGTCCCAGTAGAAGTTTGAATTGAAGTCTGGTAGCCTATAGGGCAAACGGCAGCTTATCTGGCCAGTCCCGGTAGGTTTCCACCATCTTCTGTAGAATGTGCTTGATGTTCTTGTTGGCGGCCTCAACTGCTCCATTGGTTTGCAGCCGATATGTAGATGACTTATGAAAAGCCACGTTGTACTTGTCCTACAAGTCGATCCCTTCCTTCTTGAAGTGGGAACCATTATCTGAAATAATCTCGTTCGGGACCCCGTAGCGACAGATGATGTTGTTCCTGATGAACTTAACAACATGCGATGCCTTCAACAACGCATAAGACTGGGCCTCAACCCACTTTGTGAAATAGTCTATCGCGACCAGAATGAACTCATGCCCATTAGACCCCTTCGGAGTGAAAGCCCCGATTACATCAATCCCCCAGACTGAAAACGGCCATGGCGAAGTCATGTTGTACAGCTTCGACGGTGAAATGTTCATGCGGTTTGCATGGATCTGATATTTGTGGCATCGCCGGACAAAGCCAATACAATCCTCCTCCTTGGTGGACCAGTAATAACCCTGTCTAAGGATCTTTCGGGCTAGCATCACCCCGTTCATGTGCGCTCCGCACTCTCCTCCATGGATGGCCTCCATCAGGCGCTTCGATTCTTCGGCATCAACACACAGCTTATGCATCCTGAGATGACCTCTCTTATACAGTTTACCCCCGCAGACGATGAACTGAGCAGCCATTCTTCGAATTGCCCTCTTATCTTTGGCATTTGCCCCTGGTGGATACGCCTCTTTTTCCAAGAAGTTCCAGACATCGTAATACCAGGGTTCTCATCTTATACCTCATCTATGGCAGCAATCAGCTCGTAAGCCGGCGCAAATTTCTGTTCGATAATGATCGGACACATCCGGACTCCAAAAGGGATGTCTATCATAGAAGATAGAGTTGCTAATGAATCTGCGAACCTGTTATTCTCTCTTAACAGATGAGCGAAATTCAGTTTCTCAAACCGAGGAATCAGCATGTCCAAGGTCTGGTGGTAGATTCTCATCTTTTCTTCTTTGACTTTCCAATCTCCTTTAGCTTGAGATACAACAAGGTTCGAGTCCCCGATGACGTCCAACCGTTTTGCCCCTAGTTCCAGAGCTGCTTCTAGTCCAACAATACACGCCTCATACTCTGCCTCATTGTTCGAGACTTTGAACCGGAGTTTGAATGCTAGAGGTATGCGGGAATTGTCGGGCGCTATCAGCAACACCCCTATCCATACCCATATTTGTTTGATGCTCCGTCAAAGTACATCGTCCAAGTTTCTTCTTCGACGTGCAGAATGGCCTCGTCTAGAATAGGTACTCAACTGCTTTATCCCCTTCAACTGGGTGATCGGCTAGGAACTCTGCTACCGCTCTCCCTTTACTGACTTGCGCGTTACGTACTTCAGATCGAATTCGGAAAGCAGAAGCAACCAACGGGCTAGCCTACCTGTAAGTGCCGGTTTCTCGAAGAGATATTTGATGGGATCTAATCTCGAAACCAGTATTACAGAGTGAGCTAACAGGTAGTGCCGCAGCTTCCTGGTAGCCCATACCAAGGCCAGACAAGCCTTCTCCAGCGGAGTGTAGCGGGTCTCATAATCCAGCATTTTCTTGCTCAGGTAGTAGATAGCTCTCTCCACTTTGTCCTCAGACTCCTGTGCAAGCATGCAGCCCATTGTAGTTTCAGTCACTGAAATATACAGAATCAACGGTTTCCCTGATTCAGGCGGTGACAACACAGGTGGGTTCTGTAAATATTGCTTGATCTATTCAAAAGCAGCTTGGCATCGGCCGTCCCATTGGAACTTCTTTCCTTTCTTCAGGAGACCAAAGAGTGGTTCACAAGTCAAGGTTAATTTTGCAATAAACCGTCTTATGAATTGCACTTTACCCAGAAAGCCTCGCACCTCCTTTTCAGTCCTCGGTGGTGGCATTTCTAAGATGGCCTTGATTTTAGAAGGATCGACCTCGATACCTCTCTGTGTGATCAAGAACCCCAGCATTTTCCCTGTTGTAACACCAAACGTACATTTATGAGGATTCAGCCGCAACCGATACTCTCTGATCCGTTGAAAGAATTTCTGCAAGGCGGTGTAGTGGCCCTCTCTTTCCTTGGACTTGACAATCATGTCGTCCACGTACACCTCAACCTCCTTATGGATCATATCATGCAAAATCGTGGTTGCAGCCCGTTGATATGTAGCTCCAGCATTCTTCAGCCCAAACGGCATCACCCTATAACAATAGGTCCCCCACAGGGTGGTAAAAGCAGTCTTCTCCCGGTCTTTCGGTGCCATCAATATCTGATTGTAGCCAAAAAATCCATCCATGAATGAGAGCAAAGCATGCCCAGCAGTAAAATCCACTAACTCGTCGATATGCGGCAGAGGAAAGTCGTCCTTTGGACTGGCTTTGTTCAAATCCCTGAAGTCCACACATACTCGAATTCTGCCGTCCTTCTTTGGCACTGGAACTATATTGGCCAACCAAGTTGGGTATTCTGATACCAGTAAGAACCCTGCGTCAATTTGCATGGTGACCTCTTTTTTTATCTTGATAGCCCAGTCCGGGCGGATCCTTCTGAGCTTCTGCTTAACAGGTCGGGCCTCTGGGTCAAGAGGGAATCAGTGCTGTACAATCTTAGGATCGATTCCAGGCATGTCTTCGTAGGACCACACGAAAACATCTTTGAAATCTTTTAATAAAGCGACTAAGCGCTCGCGCTCCTCCGAAGACAACGTGGACCCATCTGGACCAGCACGGGTCCTTCTCAGTACCAACATTAATTTGGTGATTTCATCAACCAGCGTTTTACAAACCTCTCCTGCTCTTGATCTAGCAAATATTTCAAAACCGGAGGAATTTCTTCCTCGTCGTTTTCATCGAAATTTTGAAAGTCCTGATTAATGCAATAAATCAAAGGCACAGAAAAGTATTCAAAGCCACAGCCATTTCATTCTCATTAATCACTTCCAAGTCGCCTGATTCCTCTGTTACAACAGACTCAAAGGAAAAAGAAAAAGATAACCTAGACAGGACTGTGGCATCCGGGTTGTCACCCCCAGGAATGCCGGACTCAGACTCAGACGAGCTGGAACTTGATTCCAACTCCACAGACTTGGTGGAATCAGATTTCGGCTCACTACCTGACCCGGTGTTGCTCGATAAGAATCCCTCCTCGTACTGCCAGACGAGGAAGGGTGCGATGGACGCGTCCAGAATATTTGCAGATGGGCTCGCAACCGTTTCATTCCCAATCATGGACACTGAGTTATCCCCCAAGCACTCATGTACGATCGGAGGATCTGAAAGTAGACAAGCCAGTGCTACCCCCATTTCAATCTCGGTGCTCTCGGAATCTTCTTCCTTACACTACTCGGCCTCAGCTGATGGGTTTGTCTGCTCTTCGGCAACATCATCCCCGGACAACTACAAGTCGAAGAAGATCTCAAATCCTGGCAGGCGCCTCTTCTCTGCGTTTAACCATGGCTCTGGGAAGCTGCAGAATGGAAAGTCTTCCCCCTCCCGGACAAAGCGTCCGTTTAGGGTACCCTAGATAGGCCGATGCATCAACTCATAATGCTTCCCGGTCTGTTTGGCTCTGGCTTTTCCAGCCATTTCTTTGCCTTTCCTCACCCAGTCCTCTTTGGTAGGCAGATAACCTAAACCAAAGATATGTGGGTTGTGCGACACTTCGGCCGATGCTATAATGCCCTTCCGGCCACTTTTTCCTAGTCCCATCCCAGGGATGTGCTGGAGCTTGTTCATGAGGTACACAGACTGTGCGCTGACATATAACCCCTCATCAACAGCCAAAATGTTCTGTACGACCCGGGCCTCAGCTAGGGTAAATCCTGATAAGAACACATCCTCTGTGCTATGCTCGATTTCTAGAACCGGCGTAGACACCTTTGGTGGCGGATGGATTGAAGAATTTCCAAAAACTATAGCCAACCCCTTCCCGTGGGGGTATTTCAACATTTGGTGCAGGGTGGAAGAGACCGCCTTCACCCGGTGCAGCCACGGCCGCCCTAGGAGTATATTGAAGGTTGCGGGAATGTCCAAGACATGAAAGTTAATATCGTGTTGTCTTGGACCAACCTGAGTTCGAATCTTCACGGTCCCCATCACCTCTCTGCTAGTATTGTCATAGGCCCTTATTACCTGGGCAGTTGGCACAAAATCCGCGGGCTTCAACCCGATTGCATATGCCGTCCTCGACGGGCACACATTGATAGTGGATCCTGTATCGACAAGAACTACCGGTATCCATTTTTCTTTACACTCAACAGAGATATAGAGAGGTTTGTTATGGTTTGCGCCCTCAGGCGGCAGCTCCTTGTCGGTGAAGGTTAACGTTGGGGAAGCTCCTCCTAGAAAGACCAATCCTACCAGCTGCTCAGGCGTGGTATCTATTGAAGGTTTGGCTTTGTCCATTGCAGAAAGGACAGCCTGTCTATGAACTCTTGAGGCCATAAGCAGTCCCTAGATGGAGATGTCTGCTTGTATCTTCTTAAGCTATTTCAATACAGCCTCCTCTTCGAGCAGCTTTTCTTTCTGCTTGTCCACCTCCTTGTCCTTTCTGGACGCCTCTGGTTGATCTAAGTGCGGGGGCTTGAAATATCGCCCACTTCTAGTCATGTGGTCAACCTCGCCAATATACCAGGTATCATCTGGCTGGCTCTGCCCCCAGTCTTCATTTGTGTGGGCAAGACATAGGTCGTCATCTTCCCACCACATGCCATCGGCAGCCGACAGACACCTATCCGGCGCCGTTACAACTATTCTTGTGTCCACAGCACCTTCCATTCTTGTGCTCGCAGCACGTTCCATTCCTGTGCACACAGCACGTTCTGTCCCCGCGGGGGCTTTGGCTTTTCTAGCCCTCTCCAAATCTTTGATCTTTTCCTGTTCAAACCGTTTTAGTGCAGCCTGCTGTTCAATATCTCCTGCATTCAAATTGCCCAGATCCCAAGCAAAATTCTTAACACCGGCGCTCTCCAGCGGTGCATCCTGATTCCTGGCCCTTCCGGCCACTGTTGATGTCCCCGTTCCTGACGGACCTTGTTTTAGCTGAGGTTGTTCAACAACATCCGGCTGGTCGTCATGCCACCCAGTAGACTCTGCTGACCCATCCAAATCAAACCAGTTGACTGTCACGTCTCCCGGATCTTGTTCGTTGAAAAACTGAAGGTCAGCAATGTCCTCTTCCAGATCCGCTAGGTCATCTAGCCCCTGATTAGGTTCATCCTCCCGTACTACACAAATCTCTGCCCCCACTGGCAATTCCACATTCGGCCTAGCCTGGCCTACTGATGTAATGTAACCGCTCAGGTTGTACATGAAGCTCGCTGTAGACACCCCATTTTTGACCGACCTTAAGACTCAGACGTCACCGATTGAGCGCTTGGTGATGTTGCATATCGTGCTCGTTCAGGAGTCTCAGAGTCTCGGCCGCGAGCCTTGCCTCCGGACTTCCGAACCCTCTTCTGTGCCTTGCCTCGGTTTGCGAACCAGACTTGGTTTTCTCTGTTTTCTTTCCTGAGGAGAGGGAGAGGTCCCGTAGACTATCTCTCAGTGGCCGTGGGCTACATTTCGTGCCCGTAGGCCATTTTGCCCATTTCGGAGCCCGGTTCCCGATTTTCGGAGCCGTCAGGCCGTGTGCCTCGGTTCGGGACCGTCTAACCATCTCCGATTCCTCCGATTTTTGGCATGCATCTTATTTACTCCCTTTTGAGGGACACTGGGGTCTTAGATACCCACTTCATGGTTGAACACCACTCCCGGTACCCAACAGTCAGTTTTCGGGGTCCCGAACTGCGCGTTTCGGCCCCCGAACCTTCATTTCGCATCGGTTCGGGTTCATTTTTGGTGGAGGCCTTATTTTCATGGTTATGAAGCTTGTAGGAGGGTGGGAGGCCAGCAATTGTTTTGACAACCAACTTTTGTTTGGTCAAAAGTGGTTCAGCATGAATCCGGGAAGGAGAAAAGTCTGCGCGGCTTCACCGAAACGGGCGTAACTCTTTGCACAAGAGGAATTAAAGTATGAGACCACCATCGTTGGAAAGCTTACTCCCGGGGCTTCATTTTTCACTCAAGAATCTCTTAAATTCAATTCCGTACGGAGGAGATATGGTTGATTGAAGTAAGGCATCACTCCGGTTGAACCGAAATCTGCGCGGCTTCACGGAAACTGGCATAACTCTTTCCATAGAAGAAATTTTGATGCAAGGTTTGCGCCATTGGAAAGATAACTTCCGGGGCTTCAATTTGGACACTTGAATGGCCACATTTGGACTTCCCTAGCACCCACCGTCCAGTTTTCTTCCCGATAGCTCCTGAAAAGTAGCTGGCCGGCCAGAAAATCTAGCTAGCCGGCCACCCCTTTTGTGAAATGACCTTTTTGCCCCTTTAAGCTGGCCGGCCATTTTCCTCTCCCTCAGTGTATTCCAGCTGTGCTAGCTGGTTGCCAATTGGACCATCCTCCATACACGTGTATGGAGGATTAGAGAGGTCCCTTAGATATTTTTCATGCCTCTCCTCTATAAAGGAGAGGCTTGGGTTCTTGGCTCAAGGTTAGACATTTGTTAGACACATTTGAGAGAGAGCTATACCTTCCACCTCCCATTTCTCTCCATTTCCAAGCTCCAAAGTCATTTTTCTTCAAGTTTGGTGCCATTTCTTCATCACTATCAAGCATCCCCATCACCACTCCATTTCCAGTAGCAAGGAGAGGTTCTCAGAGGCTTAGAAGCAACATTCCTCAAGCCAAGAGGTAGAAAAGAAAAGGTCTACAAGGGTAAGTCTCCATCTCCCTCTTTTGTAGCATTTTCTTGCTTCATTTCTTAAGCCTATTTGCTCACTGTTTTAAGCTCCGACCCTAACTGAAAGGGTCACTCTTTTGAGCTTATCTTCATGTTTTTTTAAGGGCTCAACCCTGTTTGAGCCCTCCATTTGGCACTTGCTTCAATATCATCTTATATGCCAATATTTTGCATGAAATTTCTAGCCTATGTGTGAGCTGTTTTCGAGCATAATGTAAACTGTAAGAGGGCCTATTTTGAGCCCCTCTTCAACATTTAAGAAGGGCTCAACCCTGTTTGGGCCCCATATCTTTCACTTGCTTCATAATCTCTTCTATTTACCGTAAATTTGCGTGATTTGTTTGGCCTATATTTAAATTGTTTTGGAGCATGTCATGAACTGTGAGTAAGCTTATTTTGTGTCCCTATACAACATTGTAGAAGGGATCAACCCTGTTGGGGGCCTCCATGTTATACTTGTCATTATACCCCTCTTTGACCCCCATTTTTGCATGCTCTTTTAAGCTTATCTAGCTTCTGTTTTCGGCCATCATCAGAGCTGGAAAGAGTCATATTTTGATCTTCTTGACATATTTCATTAAGGGTCTTTGCTGGTTTGATGAATGTTTGGGGTACCTCATGTTATAGCCTTATGTATCCTAGTTCTTGCATGACATTTTTAGCATGTTTTCATACTGAGTTGGGGGATGTCATCTACTGTAAATGTTCATATTTTTAGTCCCTCATCAGTGTTGTAGAAGGATATTTTTCCATTTGGGCATCGCATGTATCACTTGCTTCAATACCCCTCTTGCGGAGCCATTTTTGTATGCCATTGTTGCCCTATCTATGCTTGCTGTTTGGCCATGTTTTAGACTGGAAAAATGCTTGTCTTGGGGCTGCCTTGCTACTTTATTTTCATTCCATGTCTATATTGTGCATGTTTGGTATAGCTATAGGCCATTTCGGGTGCCTAAATTCATGTTTCGGGGCCATTTCATGCATCGGGTGTACTTTCGCCTCATTTCGGGGCTGCTTTCCCCCACATTTCAGTGCCAAAATTCATTTGCATGTTTGCATATCATTTCCATGCCATTTCATGCCTTAGGGCCATCGCCTCGGTTTGCGCGTCCGTGTGCACGCATTTCGAGGCACTTCTTTTTTCATCCATCGGCCTCTTATGTGAGTGTAGCTGAGGCTCTCTCATGTTAGTGTAAGTCCATTTTGCATTCTGTATGCCATTTTAGTCTCATCGCATTGCGTATGCCATTGCCTCGGTTTGCGTGCCCGTGTGCACGCATTTTGAGGCATCTCATTTTCATCTATCGGCCTCTTATGTGAGTGTAGCTGAGGCTCTTTCATGTTAGTGTAAGTCCATTTTGCATTCTGTATGTCATTTTAGTCTCATCGCATTGCGTATGCCATTGCCTCGGTTTGCGTGTCCGTGTGCACGCATTTCGAGGCATCTCATTTTTTCATCTCTCGGCCTCTTGTGTGACTGTGGCTGAGGCTCACTCATGTTAGTGTAAGCCCATTATTGCATTGCATATGCCATTTCATCCATAGCATCATGTATGCCCGGTTGTATATTACCTCGTATAGCGTGTATGCCATTCCATGACATTGTGTATGTTAGGATTGCATATTAGCTGCATTTCATGCATATCATGCATATCGCATCATGTTCGGGATAGGAGTTAGCCCGGGCACGGGAAACGAGGCACGTTCCGTACTCCGAGTAACGGAACGGGTCTCAATTCCCAAGTCGCCGACACTCCGGATTACCCATGATGGAGTTAGGCTTTGTTATAGCATTCATATGCATTCATTCTATATTGAGTTGTGCAATCCGACTCCTCGGCCATCATGCATCGAGATGCGTGATTGGTGGCACGAGGATCGAGGCATGCATATATTTGTGAAATACATTACTATGCCCCTTTCCTGCTCTCTGTTGCAGCATATCAAGAATCAGCAACTTTTCGGAGTCGGGAACGCATTTCGAGAAACATTGCAAACGGAGGTTAATTGGGGCATCTCAGTGGATTTCCAAAAAGGCAGCCCAGCATACATCATTCAGCGGAAGTGAGGCAGCCCCTGGCTTGCATGCCAGTTTACAGTTTTCCTTACTTAATTTGTTAATTAATTAGGAATTTGTATATTATTCAGACTGTATATTTCGGACTGTATTATTCTTTCATTTTGGACTGTATTATTTATTAGGACCCTCTGCGCGAGGGCATAATTGTAATAAGTGTGGGTGAGTGTGATGTATGTCTTCCAACCCCACGTCTTTCTTCCCTTTTATTTACCCGCTTACGATGGTTAGATATAGGGCATATTTCAATTAGCATACAGTATGACAGCATGTTTGCATCATTCATCTGTTTTGCACGCACCGGGCTCGGCGCATCATACAAACTGCATTTGTATTTCAATTCCAAATTGAATACATGATAGTTGTAGCATTCCATATGCCATGTTTAGAATAGCCGAGCCTGCTATAATTTGCATTTTTGCATGTGTTGCATTAGGCATTTCTGTATAATTAGGATCATGCATGATTTCTAATTAGCTTTTGTTTTGGCTTGGAGTACTCAGTGAGTTTTATGCTTTAGCATCCTTGCATGCGTGTGAGTGTTGCCATGAATAGCATGCTTGCCATGAGGCTAATTACTTATGTGATATAACTGCCTTGAATGCCTGTGGGTGGAGGATGAGTTACTTGGAGTGGAACAAATCATTGAATGTTTGTGTTAAGCCCACTAGATAGTGGCAAAATCATGTTTTCTAAGCCCACCTGAGGGTGGCAAATCCACGTCTTAGCCTACCTGCGGGTAGCACCATCAAACCACTTTTCAAACAAACAAACATGAAATGTTTTGTTCCAATTCAGGCGACTCAGTCTATACTTGTATGTTGTGCGCATCACATAGTAATCTAGGCTAATAATCGGAATAAGAACACACAATGTTTTCAAAAACAGATATCATGGTTAGTAGAGGCCGGTCTTTGACCGGGCGAGCGGGGGTGCTCACGAAGTGACCTTCCCCAATCGTACCCAAGTTCCCGAGCCGAGGCAACTTTGGTGATGACGGACACGTGGCCTTTGGCACCGAGTCAGGGTTTCCTAAATTTTCCATTTTAAAAAAACATTTAGGTGGCGACTCTGTATCTGGCAAAGCAGTCCGTGTTTGGCACTTCTTTCAAAAAATCTGTTTTCACAAACGATTTGCCGGATTTGGACTCTTTGGTTCAAGATTAAGAACCGTGACATTTGAGTCCTTCGAACTGTAGTGACCCAATATCGAACCAGAACCGCGGGGGGGGGGGGGGCTCGCACTCTCTTTCCCCCGAGATGCGTTCGGGGACGTCTACACTCGCAGACCCCTCAGGCTCTGTATAATCATTATCATCTGCTCCCATAGTCGACCCACTTCTATCTTCGATAGCCACCACAACCATTTCAGGTTGGGTTTGGGAGATGTCCAACATGCACAAGTCTGTGCTGTCAGGAATGAACACCTCCGGCTTGGGTCGGTGAAAAAGGGTGATATATATGCTAGGGTCGTATGACACAACCCCAATTTGGATTAGATTGATGTGTTTGGGAGGTAGAGCTTGGTTATGTGGTGGGAAAGGGTTTGTGACATTCGGTTTCTCCGGAGGCACAATCATCCTGTTGTCAACGAGATCCTGAATCTCGTATGATCAATCTATATAGCTGGTCAGTGTCGTGACCATGCTGTTGGTGAAACGCACAGTATTTAGCTGGGTTGTGAGAGGGAGGAAGTTTTTTTGGCAATGGCCGCGGCTCTAGGGGCTTCAAGTGCCCTTTCCTGATCAAAACCCCCAAAGCCTTGGACAAAGACATATATAGTAGGATGAAGGTTCTTTGGCCTCGGGGTGAAAACTTGGTTGTTTGTGAGCTACTTCCGGACGCACTGGTGAATGGTGTAGCTGTAAGGGTTCTTGGGGTGGTGGTGGTGACCATACCCACATCTAAAGCTTTGGCAGCTACAGCACCGCTTGTGCCTGCATTCGTACTGCGATTGAATGCCCTCTTGGGCTGCTCTCTCTCATGATCAATGAGGCTCTGTTTCATGGCGTCCTCGATTTGCACCCCTATCTTATGTAGATCTGCAAAGGTGGGGAGGGAGAGGACGATCATCTTCTGCATGAGCTTGGGCTGGAGGTTGCGCACAACCATCCGAATTTGATCCTTGTCAACAGGCCTGATGGTCATCATCGAGGCTTTAGCCCTCCAGCGGGTCACAAAATCGGAGAAGCACTCCTTCGGCTCTTGCCTAGTCGTCTCAAGATCATGGGTTGTGATCTCGATCTGTGTATTGTAGGAGTATTGAGCTACAAAGGCCTCAGCCATCTCCTCCCAGTTCCTCTTACAGAGTGCTCCAGTTTTGCATACCAAATAGTCGCTACACCCGACAGGGTCCGGCCAAACAAGGAAAGCTTCTGCAATCTGGAGAGGCCCATCGGCCTTAGTATATCTGAAAACAGCCGCAAATGCACCATAGGATCTCCAGACCCATCGAAACGGTCTATGTGCGGCATTTTAAACCGGTCTGGCAGAGTCACGACCGAGTCGGTGTACCCGTCCTCTATATTTGGATGGATTTCACGCCCTGAGACTTTTTGAACAGCTTTTCTAGCTTGCTCACTTTTAGCGCTGTCGGATCTACCTCGAACCCAAAGGGTGTATCCTCTAGGTTGGTAGGCGCTTTAGATAGCTTGGGTAGGATTGAGGACGGAGCTGGCCCCGTTGGAACGTTCGTATTGTCCTGGACGTGTGCTGTCTCTCCAAGTATTAAAACTCTTGGTGGGGGAGGAGCTGGGTGCGAAGCAGATGCTCCGGCTTGCTGTGGTGGTTGTTGTTGCTGAAGTCTAGCAATCAACTCTGCTTGTTGGGCCATAACCTCGGCCTGGCGTGCGGCAAATTCTGCTTGACGGGCAGCATCCTACTGCATGGCTTTCATACTCTCCTGGAGCTGACGCATCATCTCCTCTATACCTACCATATTATGCTGATCTAACTGAATAACCGGTATATCTATCCCTGTAGTAGAAACTGAGACCTCAGCCTGACTGTTCACTGTAGGGTGGACCACTGATCTGGCGATCGCTGTACCGATACACTGTGCCTTTTTGACCTCCGTCTGGTAACCGGGGGTAAAGAAAGAAACACTGCTTGTCGATCTATCAGATCCCTGGATCGATTAAGTCTACGACCTCTAACCCAGAGTGCTCGGGGAATATCTGCCTGGTCGGATGCAATGGTGCTAAACTACCTTGCAAAAAAATAAATAAAGCATAATAAGGAAACAATGAACAGAAAAACAGACAGCATAACAGCTTAAATAAAGACAACACGCAGTTGGCAAACACAAGCTGAAAGAACTGTTCTCAACCATTGATCACTGTTCCCAAACCATTGCCCCGAATCTAAATCTGATACCTGCAGGTAAAACCAATTCCCAAATACTGATGCCCGCAAGCCTGATACCCAGACTTGCAAACTGATACATACATTCCTGTAGAGGCCAACTCTAAAAGCACATAATCAAGCAAGTAAGAGCCAAAACACCCTTATGGAGGGGTAAGGTTTCCCTATCCTATTGTCAGGAGCTAGGGTTTCACTACGCACACAGCGGTTTCAAACAACCTATAATTGGGTAAGCAACTTGTCCTAGCTTGGAATGGTCACTACAGTTTCCGATATGCACTAGGTCGAATGGTCAAAGAGGGTGCCCCGGTAAAAATCGGGGTTTGTGTTCCCGTCGTGGCAGAGCCCGCAACCGATCACTCTTATGGCACGCTTCTCAAAGCAAGCCTCCGGCAAACCGTTTAGGAATAACATACGACAAACACGGCGTCCTAGGCACACCAATGCAAATGCAATGCAAAGAGACACATAAGTGTAATCAAAACAAGATATCATGAGTTCGAGTCAAGTTCTCTAAATCCCCAGCAGAGTCGCCAGAAACTGTAGACGTGCCCGAACGTCCCGGCTCCGCGTATGAATCGGTGCGAAATTCGATTTGTTCATTAGACTACTACAGTTCGGACTCAATGTCACGGTTCTGAACCTAATCTCGCAAAGTGCAATGTAAGACCGATAAATCACCAAAGAGTCCAAATCCGGCAAATCATTTTGGAAAACTGATTTTAATAAAGAAGTGCCAAACATGGACTGCTTTGCCAGATACAGAGTCGCCACCGAAATGTTTTTGTTTTGGGAAATTTAGGAAACCCTGACTCGTGCCTAAGGCCACGTGTCCGTCATCACCAAAGTTGCCTCGGCTCGGGAACTTGGGTACGAGAGGGAAAAGTCATGCAATGAGCACCCCCGCTCGCCCGATCAAAGATCGGCCTTTACTAACATGATATTTTGTTTTTGAAAACACATGTGTTCTTATTCCAGTTTATTAGTTAGAATTACTATGTGATGCGCACAGCATACAAGTATAGACTAGATCGCCTAAGTTGGAACAAAACATCTCATGTTTGTTTGTTTGAAAATGGTTTGAGGGTGCTACTCGCAAGTAGGCTAAGACGTGGATTTGCCACCCTCGAGTGGGCTTAGAAAACATGATTTTGCCACTCTCAAGTGGGCTTAAAACTCGCATTTCAATGAATTGTTCCAATTCAAGTAATCCAACCTTCACCCACAGGCATTCATGCAATTAAACACTTAAGCAATTAGCCTCATGGCAAACATGCTATCATGGCAGCAATAACACACATGCAAGATGCTAAAGCTTAAACACTTACAGTGTACTCCGAGCCAAAACAAGAGCTAGTTAGTAATCAATGCATGATCCTAGCTATGTTAAGATGGCTAATGAAACACATGCAAAAATGCAACTAAGATAGGCTCGGCTATTCTAAGATGGCGTATGAATGCGATAATTGATACATGTATTCAAATTGGTATTGAGATACAATGTAGTTAGTATGATGCGCCGAGCCCGGTGCATGCAGTACAGATGAATAAATGCAAACATGCGAGCATAAGGATGCTAATGTAACAAGCCCGCGGGGGACCTCGCTACAGTTCGGACTCGATTTGTTGTCACGGTTCGTAATCTCAACCAAAGAGTCCAAATCCGGCAAATCGTTTTGAGAAAACAGATTTTTGAAAGAAGTACCAAACATGGACTGCTTTGCCAGATACAGAGTCGCCACCTAAATATTTTATTTTGGGAAATTTAGGAAACCCTGACTCGTTGCCTAAGGCCACGTGTCCGTCATCACCAAAGTTGTCTCGGCTCGGGAACTTGGGTACGATTGGGGAAGGTCACTTCGTGAGCACCCCCGCTCGCCCGATCAAGATCGGCCTCTACTAACCATAATATCGAGTTTTGAAAACCTTATGCATTCTTATTTAGCCTAGATTTACTATGTGATGCGCACAGCATACAGTATAGACCGGGTCGCCTGAATTGGAATAGAACATTTCATGTTTGTTTTTGAAAGATGGTTTGCTACTCGCAAGTAGGCTTAAAATGCAAATTTTGCCACCCTCGGGTGGGCTTAGAAAAGATGGTTTTGCCACTATCTAGTGGGCTTAAAACTCACAGTTAATGATTTGTTCCAATCCAAATAACCCAACCTTCACCCACAGGCACTCAGGCAGTTTATATCACATAAGCACATAGCCTCATGGTAAGCATGCTATCATGGCAGTCACTCACACGCATGCAAGGATGCTAAAGCATAAAAACTCACCGAGTACTCCAAGCTAAAAAAGAAGCTAATTAGAAATCCATGCATGATCCTAAGTATACAGAAATGCCTAATGCAATACATGCAAAAATGCAACTATAGCAGGCTCGGCTATTCTAAACATGGCATATGGAATGCTACAGCTAACACGTATTCAACTTAGAATTGAAATACAAATGCAGTTAGTATGATGCGCCGAGCCCGGTGCATGAAAAACAGATGAATGAATGCAAACATGCTATCATACTGTATGCTAATTGAAACATGCCATAATCTAACCATCATAAGCTGGTAAATAAAAAGGGAAGAAAGACGTGGGGTTGGAAGACATACATCACACACACGCACACTTATTACAACATTGCCCTCGCGCAGAGGGTCCGAATAAAATAATATACAGTCCCAAATGAATAGTACAGTCCAAATATGTACAAAACCCTAATTAATTAACAAATTTAACTAGGAAAGCATTAAATTGGCGTGCAAGCCAGGGAATGCCTCGACTCTGCTCCAGATGATGAATGATGCATGCTCGGGTTGCCTTTGTGCGGAAATCCATGGCGATGCCCCAATTAGCCTCTGTTTGCAATTATTCTTGGAATGCGTGCCAAGCTTCGAGAGGCTGCTGATTCTTGATTTGCTGCAACAGAGAGCAGCAGAGGGGCATGGCAAAGTATTTTCACACATGTATGCATGCCTCGATCCTCGTGCCACCAATCACGCATCTCGATGCATGATGGCCGAGGAGTCGAATTGCACAGCTCAATATGGAATGAATGCACATGAGAATACAACTATACCTAAACTCCATCATGGATAATCCGGAGTGTCGGTGACTGGGAATTGAGACACGTTCCGTCACTCGGAGTACGAAACGTCCCTCGTTTCCAGTGCTCGGGCTAACTCCTATCCCAAGCACAATGCAATATGCATGGCATGCATGAATGCAACTAATATACAACCTAACATGCACAATGCTATGAAATGGCATACACGATGCACGAGGTAACATGGCATACACAATGCTCTAATATACAACCTAGCATACGCAATGCTATGAATTGAAATGGCATACACAATGCATAATGGACTTACACTAATGCAAGTGGACCTCAGCCACACTCACATAAGAGGCCATAAGATGAAAAATGAGACTCTCGAAATGCATGCACGCATGCATGCAAACTGAGGACCGAACCTAAGGCACAAATGCCACTCTACCAAAGCATGGCAAGGCATGGAATATGGCATACAAACATGCAAATTTCAGTACTAAAATATGATGCTAAACAGCCCCGAAACATGACAATATGGCACCCGATGCATGAAATGAACCCCGAAACACAAGACAAGGCATATGGAATGACTTATAGCTATACAAAGTATGCATTATTTGAACATGAAATGTAAAGACAGAGTCAAGACAGTCCCAAAACATGCACTTTTCCAGTTTAAAGTGTGGCCAAAAAGTGCTAGCAAGATGGCTTAAAATAGCATGCGATTTTGATCAACAAACATGGTTTACATGGCAAGTGTAAGATGCACATGGAATCTGACCAAACCATCAAAAATCAGTGAATAAATCATATGAAAATAGGCCCAAATAACCACTGATATGCAACCATGGCATGCCAAAATGATGAGTTGCTTTAGAGGGCCATACAAGGGATTCTTAGGCACATATAAGGTAGACATGAAGCATGATAAAAAAAAACTATGAAAATCAAATATGATAGTCCCAAAACTCGCCAAATTGACCCTAGAAAGTGACTAAGAAACATGCAAGATGGGGTCACTTTGGAAAGCCACAATGGCCACCAACAAGTCAAGGTGAGAGGGGGTCACCCCCTCTAAGTTGGAGGCTCAAAACAGCAGCCAAGCCACTAGAAATCCACTGGATTCCAGTGGCTAGAGGGCCAAACAAGGCATGCAACAATAACTAAGATATAAAGCTCAAAATAGGAGGCAACCAAGCATACAAGATAGCATATGACTTCAAACAAGTATGAAACCTTAATAAAACATGAAGATACTGTCAAAACAAGCCTTTTTCCAGTTTACAACAAGTCTCAAAAGTGATCACAAATATGGCTTATCTATCATGCAAGAAAAGGCCCTAAAAGAGATGATAGAGGTAAGGGGCAGCATCCAGCCCCAAATGGCCAAGATCCCTTCAACAAAGTTGAAGAGAGACTCAAAACATGGCACTTCACAGTTTACATAAAGCCACGAAAATAAACACAAGTAGGCCTAAAACATTACACAAGAAAAAGGCCAAAAGAGGGATAAAGAAGCAAGTGATAGCTGCTGGCCTCAAAAAGAGGAGAGACCTTCAACAATGTTGAAGAGGGGCCCAAAAAATGGTATTTTTTAGTTTATGACAAAGTCCAAAACAGCTCAGAAATAGGCCTAAAATACTATGCAAAAAAAGGCCAAAAAAGAGAGGTAAAGAAGCAAGTGGTAGCTGGGGACCTCAAACAGCAAGAGGTCCTTAATCAAACATGAAAAGGAGCTAAAAATAAGACTATTTACAGTTTGGGTCGGAGCCCAAAAATGTAAGCACAAAGAGCTAAGAAAGCATGCAAAAATAGGCTCAAAAGAGGGAAAATGGGACTCACCCTTGTAGAACCAAGCTTCAACAACTTTTGGACCAGGTTTGGGAGCTCTTGACCTCTGGAAGACAGCCTCAAAGTGTTGTAATGGAGGATGGAGGTGTATACCAAAAACCAGAGCAAACGGAGGTGGTTAAGCGGTCCCGAACCGAGGCACACGGCCGTCGGCTCCGAAAAATCGGAAACCGGGCTCCAAACGGGAAAAATGGCCTACGACCAGGAAACGTAGCCTGCGGCCACTGAGAGATGATCTACGAGACCTCTCTCTCCCTCCGGGAAGAGAAAACAGAGAAAACGGAGCCTGGTTCGCAAACCGAGGCAAGACACGAAAGAGCCCGGAAGTCCGCAGGCAAGGCTCGCAGCCGAGACTCTGAAACTTCCGCACAAGCACAATATGCAATATCACCGAGCGCTCAATCGGTGACGTCTGAGTCTTAAGGTCGGTCAAAAATGGGGTGTCTACAGCTAATCAAAATATGACCTAGAACTAACCATCGTAAGTGGTTAAGTAAAAGAGAGAAAGACGTGGGATTAGAAGACATTCATACACTCACGCACACTTATTACAAAAGTTGGCCCTCTCGACGGAGGGGCCGAATAAATAATACAAACCAACTAATTAACTAGCTATCCTAGCTAATTAATTATTACAAAACCTTAACTAATTAAGCAAATTAATTAAGTTACAAAACCAACCAAGTAAGAAAAGAAAGAAGCTGAATCAAGCTGCCACAGCTCTGTCTCGAAATGATAAATTATGCATGCTCGGTCACGTCCTCCCGAAAATCCATTGCCATGCCTCATGTTGCCTCTATTTGCACTGTTTTTGACTTTTGAAAACTGTGAAATTTTTTGTGATGCTTCTGAACCACCTCATGGGCACTCTGAGAGGCCATCGGCCAAATGGTATGGTCATCGGCCAAAGGATAAAGGTCATCGACCACTTATGAGGCTATCGGCCAAAAATTGTTAGCCGATCGGCATACCAGATAGCCGATCGGCCATCTCTTCCTGCAGACTGCTCCTTTTGCTGCAGCAGAGTACAAACAGAGGCATGGCAATACATTTGCAAGAAAATGTTGTGCAATTACACCCCTTATCATGTTTGAAACTCAAAGAAGTGTAGTGCTCGACTCTCGAGCCATCAATCACGCATTTTGATGCATGATGGCCAAAGAGGCCGAGTCGCACAATTCAATGTGAATGAAATGCACAAAAACACATAATGCCTTGACCTCTATCATGCGTGATCAAGAGGGTCGGCGACCAAGAATTGAGGTACGTTTCATCACTTCAAATATGAAACGTGCCTCGCTCCTCACGTTTGGGTTAACACTTAAACCAAACACAATGCAATGCATACAACATGGAGATGCTACACAATGCAACATAAGCATGCCAAATGCAATGCAACAAGCATGCAAAATGCCATGCAACCTAAACATGCGAACATGCAATGTAACTCAAGCATGCACACATGATGCAATGCAACAAGCATGGAACAATATGCAATGGAACTAGCATCTAACAACATGCAATGTACCAAGTATGCAACAAGCATGCAACAACATGCAAGACAAGCATGCAACAACATGCAAAGGTAAGCATGCCACAACATGCAATGGTGGACTTAAACCAAAATGGACAGACCTCAGCCATGCCCAACTTAGTGGCCAAAATGATGAAACAATGGCATGAAATGCACATACAAACATGCACACACTTTGGTTTGCAAACAAGGTATGAAGACAACTGTTCTCAAGCATGAGCAATGAATGAAAAGCATGGATGTATGACAATACTATAGGCCCTGAAATCATGCATGGAATGGTGCCAAACCACTCACATAACACAAGGATAGCATGCAAGAAAGCTCAAAGTTTGAAACTAACAAAGGGACTTAAACCATGGCCATGCAAGGCAAGCCCCAAAGGGCCAAGGGCAACCAAAATAGTCCCAAGGTAGGTCAATACAAGACCAGAAGCATGCTCGAACCTAGCCAACGTGAGCTAGAACAAAAGTCCAAAAAGCATGAGGCATGCAAGGCTAACAAGGGGTATTACACTACACCTATTACAACCAAACATAGCATGACTTAACCAATAAAAATCAGAGTTATGGCACGTCAAAATAAGCCCAAAAACCCACTGACATGGCATCCTAAAGACCTAAGCATAGAGGCATGCACAATGACCCACTCTTAAGGCATAAAACACCAACTCTCCTAAGCATTAAAAGAGTGACAAGCACAAGTGTATGACCATGAAATATACACTGAAATATCATTTCAAATGATGCCAAATAATCAGAATAGTCTAAGCAATGCATGCTAGTGGACTTGATACACAAAGCTAACGAGCTAGATTGAACCATGGCTATACAAAACAATGCATGCATGACCAAGACAACACAAATCAGAGCTCAAGCATGGTAAAACATGAGGGAAAGCTTCTTTTGAGTTGAGCCAAAACATGCAAGAATGACGGTCCAAACACATGATGCATGTTAAGGCAATAGAGAGGATTGCAAGACAAGTGCATGGTGCATGCAAGAGGCTATTAATCCAACCTTAGACAGAGGTATAACATGGAAAAATAACACCAAATACTTACTGAAATGGGGCCAAAACATGCTAAGCAAACATGCTACTATTGTGAGCCATTTATACTAGCATATAAGACACAAGGAGAGGGGGGTGTCCCTCTCCTATTTAAAACTCCAAAACCACCTTTCCACCACTGAAAATCCTCTAGATTTCAGTGGTAGGAAGGTCATGCAAAGGCTAGAACAAGAGCCAAAAGGGATGGCTCAAAATAAGGCCAAACAAGGCCTAAGAGGGGGTAGACTACCCCCAACACAAAAGTGACCTTAAACAAACATCACAAGCATGAAAAATCAGAAATTTTTGTAGTTTAGAGTTAAGCTTAAAACAATATGCAAGTAGGTCTAAAAGCTTAAGCCAAAATAGGGGATTAAAAGCTAGAATCTCACCCTTGAAGAACACCTTCAAGAACACAACTCCAGCACTCTTTTCTGACCAAAACCAATCCAAGAACACTAAAACTAACTCCTCAGTACCTCAGCAACAAAAGGATGGTGTTCTAGTAGGTGTTTGTGTGCAATAGTGTGAAGGATTTACACTTTTAGGCACAAACAAGAGCAAATGGAGAGAGTGAGGTAAAATATATATATATAGAGAGAGAGATATATATATATGTTTTGTATCTCAAGATTTCAGAACCTCTGGAAAGGGAGAGGGGCCTCCCTTCTTATAGAATTTCAATTCTCAAGCTTGTTAAACAAGTTTGAGTCTTGATGCAATCCCTCCATACACGTGTATGGAGGATGAGAATTGTGCTCACTAGCTGTCACAGCTGGCACAAAAATATTTGCAAAAGCAGGTGGAAAGGTCTCGGCCAAGAAATATGGCCGATCGACCAAAAAGGGTGCCGATCGACCAAAGAGAGTGCCGATCGGCCACCACTTATGGCCGATGGCAAGAAAACATGGCCGATGGCACAAAGCCTTGGCCGATGGGTTGTAGGGATGGCCAACAAGCCACCCCCTTCCCTCAGAAGCAAAAACACAAGTCCTTGGTCCACAACCAAGCACAAAACACACAAGTTGAGAGATCCTAAGGCAAGGCGCGCAGTTGAGACCTCCGGGAACTCAAAACGAACACGAGCATGTATGATCATCGAGTGGTTAAACGATGACGTCCAAGTCTTGAGGACGGTAAAAAATGGGGTGTCTACAGTGGCCTGCCGACCATGGAGGGATTTTGTCGGCTATCTGCCAACCAATGAGGTGTCTTGCCGGCGAGAAATGATGCACTACCGGCCACTGATGCATTGGATCACCATGCTGCAACAGAGCACAAACAGAGCAAAAAGTAGGTTTTTCCAAGGGTTGTCTGCACAATTCACCTCTCCTTGTCATAGACAAATCCAAGGAATTGTGAACTTAAATCACAAACCACCAATCAAAGTAATTTCATTGCATAATGGCTTGTGCTTCAAGGTATGCAAGCTTAATAAATGCAAAGCCAAACACTCAAGAACCATCACCCTATCATGCATGATCAAGGGCACTGGAGATCTAGGGAAATGGCACATTTCATCACTTTTGAGTACGAAATGTCCCATTTTCCTTGTGCTCAAACTAACATCCGATTTGAGCATATACAATGCAACACAAAGATATGCTTATCTTGCATCTTTTACTTGTCAACTTTGTTTACACATTTTAATTACCAAATCATTTTTTAATCAATTTGTCAATTGGTAAGTATCCTTTAAGGTAAAGGAAGTGTCAACCAAGGGATAGTGTAAGGCAAGAAAGAGATCATGACCTCAATCTCAAGCTTAAAAGATCCCAAGTTTGAAACAACCCTCAAAAGCAAATGAAAGAGTAAAGCAAAGAGGGAGGTTGCAGAGATTTAGGTGTTGAAATTGATTGATAAAAGCACTAAAAACATGCAGCCAAGTCACACCAATGATGTTTAAAGCCTTAAAACAACAAGCTAGTGCAAGGATTTACACTACAACTACACAAAACAAAGTTCAAATGAACCAAACAGCCCAAAACAGAGCTAAAGCATGCTATTTCAAAGGCTAAAACATGCTGGACTTAAGCTAAGTTAAGCTAGAAAAACATGCTAATATGTAAGGCTAACTAAGCATACAAACAAGACACAAGGAGGGGAGGCTAACCCCTCCAATTTTGGACTTCAAAATGAGATTTTTGCCACTGAAAAACCTTTGAAATATAGTGGTTAAAAGGCCCAAAAGGTTGGTTTGAAAGTGATGGATAAAGGCACAAAAGCTTTATAAACTAAGAAACAAGAAGGGTGAACCACCCCCTAACTGAAAAAAGGCTCAAACCATCATTTTTAAACCACAAAAATAGAGCTTTTTACAGTTCAAAACCAGCCCCAAAAACAATTGAAAAAGATAGAAAAACAAGTATTGAAAACAAGATAACAAGACTAGTATTCTACCTCTTGAAGCAAAGAACACTTTAGGCACAAGTTCAAGCCAAAACCACATTCAAGAGCTCCAAGAAGGCCCCAAGGAACCTCAGCTCAAAGGTGAGAGGATTTGGTTTAGGAGAACTAGGCAAAAGTGTAGAAAAACTAGGCAAATACACACAATTTTGCGAGAGAGAGAGAGAGAGAGAGAGAGAGAGAGAAAATTTTTATGTCTCAAATTTTTCTAACCTTCACACATGAGAAAAAGGGGTCTTATATATAGAAAACAAAAATTTCCCTTACAAACATCCAGCCACACACGTGTAAGAAGATGCATTAATCTGTGCAAACAGCTAGCAGAAAATATTACAAAATATCTGCAGCATACAATGGTGGCCGATCGGCCATCAGTGGTAGCCGGTAAGGCTTTATTGATGGTAGGCAATGCACATCAATGGTCGGCAAAGGAGAAGTGGTGGCCGGCAGCCTCCAAGGATAGCCGGCAGGCCATCAGGAACTTTAGGTTAAAAAGACCCAGGCATGGTCCAAAGATGAGACAAAATGGATGTAGGGTTTGAAATGCTCAAAGCTGTGGCATTCTGCTAGAGACTTCGAGCGCTCGGCAATCAAACAGACTTAACATCGGATGTACCTGCAAAAATATCCAAGTTTTAAAGGGCCGTCAAAAATGGGATGTCTACAGTTGCCCCTCTTTGACAGAACTTGGAGTCATGAGATGACGTGAGTAAATGTCAAAGCCCAGAGACGACCCATTTTGACAAAGCCGTAAGACTTGGACAAACAATCAAGACAGAAAACAAATGGTTGCGCCCGCAGGCTGCCTATGTATCCCTTTGCAAGAAATCAAACCAGTGTAGTTCTAGGGCAAGATGCAAATAATATGCATGATGCAAGAACAAAACTTATGATCATGCAATAAGACTGTGCAATGAAACATTTAAATGAAATGCAATGCAATGAGAATGTCACAGTTAAACAGATCGAAATAGGGCACAACAATCTCAATCATAAGAAGGAGTAAGCAAACACGCCACGCATAGGAATTACGAGCCAAACCACATTTCATGTAGAAAGGATGTAAGAAAATTATGCAAGCTTAACTACGCGACGCGCAGGAAAGACCAAGAGCAACAAAATCATCGGGCATACCCGAGATGTCAAACAAGATCCTAACGCGTTGCACGCTGAAGAAAACAAGGATGGTGTGAACACCGGGACGCACCCAAATGTGTTTAACCGAAGGATGGTACGAACATTAGGACGCACTCAAATGTTTTTAACCAAAGGACAGTAACCGAAGGATGGTATGAACATCAGGACGCACTCAAACGTTTTTAACCGAATGATCGTATGTACATCAGGACGCACTCAAATGTTTTTAACCGAATGGAGGTAACCGAAGAATGGTATGAACATCAGGACGCATTCAAATGTTTTTAACCGAAGGACGATAACCGAAGGATGGTATGAACATCAGGACGCACTCAAATGTTTTTAACCGAAGGGGGGTAACCGAAGGATGGTATGAACATCAGGATGCACTCAAATGTTTTTAACCGAAGGATGGTATGAACATCAGGAACTGAAGGGTGATAACCGAAGGATGGTATGAACATCAGGACACACTCAAATGTTTTTAACCGAAGGGAGGTAATCGAAGGATGGTATGAACATCAGGACGCACTCAAATGTTTTTAACTGAAGGAAGGTAACTGAAGGATGGTATGAACATCAGGACACACTCAAATGTTTTTAATCGAAGGGCGATAACCGAAGGATGGTATGAACATCAGGATGCACTCAAATGTTTTTAACCGAAGGGTGGTAACCGAAGGATGGTATGAACATCAGACGCACTCAAATGTTTTTAACCGAAAGAAGGTAACCGAAGGATGGTATGAACATCAGGACGTACTCAAATGTTTTTAACCAAATGACGGTAACCGAAGGATGGTATGAACATCAGGACGCACTCAAATGTTTTTAACCGAAGGAGTTATCCTAACATGTTGCACGCGAGAGGAAGAAGAGTACAAGGATATGATTCAAAGGGCACAAATGATTTTACCTGGAACTCCTCTGAATGTACTGTACATACAATATCGTTTGTCTGTGCTAGCTCCACTGAATGAACCGTACATACAATATTGTGCCTATGTACAAAAGTGTGTTATGTAACGACAGTGCATTTTCTATGCATGAAACAAGAATGAAAGCATATTCTATGCAACAATAGAAAAATGCATATTCTATGCAATAATAATGGAGAAGCGCATATTCTATGCACGTGTAACGAATAGGAAACACATATTCTATGCAAGACAACAACTGAGATATAATGGCATGTTCTATGCGAACCAAACAATTTGAGAGCATATTCTATGCATGATTGGTAATGGGAGCATATTCTACGCATGATTCAAAGACAAATGCATATATTCCATGCATAATTCAAGAGTGAAAGCAATAAGCATGTTCTATGCATAATGTAAGAGCGGAAGCACATTCTATGCAGCTAGAGTAAGAGCATGTTTTACGCGACAGTATAAGTGAAATGCACGTTCCATACAGCAACAAAGAAACACATATTCTATGCAACAACAAAAGCATATTCGTCAAAATCAATTCAAGAACAACTTCCGATTTACCTCTCGAAAAAGTTGCAATATGTTCAAAAGGATACATCTTGCTTATGTTAATGAGTGACGAACATCGTGCACTGGAAATGCAGTTCTGAGCTTCCATAGAGGCATTCTGAACTCAATAATGAACAATCCCTTCGATTTTGAAATCCAAGGACACAAAACAAAACCCAGGACAAAGGAGACCCTTGGAAATCTGCCGGCCACAAGAGGGAGCCGCCGACCACCTGCTGGCCACTGGTGTGCCTTGCCGGCCATCGATGGTGCCTTGTCGGCCATCGATGACAGTTCGAGGCAAAGCTATCTTTTCATGCATGGGCCTTTAAATACAAGCCACTATGGCTCATTTCCTCACATCTTCTTGACCGAAAATACTCTCTCTCTCTCTCTCTCTAGGTGTTTTTCCTCTCTAGATCTGAGCCTTTTACGCGTTTTCCAACGCCCCACACAAACTTTATTCGCTAAATCCTCCTAGTTCTCTTCACTTTGAACTGATTGGAATTTGATTTCGACACTTCTTTCCTTATTTCCACCATTTAGGCTCATTCCCCTCAAGTTTCTCTCGAGTTCTGTGCACTTTTCCCGGCTTTGACTTTTTCTTTATTTCTCTCTCTTAGGGTTGACTTTTTCCAAGTTTACCCATTTTCTTCACTTTTCTTCACTTTTCTTCACTTTTTACCCATCTCACACCTATTTTTAGACGGCAGACGATTTTCCTCATGATGGGGCTCCTCCCGAGCTTCCCCAAGTAGACTTCGAGGCAGACATCGAGGCCGAGCCAGAGCCGTTACCGTTGAGTGTACGGCTTTTGATCCAGCGAGGTATCATCCTCAGACACACATATTGCCCACTACCGGAGGCATAAGATGTTTTATTGATTTCGCTAACGACGCGCTAGAGGACCTCCTGTTGAGGGAGCTAGAGTCTCGTTTATCAGTCATTGCCATTAAGGTACGAACTCTGTTTCTATGCATTTCTGCCTTTAATTACTTGCATTTCTTGCATTGCTTTCATCTGACTATGTCTCATACACTGTTTTGACCTGGTTACATCTCATGCACTGCCTTGATCTGATTACATCTCATGCACTACCACAGGGTGAGTCTTGCGCCTTTAAGGGCTATGGTGCGACGACTGCTCGAGATTGGTATGACGAGCTCCTAGCTGGAGTTCGTGACATTGTTGACGAGGCAGGCTTCGTCCTCTTCTGCTCCAACTTAACTCAGGTTACCGTGAGTCGTCCTCTCTTAGGAGCACTGGTGGAGACGTGGTGGGACACCACCAACTCCTTCTACTTTTCCACCACAGGGAGATAACGATGACTCTTTACGACTTTGCCATGATCACCGGCTTAGGGGTAGGGGGTGATCCGATCCCTCTTGACCTAGATATGGAGGAGTGAGAGGCAGCCTGGCTCGAGCTGCTTGCGGCACATCCACCGATATACCAGACGGGCATGGTGCGATACGCCTGGTTCGAGGAGCAGTTCAAGGAGACCAAGCCCGAGACGATAAAGGAGATAGAGCAGTATGCCAGGGATTTCCTAATGTTCATCTTCGGTACCACCTTGTTTTCAAACAGGTAGAACACCGTGGGCTTGTATTTGCTGAGTGCCTTGGTGACTCTTCCTCGAGTTCAGTTTTATGATTGAGGCGGAGCCGACCTCACCACATTATACGGATATATGAGCTCTTCCTCTCGTCTGCAAGGGAACTTGGTTGGAGGCTACTGGCGAGCCTAGGAGGTAAATTTCTCAGTTCCCTCTTTACACTTTACAATTTCTGCTCAGCATTTCTTGCTTTACATCCATTCAACACATGTGCTTTCTGCTTTGCACTTTCTGCATCTGTTCATATTGTAAGCTTTCTGCTTTGCACTTTCTGCATTTGTTTATACTATGTGCTTTCTGCTTTGCACTTTTTACATCTGTTCATACTGTGTTACTTACATACTTCTGTATTCTCCTTGCAGCTATGGGTGTATGCATACTTCTCGACTCTTGCCCTAGAGCCTGTAGATAAGATTCCATTGACGGTCCTCTTTTCTCGGGTATACGACGGCCAGCTTCGCCATAGGACTTGTGAGCCCTTCATGTTTTTCCGCCATACTTCGACACGATAACGGTGCACGGGGTAACTCGAAACAGAGTCATTTTTGTTTTACAGCTGTTTTGATTCATACATTAGCAACTGATAGCAACTAATAACTTGTACACTTTCCATTTCAGATCACATGGCAGCCCTGGGCCACGATACCGACAGAGCTTCGAGCCTAGTACCATGTAGCTTGGGGCATTTCCCGCTATCATATTCTACTTGAGGGCCCAATTTGCCGAGCGTGGTTCCTAGGCGAGCGCTTCATGAGCCAGACCATAGGCCTGCCTGCTCCGTTTATACCAATGGCACCGCCAGTGTCTATGAGAGCGACAGACAAGCTATCTGCTGAAGAGGTGATCCAGTTCATGGTAGGCTTGGAGGCAGAGTATTTTCGTGTAGAGGACGACTACACAGCCTTTATCTAGACACACTTGATGCCGCTTCTGACTGGTGTTTGCGTGGATAAGAGCTCCTGCCGTGAGAGCGAGACGCAGAGCGACCCGGGCGAACAAACCCCGTAGCAGAGGGGCTTCCTAGGCAAAGCAGGGGACTGGGTGGCCAAAGCTGCCTACTACACTTACATGTTGGTGGTATACTGGGGAGGCTTATCAGATCCCGATTGAGCCCGCAGCAGCTGGGCATCGATACACCAGAGCCTATGATGCACCTCCGGTATGTACCACATTTTTAGTTTTCTCATCTCTTTCTGATATTTGTATGTTCTGGACATTAATCATTCCCAATGCATTTACAGGCACCTCCAGGATATACCGAGGATCTGCTTGAGCTACTAGCCTCATTTGAGGGCATGATGTTGAAGAGAGAGGCACTGCTCGGCTTCCATGGCATTCAGGTAATTTCTTCAATTTTCTTACATACCAGTCATCAAATTTCCACTGACACACTGAAACTGACATGAGAACTTTCCCACACTGAACTGATACTGCATCTGAAATACTACACTTCCATACTGTATTCATACTCTGTACCTAACTTCACTATATACTCATTCTACCCCATACTTGCATCTAATATGCATACTGTGGCTGACATATGACAACTATTTTTTCAGGTCCCATCCATACCGGGTGCGCCAGCAGAAGCAGCACCAGGACCAGCAGTGCTTCATCCGGCAGCAGGGAGAGAGAACAGGCAGTAGTACGCAACCGAGGCCAAGCTAGGGGCGCTCGAGCTAAGAGTGGTCTTTCAGAGCTTATTCTAGACAATAACGACACTGAGACTAGAGAGGCTGAGGAGGCAACGAGTCAGCATTCAGAGTCATCAGAGAGTGGAGATGATGACGCTGGCTCGGGTTCTGAGAGTGGAGATGCTGATGCCGAGGAGGGCTCCGAGGCGGAGAATGGAGACGGCTCTGGTTCAAACTCTGATTCTGATCTAGACAGTGGCGCCGATGGAGACAATGCCCTAGAGTCCTCTCCTCCGAGAAAGAGGACGAAGGGGGCCTCTAGATCCTGAGATGATTGGCACTGATCTTTGTATTTTTGCTTAGTTTCTTTTGGTTTATAGTGCTAACACATTGTACAGCTTCGGACAGGTTTTATTTTCTTTAAAAATTTGTATAGCACCTTTTGTCCAAACAACCATGATCAGAATGAAAACCAAGTTTTTTTTTTTTTTTTTTTCCTGAAAGAGTGTTGTATTTTGCATCATGAGCACTGCATTGCATGAAAAATGAGATTGAATTTGATAACGAAAATCGAATACTTGTATTGTCACAATAGTCTGAATCAAGTAATGAACCGACCAACAATTGACATAGAAACAAAGCACTATATAACTCGATAAGCAAAATAACTCAATAAACAACAAATACAACTCGATAAACTTGTTAAAAAAAAAGAAAAAAAAAGAAACAAAAAGGACTCAACACAAGACCTCAAGACACACAAACAGCAGAGCAAAACACATGCATCCAACATTATTCTTCACAAAGGAGGACAGTAGGTATGAGAGGAAGGTTGCCAGCCATAAGTGGTGAATGCCGGCCACATGCCGGCCATCTATACCTCTTGCCGGCCATCAATGATGCCTTGACGACCATCAATGATGCAGGACCTCCACATTGTTGACACCTGACTTCCATTCACTGTCTTATCTTCCACAAAAGGCTGAGGTTCGTGATTTCTTCATTTCAACTGCAAATTCTTCACAAATGGAGCTATTTTTCATTGAAAAACTCTCCGATTGGATTGCAACTTTGGATGGCTCGGAAAAGCTGAATTTCTGGAGTTTCGGCATAAATGCACTATTCCCGCTGAGTTGTTCTCCACTTTGTTTTCAGTTCCTTCATGCCGCTGCTAGATGTTGGAACCCGATCACGCTTGTTTTTAGCTTCGGGGGACAAGAGATATGCCCGATAGTCGAAGAATTTCTAGCGCTAATAGAATTCCGACGTAATAAGAAAATTCTGCCTCAGCCCCGTTTTGGTCACATCCAAGCTTTGGGAAGGATGTGTGGGCTCACTTTACACGATGCTCGATCCTTGGTTCACAACGAAGAGCTGGATATCCCCAGTTTGATTCATCGATTTTCTGATGCTGGTGACCGTGGCGATCTTCTTTGGCGGGGTTTTCGACAACACGCCCTTTGTTTGTGCATGCTAGCACATTTCCTTCTTGCCCCTAGTTTCGGCGGGTCTAGCATTCGACTAATCGAAGTAGCCTAAGGTTTGAAAGAGGGCAAGAGTTGCATTGGCTTGACATTAGTCGAGACTTTGATAGGTCTAGACGCCTCTCATCGGCGAGAGACAACCAAATTTGCGGGAAGTCCACTACTTCTTCAGGTAATGTTTCCCACTCTTTCTCATATGTGTTTCTTACATCACTCGGCACTCATGCTCTGCTTTTCTCTCAAAGTCTTTTTCTCACTTTTTTTCTCAGCGCACATCTCTTTTTTCTTTCATCCCTCCCCAGATATGGCTTATGGACAAGCTGAAGGTAGTGGACTCTTGCCCGCATACTCAGCCTGAGCATACTTCTTCCACTAATGGCTAGTGGATTTCCCGAACGAGGGGTGGTGGTGCCATTGGATGTGCAACAAGTTTGCTGTTGACATTGCTTAGCGTTGCCCCTGGTTTGATCTGCCCGAGATAAGCTACAGCATAACTAGGTGTGGACGCGCCCCAAGAACTCCCGAGAAAATCTCGTTTTGTTCTCTAGCTACTACAGTTCAGACTCGATGTCACGGTTCTGAATCTAATCTTGCAAAGTGCGATGCAAGACCGATAAATCACCAAAGAGTCCAAATCCGGCAAATCGTTTTGGAAAACTGATTTTTAAGAAAAAAAGTGCCAAACATGGACTGCTTTGCTAGATACAGAGTCGCCACCTAAATATTTTATTTTTGGAAAAATTTAGGAAACCCTGACTCGTTGCCGAAGGCCACATGTCCATCATCACCAAAGTTACCTTGGCTCAAAAACTTGGGTACGATTGGGGAAGGTCATCTATGAGCACCCCCGCTCGCCCGATCAAAGATCGGCCTATACTAAACATGATATCTTGTTTTTGAAAACACATGTGTTCTTATTCCAATTAATTAGCTAATCTTACTATGTGATGCGCACAGCAAACAAGTATAGACTAGATCGCCTAATTTGGAACAAAGCATCGCATATTTGTTTGTTTGGAAATGGTTTGAAGTTTGCTACTCGCAAGTAGGCTAAAACACGAATTTCAATGAATCGTTCCAATTTACGTAATCCAACCTTCACCCACAGGCATTCAGGCAGTTATATCACATAAGCAATTAGCCTTATGGCAAGCATGCTGTCATGTTAACACTCACATACATGCAAGATGCTAAAGCATAAACACTTACAGTGTATTCCGAGCCAAAACAAGAAACTAGTTAGTAATCATGCATGATCCTAGTTCATGTTGAGATGGCTAATGCAACACATGCAAAATGCAACTAGAATAGGCTCGGCTATTCTAAGATGGCATATGAGGTATGACAACTCGATACATGTATTCAAGTAGGAATTGAAACACGATGCAGTTAGTATGATGCGCCGAGCCTAGTGCATGCAATACAAATGGATGGATGCAAACATGCATAGCATAAGGATGCTAAATGAAATATGTCCTAAAACTAACCATCGTAAGCGGTTAAGTAAAAGGGAGAAAGAAGTGGGGTTAGAAGACATGCATCACACACACGCACGCTTATTACAACAATTGACCCTCTCGACGGAGGGTCTGAAAGAATAACACAAATTAACTAATTAACTAACTAACAAGCTAATTAATTATTACATAACTCTTAACTAATTAAACAAATTAATTGAGCTATGAAAACAATAAAGCAGCCTCGGGAAGAGGAACAAATGCATGCTTGGTCGGCTTCGCTCGGAAATCCGTTGCCATGCCTCATGTTGCCTCTGTTTGCACTTCTTTGTACCTCTGCAAAGTGTGAAAATTCCCAACACACTTTTGATTCACCCCATGGGCACTGTGGGAGGCCATCGGCCAAAAATCATGGTCATCGGTGAAGAAATAGGGGTCATCGACCACATGTGAAGCCATCAGCCAAACACTTGTAGCCGATCGGCACTGAAGATGGCCGATCGGCCATCCCTTCTTGCAAAATGCTCTTTTTGCCTTGAAGAACCTCTTCAAGAACACCACTCCAGCAACTTTCTCTGATCAAAATCACCTCAAGAACCCTAACACCAACTCCCTAGCACCTCAGCAACCAAGGATGGTGTATTGCTAGGTGTTTGTGTGCAATAGTGTGAACAAAACACCCTTTAGAGCACAAAAACACACACAAAGATGTAAAGAGAGGGAAATATAGAGATAGATAGATACAACTTCTCTAACCCTATTTTTCAGATTCTCTGAGAAGGGAGGAGGAGCTCCCTTCTTATAGAAATCCAATTCCAAGGCTTCCTAAGCAAGCTAAGCAAAGGTGCAAATCCCTCCATACACGTGTATGGAGGGTGTGAATTGTGCATGCCAGCTGTGACAGCTAGCATAAAATATCTGCATAAAGCAGATGAACAGGGCTCGGCCAGAAAACAAGGCCGATCGACCAACACAAGGGCCGATCGACTAAAAAGAGTGCCAATCGGCCAACACTTTTGGTCAATGGCAAGAAAAGAAGGCCGATGGCTTCATGCCTTGGCCGATGGGTTGAGGGGATGGCTAACAAGCCACCCTCTTCCCTTAAAAGAAAAAACACAAGTGCTTGGTCCACAACCAAGCACAAAACAGACAACTTGAGAGATCTTGAGGCAAGGCGCGCGACCGAGGCCTCCGGGAACTCAAAACGAACACAAGCATGGATGATCATCGAGTGTTCAAACGATGACGTCCAAGTCTTGAGGACGGTCAAAAATGGGGTGTCTACACTAGGCAACCTGGCATTCAGTTGATTGGCTTGACACACTGTGTATTCTACTTTCCGTTCCGGTTCAGGCATCAGTTCGGACATGACTAGACTTGCCAAAAGAGAGGGTAGAGTACCCGGCTTCATTCCCAATCCGAGGTTCACAATTTGCTCGATATCCCACTACGTGGAGGACGAGAAAGCTTCTGGCTCCTGTCCCTAGTTTCAACTACGCACTTTCTGGCAAGTACCTAACTTGGCTCAAAGATGAGGCACAAACCGGGCCCACTTTAGCATCAACAGCTTCCACAAGCACAAGCGGGGAACGCAGGAACACCTGACTCATCTATGCTCCAAGTTTATTGCTTTGATCTTACTTTTCAAGTTTTCTTTTTGAATGTAATAAAAGCAACTTTAATTTGTATCGAGAGTTGGAGAACTTTGTATCGAAATCAATGAAATTGAAGTTGTGGGCACTGAAATTTTCCTTTTGGTCTAAAAATGGTCTAAGTTGTAAAAGATAAAATTTGAGCAAAAATCAACTTTTATTAAAACTTTTCAAAACCATTTTTGATAAGGATCACAACTTAACACACACAGAATCTATCCTTGAGATGTACAACCCCAAATCCAAAGATGGAAAATTGCACCTTGTCTGAATAATACTGCCCAGCACTGCAACTAGTTCTTAGAGAGGATCACAACCGAACACTCAGATAAAGAACGGACAAGGATAACATAATCAATGTATGGACAGGACAGTTGAGTTGGAGGTATTTACGGCTGAACTTCAGAATGAAGTTGCCTACGTATCCCAAATATAGGAATCAGGCCTTATGTAGTTCGGTTCGAGTTCACTTGAGTATTAAGCTCTCCTTTTGCGCTCTAACTTTTGCCAAGGCTGCCCTTTCTGGGTTTTCAACCTTGCGAGCTCAATTTTTCCTTATTTCCAATTTTTTTGTGCCCTAACTTTTGCCTAGGTTGCCCTTCCGAGTTTTTGGCCTAGCGAGCCTCTCAAGGGTAATATCTCTTCAACTTGTCCAAGTTGATCGGTTGGGAAAATTCTAGGCCATCCAGGTCCATGAGAATAACAGCTCCACCCGACCAAATAGTTTTGATAATGTAAGGACCAGTCCAATTGGTTCTAAACTTGCCCCTAGGGTCATGGATGGGAGCTCAATTGTCTTTCAATACCAAATCCCCTTCCTTAAGATTCTGAGACTTAACATTCTTGTTAAAAGCCCTGGCAATCCTGCATTGATATCCTTGAACATGGTACAGTGCTTTCAGTCTTCTCTCATCAAACAACATCAGTTCTTCGAACCTGCTCTGTTGCCAGTCGACTTCTGCTATCTAGCACTCAGCCATAACCCGCAGTGACGGAACCTCTATTTCAATCGGCAAAACAGCTTCTATCCCATAAACAAGAGAGTACAGAGTTGCCCCAATAGATGTCCGAATTGAAGTTCTGTAGCCCCAGAGAGCAAATGGCACTTTGTCTGGCCAGTCCCTATAGGTCTCAACCATTTTCTGCAAAATGTGCTTGATGTTCTTATTGGTGGCCTCAACAGCTCCGTTGGTTTGCGGCCGATATATAGATGACTTATGAAAAGCCACGTTGTATTTCTCCAACAAGTCGATCACTTCTTTCTTGAAATGGGAGCCATTATCTGAAATGATCTCATTCGGGACTCCATAACGGCAAATGATGTTGTTTCGGATGAACTTAGCCACATGCGCTACTTTCAGCACTGCATAAGACTGAGCTTCCACCCATTTCGTAAAATAATCAATTACCACCAGAATGTATTCGTGCCCATTTGATCCTTTCGGTGTAACTACCCCAATGACGTCAATTCCCCAAACTGAGAAAGGCCATGGTGAAGTCATGTTATACAGCTTCAACGACGGGATATTCATGCGATTTGTATGGATTTAGCATTTGTGGCATCGCCAAACAAAACCAATACAATCTTCCTCCATGGTAGACCAGTAGTAGCCTGTAGACACCCCATTTTTGACCGTCCTCAAGACTTGGACGTCATCGTTTAAACACTCGATGATCATCCATGCTCGTGTTCGTTTTGAGTTTCCGAAGGTCTCGGCTGCGCGCCTTGCCTTAGGATCTCTCAACTCATTTGTTTTGTGCTTGGTTGTGGACCAAGGACTTGTGGTTTTGCTCCTGAGGGAAGAGGGTGGCTTGTTGGCCATCCCTACAACTCATCGGCCTTGTTTTCTTGCTATCGGCCATAAGTGTTGGCCGATCGGCACTCTTTTTGGTCAATCGGCCATATTTCTTGGCCAAGACCTTTCCACCTGCTTTTACAGATATTTTTGTGGCAGTTGTGACAGCTAGTGAGCGCAATTCTCATCCTCCATACACGTGTATGAAGGGATTGAATCAAGACTCAAGCTTGTTCAACAAGCTTGAGAATTGATTTTCTATAAGAAGGGATGCTCCTCTCCCTTTCTAGAGGTTCTGAAAAGTGGAGATACAAAACATATATCACTCTCTCTATATATTTTACCTCTCTCTCCATATTTGCCCTTGTTTGTGCTCAAAAGTGTAATTTCTTCACACTATTGCACACAAACACCTACTAGAACACCATCCTTTTATTGCTGAGGCTTCTTAATGTTGGTTTTAGAGTTCTTGGGTTGGTTTAAGCTCAGAAAAGTTGCTGGAGTTGTGATTTTGAAGGTGTTCTTCAAGGGTGAGAAACTAACCTTTTGATCCCTTATTTTTGCTTAAGCTTTTGGCCCTACTTGCATGTATTTTTAAGCTTAACTTTCTACTACAAAAGTTCTGATTTTTCATGCTTGTAATGTTTGTTTAAGGTCACTTTTGTGTTGGGGGTAGTCTACCCTCTCTTAGGCCTTGTTTGGCCTTGTTCTGTGCCTTCCTTTTTAAGCTATTGGGACCACCTTGTTTTGGCCTTCTCACCACTGAAACTCAGAGGATTTTTAGTTGTGGAAAGGTGGTTTTGAGGTCCCAAATAGCAGAGGGTCATCCCCTCTCCTTGTGTCTTGTATGCTTGCTTTGAATGCCTCATGATTGAGCATGTTTGTCTAGCATGTTTTGGTTCCATTTCAGCATGTATTAGACCTTATTTCAGCATGTTATACCTCTGTCTCAAGTTGGTTTGATGGCCCCTTGCACGCTTCATGCACTTGTAATGCAATCCTCTCTATTACCTTAACATGCATCTTGTGTCTAGATCATCATTCTTGCATGTTTTGGCTTAACTCAAAGAAGCTTTTAGCCTTGTTTTACCATGCTTAAGCTCTGATTTGTGTTTTTTTGGTCATGCATGCCATGCTTTGTATAGCCATAGTGCATTCTAGCTTGTTAGCTTTGAGTTTCCAAGCCACTAGCATGTATTGCTTGGGCTACTTTCATGATTTGGCATCATTTGTTATGTAATTTTAGAGCATATTTCATGGTCATACACTTGTGCTTATCACTCTTTTAATGCCTAGGAGGTTTGGCTCTTTATGCCTCAAGAATGGATCATTGTGTATGCCTCTATGCTTAGGCCTTTGGGCTATCATTTAAGTGCATTTTTGGTCTTGTTTTACCATGATATAACTCTGATTTTTGTGGTTAAAGTCATGCCATGTTTGGTTTTGATAAGTGTAGTGTAACACCCCTTGTTAGCCTTGCATGCTTCATGCTTTTGATCTTTTGTTCTAGCTTGTGTTGGCTAGGTTCAAGCATGTTTTTGGTCTTATTTTGACCTGCCTTGGGACTGTTTTGGTTGCCCTTTGCCCTTTGGGGTTGCTTTGCATGGCCATGGTGTAAGTCCCTTTGCTAACCTTGAGCTTCGAGCCTCTTAATATACTATACTTGTTTTGTTCGGTTGATTTGGCATCATTCCATGCATGATTTCAGAGCTTATAGTGTGGTCATACACTTGCATTTGTCGCTCTTTGAGCACCTTTGAGAGTTGTGTTCTTATGCTTAATTGATAAGCCAATTGGCATGCATGCTTGTCTTGCATTTCATGCCATCATTTCATAGCATTTTGGCCACTGATTTGGGCATGAATGAGGTCTGTCCATTTTGGTTTAAGTCCATCTTGCATGTTGTTGCATGTTTGTCCCATTTTGTCGTTATTGCATGCTTGTCGCATTACATGTTGTCGTATGCTTGTCGCATTGCATGATTTTTGCATGTTGTTGTATGTTTGGTACATTGCATGTTTGCATGTTTAGGTTGCATTGCATTTTGCATGCTTGTTACATTGCATTTGGCATGCTTATGTTGCATTGCATGGCATCTCCATGTTGCATGCATTGCATTGTGTTTGGTTTGGGGTGTTAAATCAAACACGAGGAACGAGGGACGTTTCATACTTGAAGTGATGAAACGTGCCTCAATTCTCAGTCACCGACCCTCTTGATCATGCATGATAGAGGTTAAGGCATTTATGTGTTTTTGTACATTCATGTGATATTGATTTGTGCAACTTGGCCTCTTTGGCCATCATGCATTGGAATGCGTAATTGATGGCTTGAGAGTCGAGCACTGCACTCCTTTGAGTTTCAAACATGATAAGGGGTGTGGTTGCACAACATTTTCTTGCAAATGTATTGCCATGCCTCTGTTTGTACTCTACTGCAGCAAAAGGAGTAGTTTGCAGGAAGAGATGGCTGATCGGCTATCTAGTGTGCCGATCGGCTATCAATATTTGGCCGATGGACTCAAAAGTGGTCGATGACCCTTATCCCTTGGCCTATGACCATACCATTTGGCCGATGGCCTCTCAGCATGTCCATAAGGTGGATCAGAAGTGTTTTGGAGATTTGTACAGTTTTCAAAAGTCTAAAACAGTGTAAACAGAGGCAACATGAGGCATGGCAACGGATTTCCGAGCGAGGCGATCGAGCATGCATCATTCATCATTCCGAGGCAGAGCTGTGGCAGCTCAATTCAGCTTCTTTCCTTCCTTACTTAGTTGGTTTTGTAACTTAATTAATTTGCTTAATTAGTTGAACGTGTTGTAATAATTAGCTTAGTGTTAGCTAGTTATTCATTTTGATTATGTAATAATTAGTCTAATTAGATTATTAGATTAGTTAGAATAGCTTAGCGTAGCTAGCTTGTACTATGCATTCGGACCCTCCGTCGAGAGGGCAAACTGTTGTAATAAGTGTGCGTGAGTGTGTGAATGTCTTCCAACCCCACGTCTTTCTCCCTTTTACTTAACCGCTTACGATGGTTAGTTCTAGGTCATATTTTAATTAGCATCCTTATGTTATGCATGTTTGCATCATTCATCTGTATTGCATGCACCGGGCTCGGCGCATCATACTAACTGCTTTGTGTTTCAATACCGATTTGAATACATGATTATCAAGTTGCATTTCACATGACATCTTAGAATAGCCGAGCCTATTTCTAGTTGCATTTTGCATGTGTTGCATTAGCCATCTTAACGTAAACTAGGATCATGCATGATTTCCAATTAGTTTTTGTTTTGGCTTGGAGTACTAGGTAAGCTTTCACGCTTTAGCATACTGCATGTGTGTAAGTGATTGCCATGTTGGCATGCTTGCCATGAGGCTATCTGCTTAAGTGTTTAAATGCATGAATGTCGGTGGATGAAGGTTTGATTGCTTGGATTGGAACAATTCATTGATTGCAAGTTTTAAGCCCACTTGAAGTGGCAAATCATCTTGTTTTCTAAGCCCACTTGAGGGTGGCAAATCCACGTCTTAACCTACTTGGGAGTAGCAACTTCAAACCATTTTCAAACAAACAAACATGAGATGTTTTGTTCCAATTTAGGCGACCTAGTCGATACTTGTATGCTGTGCGCATCACGTAGTAAAGCTAGCTAATGAATCGAAATAAGAACACATGTGTTTTCAAAAACAATATATCATGTTAGTAAAGGCCGATCCTTTGATCGGGCGAGCGGGGGTGCTCATTTCATGACATTCCCCTCTCGTACCTAAGTTCCTGAGCCGAGACAACTTTGGTGATGACGGACACGTGGCCTTAGGCACGAGTCAGGGTTTCCTAAATTTCCCCAAATAAAATATTTAGGTGGCAACTCTGTAGCTGGCAAAGCAGTCCATGTTTGGCACTTCTTTCTTAAAATCAGTTTTCCAAAACGATTTGTCGGATTTGGACTTTTTGGTGATTTATAAGTCTTGCATTGCACTTTACGATATTAGATTCAGAACCGTGACATTGAGTCCGAACTATAGTAGCTAATGAACAAAACGGATTTCGCGCCATTCGCGCGCGGAGCCGGGACGTTCGGGCCCGTCTACAGTTTCTGGCGACTCTGCTGGGGATTTAGAGAACTTGACTCGACCTCATGATATGTTGTTTTGACTACAATTATGTGTCTCTTTGCATTGCATTTGCATTGGTGCGCCTAGGACACCGTGTTTGCCGTATGCTATTCCTAAACAGTTTGCCGGAGGCTTGCTTTGAGAAGCATGCCATAAGGCTGACCGGTTGCGGGCTCTGCCACGACGGGAGCACAAACCCCGATTTTTACCGGGGCACCCTTTTTGACCATTCGACCTAATACATATCGGAAACTGTAGTGACCATTCCAAGCTAGGATAGGTTACTTACCCGATTATAAGTTGTTTGAAACCGCTGTGTGCGTAGTGAAACTCTAGCTCCTGACAAGATAGGACAGGGAAACCCTACCCCTCCATAGAAGTGTTTTGGCTCTCACTTGCTTGTTATGTGTTTTTAGAGTTGGCCTCTACAGGAATGCATGTATCAGTTTGCAAGTCTGGATATCAGGCCTGAGGGCATCAGTATTTGGGGAATCAGTTTTACCTGCGGGTATCAGATTCAGATTTTGGGTAGTGAATTGGGAACAGTGATCAGTGGTTGAGAACAGTTCTTTCAGCTTGTGTTTGCCAATTGTGTGTTGTCTTTATTTAAGCTGTTATGCTGTCCATTTTTCTAGTTATTTGTTTCTTTATTAGGCTTTATTTATCTTTTTGCAAGGTAGTTTAGCACCATTGCATCCGACTAGACAGATATTCCCGAGCACTCTGGGTTAAAGGTCGAAGACTTCGTCGATCCAAGGATCTGACAGACGGACAAGCAGCATTCCTTTCTTTACCCCCAGTTACCAGACGGAGGTCAGTAAGGCGCAGTGTATCGGTACAGCGGTCGCCAAATCAGTGGTCTTCCCCACCAGTGAATAGTTAGGCTGAGGTCTCAGTTTCTACTGCAGGGACAGATATACTGGTTGTTCAGATAGATCAGCACAATATGGCAGGTATAGAGGAGATGATGCGTCAGCTCCAGGAGAGTATGCAAGCCATGCAGCAGGACGCTGCCCATCAAGTAGAATTTGCCGAACGCCAGGCCGAGGTTATGGCCCAACAAGCAGAGTTGATTGCTAGGCTTCAGCAACAACAACCACCACAGCAAGCCGGAGCATCTGCTTCGCACCAACCTCCTCCCCCACCAAGAATTCCAATACTTGGGGAGACCACCAACGTCCAGGAAAATACGGACGTTCCAACGGGGACAGTTCCGCCCCCGATCCTACCCCAGCTATCCAAAGCACAGACCAACCTGGGGATACACCGTTTGAGTTCGAGATGGATCCGACAACATTAAAAGTGAGCAAGCCAGAAAAGCTATTCAAGAAATCTATTCCGGATATAGAGGACGGGTATACCGACTCGGCCGTAACTCTGCCAGATCGGTTTAAAATGCCGTACATAGACCGTTTTGACGGGTCTGGGGATCCTATGGTGCATTTGCGGCTGTTTTCGGATATACTAAGGCCGATGGGCCTCTCCAGATTGCAGAAGCTTTCTCTGTTTGGCCGGACCCTATCGAGTGTAGCGGCTCTTTGGTATGCAAAACTGGAGGACTCCGTCAAGAGGAACTGGAAGGAGATAGCTGAGGCTTTTGTAGCTCAATACTCCTACAATACACAGATCGAGATCACAACTCGTGATCTCGAGACAATTAGGCAAGAGCCGAAGAAGAGCTTCTCTAATTTTGTGACCCACTGGAGGGCCAAAGCCTCAATAATGACCATCAAGTCGGTTGACAAGGACCAAATACGGATGGTTGTGCGCAACTTCCAGCCCAAGCTCATGCAGAAGATGATTGTCCTCCCCCTCCCCACCTTTGCAGATATACATGAGATAGGGGTGCAGATCGAAGACGCCATGAAACAGGGCCTCATTGATCATGAGAGAGTAGCCCAAGAGGGCATTCAACCGCAATACGAATGCAAGCACAAGCAGTGCTGCAGCTGCCAGAGCTTCAGATGTGGGAATGGTCACCACCACCACCCCAAGAACCCTTATAGCTACACCATTCACCGGTGCGTCCGGAAGTAGCTCACAAACAACCAAGTTTCCACCTCGAGGCCAGAGAACCTTTACCCCGCTGTATATGTCTCTGTCCAAAGCTTTGGGGGTTTTGATCAGGAAAGGGCACTTGAAGCCCCTAGAGCCGCGGCCATTGCCAAAAAAACTTCCCCCCTCCCATAACCCAGCTAAATACTGTGCGTATCACCAACAACATGGTCACGACACTGACCAGTGCTTCAGATTGTGTCACGAAATCCAAGATCTCGTCGACAACAGGGTGATCGCACCTCCAGAAAAACCAAATGTTACAACCAACCCTCTTCCACCACATAACCAAGCTCCACCTCCCAAACGCATCACCTCGATCCAAACTGGGGTTGTGTCATATGACCCTAGCATATATATCACCCCTTCCCACCTACCCAAGTCGGAGGTGTTCATTCCTGACAACACTGACTTGTGCATGTTGGACATCTCCCAAACCCAACCTGCAACGGTGGTGGTGACTACCGAAGATAGAATTGGGTCAACTGAGGAGGCAGATGAGAATGATTATATAGAGCCTGAGGGGTCTGCAAGCTTCATGTACAATCTGAGCGGTTACATTACATCAGCAGGCCAGGCTAGGCTGAATGTAGAATTGCCAGTGGGGGCAGAGATTTGTGTAGTATGGGAGGATGGACCTAATCAAGGGCTAGATGACCTAGCGGATCTGGAAGAAGACATTACAAATCTACAGTTCTTTGAAGAGCAGGACTTAGGGGACGTGACTATCAACTGGTTCGACTTGGATGGTTCAGCGAAAACTACAGGGTGGCTCAGTGACGAGCCAAATATTGTTGAGTAGCCTCAGCCAGAACAGGGTCCATCAGGGACAGGGACATCAGCTGTGGCCGAAAGGGCCGGGAATCAGAGTGTACTGCCGGAGAGCATCGGTGTTAAGAATTTTGCTCAGAATACGGGACAGTTTGGGTACGGAAGCTACTGAACAGCAGGCCGCATTGAAGCAGTTTGAGCGAGAAAGGATCGAGGATTCTGAGAGGGCTAGAAAGGCCAAAGCTCCTGCGTAGGACAGAACGTGTTGTGTGCACAAGAACGGAGCGTGTTGCGAGCACAGGAACACAAGGTGCTGTGGGCACAGGAATAGTTGTAATGGAGCCAGACAGGTGTCTGTCGACTGCCGATGGCATGTGGTGGGAAGATGACGACTTATGTCTTGCCCACACAGATGAAGATTGGGGGAACAATCAACCGGATGATACTTGGTACATTGGCGAAGTAGACCACATGACTAGGAGCAGGCGGTATTTCAAGCCCCTGCACTTAGATCAACCAGAGACGTCCGGAAAGGACAAAGAGATAGACAAGTAGAAAGAAAAGCTGCTCGAAGAGGAGGCTGTGCTAAAACAACTGAACAAGATACAGGCAGACATCTCCATCTGGGGACTGCTTATGGCCTCAAGAGTTCATAGACAAGCTGTCCTTTCAGCAATGGACAAGGCCAAACTTTCAATAGATACCACGCCTGAGCAGCTGGTAGGACTGGTCTTTCCGGGAGGAGCTTCCCCGATGTTGACCTTCACCGATAAGGAGCTACCGCCTAAAGGCTCGGATCACAACAAACCTTTCTACATCTCTGTGGAGTGTAGAGACAAATGGATATCGGTGGTTCTTGTTGACACAGGATCCGCTATCAATGTGTGCCCGTCGAGGACGGCATATGCAATCGAGTTGAAGCCCGCGGATTTTGTGCCAACTGCCCAGGTGATAAGGGCCTACGACAATAGCAGTAGAGAGGTGATGGGGACCGTAAAGATTCGGACTCAGGTTGGTCCAAGACAGCAGGATATTGACTTTCATGTCTTGGACATTCCCGCAACCTTTAATTTACTCCTAGGACGGTCGTAGCTGCACCAGGTGAAGGCGATCTCTTCCACCCTGCATCAAATGTTGAAATACCCCCACGGGAAGGGGGTGGCTATAGTTTTTGGGAATTCTTCAATCCATCCACTGCCAAAGGTGTCTACACCAGTTTTGGAAATCGAGCACGACACGGAGGATGTGCTCCTGTCAGATTCACCCTAGCCGAGGCCCGGGTCGTACAGAACATTTTGGCTGTTGATGAGGGGTTATATGTCAGCGCACAATCTGTGTACCTCATAAACAAGCTCCAGCACATCCCTGGGATGGGACTAGGAAAAAGTGATCGGAAGGGCATTACTGTATAGGCCGAAGTGCCACACAACCCGCATACCTTTGGTTTAGGTTATCTGCCTACCAAAGAGGACTGGGTAAGGAAAGGCAAAGAGATGGCTGGAAGAGCCAGAGCCAAGCAGACCGGCAAGCATTATGAATTGATGCATCGGCCTATCCAGGGCACCCTGAACGGACGCTTTGTCCGGGAGGGATAAGACTTTCCGTTCTGCGGCTTCCCAGAGCCATGGCTAAATGTAGAGAGGCGGCGCTTGCCGGGGTTCGAGATTTTCTTCGACTTGCAGTTGTCTGGGGATGATATTGCCGAAGAGCAGACAGACCCACCAGCTGAGGCTGAGCAGTGTAAAGAAGAGGTTTCCGAGAGCACAGAGTTTGAAATGGGGGTAGCACTGGCTTGTCTACTTTCAGATCCTCCGATCGTACATGAGTGCTTAGGAGATAACTTCTCCATGTCCATGATTGGGAATGAAGCGGCTGTGAGCCCATCTGCAAACATTCTAGATGCGTCCATCGCACCCTCCCTCGTCTGGCAATATGAGGAGGGATTCTTATCGAGCAGCACCGGGTCAAGTAGTAAGCCGGAATCTGATTCCACCGAGTCTGTGGAGTCGGAATCAGGTTCTAACTCGTCTGAGTCTGAGTTCGGTATTCTTGGGGGTGACAACCCGAATGCCACAGTCCAGTCTAGGTCATCTTTTTCTTTTTCCTTGAGTCTGTTGTAACAGAGGAATCAGGCGACTTAGAAGTGATTAATGAGAATGGAATGGATGTGGCCTTCGAGTACTTTTCTGTGCCTTTGATTTATTGTATTGATCAGGACTTTCAAAATTTCGATGAAAACGACGAGGAAGAATTTCCTCCGGTTTTGAAATATTTGCTAGATCAAAAGCAGGAGAGGTTTGTAAAACCGTTGGTTGACGAAATCACCCAAATTAATGTTGGTACTAAGAAGGACCCGCGGCTGGTCCAGATCGGGTCCACGTTGTCTTCGGAGGATCACGAGCGCTTAGTCGCTTTATTAAAAGATTTCAAAGATGTTTTCACGTGGTCCTACGAAGACATGCCTGGAATCAATCCTGAGATTGTACAGCGCCGGATCCCTCTTGACCTAGAGGCCCGACCTGTTAAGCAGAAGCTCAAAAGGATCTACCCGGACTGGGCTCTTAAGATCAAAGAAAAGGTCACCAAGCAAATTGACGCAGGGTTCCTGCTGGTATCTGAATACCCAACTTGGTTGGCCAATATAGTTCCAGTGCCGAAGAAGGATGGCAGAATTCGGGTATGTATGGACTTCAGGGATTTGAACAAAGCCAATCCGAAGGACGACTTTCCTCTGCCGCATATCAACGAATTAGTGGACTTTACTGCTGGGCATGCGTTGCTCTCATTCATGGATGGGTTTTCTGGCTACAATCAGATTCTGATGGCACTCGAAGACCGGGAGAAGACTACTTTTACCACCCCGTGGGGGACCTATTGTTATATGGTGATGCCTTTTGGGCTGAAGAATACTAGAGCTACATATCAACGGGTCGCGACCACAATATTGCACGACATGATCCACAAAGAGGTCGAGGTGTATGTGGACGACATGATTGTCAAGTCCAAGGAAAGAGAGGGCCACTACACCGCCTTGCAGAAATTCTTTCAACGGATCAGAGAGTATCAGTTGCGGCTGAATCCTCAGAAATGTACGTTTGGTGTTACAGGAAGAAAAATACTAGGGTTCTTGATCACACAGAGAGGTATCGAAGTCGACCCTTCCAAAATCAATGCCATCTTAGAAATGCCACCACCAAGGACTGAAAAGGAGGTGTGAGGCTTTCTGGGTAAAATGCAACTCATAAGACGGTTTATTGCAAAACTAACCTTGACTTGTGAACCACTCTTTGGTCTCCTGAAGAAAGGAAAGAAGTTCCAATGGGACGGCCGATGCCAAGCTACTTTTGAACAGATCAAGCAATATTTACAAAACCCACCTGTGTTGTCATTGCCTGAGCTGGGGAAACCGTTGATTTTGTACCTTTCAGTGACTGAAACTACAATGGGTTGCATGCTTGCACAGGAGTCTGAGGACAAAGTGGAAAGAGCTATCTACTACCTGAGCAAGAAAATGCTGGATTACGAGACCGGTTACACTCCGCTGGAGAAGGCTTGTTTGGCATTGGTATGGGCTACCAGGAAGCTGCGGCACTACCTATTAGCTCACTCTGTAATACTGGTTTCGACATTAGATCCCATCAAATATCTCTTCGAGAAACCGGCACTTACGGGTAGGCTAGCTCGTTGGTTGCTTATGCTTTCCGAATTCTATCTGAAGTACATGACGCGCAAGTCAGTGAAAGGGAAAGCAGTAGCGGAGTTCCTAGCCGATCACCCAGTTGAAGGGGATGAAGCAATTGAGTACTTGTTCCCAGAGGAGGCCATTCTGTATGTCGAAGAAGAAACTTGGACGATGTACTTTGACGGAGTGTCAAACCAATACGGGTATGGGATAGGGGTGTTGCTGATAGCACCCGACAATTCCCGCATACCCCTAGCATTCAAACTCCGGTTCAAAGTCTCGAACAATGAGGCAGAGTATAAGGCATGTATTGCTAGTTTAGAAGTCGCCCTAGAACTAGGGGCAAAACGGTTGGACGTCATCGGGGACTTGAACCTTGTTGTATCTCAAGCTAAAGGAGATTGGAAAGTCAAAGAAGAAAAGATGAGAATCTATCACCAAACCTTGAATGTACTGATTCCTCGGTTTGAGAAACTGAACTTCGCTCATCTGTTAAGAGAGAACAACAGGTTTGTTGATTCATTAGCAACTCTATCATCTATGATAGACATCTCTTTCGGAGTCCGGATGCGTCCGATCATCATTGAACAGAAATTTGTGCCGGCCTACGAACTGATTGCTGCCATAGATGAAGTACAAGATGAGAATCCCTAGTATTACGATGTCTGGAACTTCGTGGAAAAAGAAGCGTATCCACCAGGGGCAAATGCCAAAGATAAGAGGGCAATTCGAAGAATGGCTACTCAGTTCATCATCTACGGGGGTAAACTATACAAGAGAGGTCATCTCAGGATGCATAAGTTGTGTGTTGATGCCGAAGAATCGAAGCACCTGATGGAGGCCATCCATGGAGGAGAGTGCGGAGCGCACATGAATGGGGTGATGCTAGCCCAGAAGATCCTTAGACAGGGTTATTACTAGTCCACCATGGAGGAGGATTGTATTGGCTTTGTTCGGCGATGCCACAAATGTCAAATCCATGCAAATCGCATGAACATTCCACCGTCGAAGCTGTACAATATGACTTCGCCATGGCCGTTTTCAGTCTGGGGGATTGATGTGATCAGGGCTGTCACTCCGAAGGGGTCCAATGGGCATGAGTTCATTCTGGTCGCGATAGACTATTTCACGAAGTGGGTTGAGGCCTAATCTTATGCGGTGTTGAAGGCATCGCATGTTGTTAAGTTCATCAGGAACAACATCATTTGTCGCTACGGGGTCCCGAACCAGATTATTTCAGATAATGGTTCCTACTTCAAGAAGGAAGTGATCGACTTGTTGGACAAGTACAACGTGGCTTTTCATAAGTCATCTACATATCGGCCGCAAACCAACGGAGCTGTTGAGGCCGCCAACAAGAACATCAAGCACATTCTGCAGAAGATGGTGGAAACCTACCGGGACTGGCCAGATAAGTTGCCATTTGCTCTGTGGGGCTACCAGACTTCAATTCGAACTTCTACTAGGGCTACTCCGTATTCCTTGGTTTATGGGATGGAGGCTATTCTGCCTATCAAAGTTGAGGTTTCGTCATTGCGAGTATTGGCTGAGTGTCAGATAGCTGAGGCAGATTAGCAGCAAAGCACGTTCGAAGAACTCATGCTCTTTGACGAGAGGAGGCTGAAAGCACTGTACCATGTTCAGGGTTATCAACGGAGAATTGCCAGGGCTTTCAACAAGAAGGTTAAGTCCAGGAATTTGAAAGAAGGAGATTTGGTACTCAAAGAGAACCGAGCTCCCATCCACGACCCTAGGGGCAAGTTCAGACCCAATTAGACTGGCCCTTACATCATCAAGTCTATCTGGTCGGGTGGAGCTGTCATTTTGATGGACCTAGATGGCCTAGAGTTCTCCCAACCGATCAACATGGACAACTTGAAGAATACTATCCCTGAGTGGCTCGCTAGGTCGAAAACCCGAAAAGGCGACCTAAGCAAAAGTTAGAGCATGAAAAATTTGAAATTATAAAAACTGAGCTCGCAAGGTTAAAAACCCAAAAAGGTGGCCTTGGCAAAAGTTAGAGCACAAAAGGAGAGTGTTAATACACGAGTGAACCAGAGCTGAACTACGTAAGGCTTGATTCCCATCTTTGGGATACGTAGGCAACTTCATCCTGAAGTCCAGCCATAAACACTTCCCCGATCAACTTTGTCCGTGTGATCATCTTGGTCATCTTTGTCTATTCTGCATTCAAGAGCTCGGTTGTGATCTCCAATGCAGTGCTATTCAGACTAAGGGCAACTTTCTAGTTGTTGGGATCTGGGGTTGTACATCTCAGTGATAGCTTTTAGGCGTGTCCAGTTCTGATCCATATCGAAAATGGTTTTGAAAAGTTTTAATAAAAGTTGATTTTGCTCAAATTAATTTTTTTACAACTTAGACCATTTTTGGACCAAACGGAAATTTTTCAGTACCCACAACCTTCAATTACATTGATTTTAGTACAGAGTTCTCCTACTCTTGAATACAAATTGAAGTTGCTTTTTATTACATTCATAAAGAAAACTTGAAAGTACTGATTAAAGCAAATATATTCGGGGCATAGTCAGGTGTTCCTGCGTCCCCTCCCAGAGCTTGTGGAAGCCTCTGATGCCAAAGTAGGCCCAATCTGCACCTCATCAACAAGCCAAGCTATACACTCATCAGAGAGGGTGCAACTGAAAGTGGGAGCGGGGGCCAGAAGCTCACTCGTCCTCCATACTGTGGCATACAGAGCTAGCTGTGCGCCTCGAACCAGAAATGCAGCAGGGTACTCTATCCGCTCTTCCGGGCAAGTTCGATCATGTCCGAATTGGCGCCGGAATTGGAAAGTGAAGTAAAAGACACAGTGTGTCAGGCCAATCAACTGAATCCCGGGCTGACGGGTCATACTGTAGCTCATCACCGGTAAATTAAGCCAGGGGTAGCGCCAAGCAATGTCTGTAGCGGACAAACTGCACATCTAGTCGCACCACCATCCCTCATTTGGGGCATCGACTAGGCGTCGTCGAAAGAAATAACTGCGAGCTGAATATGCTGGGCATGAGTCCACAACCTTCAATTTATCCATCAACCATATCTGGGGAGGAATGAAAAATGAGAGATTAAAGAATAGAGAGGTGTACGTTAAGAGAAAAAGTGAGAAAAGGGTTTTGAGAGAAAAATCGAGCCTGAGGGCCGAGTGATATGAGAAATATATGTGAGATGGGGTAGGAAACATTACCTGCAATAGTAGTGGACTCCCCGCTAATCTAGCCGTCTCCCGGTGATGAAAAGCGTCCAAACCCATCAATGTCTCAACTAGCGTCATGGTGATGCAGCTCTTGCCCTCTTTTAAGCTCTCGGCGACTTCAATCAAACGAGTGCTAAACCCACCGGAGCCTGGGGCAAGCAAGAAATGAGACAACATGCATAAGCAAAGCGCATGTCGCCGATAACCCTGCCAATGATGATCACCACGGTCACCGACATCAGAAAAACGACGAATCAAGCTCGGAATGTCCAACTCTCTGTCGTGAATCAATGACCAAGCGTCATGCAAAGTAAGGCCGCACATCTTTCCTAAGGCTTGGACGTAGCCGAAGCGGAATTGAGGCAAAATTTCTTCATCGCGCTGGGATTCCATTAAAGTTTGGAAATCCTCAAAAGTGGGACATATCTCTTGTCCACCAAAGTTAAAGACGTGTGTTACTAGATTCCAAAACCTTGTTGCAGCATGAAGGAACGGAAAACGCAGCGGGGTGCGACTCAACGTGAATAGTGCATTGATGCTAAAGCCTCGGAAATTCAGCTTTTTTGAGCCATCCAAGTTGGCAATCCAATTTGTGAGATTTTGGACAAGAAGTGCTTCCATTTGGTGCAAAAACTCAGCTGAAATGGAGAAAACTACGAAGCTGGGGCTTTTGTAGAAGATAAGGTGTTGAGTGGAGGACAAGTGCCAGTATTTTGGAGGTTCTTGCCATTTTTGGCCGATCAGCCAAAAAGAGTGCCGACCGACCATCTTTTTTGGCCGATCGGCTAGTAATGATGGCCGATGGCCATTTCTTGTGGCAGATGGCCTCTCACTTTGGTCGATGGCCCTTCATTTGGTTCTCAGAGCTGTCTATGTGTTAGAGGTGTTGAGAACTTGTGACTAGTTCCACTTCAAATGCCTTTCGATGATGATTTTGCGAAGTCGCGCCTGTGTTACTTCAATTTGTTTATCGAGTTGTCATACTTTTGTTTATCGAGTTATATTTTGTGTTCTTTAGTCCTTGTCTTGCTTATCGAGTTGTATTTACATTTGGTTAGCATATCGAGTTTCTTTGCTTTGCTTATCGAGTTGTTTTGTTGTTAGTTGGTTCACTACCTGATTAATGCAATTCGAGTGTTTAGTTTTCAAAACAAAGTTCAATCTCATTTGCATTGTTATGTAATGTGATGTGATGCTTAGAATGTACAAATGTAACACTTTTTCAACAACAGAGCTGTTTCATTCCATCATATTTTCTTTTGCAAAAGTACATAGTTTTGAAGAAAATAAAACCGGCTTGAGGCAGTACAATGTGCTTAAACTACTAGTAAAAAGAAAAATAAAGAAAAAAAGAAAGAACAGCAAAATGTCTGGATCGGCACCAGTCGCCTCAGGTGCGGGGGTCCGTCCTCGTCCTCTTCCTGGACGAAGGTCCAAGATCGTCGCCGCCAGCTCCGCCGTCAGAGTCTGAGCCTAAGCTATCCCCAGCCTCATCCTAAGATGACTCTGCCTCTGCGTCAGACTTGTCGTCATCTGGGACAGGCGCTCGCGAGCTACTCCCAGAGTGAGTACGCCCAGCCCTACTGCAGCTGCGTACTGAGATCCCTCGTCCTGCTCTCTCCGCTCCTCGAGTAGGTACAGATGGTCCCGCTGGAGCACCCCCTGCGGCCGGTATCTGAAATGGGACCTGAAAAGAACAATTGGCAAACGCATCAGTTATGCTATGCAGAGTTGAGTATGAATACCGAATACAATGTATGAGTGCAGTGTATGAATGCTGTGAGCAGTGTATGAATACCGAATATAGTGTATGAGTACAGTGTATGAATGCTATGAGCAGTGTATGAATGCGGGGAGTGATGTATGATTACAGTATGAATGCTGTGAGCAGTGTATCAGTGCTGTGAGTGGTGTGTGAGTACAGTGTATCAAGTGCCGTATTGATAATGAGATGTATCAGATCAGTATGGAACAGATTATGCAAAGTTTTGAGACTGAGGTTGAAAGAACTTACCGGGATACTGTAGATACTGAGCAAGTCCATGCTCCTCGGAAGCATCCCCATCACCGAGGCTATCAGCTCCAATGCCTACCCAGTGTACTCGATCGAAGCCTGCAAAAGTGTTGAGTTAATTAGTATTCTGCGGGATATCAACTGAAATGAAATGACTGTACAGAATGCAAAGTATAGCGCATACTGGGGTCGAGCCGCGAACTCCGACGAGCTCATGATCAGCCGGAGGAGGAGCGATGGGTATCTGATAAGTCTCTCCACCCTGTCCTCGGTATGTCATGGTGGTAGGCAACTCTGGCCACTCCACTCTCTGTCCCCTCCGAGACCTACTCCTGTCGCGGGCCTGAGTCGCCCTCGGTGCTCTCCCTCTCCTCCCACAGGGGCTGCAGGCTTCTCCCTCTCGACTCGAAGAGCACTGGCTAGAGGTCGTATGAGATGTGTCTGAATAAAGTCGGTGTAGTCGCCCTCCTCTCTGAAAAAGTCAGAATCCCAACCGATCGTGTAATCGATCATCTCCTGCGGGGTGTATCTCACTGTATGCCTCATATGCAAAGGAGGCGGCGTCGAGACTATCTGCTCTGGTAAGCCGAGGGTCTGCTGCAGGAAGCGCTCACCCAAATACCATGCCCGGCAGACCGGACCCTCCAACAAAACCCTAAACCGGGCAGTCTCCCGAGCACCCGCATACTGATCTCTCATTGCCTCCGGTAACGTGGCCCAGGGCTGCCAAGTGATCTGCAAATGACAAGATATACAGTTTGTTATCTGCTATTGAAAGTACAATGTAAAGCGAAGCTTAAATAAACTGCAATGTTTGAAATACCTCTGCAGCGGTAATGGTGTTGAAGTATCTGCAGAAGAACAGAAAAGACTCCAGCGGCCTCCGCTCGCACCTTACATCGAATCGGTGAGAATATGGGACAATAAGGGGCATCTCTACCTCCGACTCTGGAGCAAGCCTCGGAAAGTAGGCATACACCCACAACTACAGAATGTAAAAGGGCAACAATGAGTATGCTTATCAGTAAAGCAGCATGCAGATAAAGTGGAAACTAGAGAATGGTGTACAATGTATTGTGCAGTGTACAGCGGTGTAAAGTAGATTGCGTGTATGCAGTGTGTGTGGTATATAGATAGTGTAAAGCAGAACTGTAAAACAGAAAGGGAAGGTGTACCTCCCAGGCTTTCCAGTAGCCTCCGAGCAGATGTCGGCTACGGTGGGATGAAGAGCTCATGTATTCGTAAAGCGTAGCCAAGCCTACGCCGCCCCAGTCATACGCCGGATCCGCGTCACGTCTACCAACGCGCTCAACAGATAGAGGGCAACAGTGTTCACCCGGTCGGCGAATAAGGTGGTACCCAGCAAGAACATGATGAATCCTCGAGCATACTGCTAGACCTCCTCGAGGGTCGTAGGCGCCTGCACCCTGAAGTGGTCCTCGAACCAAGAATACCTCACGAACTCTAGCCGGAGAGAGGTGGCCGAGCGCCGAGCAAGAACATCTAGGCAACGTCCCACTCGTCCATATCAGTGTCGAAGGGGATCGGATCACCCCCTACTCCGATACCAGTGAGCATGGAGAAGTCGAAGGAACTCATCGTCATCTCCCCCGCTGCGGAAAGGTGGAAGGAATCGGTGGTGTCCCACCACCTCTCTACCAGCGCGCCTAGAAGGGGCCTACTCGCAGTGAGGCGCGAGAGTCCCATGCAGAAAATGCCGAAGCCAGCCTCGTCAACGATGTGGCAAACCTCATCAGCCAACTCCATGTACCAACCTTGGGCAATGGTGTTTCCATACCCCCGGAAGGCATGGGAATCTCCCTGTGTTCAAAGACAAACAAATTTTAAGCAGTGTCAGAAATGCGGTGTTTGAAAGCATTCAGAATTGATAAAAATGCAGTGTGTGCATGTGTTCGAGTTGACATAGATATCATGTATGATTATGCTCAAGGTGAACTAGACACGTGATGTATCAGTGTGTTCGGGTTATTCAGTTAAAGAATAATATCGACTATCAAAGATGTACGATCTATATTGTAGAAAGTAAGAGAGGAGGAGTATACCTCAGCGGCACCGTAAGAAAGATGCGACTCTGGCTCGCGCAACAGGAGGTCCTCTGGAGTGCCCCGCGCGAAGCTCCTGAACTGGCGGATGCTATCGGGAGGCAGTACGTGTACCGCGGGCCGGTATGTCGCCGGGTCGAAAGGTCAAACGCTAAGAGGCAGGAGCTCGACCTCAGGATCCGTGTCCATCTTTGGGGTAGTCCCACCCCATGGAATATCGTCCGCCATCTCAAGAAGAGTGCACAAGTGGTCGAAAGTGTGAAAAATGGGTAAAAGTGCAAAAGGTCAACCAAAAGTCAACCCCGAGGGGGGAAAAATGGGAGAAAAGGTCGGAGTATGGGAAAAGGCATGAAGATCGAGGTAAACTCGGGGGAAACAAACCCCAAGTGGTGGAAATCAAGAAAGGAATGCCGAACACACGTTTCAATTTTTAAAACGTGGAGAATGAAGAGGGTTTTCGCGAATCTGAAGTTGCGGGAGGCTCAAAAACGAAGGAAAAACACGGATCGAGGGGGGGAAAATGCCCTAGAGAGAGAAAGCAAGGAATTTCGGCTAAGGAGAAGTGAGGATATAGGGTTTGGAACCCTATATTTAAAGACCCGAAGCAAATGGACAAAATTGCCCCGAATTTGCCACTTTTGGCCGATCGGCTAAATTGTTGGCCGATAGTCTCTTTTTGTGGCCAATGGATGGCCGATGACTTCCCCTTGTGGTCGATGCACCTCCAATGCCCTTGTTTGGGTCAATTCTGTTGATTGGTACCCTAATCTCTCAAGAAAGTGCAAGAAAATACATTTTTGAAGCTTAAGCGGCCTACGTGGTGGCCCCGAACCGTGTCTTCCATGTGCGGCACTCGATACGCGCGAGGTGTATCCTTTTTCGTATCCTTTTGTATATTGTGAGATTCAAAAATTGCTTTGAATATGTTGCATTACAATGTTTTGGCATGTTTGTAATAAGCGTACTTGTTATACGTCTTTTCGCTCTTGCATTGAGCATGCCTCGTCTTGTTTTGAAGTTGCATCTCAACATCACGAATAACTTGCCTTTACCATGCTTACGTTGAATATGGGCCTCTCTTTGTTGTCACATTATTATGCACACACTATATGCGTTATCGCGCACGTTTCGTCGCATTGTTATGCACTTTTCCTCGCATTGTTATACACATTGCTTGCATTGTCGCGCATGCTTTACTTACATGTGTTTATGCTTTTCCTCGCATTTTTATGCACATTGCTTGCGTTGTCGCGCATGCTTTACTTACATGTGTTTATGCACCCCATGGCTTGCGTTGTCGCGCATGCCTCTCTCACATTTTTATGCACATTGCTTGCATTGTCACGCATGCTTTACTTACATGTGTTTATACACCCGTTCTCGCATTATTATGCACGTTTCTTGCGTTGTCGCGCATGCTTTACTTACATGTGTTTATGCACCCGTTCTCGCATTGTTATGCACATTGTTTGCTTTGTCGCTCATGATTTACTTACATGTGTTTATGCACCCCATGGCTCGCGTTGTCGCGCATACCTTTCTTGCATTGTTATACACCTTTTTATCCGCGTTGTCACGCACACTTAGGTTGCATTGTCATGCATCCCCTTACTTGCGTTATCACACACATTTTACTTGCATTATCATGCTTACTTCAGTTGCATTGTTATGCACCCATTGCTTGCGTTGTCACGTATATTTTACTTGCATTGTTATGCTCGTTCTAGTTGCATTGTCCTGCATCTTTTCACTTGCATTGCTATGCACCTTCTCACTCGCATTGTATATGCATGTGTTTATCTCATATTGAACTGATTTCTTGATCTAATGTTGAACATGTGTTTCTACTATATTGTACCTGTTCAATTTCTTTCTTTTGCAGGCACGATATTGTATATACGGTTTATTCAAGAGATGTCCCGGTTCAGTTTGACTGTTACCCTTCTCCACTCGCATTTGGCATGCGTTTGAACGTATCTCTCTCCTCTCGCATTTGACACGCGTTTGGATGACTGCGCTTTCTTGCACAGTTCTTCTGTCTCATGCGCGTGCCATGCTGAGAGATGGTCTCTTTCCTCTCATGCGTGTGCCACGCTGAGAGATGCTCTCTTCCCTCTCATGCGCATGCCACGCTGAGAAATGCTTTCTTCCCTCTCATGCGTGTGCCACGCTGAGAGATGCTCTATTTCCTCTCTTGCATGTGCTACGCTAAGAGATGTTGTGTTTGAGACTCCGGGTATTCTCGGTAGTCGCTTTTAGTCTTCTCTGCGTGAGATGCAGTGAGAATTGCATAATTTTCTTACATCCTTTCTGTTGGAATATGTAGGGCTGTTATTCTTATTCGCTTGCTTAAAATGTCACATTTTCTTTGCATGTTATGCTTCATTACAGCTCTCTTTGCATGATCATAAGTTATGTTCGGTATTGTGCATGTCATTTGCATCTTGTCCCTGCCTGTGGGCGCATCTCTTTGTTATCTTGTATGCTTGTCTAAGTCTTCAGCCTCGTCAAAAATGGGTCGTCTCTAGGCTTTGACATTCACTCCCGTCATCTTATGACTTTCGAGTTCTGTCAAAGAGGGGCAACTGTAGACACCCCATTTTTGACCATCCTCAAGACTTGGACGTCATCGTTTGAACACTCGATGATCATCCATGCTCGTGTTCATTTTGAGTTCCTGAAGGTCTCGGCTGCGTGCCTTGCCTTAGGATCTCTCAACTTGTTTATTTTGTGCTTGGTTGTGGACCAAGGACTTTTGGTTTTGCTCCTGAGGAAGAGGGTGGCTTGTTGGCCATCCCTACAACCCATCGGCTAAGGCCTTGTGCCATCGGCCTGGTTTTCTTGCTATCGGTCATAAGTGTTGGCCGATCGGCACTCTTTTTGGTCTATCGGCACTCTTTTTGGTCGATCGGCCATATTTCTTAGCCGAGACCTTTCCACCTGCTTTTGCAGATATTTTTGTGCCAGCTGTGACAGCTAGTGAGCGCAATTCTCATCCTCCATACACATGTATGGAGGGATTGAATCAAGACTCAAGCTTGTTCAACAAGCTTGAGAATTGATTTTCTATAAGAAGGGAGGCCCCTCTCCCTTTCCAGAGGTTCTGAAAAGTGGAGATACAAAACATATATCACTCCATCTCTACATTTTACCTCTCTCTCCATATTTGCCCTTGTTTGTGCTCAAAAGTGTAATTTCTTCACACTATTGCACACAAACACCTATTAGAACACCATCCTTTTGTTGCTGAGGCTTCTTAAAGTTGGTTTAGAGTTCTTGGGTTGGTTTAAGCTCAGAAAAGTTGCTGGAGTTGTGATTTTGAAGGTGCTCTTCAAGGGTGAGAAACTAACCTTTTGATCCCTTATTTTTGCTTAAGCTTTTGGCCCTACTTGCATGTGGTTTTAAGCTTAACTTTCTACTAAAAAAAGTTCTAATTTTTCATGCTTGTAATGTTTGTTTAAGGTCACTTTTGTGTTGGGGGTAGTCTACCCCCTCTTAGGCCTTGTTTGGCCTTGTTCTGTGCCTTCCTTTTTAAGCTATTGGACCACCTTGTTTTGGCCTTCTCACCACTGAAACTCAGAGGATTTTAGTGGTGGAAAGGTGGTTTTGAGGTCCCAAATAGCAGAGGGTCATCCCCTCTCCTTGTGTCTTGTATGCTTGCTTTGAATGCCTCATGATTGAGCATGTTTGTCTAGCATGTTTTGGTTCCTTTTCCACATGTATTAGACCTTATTTCAGCATGTTATACCTCTGTCTTAGGTTGGTTTGATGGCCCCTTGCACGCTCCATGCACTTGTAATGCAATTCTCTCTATTGCCTTAACATGCATCTTGTGTCTAGATCATCATTCTTTCATGTTTTGACTCAACTCAAAGAAGCTTTTAGCCTTGTTTTACCATGCTTAAGCTCTAATTTGTGTTGTTTTGGTCATGCATGCCATGCTTTGTATAGCCATAGTGCATTCTAGCTTGTTAGCTTTGAGTTTCCAAGCCACTAGCATGCATTGCTTGGGCTACTTTCATGATTTGGCATCATTTGTTATGTAATTTTAGAGCATATTTCATGGTCATACACTTGTTCTTATCACTCTTTTAATGCCTAGGAGGTTTGGCTCTTTATGCCTCAAGAATGGATCATTGTGTATGCCTCTATGCTTAGGCCTTTGGGCTATCATTTCAGTACATTTTTGGTCTTGTTTTAGCATGATATAACTCTGATTTTTGTGGTTAAAGTCATGCCATGTTTGGTTTTGATAGGTGTAGTGTAACACCCCTTGTTAGCCTTGCATGCTTCATGCTTTTGATCTTTTGTTCTAGCTTGTGTTGGCTAGGTTCAAGCATGTTTGTGGTTTTATTTCGACCTGCCTTGGGACTGTTTTGGTTGCCCTTGGCCCTTTGGGGCTTGCTTTGCATGGCCATGGTGTAAGTCCCTTTGCTAACCTTGAGCTTCGAGCCTCTTAATATGCTATACTTGTTTTGTTCGGTTGATTTGGCATCATTCCATGCATGATTTCAGAGCTTATAGTGTGGTCATACACTTGCATTTGTCGCTCTTCGAGCACATTTGAGAGTTGTGTTCTTATGCTTAATTGATAGGCCAATTGGCATGCATGCTTGTCTTGCATTTCATGCCATCATTTCATAGTATTTTGGCCACTGATTTGGGCATGATTGAGGTCTATCCATTTTGGTTTAAGTCCATCTTGCATGTTGTTGCATGCTTGTCCCATTTTGTCGTTATTGCATGCTTGTCGCATTGCATGTTGTCGCATGCTTGTCACATTGCATGATTTTTGCATGTTGTTGGATGCTTGGTACATTGCATGTTTGCATGTTTAGGTTGCATTGCATTTTGCATGCTTGTTACATTGCATTTGGCATGCTTATGTTGCATTGCATAGCATCTCCATGTTGCATGCATTGCATTGTGTTTGGTTTGGGGTGTTAAATCAAACACGAGGAACGAGGGACGTTTCATACTTGAAGTGATGAAATGTGCCTCAATTCTCGGTCGCCGACCCTCTTGATCATGCATGATAGAGGTTAAGGCATTTATGTGTTTTTGTGCATTCATGTGATATTGATTTGTGCAACTTGGCCTCTTTGGCCATCATGCATTGGAATGCGTAATTGATGGCTTAAGAGTCGAGCACTGCACTCCTTTGAGTTTCAAACATGATAACGGGTGTGGTTGCACAACATTTTCTTGCAAATGTATTGCCATGCCTCTGTTTGTACTCTACTGTAGCAAAAAGAGCAGTTTGCAGGAAGAGATGGCTGATCGGCTATCTAGTGTGCCGATCGGCTATCAATATTTGGCCGATGGACTCAAAAGTGGTCGATGACCCTTATCCCTTGGCCTATGACCATACCATTTGGCCGATGGCCTCTCAGCATGTCCATAAGGTGGATCAGAAGTGTTTTGGAGATTTGTGCAGTTTTCAAAAGTCTAAAGCAGTGCAAACAGAGGCAACATGAGGCATGGCAACGGATTTCCGAGCGAGGCGATTGAGCATGCATCATTCATCATTCCGAGGCAGAGCTGTGGCAGCTCAATTCAGCTTCTTTCCTTCCTTACTTAGTTGGTTTTGTAACTTAATTAATTTGCTTAATTAGTTGAACGTGTTGTAATAATTAGCTTAGTGTTAGCTTGTTATTCATTTTGATTATGTAATAATTAGTCTAATTAGATTATTAGATTAGTTAGAATAGCTTAGCATAGCTAGCTTGTATTATTCATTCAGACCCTCCGTCGAGAGGGCAAACTGTTGTAATAAGTGTGCATGAGTGTGTGAATCTCTTCCAACCCCACGTCTTTCTCCCTTTTACTTAACCGCTTACGATGGTTAGTTCTAGGTCATATTTTAATTAGCATCCTTATGCTATGCATGTTTGCATCATTCATCTGTATTGCATGCACCGGGCTCGGCGCATCATACTAACTACATTGTGTTTCAATACCGATCTGAATACATGATTATCAAGTTGCATTTCACATGACATCTTAGAATAGTCGAGCCTATTTCTGGTTGCATTTTGCATGTGTTGCATTAGCCATCTTAACATAAACTAGGATCATGCATGATTTCTAATTAGTTTTTGTTTTGGCTTGGAGTACTAGGTAAGCTTTCACACTTTAGCATACTGCATATGTGTAAGTGATTGCCATATTAGCATGCTTGCCATGAGGCTATCTGCGTAAGTGTTTAATTGCATAAATGCCGGTGGATGAAGGTCGGATTGCTTGGATTAGAACAATTCATTGATTGCAAGTTTTAAGCCTACTTGAAGTAGCAAATCATCTTGTTTTCTAAGCCCACTTGAGAGTGGCAAATCCACGTCTTAGCCTACTTGCGAGTAGCAACTTCAAACCATTTTCAAACAAACAAACATGAGATGTTTTGTTTCAATTTAGGCGACCTAGTCTATATTTGTATGCTGTGCGCATCACGTAGTAAAGCTAGCTAATGAATCGGAATAAGAACACATGTGTTTTCAAAAACAATATATCATGTTAGTAAAGGCCGATCCTTTGATCGGGCGAGCAGGGGTGCTCATTGCATGACCTTCCCCTCTCGTACCTAAGTTCCCGAGCCGAGGCAACTTTGGTGATGACGGACACGTAGCCTTAGGCACGAGTCAGGGTTTCCTAAATTTTCCAAAATAAAATATTTAGGTGGCGACTCTATATCTGACAAAGCAGTCCATGTTTGACACTTCTTTCTTAAAATCAGTTTTCCAAAACGATTTGCCGGATTTAGACTCTTTGGTGATTTATCAGTCTTGCATTGCACTTTGTGAGATTAGATTCAGAACTGTGACATTGAGTCCGAACTGTAGTAGCTAATGAACAAAACGGGTTTCGCGCCATTCGCGCGCGGAGCTGGGACGTTCGGGCCCGTCTACATAACCTTGCCTGAGAATCTTCCAGGTTAACATTACTCCATTTATGTGTGCTCTACACACTCCTCCATGGATGGCCTCCATTAGGCGCTTTGATTCATTTGTGTAGACACATAACTTGTGCATTCCCAGATGACCCCTCTTATACAACTTACCCCCGTAGATGATAAATTGAACGGCCATCCGCCGTATTGCCCTTTTATCTTTGGCATTTGCCCCTACTGGATAAACCTCATTTTCCAAGAAGTTCCAGATATCATAATACCAAGGGTTTTGATCTTGCACTTCATCTATTGCGGCGATAATCTCGTAGGCTGGCATATATCTCTATTCAATGATGATCAGACGCATCCAAACTCCAAACGGGATGTCTATCATAGAAGATAGAGTTGATAAAGCGTCAGCGAACCTGTTGTTCTCTCTTAGTAGATGAGTGAAAGTTAGCTTCTCAAACCTAGGAATTATAACATCCAGGGTTTGGTGATAGATCTTCATCTTTTCTTCTTTGACCTTCCAGTCTCCATTTGCTTGAGACACAACTAGGTTCGAGTCCCCGATGATGTCCAACCTTTTTGCCCCTAGTTCCAGGGCAGTTTCCAAACCAGCGATACACGCCTCGTATTTTGCTTCGTTGTTGGATATCTTGAACTGGAGTTTGAAGGCTACGGGTATATGGGAATTGTCGGGTGCTATTAGCAACACCCCTATCCCATAACCGTATTAATTAGACGCTCCGTCAAATTACATTGTCCAAATCTCTTCCTCAACTTGCAGAATAGCTTCATCTACCGCTTCATCCCCTTCTACTGGGTGATCTACCAGGAACTCTGCTACTGCTCTCCCCTTGTCCGACTTACGAGTGACATACTTCAGATCAAATTCAGAGAGGAGAAGCAACCAACGAGCTAGCCTACCCGTAAACGTTGGTTTCTCAAGGAGATATTTGATGGGATTTAATCTCGAAACCAGAATTACGAAGTGAGCTAACAAGTAGTGCCTCAACTTCCTGGTAGCCCATACCAAGGCTAAGCAAGCTTTCTCCAACGGGGTGTAACGGGTCTCGTAATCCAGCATTTTCTTGCTCAGATAATAGATGGCTTTCTCCACCCTATCCTCAGATTCCTAAGCAAGCATGCATCCAATTGTTGTGTCCGTTACTAACAGATGCAAAATTAAAGGCTTCTCTGGGTCTGGCGGTGACAACATGGGCATGTTCTGAAGGTACTCTTGATCTGCTCAAAAGTGAATTAACATCTATCATCCCTTCGAAACTTCTTTCCTTTCTTCAAGAGACCAAAAAGTGATTCACAAGCCAAGGTTAATTTAGAAATAAACCGTCTTATGAATTGCACTTTACCCAGAAAGCCTTACACCTCCTTTTCAGTCATTGGTGGTGGCATTTCTAGGATAACCTTGATTTTAGAAGGATCTACCTCGATGCCCCTCTATGTGATCAAGAAACCCAGCATTTTCCCTGCTATTCCGCCGAAAGTGCACTTTTGTGGATTCAACCTCAGTCTATATTCTCTGATCCGTTGAAAGAATTTCTTCAAGACGGTGTAGTGGCCCTCTCTTTCTTTGGACTTGACACTCATGTCGTCCACATACACCTCGACCTCTTTGTGGATCATATCATGCAGAATCGTGGTTGCAGCCCGTTGATAGATGGCCCCAGCATTCTTCAGCCCAAACAGCATCACCTTGTAGCAGTAGGTTCCCACGGTGTGGTGAAAGCGGTTTTCTCTCTGTCTTCGGGTGCCATCAGAATTGGTTATACCCGAAAAATCCATCCATGAAGGAGAGCAACGCATGGCCTGCGGTGAAGTCCATCAGTTCATCAATGTGCGGCAAAGGAAAGTCGTCCTTTGGACTGGCTCTGTTCAGATCTCTGAAATCCACGCACACTCGAATTCTACCATCTTTCTTTGGCATTGAAACGATGTTGGCAAACCAAGTTGGATACTCAGATACTAGCAAGAACCTTGCGTCTATCTGCTTGGTGACCTCCTCCTTAATCTTCAAAGCCCAATCCGGGCATATTCTCCGCAGCTTCTGCTTGACGGTCGGGCCTCGGGGTCAAGAGGGATCCGATGCTGTACAATCTCAAGATCGATTCCAAGTATGTCTTTGTAGGACCACGCGAAAACATCTTTGAAATCTTTTAATAAAGTGACTAAGCACTCGCGCTCCTCCAAAGACAACATGGACCCGATCTGGACCAGACGCAGATCCTTCTCAATACCCACATTAATTGCAATGATTTCATCAATGAGGAGTTTTACAAACCTCTCCTCCTCTTGATCAATCAAATGTTTCAAAACCAAGGAATTCCTTCCTCATCGTTTTTATCGAAATTTTGAAAATCATGATCAATGCAATAAACAAGAGGCACAGAGAAATACTCAAAACCTGCAGTGGTATTCACATTCACAAAGTCCAGCTTATCCAGTTCCTTGGTTACAACCGACTCAAAAGAAAAGGAAAAAGACGACCTAGACAAAACCTCGATATCCGGGTTATCAACCCCAGGAATACGGACTTCGACTCAAGGAACTAGAATCTAATTCCGACTCCACAGACTCTATGGAATCAGATTCTGGCTCACTACCCGACTTAGAACTATTGGACAAGAAGCCCTCCTCCAGCTGCCAAGCGAGGGACAGTGCGTCAGATGCATCCAAGATACCACTGGAAGGTTCGCACCCGGTTGGTCTCCAATCATGGAAACGGTCAGGTTATCCCCCAAGCTTTCTGAGTTAATCTGAGGATCCGAAAGGAGACATGCTAATGCTGCTCCTACTTCAAGTTCACTGCTGTTGGAATCACTTTCTATGCTCTTTGCAGCCTTAGCGATTAGTTCAGTCTGTTCCTCTGTATCACTGTCTTGCAGCTACAAAGTCAAAGAAAATTTCAAAGTAGGAACCCATTACTTCTCAGAGTTGAACCAGGGTTCAGGGAAATCATAGAATGGGAAGCCTTCTCCCTCCCGAACAAAATAGCCATTCAGGGTTCCCCGGATAGGTCGATGCACAAGTTCATAGCGTTTCCCGCTTTGCTTTGCTTTGGCTCTCCCGGCCATTTCTTTCCCTTTCCTCACCCAATCCTCTTTGGTGGCCGTATAACCAAGACCAAAGGCATGCGAGTTATATGGCACGTCGGCCAATGCAATAACGCCCTTCTGGCCACTTCTTCCTAATCCCATTCCGGGCATGTGTTGTAACTTATTCATGAGATATACAGATTGGGCGCTGACATATAGGCTCTCATCAACAGCCAAGATATTCTGCATACCCAGGCCTCAGCCAAGGTAAACCCCGAAATGAAAACATCCTCTTCGCCATGTACAATCTCCAGCACAGGTGTAGTGACCTCTGGCGAATGATGTACAGATGAATTCCCGAAGACTATAGCCACCCCTTTTACATAGGGGTACTTCAGTATTTGGTAGAAGGTGGAAGAGACAGCTTTTACTTGGTGCAGCTAGGGTCACCCAAGTAGTAAGTTGAAAGTGGCCGGAACATCTAGGACATGGAACTCAATGTCCTGTTCAGCTGGGCCAACCTGTACTCTAATCTGCACTGTTCCCATCGCTTCTTTGCTTGTATTGTTATACACCTAGATCACCTGGGCTGTAGGCACAAAATCGGCCGATTTCAGACCAATAACATAAGTCGTACGATAAGGAAAGACGTTGATTGCCGACCCGGTGTCGACCAATACCATTAGTATCCACTTTTCTCAGCACTCTATGGATATGTATAGAGGCTTGTTGTGTACAGAGTCTTCTGGTGGTAATTCCTTGTCTGAAAAGGTCAAAGTCGGCACAGCACCTCCTGGGAAGACTAATCCCACCAGTTGTTCCGGGGTAGTCTCAATGGATAACTTGGCTTTATCCATCGCCAACAGTACAGCCTGTCTGTGCACTTGCGAAGCCATAAGTAGCCCCCAGATAGATATGTCAGCTTCAATCTTCTTCAACTGCTTCAGCACAGCCTCTTCATCCAACTGTTTTTCCTTTTGTTTCTCAGTTTCCTTATCCTTCCCGGATGCCTCGAGTTGGTCCAAATGCGGTGGTTTGAAATATAGGCCACTTTTTATCATGCAGTCGACTTCTTCCACATACCAAGTGTTGTCAGGAAGGCCCTCGCCCCAATCCTCGTCAGTGTGGGCAAGATGCAGATCATCATCTTCCTACTACATACCTCCGGCAACCAACAAGCAATTGTCCGGTTCCGGTCTAAGTGTTCTCTCAGCAGAAACATTTCCCACGGGGCATTGAGCTATTCAGCTTTCTGATCACTTCCACTCATTTCTTGCCCAAACCGCTCCAATGTGGCTTCTTGTTCTGTATATACAGTGCTAACAATGCCCAGTTCTTGAGCCAATTGTTCTTTACCGGTGTTTTTCGGAAGTTTACCCTTCTCATCGGCTATTCCGGCCATTGCAACAGTTCTCGCTTTCTGTTCGTCTAGCTTCAATTCAGTTCCTCATCTATATCTGGTTCGTCACTTAGCCACCCTAAATTGTCGATCAACCTGTTCAGATCAAACCAATCAATATGCACATCTCCTTGATCTTGCTCATCAAAGAACTACAAATTGTCTATATCCTCCTTCAAGTCGGCTGGATCATCTAATCCCTGACTTGGTCCATCTTCAGAACTACATTAACCTCCATCCCAGTCGGCAACACCACTTCCGGCTTAGTTTGATTGATTGGTACAATATAGCAGCTCGAGTTGTACACCCCATCAATAAGTCCTCAAAGCCTTCGGGTAACAGACTGATATGTTCCACCGAGGCCAACTTGCCTTCCTCTACCACCGTCACCACCACAGGGTTCAGTTTGGATTGTTGACGTGTTCATCATGCACAAGTCTGTGCTCTCGGGATGAACAATGCAGGTTTAGGTAGGTGGGAAAGGGTGATATATATACTGGGGTCGTAAGGGACAGCCAGTGTATGGACGAGGTTTATATGCCGGGGTGGAGGGACTTGATTATGTGGTGGGAGAGGGTTTGTAGTGACGTTGGGTTTTTGAGAAGGTGCTATATCTATTGTCAATTAGATCTTGAATCTCATGATGTAGTCTATAGCACTCATCAGTGTCATGACCATGCTGCTGATGAAAAGTACAGTATTTGGCCGGGTTGTGTTTAGGTGGGAGAGGATCGGGCAGTGGGCGTTGTTCTAACGTCTTAAGATGCCCTTTTCTGATCAGGACCCCTAGGGCTTTGGATAAGGACATGTAAAGTGAGGTGAAGACCCTCTAGCCTCGGGCCTGATGGCTTGAGGTTTGTGAAGTTGTGTTGGATATACCAGCAAAAGAGTTGGTATCTTGGGTGTGGTGGTGACCATGTTCACATCCGAAGGCCGTGCAGAGGTGCCACCAATCGTGGCTGCATTAGAGCTGCGTGTAAAGGGCCTTTTGGGTTGTTCCTTCTCATAGTCTATCAGCCCCTGCTTCATCGCATCCTCAATTTGGACCCCTATTTCGTGGAACTCAGCAAATGTAGACAAAGGCAAGACTATCATCTTCTGTAACAGTCTCCCTTGCAAATTACGGACCACCATTCAGATCTAATCCTTCTCGGATGGCCTAATAGTCATCATAGAGGCCTTGGCCCTCCACCGGGTCACAAAATCCAAGAAGCCCTCCTTTGGCTCCTAGCGAGTTGCTTCGAGATCACGAGTAATGACCTCAATCTGAGTATTGTAAAAGTACTACGCTATGAAGGCCTCAGTCATTTCCTCCTAATTTCTTTTCACAGAGTCCTCAAGTTTGGCATACCAGATGGCCGCTATACCCGATAGGTCTGGCCAAAAAGCGACAGCATCTACAGTCTAGTGAGACCCATTGGTCGTAGGATATCTGAAAATAACGGAGATGGGCCATGGGATCCCCGGAGCTGTCAAACCGGTCTATGTACGGCATTTTGAATCTGTCGGGCAGAGTCACTGCCGAGTCAGTGTATCCATCCTCAATATCAGGGATTGAATTCACGCCCTGCGCCCGTTTGAAGAGTTTTTCTAGCTTGCTGACCTTCAATACAGTAGGGTCAACCTCAAATTCAAACGGTGCCTCCATTTGGTAAACTGGTGCCTTGGAGGTCTGAGGTGGGATTGGATCTGCCGGAATGCCCATATTCTCTTGGACATTGATTGTGACCCTGGGTGCCGGAACTCTCGCTGGGGGTGCATGGGATGCAAGGCTACCGCCGGTTGTGGTTGCTGTTGTTGAAGCCTTTTTATCACTTCTATTTGTCGGGCTATGACCTCGACTTGGCGGGTTGTGACTTCAGCTTGACGGGCAACATTAGCTGCATGGTCTCAATGGTCTACTGGAGCTGATGAAGCATATCTTCCATGCTAACTGAGGGATGTTGAGCTATCAGAACTGGTGAATACTCTCTTTCTGAGTGAAGTAGAAAACTGGGCTTGACTGGGGAACAGACGAAGTAAATGGTGACTGCTGAATTCACGACTGCTGAACTGGTGAGTTATGCATAACCCTCATCCGTCTTGTAGCCGGTGGGAACGAAACAAACACTGGCTATCCCCTGACAAGATCCCCGAATCTATAAAGTCTCCTTACACGAGTCTAGAGTGCTTGGGGGGTAACTGAATCATCAGAAACAATGGTGAAAAACTACTTTGCAAAAAGAAAATAAAGCAAAAAGAAACAAAAATCAAAATCGCACAGCACCTCGGCTCAGACACAAACAACACATAGTTTCAATCATAAGCTGGGGAACTATACTTAACACTGATTTCTGCCTCAAAACTGATATCCAAACTTGCAACTAATACATACATTTCTGTAGAGTTTCACTCTAAAAGCACATATCAAGCAAGTGAGAGCCAAAACACCCCTATGTGGGGGTAGGATTACCTTGTCCTAGTTTCGTCAGGAGCTAGGGTTTCACTATGCAAAACAAGCGGTTTCATATAATTCCTACATTCGGGTAAGCAACCTGTCCAAATTTGGGATAGTCTCTATGGTTTCCGATATGCAACTAGGTCGATTGGTCAAAAGGGTACCTCAGCAAGACTACCTAATATACCTCTCACACCTAATACTGAGAACTGAAAGGAGGATCAAACGGTACAGCAGTAGTCCAGATCCAAGGGTTGTGTTCCCATCGTGGCAAAGCCCGCAATCGGTCAGCCTTTTGGCAAGCTTTTCCAAGCAAGCCTCCGGCAAACCATTCAAGAATAGCAGATGGCAAACACTGCGACTTAGGCGCACCGATACAAATGCAAATGCAAAGAAACAATAAGTATAGATAAAACAACATATCATGAGTTCGAGTCAAGTTCTCTAAATCCCCAACAGAATCACCAGAAACTGTGGCTCGGCTTTTTTCGCGCCCCCCTTTCGGAAGGTTTGAAATGAAGGCCTCACAGTTCGAACTCCCGCGATTCTTAATCTAATCTTACAAGTGCAATTTGAAACTGATAAACACCAAAGAGTCCAAATCCGGCAAATCGTTTTGGAAAATTGATTTTGAATCAAAAAGTGCCAAAATTGGACTGCTTTGCCAGATATAGAGTCGCCACCTAAATATTTTATTTTAGGAAAATTTAGGAAACCCATGACTCATGCCAAAGGCTAGGTGTCCGTCATCACCAAAGTTACCTCGGCTCGGGAACTTAGGTACGAGAGGAGAAGGTCATGAATTGAGCACCCCCGCTCGCTCAATCAAGGATTGACCTTTACTAATCATGATATGATTTTTTATAAACATTATGTGTTCTTATTCCGATTATTAAACTAGCTTTACTACGTGATGTGCACAAGCAAATATAGACTACTTTGCTCAAGTTGGAACAATTCAACTCATGTTTGTTTGTGAAAATGGTTTGAATTTGCCACCTCAAGTGGACTTAAAAGTTTGCGAATTTGCCACCAAACATAGTGGGCTTAAAACATGATTTGTCACTCAACAAAGTGGGCTTAAAACTTACATTCCTTGAATCTTTCCAATTCAAACAACAAGCCTTCATCCACCGGCATTCATGCAGTTTAGCATTTAAGCACATAGCCTCATGGCAAGCATGCTAATCATGGCAATCACTCACACTCATGCAAGTACGCTAAAACATAAAAACTCACCTAGTATTCCAAGCTATGAAAACACGAGTTAGTGAAACATACATGATTCCTAACTATGCAAAATGACTAATGCAACACATGCAAATATGCAATTTAATATACTCGGCTACTAATATGGCATATGAATCGATTTGATAACATGCGATTTAAACACGTATTCAAATAAGATATTGAAATTGCAATGCAGTGTGAATGATGCGCCGAGCCTCGGTGCATGCAATACAAATGAATAGATGCAAGCATAAGGTATGCTAATTTAAAATATGTCCCTAATCTAATCATCGAAAGCGATTAAATAAAAGGGAGAAAGACGTGGTGTTGGAAAACATACACATACGCACGCACACTTATTACAACATTACGTCCTCGCGAAGGAGGGTCCGAATGAATAAGAGCTAAGCTAATCTAAACTAAGCTAAGCTAATCTAAGCTAAGCTAATTAGACTAATTATTACAAATCAAATGAATAACTAGTTAAACTAATTACTCATTATTACAACACTTTAACTAACTAGCAAACTAATTAATCAAATTACAACACAAATGTACATGAACTAAGCAATTAAGACATTAAACTATGTTGCCACTGCTCCGCCTCGGGAAGTGGAAGGTGCATATGCTCGGTTTTGGCCCGAAAAGACCTCCGTTTTGCTCTCGAAAGCCTCTGTTTGCAGGTTTGAGAATTTCCAGAATCTTTCTACTCCATCTTACCAAATCTTTGCTGAGATTTACATCAGTGGCCTGCTGGCCATGGAGGGATGCTACCGGCCATCTGCCGGCCAGTGAGGTGTCCTGCCGACCAGAAATGATGAACTTCCAGCCACTGATGCATTGGATCACCATGCTGCAACAGAGCAAAAGAAAGGTTTTTCCAAGGGTTGTCTGCACAATTCACCTCTCCTTTTCATGGACAAATCCAAGGAATTGTGAACTTAAATCACAAACCACCAATCAAAGCAATTTCATTGCATGATGGCTTGTGCTTCAAGGTGTGCAAACTTAATAAATGCAGAGCCAAACACTCAAGAACCATCACCCTATCATGCATGATCAAGGGCAATGGAAACCTAGGAAAATGGCACATTTCATCACTTTTGAGTATGAAATATCCCATTTTCCTTGTGCTCAAACTAACGTCCGATTTGAGCATATGCAATACAACACAAAGAGATGCTTATCTTGCCTTTTTTACTTGTCAACTTTGTTTACACATTTTAATTACCAAATCATTCTTTAATCAATTTGTCCGTTGGTGAGTTTCTTCTAAGGTAAAGGAAGTGTCAACCAAGGGATAGTGTAAGGCAAGAGAGAGATCATGCCTTTGATAATGAACCCTCAAAGAGGATTAAACCATTGAGCATGACCTCAATCTCAAGATTAAAGGATCCCAAGTTTGAAACAACCCTCAAAACCAAATGAAAGAGTGAAGCAAAGAGGGAGGTTACAGAGATTTAGGTGCTGAAATTGAGTGATAAAAGCACTAAAAACATGCAGCCAAGTCACACCAATGATGTTTAAAGCATTAAAACAACAAGCTAGTGCAAGGATTTACACTACAACTACACAAAACAAAGTTCAAATGAACCAAATAGCCCAAAACAGAGCTAAAGCATGCTATTTCAGGAGCTAAAACATGCTGGACTTAAGTTAAGTTAAGCTAGAAAAACATGCTAGTATGTAAGGCTAACTAAGCATGCAAACAAGACACAAGGAGGGGAGGCTAACTCTTCTAATTTTGGAATTCAAAATGAGATTTTTGCCACTGAAAAACCTCTGAAATTCAGTGGTTAAAAGGCCCAAAAAGGTTGGTTTGAAAATGATGGATAAAGGCACAAAAGCTTCATAAACTAAGAAACAAGAAGGGTGAACCACCCCCTAACTAAAAAAAGGCTCAAACCACCATTTTTAAGCCACAAAAATAGAGTTTTTTACAGTTCAAAATCAACCCCAAAAACAATTGAAAAATATGGAAAAACAAATATTGAAAACAAATAACAAGACTAGTATTCTACCTCTTGAAGCAAAGAACACTTTAGGCACAAGTTCAAGCCAAAACCACCTTCAAGAGCTCCAAGAAGTCCCCGAGAAACCTCAGCTCAAAAATGAGAGGATTTGGTTTAGGAGAAGTAGGCAAAAGTGTAGAAAAACTAAGCAAATACACAATTTTGCAAGAGAGAAAGAGAAATCAGAGAGAGAGAAAAAAATTTTGTCTCAAATTTTTCTAACCTCCACACATGAGAGAGGGGGTCCTATATATAGAAAACACAAATTTCCCTCACAAACATCCAGCCACACACGTGTAGGAAGATGCATGAATCTGTGCAAACAGCTGGCACAAAATATCACAAAATATCTGTAGCATACAATGGTGGCCGGCCGGCCATCAGTGGTGGCCGGCAAGGCTTCATTGATGGCAGGCAATGCACATCAATGGCCGGCAAAAGAGAAGTGGTGGCCGATAGCCTCCAAAGATGGCCGACAGGCCATCAGGAACTTCAGGCTGAAAAGACCCAGGCATGGTCCAAAGATGAGACAAAATGGATGTAGGGTTTGAAATGCTCAAAGCTGTGGCATTCCGCTAAAGACTTCGAGCGTTCGGCAATCAAACAGACTCATCATCGGATGTATCTGCAAGAACATCCAAGTCTTAAAGCGCCATCAAAAATGGGGTGTCTACAGTCCGATTTTTAAAACATTGATCTATACTATTATATAAGCAAAAACATTGTTAAGTATTTGAGTTTTAAGTATCAATGTAATTTTTTTCAATTTTAAAAATACAAAAATACACATGTCATGAAATTATTGGACAATTAATCTTACCTCTTTTAAAACGCTGTTAATTTGATCAATAAGGTAGTATTATAATTATTTTATCTTAGCTCTTTTAAAATATTTTATATATATAGCAGTTAAGTTAAATATTTTAACTGTTCAAAATTCCCCTAAAAAAAAATCATTATTAAGTCATTCATTAGTATAATAATATTTTAAAATTTTCTTAACTCCTAATTTTTTTTAAAAATATTTTTAATTTTAAAATTTGTATATATCTATATTAAATTTAGCCGATAAAGATAGCTTGATTAAGACATAATTTTAAAAAATCAGTTAATATAATACCGAAAACATCTACTCGTGTCTTAGACAAAATTTATCATGTCATGTGATAATTATCATCTAAACACCAAAATATCTTTCATTAAAAAAAATATGAATTATTATAATTAAATTTATCTCACAAAGTATTTTTTTTTTTTTTTTATCTAAGAGACTCTAGGAGTTAAAATTTTAAATTTGGAAAAATTAGTAAAACATTCCTCTCCAACTTTAGGTAGGAGAGGTCCAATATGTGTTTTTTTATTAGTTAAAGTCCCTCAATGAAATTTCTGGGTGATCATACTAGATTTTTTTTTTGAAATTTCCCTGTAAAATCAGAGAAATTTTTTTGTAAAAATTAAAATTTTTCTGTGTTAGGGTGAAATTTCTCTGTGTCGAATTTTCTCTATGAAAATGTTGAAGGACCGCAACTACTATGAAAATATTATATGTCATTTATCATATAAAACTTTAATATTAGGGATCTTAAAAAAAATTCTCTTTAAATTTTCCAAAATTTTTACTTCTCAAAAATTAAGAAATACACATGTTACAAAACTATCGGTATATCTAACCCTATCTAATTTAAAATTTTAAAAACTTTTACATAGAAAGTTCAAAATAAAATCTTAGTCATATTTAAGTCAAATCACATTTGAATTCAAAATATTTTAGATAAAAAGTTTAAAACAAAATTTTAATTATACATATTTAAAATATTTAAAAATAAAATTAGTCTCAAATAAAATTTTAATAATACTATGGTGATTGAAGTAACTCATAACACTAACAACATATACCACACGAAACCCATCAACTACCTAATTGTCATATAAAACGTCACATCATATAATATCTAAATATAATATTAAAATAAAATCATCTTAAAATTATGCATAACTTATTAAAAATAAATATATTTCATTCTTTAATTGTAACGGCGGGTCTAATGATATGCCAATTTAAATATATATTTATTTATTTATTTTGTGGGTTCATTTTTTGTTTTAAATTATAGCACTTTTAAATAAAAATATTATGATTAAATCATAAGAGTGACTTTAGTGTAACTTGGATTTTAATATCCAACAAAATCAAAATCAGATAGCTATTCTTGATTTTTAATATCTTTTCCTTATATATTTTAATTTCGTCTCAAATCTTCTTTTTTTATTTTATTTTAAAGTAATATATTCCAAATGAGAAGATATGGAAAGAGAGAAATGTGAAAATAAGAGTTGACTTGGGAATTAAATTTTTTTAGTAACTTTTTAATTTTTTATGAAAAAAATGTGAAATTTTTATAGTGATTCATTGACTTTTTAGTTAAATATATCGTTCCTAAATAAGGCCTAGATATACTGATTTTAGTAGTAAAAACAAGATTTATAATAAAATATAATATTTTTATAAAGGGGTATCGACTAAGGTGAAAATAGCTAAGTTTTGAGTTAAAATTTGATTGGATAGGAGAAGTTGACGGGCAGATGGGTGAGAATAACTAGGAAATGAGTTGAATATGGTTAATATGTGACACCATTAATAAAAGAAAAAAATAATAATAAAAATAAAAAATGCAGACTTGATAAAAATTGTAAAATTACTTTATTCAAAACCATTATAATTACTATTTAATTTTAAATTAATTTTTATGTATTTATTAAAGACTGTGCATAGCACGAATATCATGCTAATATAATTATATAAACCGTGGAGAAGTATTTTGAGAATACCGTTATGTGGCCAAGGTGCCTTCAAGATGTCGGCTAAGGTGACACATGGGCGGGTCATGCTTGCCGAGATGATTGTGGCGTTGCCAAGGTTCGGTATGGTAATACCAAAATCTGAGATATTTGGATAGAGGACAAGAGTCCTAGATAAAAGAAGACACTTAGTTTGGATAAAGATAAGGCTTTTGGAGAGTTTATCTCTATCTAGATAAGGGCTCGAGGAAAGCATTGTGCTTAAGTCCTATGAAGTGAGATTTCTAGGGGTCTAAGGCATTGTTGGCTATAAAAAGTGAGACAGTTTCACAGGTCTAAGGTACGCTTTATTGTGTGAGTTTAGTATTTATTTGGTATCTTTGAGAGATTGTTTGACTGACTTGATCGTTGGAGTGCACCCGGGTGGATGAACCACCGTGATATTCTCATCTTCCTATTCTGCCACGTACTCTCCAACTAAGTTTCCTATTTAATTGTGTAGTCAGAAATCAATACCCACATAAACAATCAAATTAGGTCCACCTCCAAGATATATTCCTTAATTCGATATATTTAATAAACCGATCTAAAATTCATCTCGACCAATCCTATTAAACTAGACTGTATTGAACCGATGCCCACAATCCCCCCAACTAGCAAAGAAGTGGAAACTCATATGATTGGACCCACACTAGGAGTCCCCATTGCCCTCTCTTGTGAACACTTTCTTTCCATGGAAGCAATAAAAATGATTAAAAGTCTATTGTTCACATGAAAAAAAGCAATTTGAATGAAGAACTTTTGTTTGCCATTTGGGAATTTTGGATTTATTTAGGAGCTTTGACAAGGTAAAGGAGACTTAGGTGGCAGACACATGGACCCACGTTTGCACTTTGACAGCAATTAATATATTACGTCCACTACAAATAGCACTGTTTTTTTATGACAAAATGAGAAAATTTGGGGAACCACTTTCCTAAAGGAGTATGGACTAGGAAATGAAACTCAAAATAATGGGAAATGGGTGTGTATTATATTTATTCATGGAAAACATTATGATTGCTTTGTGCATTGCCAAATGGCCCAACAAGAATGGTTTGCTTGCCTCACCACCACTTTGGACGGGTCTGATTTCCCTCACTTTTTTAAAAAATAAAAATTATATATAGATATTTTAATATATAAAAAAATAAAATAAATAAAAGCTAATTATTCTATGTTAATGAAAGGAAAAGTAGTGAATTTCGTGCTATTGAAATCCACTTGTATTAGGAGTGGATATGGATTTGATCGCCTACAAACTTGCTCAACCCTACTCATGATTTATGAAGTTTCAGATAATTAGGTTCTAAAATCAAGCGCATTGAATAAATTTTCAGGTCTAATTATAATATGGTCCACTCATTGTGTTTGGTTGTATATTGTTTAACTATATTTTTATAAACAAATATGTATTTTTAGGTTTGTAAAAAATTGTTTGAAAATTTGAACCGTTTGGTTCATATTTATAACTAATTGTCATTCAGTTAGTTATCCTCCATATCATTGGTTCATATTTTTATTTTTACAAAACTTATACTTTTTTTTTTTGGAAAAAGAATATTTGCAATAATAATATCATAAAAGTAATTCAAACATATCCAACAATGGCCCCGTTTGGTGTAACTGTTAAAACAAATTATAAATTATAACTTAACAGATTATAGATTATGACTTTAATCAGAAATGGTTAATCTGTTTAGTTTAGCTGTTGGATTATAGATTTAAGTTGCTGAGTAGTGTTTGTTAAATAAACTGTGAAGTAGCTTTTTCAATTAAATTTTATTTTTCATTATTCACTACTTGTCAACATTTCTCATAAAAAATATTAATAACAATCTATAGCCCATTTGGGTCTTTTTCTATTTTTAAAAAAATAAAAAAATCTAAGAGTATAACCACAAATTAACATGTTCACAGCAGAAACTGATAATCAGAAGCAAAGGGTGAGCAGTTTCTCAAAATCAATTTTTTTGAATTAAAATAAATTGTTAGAATCAGAAATTGTTTGAAATAAGTTTAAATAAACAGTCTAAAATAACTTTTCTAAAGTTAAAAGTTATAAGTTTGGCTAAAAAAATCCAAACAAACACCCGCAATATGTACAACTAAATTGAGGAACCTATACACTAGTGAGTGACCCTATGCAATTTTTTTTATCAATCAAACAGAGAGTGGAATAGACAAAACGAGTCTTCTTGAAAAGAAAAGAAAAAAAGAAAAAAAAAACTTGTAAACACTTGAGAATTTGCTTTAAAATATGTGTCTCTCAGCTAAATTATTGGGAAATTTAGCTAAAACTCCCTAGCTCAACATGTTAGTGTGTGAAAGACATCCCAAAATATTTTACTGCATAAATTTCTTGAGCAAAAAGCGTGTTCTTCATAAAGGATAAACAAATATGTCTTCATATTTCTTTGGACAATTTTGTCCTATCATGAGAAGTCTAAATTTTTCATCGATCTCTCTCCTTCTCTTTGAAAAACGCAAAGCAGATTAACGAAGAGAGAAAAGAATGAGAAGACGACGATTGAGGAGAGAAAGAAGAACACATGAAGAGCTATTATGAAAGACCCGTGACCCGAAGCCATCCATCATCCATCGTTTGTGGCTGTGCGGTCCGCCGGAACCCTCAATAGGATCCCTCATCACTCTAAATATATTTTCATTTCCAGATTTCTCACAGACATTAATAGTGGTTGGAGAGAAAAAGATGCAAACTTTATTGTATCAGTTGACTACGTAAATTGATATTCTACGATGTGCCATTTTCAATTAAAAGAAAAAGGGTTTTTGAAGATGCGATTGAGTATTCTACGAGTATGTATAGGTTTTAATTTCTAGAAATAATACGAGTTCATATACAGGGAGGGCCGTACTCTGCTATTGTTGTTAATGTCCTGTTCAGAACAGACAGTAAAATATTACTGTCAATTAGAGTAACATATTATTGTCAAATAGAGTAATATGTTACTGTTTACGTCAATTTCGATAGTAATTTTTTTAATTTAAATTTCATGGTCAATCTTGATTTTGTTTGATAGATCTTGATGAGAGGATTTTAAAAATACTAATTTTATTAAAAACTAACATCTAAATCAAAAGTTATATCATTTTAAAGTTTAAAATATTAAATGAGTCACTAAAGATATTTTGGTAATGGTAGTATGTGTTGAATTTTTTGAGAAAAACTTTTTGTGCTTGTTTTTAATGCATTAAAGCTTTATTATAAGGAAGTTTTGACCAAATCTCCCAAATAGAGAAAAAAACAATTTTAAAAAAAATATAACACCATCATGTTTATTTTGTTTGGAAGGATTAGAGGGGAGATTGGACTCCATGTCCAATTTACCATAGAGTCCATTGTTTGATTGAGAACTTGTAAGCCGGATTAAGAGTATCACTGGACTATGAATTCTATATATGTGAGATTATTGTGTCCCAAGGAGATGTGTGATAGAAAAGTTAGAAAATGACACATTTGCCCTTCAAGTATTTGATTTCATTATGTATTGTATTTAGTAAAATAAAATATAAAAATCTCAATTAAAAAAATAAAATAAATATATTTAATTTTTATTGATGATTATTTATTTAATTTATTTAATAAATTTGTATACATGTTTTATTGATGTTTTATTTTAAATTTTTGTTGATATTTTATTTAATTGATATTTATTTAATTATTTAATATTTATTATTTTTCAAAATAAATTTATTTAAAATTTTATTTTAAAAATAACATAAATTTTTATTGATATTTTATTTATTTAATTTTTAAAAAATAAAACAAAATAAATTTTCATTTATTCTAGCCAAAAAAATTTAAAATATTAAAGACATATTTAGTATTGTTATGACTTAGTAAATAATTAAAAATGATAAAATAATCTATTGAATATTTATCATTCTTCATAATATTCCAATCAAACATATATTCAATATAATAGTCATTTCTAGACATTTAATCTTATGAGAAAACAAAATGAAATACACATTATTTCTAACTTAATAATTCATAAATTATACATTTCAAGATTAATAATTTAATGAATTACAATTTTTACTTATGTAATCCGTCAAAATAAATATGACCTTCCTTCATTTGATATCCCACATCCACAATTGTTTGTTGCAGTGGATTTCACTTGATTCAACAATTAATAGTTATGATGGATAGCACATGGTATAAAAATATAATAATAATACTGTTATGTTCTTAAATTATTTTTAAAAAATTCAATGAATTGACTCGAACTTACTTCTTTTTAACTACGTCCCTCGACTACATTACATCTTAATAGCATCTTTAATGGTGGAGTTAAAAAAATATATTAAAGTGTGCTATATAATAAAAAATATAAAAAATAAAACTTATTTATGTGTTAAGTATTTGTTAATTTAAAGAGTAAGGATTGTTTTGGAAAATAGATTAAAAATTAATTTTTTTATTTTTTTAAAAAAATATATAAAAAAGTAAAAAGATAATATGATTCAAAAGAGATTCAAAGTTAAAATTAACTTTTAATCCCTTTCTAAAAGAGGCCTAAGTGATCCAATAATATAGTTAAGATATATTTTAAGTGAATAATATGTACTTATATATATATGGCTCACCTATTTCTCTCTCTTTTTCTCTCACATTTTCCATATTCTCTCTCCCATCTGTAGGGGTGTAAATTTAGTCCAGCCCGGCCTGGCCCATGTCAGGCCTCGCTGGCTCTCGCCAAAATTCGGGTTGGGTCGGGCCGGCCCGGGACCAGAAAATTAGGCCTAGGCCTAGGGAGTATTCGGGCCTTAGACAAGTTGGTGAGTCGGGGCTCGGGCCGAACCTGAACATTTTTTTTATTTTTTCTATCAAAATTTTATTATTTTTCACTAAAAAAGACATTGGACCTCGGACAGAGTGGGCCTTAAACGGGCCGATGGACAGAGCCAAGCTTCAAAATGATGGCGTAGGCCCAGGATCTTAAGCTGGGCTTGGGCTCGAGCCTAAACGGGTCGGGCCCATCCTGGGCTGCCCACAGGCCGCGAGCCATTTTTACACTTCTACCCATCTACCACCTCTGCCTCATGGCAGAGATTTCTATGTCTCTCTCTCTGACTATTTCTCTCTCTTATTAGTCAGTAGTTACAGTTCGAGAATGTGGAGGATTTGAAATGTGATTTGAAAATATATATATATATATATATGTGTGTGTGTGTGTGTGTGTGTGTGAGTGTGTGTGTGAAATTAGATATAATATATATATTTTATTTTTATTTTTTTTTCTTTTTCTTTCTAAATCTCTTCTTAAATTTACCAACTAAACACAACAAATGTCCGATCACTTTAACAAGGCCACTGACCATTGGAGCATATTTGTAATTTGTTAGCTTTCTAAACTTTCTAAGAGCATCTCTAACGGTGCATCAATTTTTATTTTTATTTTTATCAAATTTGAGTAAAAGCTTCCTTTGATATCAAGTGCTCCAACAGAAAATTTTGGAGCTTCATCAAAACATCGGGCGACCTAGCGGACGGCCGGGAGGATGTCCGGGCGATCGACCGGCCAGTGTAAAATATATATATATATATATATATTTTGCCTTGAGGTGGTCGACCGAACGGTCAACCAGCTAATGCAGTTTTTTCACAAATTTTTTATTCGAGGTGGTCATCCGAGAGGACATCCGGGGGACATCTGGCAACGACTATAAACAGTGATTTCATGAAAGACACAATAGCCCTCAGTTTGATGAAAGAAAAGTGAAATCCTAGATTTAATACCTTTGATGAAACTGTTGGAGCAAAAAAATAAGTCTTTTTTCACCAAATTCAAATTTGATGATAAATTTGAGTAACCATTGGAGATGGTCTAATACTTACCAGTCGATTAGCAAACTCACTTCACTGGAAATGCTCTAATACGGACTGAAACATAAAAAATAGTTACGAAAATTTGAGAATTAATTTTTCCGAATAAAGATAAGTCATGTTAAGGTTTGTTTTGGCAACTCGATTAAGTTTTTTTTTTTTTTTTTTTTTTTTTTTTTAAATCACGTCAACTCTTTATTTTTTTACATATTTTAAAAAAAAAAAATAAAAAATTAACTTTTAACTTACTTTTCAAAATAGTGATACTTACCCCCCACCAATTTCAACGTTCACAAATGGTTTGGTCCAATATTAAAATGTCCCAAGTAATCACAGGTAACCCATCGCAGTGAGGACAAAGAAACAAAAATGAGTATCTTCTTAAAAATTAAAAGAGCATAAACCAACCAAACAAAGCGAATTAATGGTAGTTTTAGTTGTTCTAACAACAAATAAATGACCTGTTTATTTGTCACATTTTGAAAGCTGCACGTGTCATATTTTACCACAATTGTTTGCTTCTCTTTGACTAAAAATTGCATCATATTTTTTGTACTGACCCTTTTTCTACTTCTACACAATATACTAAAAAATAAAAATAAATTATACTGACCCTTTTTATAATTTTAAGAAAATATAATAAATTTTATAAATTTGACATAATTATGTTGGCAATGGTTGCTTATAGTGGTGATGGTGGTGGCGGTGGCGGTTACTATTAGTCTCAATTGAGAAATTGTATTTTAGTATTATGTCTAAAATGATAATTTGAATAGAGGAATAAATTTAAACTAAATGTGGGAACTGAGTATTTGTGATGTGTAGAAATAGAAGTATGTGCTTGTGTTTGTGTTTTTTTCTTCTGGGATCGGAAACTACACGTATAATTCAATATTTCTAAATTTGATGTCAATATATTGGAATGGGAAGTGTTTGAGGTTTGCAATGAAGTTTTCATGGAAGTGGGAGTGGGAGTTTTGCAAAACTGCATCATTTTTCAAAAAAACCATTTTCTCAAGGTCAAAAAAAATATGAGAAAAGTTACAAACAAATAAAAACCTTCGAATTCCGCACTAACAAAGAAAGCATAGATTTTATTATAATTAGGAACTTTTTTTGAGTAACGATAAAAAAAAAAAAAAATTAAAAAGTAAATTACATTTTCTCCCTGAATGTTGGGTCATTTTTTTATTTTATTTTGCCACTTAAAATTTATTTTTCTTTTATAACTTTAACCTTTTATATTTTAAGTTTTTGTTCCAAAAGCTAATGTATGTTTAAAATTAGATTAAAAAAAATGAGAGATCGACAAGTCATAAAGCATTAAAAAAATCATTATATATAACTCACACCTAGATGTTGATTTGTGATTATGTATTAATTTTAAGCAGTATATAACAATCCCAATCAAACAATCAAGACAAATCGACACAACGATTTTACGTGAAAAAACCACAATTGGACACCTCCAATTGTGATAAAAAACTATGGGCAACAGCCACAAAACAATCCACTAAGAAGATATAAAGGAATTACACAGGTATACTCTCAATTACCTAGGGAATCCACGCCCGAATTGAACCAACGCCTATGTGCCTCTTCCAACCCCGTCTTCACCTCGGAATTGTCTTGACGATGAGCCACTCCAGAATCCACCAAAGCTTCAGGCTCGAATTCTTCAGAATCCACCAAAGAACAACTCTCTCTTTTATGTAGAACAAACAAATAATCCTTTGATGTATACTCTTTAAACCATGAGTTGAACACTCAATTAAAACATCAAAGAAAACTAGCAAAATATCCCCAGATATAAACCCTAGAACCCAAGAAGAAGATCTGGAGAAGTAATCCTAGATTTGGACTGAAACACGAATTTATAGAAAACTGTCCCGCAATCTCTGCTCGAGCATCAGATTGGCCGCTCGAGCGGACCTACGCTCGAGCGCAGAAAGTTCCGCTCGAGCGGGAAAAAACAACATCCAGTATTTTTGCAGACGAACTAAACTTCTGGAACTCAGCATTCTCCACTCGAGCGGGGGAATGTCCGCTCAAGCGGACAGGCAACTTGGAATGCATTTTTGCATTTTGCTTTGGGGCGCTGCCCCCTGAACCCCCACGAGCTGACCGGGCAGCTCGATTCCCGTCATAATCAGCGAAGTGGCAATCTTGAAAGAATTAAACACCACAATCTTCTCTGCAAGGCACAATTCAAGTTGGATTCGCATCTAACAACTCATAGTCTCACTGAAATAAAAAGTGCGAAAATAAGTACAACTGAAATGAATTTTATCAAACGGGATTGTCAAGAAATAAAACCTAACAAACACAAATCTCAACACAAAAATATATTTTTTTATATTATATGACAGTTAACGTGGCATTTTCTATTTAATTTTGAACATAAGTTATTTTTAGAATTAAATTGAGAAAAACTTGAAACACAAAGGGCCAAAGTAGGAAAAAAAATTCAAGGGCCAAAGTAAGAAAATGACCAAACATAAACAATGTAAAGTGTAATTTATCCCGGTAAAAATATACCTAGATTTTTAAAAAAAATTAGCTAAAAGTTTATTTTTATGGGTATATATGATATTAGGTCCCATGATTGATTTGTTTTGTGTTATAAATATATGATTAATGAAATATATTGGTGAGAAATACAAATTATTATTTTAATTTTTTTTTTTTCCCATTTTACCCTCCCTATATTTTTTTGGTGTCCGAAAGGTTTTTTTTTGTTTTTTTGGTGACACCTGATGAAAATATCAAAATGAAATGTTATCATATTCGGCTATTAAAAAATTAGGGAGACTTATTTACAAGTCCTATTTTAAACATTTATGCTATGTCAAATCTTATGTAATTTCTTATAGAGTTTCAAGTCCTATTTAGATAGAAATATATTCCACAAGATCCTATGAGTTGTAAATAAATGGTATTAATATACTATTATACACTATAATAGCAAAACCATATATAGGAAATTGAATATTATCATAGAAAGTAACATTTTCACATTCAATTAAAAAAATCAAAAACTTAGTAAGTTTGTGAAACGTAACGTGACACGTTACGTTACATTTATGTAGGTGTCACGTCACATTACGTTTATGTAGGTGTCACGTTACGTTACGTTTATATAGGTGTCAAGTCACGTTACGTTTATGTAATGTCCCATCTGATATGGTCACGTCATGTTACGTTACGTTTATGTAGGTGTCACGTTACGTTTCGCAAACTTAATCTATTGTAATATTCAATTTCCTATATATGGTTTTTCCATTATTTATGATATTAACAACTAATATTGAGGGTAAATGTGTTAACAAACTTCACACAGGACTTATAGGAACATAAGTTTTTTAGTAGGACCATATGTAGCATAAGTCTCCTTAATAAGACTTATAAATAATTTTCTCAAAAAATTAAGACCTTGGCCAACAAAATATTTTTAAATTTTCGTGATCAAGCTTGACTAGGGTGGCAAACCACCTTAGGTTTTTGGGTGTTTGAGCTTGGGTAGCTAAGCAATAATTGAGCTTGAGTTCAGTCAACTCAATTCTGTAACTAGTTGAGTTCAACTTCGAGTTCGAACATGGAAGAAAAAATCAAACTAAATTAATTTGTATAATAAAAGAAAAAATAAATTTAATAGCATTAGAATTTTTATAAAAACATAAAATTGGAGTTTACACTTCCAAAAAAATGAAAACACATCCAAATTTTCATAATCCAGGATATAAAGATCTAAGGTTAATTTTATATGTAAATACTTCTGGGAGCCGAATAAAAATAATCAATTGTAAACAGGACCTATCAATTGGGCCATATGAGTCCAAAGCCCATTGGGCTATGGATCGTTGTCAAGTAAGCATTGAGAATTACATTAAATGTCGAATTAGGGATATTCATGCCGTATGCCGAAACCGAGTAGTCCAAGGTAGTCGGAAGGGTCCTGTTGGACAAAACTATGTTGTCCCATCCCAAAAAAGCATGATAAAAAGATGAGACCAGAGAAAGACTCTATAAAGGAGGGAAGGAGGCTAAGGAATAACTTATGCTATAAGAAAGAAAGAATATCAATAACCCAGACATAGAACTGACTGGACCGTCGGAGTGCTAATTCTGGCACCACCGACCGAAGTTGTTTATCTATTTTAGATGACATTGTTGGGATCTTTCAAGTCCATCTGGATTCGAGAAGCATTTCCGAATTTACTTCCCCACAATACTAATTTGGGCTATTTTTGATAATTAAAACACACAAGAAGCATGTGTTAGCTAGCTTACAAAATTTTGGTAAAATGTCTTTTAAGTAGGGTTAAATAATTTTAAGAACTCATAATAAGGTATAATTAAATTTATTAAATTGTGATATTGCTAACTGATTTTTAAAAGTATTTGTTAATTTTTAAGAAGATCTATAAATATTAAAATGAATCATGCCACGTGTACTTACATTATCATGACATACGTTTACTCATGTTTAATTTATTATTGATTCGGTGGCCACTCACAAGTTTTGGTCATATTAAGTGGTTATTTGCATAATTGTTGTTACCGTATAATGTAAGTTGTATTCTAGTGTACCAGAATTCCATCAATGAAGATTCGAATTTTTTTTTTTTTTTATATGTATTCAAAACAATATGTTCTGAAAAATATTTCAAAATTTAAATAATGACATTAAATTTAAATATGATACAATATGAGACACATTCAAAATAAATCTAGTCATCACATTTTATTTTTTACATACTTTTTCTAGGTACATAATATGGTTGTCTTCTAGTGTACCAGGATTCCATCAATGAAGATTCTCAATTTTTTTTTTAAAATTTTTTATGTATTCAAAAGTAATATTTTAAAATTTAAATAATGGCATAAATTTAAATTTGATACGGTATGAGACACATTCAGAATAAATCTAATCATTACATTTCATTTTTAGTATCCTTTTTCTAGATACATATAATAATTTTTTATTTTTCTTTTTATTATTTGATCAATAATGCTACATAACTATAAAAAAATATTTAAAATACGCCCAAAATTTAAAAATGTGACTAATACCATACCAAATTCTAAGGAGAAATTGCAAATGAGTGGTATTTCTACAAAATTTTTATAAATTAATAAAAAAAAATTATAATTTTAATTTTTAAAATTGATAAACTTTTTCACTTATTTATAAATTATTTTAGAAACTTGCACTGAAATGCAATTTCTCCAAATTCTAAGCCTTTTTATGTTTATTTTTTATGCATACATAGTATTTTTGTTATTTGATAAGCCATTTTTTAATTTTTGACAAAAAATAAGATGTTAAACAAAAGGGTCGCAGTTGTTTCATCGACTTAAATTTTGAACCGCTGAACTTCATACTGTCCTAAGGGAATAACTACATATGAACCACTAGGTCAACTGACCTATCCATATTTAATAAGCTATTCAAATGCATAGTTCTTAAGTGCTATAAATATTTCTATATATTCAAAGAATATTACTACATCCATCGAATTTGGACTCGTCTGAATTGTCTAAATTTATGCATAGCGGTTGTCCAGTCGGTCATTCGATAAGATGTTAGTCACCAAGTCGGATGTCGATTGACACATCGATAAACAAGGGTGACAGTCGCGATTGACAAGGGTGATGCTAGTCGTCTGGGCAGTCGTTAGCCCGGCTATCCAGCCAAACGTCAGGGAGTTCAAATTCGGTGGATAAATTATTTTTCGTATTCAAATTCTGAACAATTTTTTTTTTAAAATCCTTTTCACATTCCTAGAAACAAAATAATAGAATTTATGTTAATCATACAACCTTCTCATTTTTATTATAAATTAGGATACATGTTAAGTAGACTTGAAAAAATGAGAAAATTACATATAAGTGGAAGAAGAGGAAAAGAATTACCAACACATGAGAAATACAGTCTTTCATTTGCATCCCACAGCATATACACTTGCACCCCTCATATGTTAGTAATTTTTTTCTCCTCTTGCCTGCATGTAGTTCCTCCTAAAAAAAATTATACATTCTTTATTACACTAACTTGCATGCATAATTTATAATTTTTTTTTTTTTTTTTTTTTTTTCATTTCTTAACCTGTACCAAACTACATGTAACAGTTCTCAAAAAACATGTACCCTACTTTCAGAGATTACAAAAATCCAAACTAAAAAATTACAATAACAAATCAGATTATAGATTCCATTTACCTATTTGATAAGCCATTTTATTATATGCGTAGTTGTCAAAGTGCTATAAATATGTCATTAATCACCTAGTTTAATTACCCAAGTCTCTCTCTCTCTCTCTCTCTCTCTCATGGCTTCTCTAGCATTCTCCACCACCGGAACTAGAATTTCGCCACCATACACGGCGGTTTCCGACAAGTTCATGCATGTTAGAGATGGGTCTTTCTGTGGGAAATCCGTTTTCTCTAAGAAACACAGCACTAGGGACTTTACAATCACCAATGTTGCCAGCAAATTGCCTGCAACTATTCCACCGCCAGAGAAGAAAATTTCCACCAGTGACCGGAAGCTTGTGGCATGGACAAGCGTCCGGCAGGAGAGGTGGGAAGGAGAGCTCGTGGTCGAAGGCGAGATTCCACTCTGGCTGGTATGTTTTGGCTACGAATTCCTCTTTTGTCGTTATTTAGACATATAAAACACGTAACCAGTGTCTTGAACTACCAAGTAATACTATGAAAGTTATTATAGAACAGATGTTAATATAAAAGTTATTATAGAACAGAGGTCAAGTGTGAAACATGTTTATATATAGAGTTAGCATATGATTTAGTTAACTTTTCACAATAATCCAGAACCAAACGCACAACGGATTTTCTTCTCTTTTTTTCTTCATCTTTTTTCATCATAATCACTGTTATTATTATTTTCATTGGATTCGTCACTTATTAATAGGCTCAATGACATTTCAAATTCAACTTTTTTTCTTTCTCATTAACTTTTGTATCATTCAACTTATACACTTAGAAGGTGTTTAAAATGATATAAATAATATTTTTTGACTTTTCAGGAAAAAAAATATAAAAATTCAAAAAAAAGAAGAAATAATTTGATTCAAAAAAATAAATAAAAAGATAAAAAAAAATGTGCTAATATAAGGGATGACAAATAGTACTCTAATTTCACCGAAACGATGACCAATAAACACGCAAGGATGTGGGCCCAATGTTTTATCTCTCTTATGTGGTCGTTTCTACTATCAAATTCTTATCTCTACGTAAACTTTTTGTTATTTTCCCACCGAGATGTTTACAAAGATAGATTGTTGATAAAACATTACCGAACACAGATCTTTCTTTTCTTTTTTTTGTCATCTTAAAATAATATTAGTAGTCGATATCCATATTTAATTGTATATTTATTATATTCCCTTTACTAGAATAAATTTTATAATATAATTTACCATTTTTTATTTATTTCTTTTTTTATTATTTTGGTGGCATTGATGTTGCATTTGACCAAAGCCTCAAGTGAATACATGCATATCCCATTCCAAATTCAAATTTTCAATTTTGTATCATATCAATGTCACGAATAAAGATATGATTTATCAAATTAAAATAAGTGAATTGATTAATTTAGTTTCTTAATGTAATTTTCATGCAGAAAGGGACGTACCTAAGAAATGGCCCGGGCCTATGGCACATAGGGGATTACAATTTCCGCCACCTCTTCGATGGCTACGCCACCCTCGTCCGCCTTCACTTTGAGAACGGCCGCCTAATAATGGGTCACCGTCAAATTGAATCCGAGGCCTACAAGGCGGCGAAAAAACACAACAAACTTTGTTACCGTGAATTTTCCGAGGCCCCTAAGCCGGACAACTTCCTGGCCTACATCGGCGACTTAGCCAACCTTTTTTCCGGTGCATCATTAACCGATAATGCCAACACCGGTGTTGTTAGGCTAGGTGATGGCCGCGTGGTTTGCCTCACCGAGACAATTAAGGGGTCGATAGTGGTTGACCCCGACACATTGGACACATTGGGGAAATTTGAGTATAGTGACACATTAGGGGGATTAATACACTCGGCTCATCCGATAGTGACCGATACGGAGTTTTTGACGCTGTTGCCAGATTTGGTGAGCCCCGGGTACTTGGTGGTGAGGATGGAGCCGGGGACGAACAAGAGAAAGGTGATCGGGCGGGTGAATTGTCGGGGTGGTCCGGCACCAGGTTGGGTGCACTCTTTCCCTGTGACTGAACACTATGTGGTTGTGCCTGAAATGCCATTGAGGTATTGTGCCCAAAATTTACTAAAGGCTGAGCCCACACCACTTTACAAGTTTGAGTGGCACCCTGACTCCAAAGCGTTCATGCATATTATGTGCAAAGCTAGTGGCAAGATTGTGAGCTCTCTCTCTCTCTCTCTCTCTAAAGTTATTAAATACTATTATTGATCATTTCTCTATATTAGGCAATGATGCCCACACAGTAGTTGATCGAGGTGGTTGGCTCTGATGGATTCACATGTCATATGCATTCACACACAACCAATCAGGATCATCCATTTCGATCAGCTATAAAGAAAAATTATGGACTTAAAAAAAGTATTTGAAAATGAATAGTTTAGTATAAATTTAGAGTGAGTCACAATCAAATAGAGTAGAACATTAAACTTGTTGATATTTATTTTTTAATTAAAATTTAAACAAAATATAGTTTTGTAATTATTGGCCTAGGAAAAGATCTAGGTTTTTCAAGCAAATAGACAAAAAAATGATGTGGTAGTATTAGCGCAAGTACCAACATTGTTAACACTATGATGTGCATATTTCTGTATCGACATGTGTAGCCGGCTTAATGGAATCCAAGATAGAATTGATATCATATGTCGTTGTCTTATAATACGATGTTCGTTCGTTTATTCATTTGTTTTTTGTTAGGTGGCGAGCGTGGAAGTACCACTGTACGTGACGTTCCACTTTATAAATGCATATGAAGAGAAAGACGAAGATGGGAGAGTAACGGCTGTCATCGCCGACTGTTGCGAGCACCACGCTGACACCACCATCCTTGAGAAGCTCCGCCTCCAGAACCTCCGATCCTCTGCCGGCAAAGACGTCTTGCCTGATGCTAGGTATCATTTTCATATATATATATTATTATTCAAATGAAATTTACTGTTTATTATTGGTTTTATTTACTACTATTTTGTTTTACCTCATAGATTTATTCGTACAATAAAAATTCTGTGTATATGTATAACACATCACATTTAAAAAATCGTCAAGACTTTAACGTTACATGGCAAACAAAATAGGATTAAGAGATTCAGTAAACTATTTAAGTCAATATATATATTCTCTTCGTTTTAAAATATTAATTTCTTATTTCATTTTTTATTATTCTAAAATATTAATACCTTTTCAAAAATCAAAGAATAGTATGATATGAATTTATTATTTTGACCTTCTTTTAAATTTATTAATTACACAAAAAGTACAATTATGATAATTGATATTTCTAAAAAAATGTAATATCAAAGGGTTATTTTAAAAAATTAATATTTTTAAAATATAATAATTATACTATCAAAAAAAATTAGATTTCCCAAAAAAGATCATTATTTTGAAACGGATGGAGTATGTATAACGGTCCTTATTCAATAGGTAGATATGTTATGTGATAAAATGTTTTTGGATGTATAGAATAAATTTAAAACTATATATATATATATATGAAAATTTTATAATAACCATGTCACTTTTTTATCATATTTCCTTAACATTGCACCCAAGTTCAACTTCTATGACATTTTTGTGCAGTCTGGTTGTAAGCCTTAGCATGGCCCCATTCCTACGATTTGATATAAGCTCATTCATAAATAAATAAATAAATTAATAATAATAATAATAGAATCAAATAAAAATCAAATTGATTTGATCATAACATATGATTTTTTCAAATTTATTTTTAAAATATATATCCAACAATTGTTGAGCAAGGCCGGCAGTGTCCTAGTGGTTAGTTAGGGACTATGTATCCCGTGCTCATGGCTAAGGTTTGAACTCTGGAATCCCCATGCCCCCTCCCCATAGGTAGATAATGATATTGATGTTCTTAGATTGTGTTTGATTGGAGGATTTGGAGGGAAATTTGAAAAAAAAAAAAAAGGAAAAAAATATGTAAAATGAAGTGAAATATAGATATATTTTATTTACATTTGACTTACCTTTTCCTTTCCCTTTCGAAATATTTTCTCAAATCTTCCAACCAAACCCAACCTTAATGTACTCAAAAAAAAAAAAAAAAACCCCAATTGTTAGAGCCCTGAAGTAGTAAAAAATGGTTAGTTCCAAAAATCAATAGGGTACGTGACTTCTCCTCCTCTCCATGCATGAGCTCTGTCAATTACAAACATATAAATCCATAATACCTTGATTTGTCAAAGAAACCTAGGGTTGAAACTCACACACACGTGTGTGTATATATGCATGAATCATTAGACTATGTTTGCAAAAGATTAATGAAGCAGTGAATATATATTTTTATATATATGTAGGGTTGGTCGATTCAGAATACCCTTGGATGGGACTCCAACTGGGAAGTTAGAGGCAGCATTAAACCCAGATGAACATGGAAAGGGCATGGACATGTGCAGCATCAACCCTGCCTTCTTGGGCAAGAAATACAGATATGCTTATGCTTGTGGTGCCCAACGCCCTTGCAACTTCCCCAACACGCTCACCAAGGTATAATAAATCAACTTTATGAAAACAAAAATAACAAAAAACAATAATACATTTCTAAACATTGATAGTTGACATACTAAAGCTTTTTGTTTTCTTTTCAAATGGTGGATTAATGGTTTTCATTGTATTGCAGATTGATTTATTTGAGAAGGTGGCAAAGAACTGGTTCGATGAGGGTTCCGTGCCCTCAGAACCGTTATTTGTGCCACGTCCTGGTGCTACAGAGGAAGATGATGGTGAGTACTATATCAGTACCAATAATGTTATGTACACAAAAATTAATGTAGGACTCTAATTCATTCTAAGTGTATGTGTGCATGTTTTCTAACTTGCATCTGGTCTCGATGTAGGAGTGGTGATCTCCATGATTAGCGACAAAAATGGGGAGGGATATGCGTTGGTACTAGACGGATCGACATTTGAAGAAATTGCCAGGGCAAAGTTCCCTTATGGTCTTCCATATGGACTCCATGGATGCTGGGTTCCAAAGAAGTAGAATGGCATACATCGTGTAGTTCAAAAAAAAAAAAAAAAAGGGGGGGGAAAAAAAGACATACATCATGAAGAAAAGCTTGGAGGATTATATATATACCTTCATCACAACAGCACACGAGTGTCATAGGTGGTGTTACAGAATTATAGTTTAATAGATGTGTTTGCTTTTTGTGATCATTTGTCGACAATGATGTTAGATGATCAAATTTGGATATCAATTTTGATATAATCGATGCATGTACCGATGTTATCAATGACATCTCGGATTGTATTCAAATTTTAGGATCCAAATTTAGTCAACTAACATTACTGCATTTGTGTGGGGAGTAAAAAAAAAAAGAGCAGCATTACCGCATTTGTATGATATGTTTAGGAATGAGTGGCCATGTTATGGGGGATTAGGAGTTCTTTCCCTAGTCATTTCTAGTAATGTAAATTTCAATTCATCTGTGTAATATATGAAGTTTCAATACTATACATATGTATAAACTTAAACATGTTGTGCTAAATATTCTCAATGCGAATGAATCATGTCCAGAAACACGACCACGATGTAATTTTACAAGGAACCAGCTTCTCTCTAATTGGAGAGAGGTTAATTTTGTTCAGTTGGGCTCGTGAGTCTCATCACGAGTTTTACTTTAATAATTTGAATCATTCATCTTGTAAATCTTTGTATGTAGATCAATAAATAAAAATCAAATTAATCCAATAATCATAATTACATGATTTCATCATATTTATCTTTTAAAAATTTAGATGATAAGTATATTTTTGAAAACAATTGTTCATTTTTTTTTGCATAGCCACCAACCTAACTGGACAGAATTGGACTTCTCTCCAAGTGGACAGAGGCCAAATCCTTCTGCAATCCCTTCACCCTTGATGAGAAGATAACATAACAAGCATATACAATTAAGGAAAAGGAATAGGTGCATGAGAGTAGTGGAAGGAGAGTAAGAGAAAGGCTTGGGGTTCTTCAAATTGAAGGTTGGGGTTATTTTACCAAAAGGTGATAATCTTTTTGGGGTGCAATTTTTGTTGTGTATTTTTACACAAGAAAGAGTTGTACCCCATATTTTTGTAAATATTTTTTTATCAAATAGACTGATCAGTAGTTTCCCATGTATATATAATGTCTTTAAGTCATTTTTATTTGGCGGAATTGTGTATCCTATCTCGTGTTTGGATTGACTTGTGATTATGGGAGGAATTGATAAAATTCTATCAATTTTGCAATTTAACTAATTAGTCCGAACCTCTCCTTAATCCTCTATTATCAATAGTCTCTTCTTATGGGTGATACCATGTCCAGATGGATTATTAGTCGAGACCTAAATTTTCTTAGTCAAACATTGAATTATGTAATTTGTTAGATTATTAACCCAATCCTAAGGTCATCTCGACCCAAACAAACATGCCTTATTGATTTTAGGATGAGATTTTTTCATGTGATCCCATCAAGCCAAACAAAAAAAGCATGTAATCTAATATTTTGTTTACCATTTGAAATCAATCTAATATTTATTTGTTACTAGTTTGGAGTCAATCTAGTAAATGAACTAAAAATAAAATAAAAATTAAGATTTATTTTTTTAAATTAGGAACATCTTAATTGAGTTGAAATTATGAATAATTTCATTCACAATAGAGATTGGTTTGATATAATTCAACTTGTGGGGAAGCTTTGCATTATATTTTAAAGAGTGGAGGACCTAAAAAAGGGTCAATTCCATATAATGGCATCATTTACATCCAGTCAATGTGTTGATGTTTCCATTTAATACATAGAAATCTCAACAGAGGCTTCGTATGATTATGCATGCAGGGTACAACTTGATGTATTTTTTCTCTCTCTGTTTTTCCTTTTTTAGAAAAGATTTGCGGTAAGATGCGATGATTGCCTAGTATGCTTCCGATGAGGGAGGAGACTAGGCTACGTTGGAGGATCCTCTTTCTGGGGGGCTGGTCCTTCGAGATTAAGGAGACGGCAGCAAGGCAATGGGGTCATCAATGCCTGACTATAGTGGAGCGAGGGCAGGGCTTGCGCAGGGAAGTAAGATTGGTTGGGTACGAAGTGGGATGGATTGGTGCGAAGTTGCATATGGCATTGCGGAATCAAGGCTGCCATGTGTCTGTGGGTCGCTTAGAAGGGAAACGACATAGTGTGGCAATTTGGACTTGTGCTGAGGAGAATGGCGGCTCTTCGTTTCAGGTAGTGGTAACATCGGAGGGTAAAAGAAGTCAGGTGTTCCTTTCCCAATCGGAGTTTGGGGATGGCTGGGAGGGGGTGGCATTGGTTATGGAAGGTTTTGCCAAAGGGGATGGTTGGGTGACCAAGATTGATGAGGCGAAGATGAAGACGACCGTGAGAAGAGTTGTTATGTCGTCTGTGGGGTTTGGTGAGTCGGTGGAGAGAGGCGCTAAGATGGTGCAAGGTGTGGCGGAAGAGGGGTGGTTTGGCTTGTTGGAGAGGGCGCTAGTGGGAAGAGTCGGAGAGGAGGAGAGCAAAGGGGTGGGCTTCTCAGCAATGACGGAGTGGGTCAGACGGTGGTGGAAGATGGTAAGGAAAGTGGAAATAAGGCCGATCGGGAGTCAAGACTTCTTGTTTGTTTTACCATCACGTTGAGAGGCAGAGGAGGTGATGCGGCGCCGGTAGGTGATCGATGGGGGTGATCTATAACCTAAACTAGTGGATAACGGTGATGGGACTACCGTTACATCTTCATGGGCAGGCGACATATCTAGCAATCGGCGACAGGTGTGGGGGCTTTGTGGAAGTTGATGAACAATCAGTAGATCTAAGAATAGTACGATTGCAGGTTAGAACTGACAGACGCATCCTAAGTAGGGTTTCACTCCGATGGGAGACATAGCTATACTCGATCCCTGTTTGGTACGAGGTGGGGCCGATGATTAAAGCTGGCCCACCGTCGGTAAAGACACGCGGTGAATCTCAGTTTGATAAGGAAAAGCGATAATGGAGGCTTGAAGATCGGAGGGATTTGCGGACTGGAAGATTTGGGGATAATCAAAGATATAGGAGGGAGGATTCTAGAAATAGGTCTTAGGGCAGACCATACCAGCCTAGGACGGAGGTGAGCCCATTTGTTCAAGTTGTGGGCCGAACGGTTACTAAGGCTAAGGAATTGGGCCAACGGGATATGGGCCCTAGGTCTAGGGCACCTGTGCAAGTGGGCCAACAACTTATAGCGGTAAAGGGTAATGAGGGCCCAACCTTGAAGTCAAAAGAGCCCCAGGTCCTGGACACAGGAACAGGTAGCCCGACAACGGAGTTAGGTAAACACTTGAATCCAATTGTCGATCGGGTTTTTGGGTCGCTGCATAGTGGCGTTCAGTTGATACAGTGCAACATAGGAGGTAAGGTGTCGACGTCAAGTATAGAGGTGCAACGAGAGCTGCAGACGGATTTGACCTATCCGACGTCGCTTGTACACCATGAGCAACATCTGTCGGATGGTGGGTCGGCGTCACAAGGTCTATCAAACGTGCCGACAAGGGAGGAGCTGGGTGGGGAAGAACAGGAATGGCAGGGGGATCGAGAGGCATGGGAGGAAGAGATGGAGGGTTGTTAGGCAAATTTGGGTGATGGAATGGCTCTAGTACTTCAGCCACTGGCCATGAAAGTGGAGGATGTGACTTTGGCAAATATGGAACCAATTACAAAGGTGGATATGGAGATGAATTTCCAAACAGGTCATCTACGGACTTCGGAAGAGATTTCTGATTGGGTGCTGAATTGGATTATTAAGGTTAGTAAATTTTTGGGAGTTTCTTTTGAGGGGCATGAAGAAGAGGCATTGAAGTTGTTTTCTACTATTGAGTTATCATAGAGAGGGGGTGTGTTGGGTGGTCAGGAGATGCAGCATGTAGGCCAGAAGAACAAAGGAGAACAGGAACTATGCAGGCTAGAGTGCTCCATAAATTATGATCATACCACAAATGGGGGTGATCGGAGAATGAGGAAGGGGCATGGAGAGCTATTGTTGTTGCCATGCAGTTGAAAATTTTGATTTGGAATGTGCGGGGTTTAAATGATAGGGGGAAGAGGACAGTAGTTAGATCTCTATTGAAAAGTGCTAAGGTGGATGTGGTGTGCCTCTAAGAAACCAAAATGGAATGTGTGGGAGTAGAGGTAGTGCGGGAGATATAGGGTGGTTGACATGCCGAATGGGCTTTCCAACCAGCTATAGGGGGCGGCTGGTGGTGAAGGAAGAGGAAGAGGTGGAAGGGTTTTCTTTATCTTGCTTGTTCAGATGTGTTGAGGATGGTTTCGATGGATGTTTACTGGGGCGTATGGACCGGTAAGGAGAGCGGAGTGAGTGGCCTTTTGGAAGGAATTACAGGTTATTGATTTTCGATGGGGGATGCCATGGTGTGTTGGTAGAGACTTCAATGTTGTGAGAAGCCTAGCAGAGAAGTTTGGGGCGAGTCGGGTGACAAGACACATGAGGGCTTTCTTTTTTTTCATTGACAAGATGGGGTTGATTGATATACTGCTGCAAGGAGCTGATTGTACCTGGTTTGGAGGTCGGGCGATGTCCCAGATCTATAGATTCTTGGTCACTTAGGATTGAGAGAAGCACTTCTCCTAGATGGTTCAACTTAGACTACAGCACCTGACTTCTAATCATTGGCCTGTTCTTTCGGATAGTGGGGGAGTTCAGCGAGGTCCGACACCATTTCGCTTTGAGAACATGTGGTTACAAGCAGAAGGTTTTGCTGAGAAAGTGAAGGAGTGGTGGGAGGGTTAGAGGGTGGTAGGCATGCCTAGTTATCAATTAGCTCAAAAGCTAAACTCCTTAAATCTTATTTGAAGAGGTGGAATTAGGAGGTATTTGGTCGCCTAGAGGCAAGGAAGGCAAATATTTTGTTAGTTTTGCAAGGCCTGGATGAGAAAGAAGTGGCAAAGGGTTTATTTGAAAAAGATATGGCCCGCCGGGATTGGGTCCGGAAGGAATATGGGCAAATTGCTCGGATGGAGGAGATTAGCTTTCGCCAAAGATCCAGGTGCTTGTGGTTGAAAGATGGGGACCGTAATGCCAAATTCTTCCATAGGATGGCTAATAAGGCTAGGCATAAGGTTATCCGATCTGCGAAAACTGCCAAACCCGAACAAACTACGCCTATTTGGGCAGTTTTGCAGAATTATTAAGATTGGATACAGTTTAGAATTTTCCTACTTTGCGAATTGCGAACGAGTCGTGGGTTTTACCCGCACCCACATTCACCCGCGCCACGTCTGTATCCCTTTTTCTTTTTTTTTTCTTTCTTTTTAAATCTGTACCATCAGATTTTCTTGTAAATTTTGTAAGTGTATAACCCTAATCTTCTCTTCTCTCACTCACTTTAATCTGATTATCAAACCTATAGACTCTAACATTATAATAATATCACACACTGCCTTATTTAAAATACTTATTATTCAATTGAAATTTTTAAAATTTTTTGCAAATCTAGTTATGTGAATTTTTTTTTTTTATGTTTTTATTTAACTTTCATTCTAATTTTTTGTAATCCAGCTTTAATAGAGGATAGTGTTGAACCTCCCGCAATCAAAACTATTTAAAAAATGAGAAAAAAACAAGTCGAAAAATAAATTTTCAAAGAAAAAAGCTTAATCCGCAAACTACCCGCAACTGCATGCACATCCGCAAACCCTATCTACACAAACCGCAACCTGCATTGCGGGTGGTTGCGGGTTCAATTTTTCCCAAACCGCAGACATGTGGGCGGGTCTCCGCAAACCGAACAGTCAAAAACTGATCCGTAAGCACCTCTAATGGCTAATGCTCACAGGCGGGTGAATCAGATAGGGAGACTGCGAGTGAATGGGGTGACGCTCTGATCAGAAGAGGATATCCGAGATGGTATTGTGGGATTCTATCAGCACCTATTTCGGGATGATGGGAAGGTGTGGAGGCTGAGTTTAGATGGAGTAGCTTTTGCCACTATTTCAGAAGCAGAGGCTTTGATGCTAGAGCGTCCTTTCTCATAGAAGAGGGTTTTGGGTGCACTGAAGAGTATGCCTAGGGATAAAGCTCCTAGGTTAGATGGTTTTTCTATGGCTCTCTTTCAGCAGTGTTGAGGGGTGGTGAAGGTAGAGGTGATGGCTATGTTTGAGCAGTTTTATCAAACAGGGCAATTTGAGAAGAGTCTTAATGCAACTTTTATAGTCTTGATCCCCAAAAAATGAGGGGCGAAGAATATTAGAGACTTTCGACCCATCAGTCTTTTAGGGAGTGTCTATAAGTTATTGGCTAAAGTTCTGGCTAATAGACTTCGAGAAGTTCTAAAGAGGGTGGTATCTGAGTCTCAAAATGCTTTTGTAAGAGGTCGTTAGATTTTAGATGTTGTGCTTGTGGCTAATGAATGTGTGGATTTGCGGGTTCGATAAATGAATGAGGGGATAATATGCAAGTTGGATATTGAGAAGGCCTATGATAATGTGAATTAGAATTTTCTGTTATATGTGCTTCAAAGGATTGGCTTTGAGTAGAGGTGGAGGCGTGGGGTTCAATTTTGCATTTCCACAGTACGGATGTCAGTGTTGGTTAATGGGACGTCGGCGGGCTTCTTTTCCACATGGAGAGGTTTGCGGCAAGGGAATCCATTGTCCCCATTACTGTTTATTTTAGTTATTGAGGCGTTTAGTCAGTTGTTATCCAGAGCAGTCCGAGTGGTTTGTTGTCAGGATTAGAGGTAGGGACGGGATCCACTCCTCTGGTGGTATCACATCTCTTCTATGCTGACGATGCACTCATTTTTTGTGATGCGGATACGGCTCAGATTAGTCATTTATGATGTGTGTTGTTGTGCTTTGAAGCGATGTCAGGGCTTCACGTTAATTTGACAAAGTCAGAATTGATTCCTTTGGGTGAGGTGGTGCGACTTCAGGAGTTGGCAACTATTCTAGGTTGCAAGGTGGCTGTGTTACCAATATCTTATTTAGGACTTCCTTTAGGGGGCTACCTTTGAAGCGAAAGGGGTGTGAGACAGGGTGGTAAAGAGAGTGCAACGGCGATTGGCTGGGAGGAAGCGGCGATACTTATCTAAAAAGGGGCGGATTACGTTGTTTAAGAGTGTTCTGTCTGGTATCCCGACATATTTTATGTCATTGCATGTGATACTTGTGATGGTTGCTAGCGGTTAGAGAAGTTGCAATAGGATTTTTTGTGGGACAGTGGAAGGAAGGGTTTTCACTATCATCTAGTGGCATGGGAGAGGATTTGTATTCCAAATGAGGGGGGCCTTGGGTGTTCGGCGGTTGATGGTGTTTAACCGGGCTCTCTTGGGAAAATGGTTGTGACAGTTTGCGGAGAAAAAGGACAGGTTGTGGCAAAGGCTGGTGGTGGCTAAGTATAGGGCGGAGAGGGGGGTGGTGTTTGAAGGGAGTGGGCCAATCTCATGGTCGAGGTTTGTGGAAGAGAATTTGACTGGGGTGGAAGGAGTTTTGGGATAGGATCCGAATCAAAGTGGGGATGGGAGATAGAACTCGTTTTTGGCAGGACCGGTGGTGTAGTAAGGTGTCTTTGGCACGTATGTTCCCTCTGATTTATGCTATTGTTGCTGATAAGGAGGAGGTGGTGGCTTTAGTTAGAGGTCGGCAGAGGCAGTCGGTTATTCGGAATGTTCATCTTCGTCAAGATGTGCAGAATTGGGAGGTGGATCAATTGGTGGACCTACTAAAGCTTCTATATAATGTGAATGGGGTGGATTCCTCGGTGTGGGATTGTCCGAGGTCTCAAGGGATTTTTTCGATATCTTCTTTCTATGGTGGGCTTCGGGGCGATAGTGCTGTTGTGTTTCCATAAAAGAGTGTATGGGTGACGGGCTCCCCGTCTAAAGTTACTTTTTTCGTTTGGACAACTGCTTTGGGGCATATTTTGACAATTGACAATTTAATCCGGCGAAGGCATGTGCTGGTTAACTGGTGTTGTATGTGTTATAGGGATGCGCAAATAGTGGATCATTTGCTTCTTCATTGTCTAGTGGCATCGCGACTATGGAATTTCATCGTTGCATTGTTTGGCTAGGTGTGCGTGTAGCCGAGGTCTGTGCTGGGTGTGTTACAGAGTTGAAGTAGGGCTAGGGTGGGGAAGAGGCGTCAGAAGGCATGGGTTTTGCTTCCCATTGTTTGCTTTGGTTGGTGTGGTTGGAGCGGAATAGGGGTGTTTTTCAAGATGAGTGTCATTCTGTCTCATGGTTAGAGAGTAGATTGTTGATGGTGTTGCATAGCTGGGTTACGGGTGCGATAGATCCAAATGTTTTGGTTTTTGTAGACTTTGTGAATGATTTGATTAGTTAGTTTTGCTTGGCCCTTTGCGGGCTGTATTTTTGTATTCCTTGCATCGTCTTAATGCCTTTCTTATAAAGTTTGATTATTTATCAACAAAAAAAATGTTTCCATTTAATACAATAGGAATGGACTTACATAAACATAGACTACTTGGAGGAAGATGCAAATATGCACAACTCAAACATAAACAAGATTGATGAAGATTTGTGGGTCTCAATTTAAAACCACAATTAGGAATTATTTTAAAAAATTATTCAAAGCATAAAAAAATGACAGAAAGATCATAGAAAGAATTGTTATGAGGAATCTTTTCTGCAATTGCACCAATAAAATGATCTTCTCCATTGATTGGAGTTATACAAAATCAAGTATATTTAGAGATTCATGGAGTATACTACTAGAATAAAAAAAAAAAGCACTAAAATTGGAGGCAAGAAAGATAAGAACTTCAATTTTTATTGTCGTATCAATTAGACAAACTCGGGAGGCAAAAAGCACTTTCTTTATAAGAGATGATACTCAGACAATAAAGATCTTACCGGAACTTTAATCTTCTTTGCAGAGAAGCAATGCTTCCATTACGTAGATGCCCAACCAAGCACTCTACTTCATTTGCATAACAAAGATACAACGAAGGAGTCCAGCAGCAGCAGAACCTCAATTTAGATGCTGAGTTGACCGGAACCTAACTTTACTCACTGCTGGTCTGTATACACAGCATCTACATCATCAAGTTCAAGTAACTTGGACATAAGTTCCTTGTTCAAGTCCATAGCTTCATCATCCACCTGAGACCCACCAACGCAAAAATGTCAGTTTTTTCCCTGAAAATGGGTCCAAAAAACTAATGTTTGGTTGTATTTTCATTTTCTTTGGTTTTGTTTACAGAGATTACTGCCTAGTAGAACACATTATGATAGTTAATGTCAATCTAAAGTGATCTAAGAAGCACAAACACTTCTAGAATGAAAAAACATATCGATGTAACTAAGCAAATAATTTGAAGTTCACTGCTCATCAGAGTTTTAAAAGGCTTTCTTGAGGCTCGCCTCGATGCTCGCCTCGCCTTGAGGATAAGGTAAAACGCATCAAAGCTTTGATTTTTAAGCATTACTCCCCAAAGGCTTGCGCATCATAGTTTGAGACATGCGCCATAGGTGTGCTTTGTACGCCTTTTGCATATAAACATGTGAGGAATATACACATACAGAGGTTGCCTTGGGCTTTTATTAAACTTAGTCTATTGGATTGTTTAAACATAAAAAAATAAAAAGAATCCCTTTTTGCAACTATATTTTACAGGAAAAATTAGGTAAATAATCAATCAAGAAAAAACATAGTTAATGGTCAAGTGAGAAGCTCAATCACTGAAGTTAAGAATATCAATTTCACTTTCAGTGAAGGAAAACTTCCTTCTATGCAGTAAAATGTTCAACGCATTAAAGCGAAAAGTATTTACACTTTCATATTTAATTTTGTTTTTATTTTTTTACTATTTTAAAATATTTAATTTATTGACTAAATATTAAAATTTGAAATTTGAAATGCTTACGCCTCAACGCTCTGAGGCTTACGTCTTGCCTCATAAGGGGTAAAACACCTTGAGGTACGCATTCGCCTTTAAAAACTTTGTTGCTCATAGCTGGGACAACGTTGGACCAACAGTTGAGGTAACTAACTTAAGTAATTTTGTACAAGCATAAGGTAAATTTAGTGTCCATATTACGTCAATGAGTGATAAGACAATGAGTTCAACTGTTAATATAACAACTAAATTCATGGTACAAATAATTTTGATATTAGAAGCTTATGATAAAATTTCAAGAATTTGAACTATTAAGTTAAGCAAATCCATTTGTGGTGAAAGAGAAGTGCCATGGGCATCCAGTTTGTGCTAGCAACATACCTCGTTAGGGGTTATTGGAAGTAACTCAAATCCATTATTAGGTTCAAAAGTTATTCCTTCATCGCGTAGCTTTGATAATATTGCTGCGTTGTTCTCTGCTGAACTCACAATTTTATAATATCTACCAACAAAACCAACCAGACCAATTATTATAATTTTTTTTTTGTAAGAGAAGATTTATTACGAGAAAACTAAGAAATTATGTAAATCATATTATTGTCATCAAATTTCAAGAGGTTTTCACCTGACAACATCGACAATAATTCTTTGAAGCTTAGAAGCTTCAAGTCGTTTTAATTTAAGCCTCACCTTGGGGACAGCATTCTGCATATTTGTATCTAGTTTTGCAGCAATTCATTAGTACTTGACTACCTACCTATATTACATAGGCTCTTCCAAATGTGTAAGTATGCATGTTGCATATTCAACACTGTATGTGTCCGACATGTGTGGTTGGACATTTACATAGCAAGCATATTTAGTAATTCGAGATAACTACAAAACTATGCATAAAATGCTCTATGGCACCTGTGAACAACATTTTACCAAACTAAAAGAAATATATTAAGAAATATGAATGTTTTTTTATGTCCCGTGTCCTAGGACATGGGAATTAGATGGATCGGACACTTAGATCCCCGACTGACACCCATACCCATCCATGCAACTTTGCTACCTACTCTTCCTCAATTATGCATCCTAGTCAAGGATATTACTCTTTGGACCATAAGTAACACCTGTGACAAGCCATCCCATAAGCCTATGTATGATTCACCCACAAATGACAAACCAAGGAGAAAAACACCAACAGGGAATGTAACAGAATTTTACAATGAGAACTACTGGCATATAACAATAATGAGCAATGAAAATAGTGAATGCAAGAGAATTTCACACCAACAGGGAATGTAACAGAATTTCACAATGAGAACTACTAGCATATAACAATAAATAAGCAATGAAAACAGCTAAGTGAAATATAATCTGCACAAAGGAGTAGTTGGCTGGTACCTTTCAGACCTATCTTCTTCGGTGTCATCCTCATATATTGGAGGTTCAATAACATCATCAGCACCAACATCTAAAGCAATGGCAAGGAGCTGGTCTCTGTCGGCATCCGTGACTTTTATATTTACAACCCGAGCACGGCTGAACTTAAACATAATGGATCCTGGATCTGCCATTTTCCCACCACAGTCCTTTACCACCTCTCTAACCGCTGCCACCGATCTGTTTATTTTATCCGTTAAGACCTCAACTATTATACCCACTCCACCAAAACCATAGACCTGAATATACAAGTGCTTGTTATAAGATCTAAAATGATTTCCACAAGTTCACGGTGTCAAATTGGATGTGATTGATGAGAATGACACTACCTCGTAGAATTTCTCAATGTAAGCTTCCTGACCCTTCTCAGAAGCTCTTTTTATGTTGCGCTCTAAGATTTCCTTGGGCACGTCTAGCTCCTTAGCTTTCTCAAGTACAGCTGCAAGAGCCGTATTTGATACTGGACTGGGACCACCTTTCTTGACACTGCATTATTGAAAAAGTAAAATTCCTCAACATCAGTGATCAGATATGCAGTCACAGGATACTGGTTAAAAGCATTTGCTACTACCAGACAACATTCAAAAAAAAAGTTCAGATGCAAAAGTACTTCAGAACAGGACTTGTTCTCAAGTACTTTGATGTCAGGGTAAGTATATAGTTTCAGCTCTAACAAGAAATGAGGGGGGTTAATAACAACTTACGCTGATACAACTTCTTTCCCAATTTTTGCATACAGCTTTGCCTTCTTTGCATCCTGAGCACCCTGCATTTAAGACACGCTTATAAAAAATGAAAACTTAAAAGTAGAAGATGACAAGAAATTCTTCTCATCTCTCTGTCTTAACTCTTACACCATATGAAAAATTGGATCAAAATTACTCTAACCACAAAAGAAAGAAAAAGACATACAGTAATTTCCAACCAAGCCAATATAATATTTAACATTCATACATTATTATTTCAGTCTTTTTCTCAGGGAAGAATGGTCATCATAACTCAAGGCATCCCCATTGATACTAATTCAAAATATGTCATTTACAATAATCTATGTTTTGTTTTTTATATTACAAAATTGGAAAAGCATACTGAAATAACCAATTTGTAGAACATTACACAATGCAGTTTCACCATTGCTGATTTATAAAGCAATGCGCCAATATATTAGGCCTCGTTTGGGAACAGGCTATTTTAATAATTTTTTGGCTTTTTACGAAAAGATGTGCAAAAAAGTAGAGAGAGTGATGTAACAACTTATAATGATTTTTTGACTTTTTAACTAAAATATATAATTGACAAACGAGACCTAATTACATGCTTAAAATATTCCATTCATGATCACTCCATCTTCATAACAATAAAGCCAATGGTAAAGACAACAAACCAAGGCCATTCCATCTACAATAACCACCAGAATTTCTCTCAGGCATTTCATCAAACACGTAGGGTTCACAATATTGAAGTACCAATCCTACACCTTCCACAAAAATACCAGCAAGCCGGTAGCTTTATACAACTCTCCCATTGCCAAAACTAGTCAACAAATGAGCATAATTACAACAACCACTCTTTGTTTCAAGAATCTCTGATTCTACGTTCAAGTAAAATCTATGTAACCAAGAACCCCACATTGTATATGCTGATAGTCCTTCACAAACAAATTTCTTGATCAAAAAAATCACCTTTTGTGTCATCTTACACAAATATATATATATATATATAGAGAGAGAGAGAGAGTGATACCTTTCTGCCAGCAATCTTGCAGGAACGCCTGCCCATACAGAGAGGAGAGAAAGTCGAAATCTTTCTTACTGATTTGAGAGAATGGAGTGCAAATGAATGGACCCATGATGAAGAAGGTGAATACAATGATGATGAAGATGATATGTTCTTAATTAGCAAACCCTTACCTGCACCCATAAGTTCAATAATCACATTTCAACTTTTTTTTTTTTTTTGCTGAATGAACAATGAACGAATGGAGAAGGAAATCATCATCTTAAAGAAACAGAATGATAAAAAGTAAATGCATAAATGTATGTGTGTGCGCGCGCGCGCTGGTGTAGAGTAGAGAGAGCATGTCACAGTGAAGAGGAATGGAGTTGGGGTGTTTGAAGGAGAACCCATTGGAGAATCTGTAGAGAAATGCTCCGAAAGCTCTAATGGAGGAAGATGAACCCATATTTCAATTCAATTTGGTTCTTCTTTTTGGGTCTCTCTCTCTCTCTCTCTCTCTCTCTCTCTCTTCCTTAAAATTGACAGATTTGTAGTACACTACAGCCTACAGAGTACGAAAGATTGAAGATCGAGGAGTGTTCGGTTTCTTTTATACTACTAAATCCCAGACACGTGCGATTTGTAAAAAGCTACGCAGTCTTCGTTTTGTAAATTACATTCACCTCCCTAAAATTTATGATTAATACTAAATACACTTTGATGTTACTATTAAAATTATAATAAACACCCTTACTAGTATTTCCCTCTGAATAAATGAAAATTTAAAATTACCTTAATGCCCTCAAGTGGTTCATCTATCGCCTACCGTTTTCACCCCCACTCAACCGTTTTTTATTGTTCTTCATTTTTCTTTTCACTATCAACTACCATCCCATTGTTATTCTATTTTTTCTCTTTCTTTTACTTATTTTCACAATAATTTTCTCATTTTATATTTTATCTCTACTTTTATTACTCAAACCACTATAGAACTCCCACCATACCTAACCATTGCCGAAGCACCCAAATGATCATACTAACACTCAATGACTACTGATCCTTTCAATTATTATATATCTCTGATAGATATAAATTAATTAAGTTAGAAAGGCATTCGGGTTCGACTAGGTCAAATACATGCGACACACCACATGGGGTCTATCGCGGCTAAGTGACACATATTAGAGACTACAAAAAACCAAGATAGAACAAGACCAAAGAAGGTCATACTCTAAACCATAAATCTCTCCTTTTTCAATATCTCTCTAAATTTTATTCTATTATAAAAGAACTAATTTATTTATCAAAGGGGTTTTTTCAATGTTATCAGAGATTCATCTGTTCCTTACAAGTTCATCATATTAGCTTAGGATCATATAGATTTGATCTTCATTAATTTGTATTTTATTTTTAATTTGTCTTGTATTTTTGAAAATTTTAAAAATGAACAATTTAATTTTTTAAGCAAAAAAATAATAATCTAAAAAGATAAATTACGCTTACCACCTTAATTTCTCATAATTCTAAGCACCATCTTAAGTTTGTAAAATGATATCGAAGTTCCTCATTTGATTATTGGTTGCAAAATTTTCTATCTATTGTTGAGTGAAAATGATGAAAAAATATATAAGGTCTACATATTGATTTATTAAATTTTTCTCATAAAATATGTGCAGATATAAATCTCACAATTTATAATAATAGATTTATCGAAGAAGTACAAACTTTAACAAGGGGTGGGGTTAAAAGTTTCTTAAAATGATGTCTAGAATTAGCACATTATCCTCAAATCAAAGAGAAAAATAAAGAAAGAAAAACATATTTTCTTTTAATTAGATTTTAAAAACTTTAAAACACCACATTAGGTGACAGAGCATGTGGCATTTTGTCTTCTTATATTTGGTACATTTTTCCAATATTAAACAAAGCAAAATCAGTCGGCCAAATTATTGGGCTAAATTTTCATTGTAAGAGCCAGCATGTAATAACAATGATTATTATCATATAAAATTATAATAATCAAATGGGTGATTATTCAGTACTCCCGGAGTATGGACACATGGTGCTCCATAAGGTTTTCATTGGTGAAGAGATACAAGGGCCCACGATTTATGTTGGAGATGGGGAGACAATGTAGGGCAACTAATTGGTGATTGGTTTGCAGTATGGACACGTAGTGCTCCGGGAGTATTGAATAATTTCCCAAATTAGACAAAAGTTCAAATCCCTTAAAGACAGAAAAATTATTGGTTAGTCTTGGGGTACTACGTGGTCATGCCATATATCAATCACAATTTATTATGTTCCTTCATGTTCTCCAATTACTCAAAACAAATTCGTAGATCTCACTCATCCACCAATCACAACATAATTGGAATACCACATGGCGGTACCTCAAAACCAATCAATAACTTCTCCTAAAAATATGTTCATACAAAATCCATATAACTTATTTAAATTAAAATTTAAGAGTTTGTTTGGGATGTATTATATAAGCACACTTTTTATCTTTTTATTTTTTGGAGTTACATTACTTCTCTATTTTTTTGCATGTCTTTTTATAAAAAATTAAAAAATTTACTTATTTAGATCACCTCTGTTTAAATTTTCATATAAACAATTATATTTTAAAAAGTTAAGGCCTTTATTTGGTTTTTTTAACTTAAAAAGTTCAAAACAAACTAAAAACCTAAGGTTGCGTTTGGTAGAGATTTGTAAATATGATTTGAGAGTATGAGTTGTATTTTGAGTTTGTGAGTTGTGGAATTATGATTTGAGTGTAGAAAATTTGTTTGGTTATGATTTTTGAATAGAGTGTTGAATTGAGTTTTGAATTGAGTGTGGAATTGAGTTTTAAAAGTTTGATTTGACATGTGAAATAAGAAAATTTGTTTGGTTCTGAGTTTTGGAAAGAGTTTTCAAAACTTAATTCAAATTGTTATAACTCATAACTAACACACTACTTTCACACTATTAAAAATTCTGATCAACACTCATAACCAAACTTTTTTTAAAATTCAATTAAAAAAATTTATTATTAACAGAAAATAACATTAATCAATTTTTTAATTGAAAATACTATAAAGGAGGTAATTTTTTTTTTCAAAATAAATATTCAAAAAATTTAAATCATAAATATTTAAATAATTTAAATAATCTAAAAATTTAATAAGTAAAAAATTAAAATAAATATTCAAAAAATTTAAATCGTAAAAATTTAAATAATTTAAAATGTTAATATTTTAAATTTAAAAACAACTCTACACTCAAATCGTAACGAAATACATAAAACAAAACTCAATTAAGAAATTATTTTTAAAACTCATAACCAAACATATAATTCAAAACTCCATTTACTTTCACAACTCTACACTCACATCGTACCCAAATACATAACAAAAAAAAAAAATTAAAATATTTAAAAATATTTTGATAAAATAGAGTTTGAATTTATTTTTATAAAATATTTTAAAATTAAAAAAATTAAAATCTTAATATTTTGAAATTAAAATATTTAAAAACATTCAAAAAATTAAAAAATTTAAAAAATCGTAACATATTTAAACATTAAAATATTAAAAATCTTAATAAAATTAAATATTGATTCGAATTGAGTTTTGAAAAGAGTTTTGAATTATGTGTTTAGTTATGAGTTTTGAAAAGTAATGATTATGTTTTGAATTGAGTTTTGAGAAATGGGTGTAGAATCATGATTTGAAAACTTAAAACAAACAACACACTCAAATCAATAGGTGAAACTATAATTTGAGAGTTGTGCCAAACGGAGCCTAAATTTTGTCAAACAATCTTTTTTGACATGTCCAAATTATAGCCAATCAAGTTTGAATGTATGGAAAGCTTATGGTGTCCATGACCATGGGTGATCAGGGCACTCCAAGTGCTTCTACAATGATATTTTGTTTGGGAATAAACCAAATGACCTACTAGTTATAACGAACATGCCAAGATTTTCTGCCACTGTCACCCATTATATTTTTAATTATTTTCTTGTCTTCATTTCTCTCTCCTCTCTCTCGTCTATACTATTACATATGCATAACTGGTCCAACCATCAAATGATCAACAGGTCACATTCCAACCTATCTCTTTCCTGTTCCAGCTTTGTTTCCCACCTTTGGTTTCTTTCTAACAACTGCCCCCATACTGATCTTTGTTGTGAAACTTATCAACTAAGCTTTAAAAATATGGGAAATAGATTAATTAGTCATATTTTTTGAAAAAAAAAATATTATATAGTTTCAAGAATATTATGTGCTATGATTAATATTATATCCAAAAATTTTATTTAAAGATATTATTTTTTGGTTCAAAATTTTGGTCTGAAACTCACAGTATTAATTGAATCTCAATCATTATTTTCAATTTTGAATAATTTTCTGGACTCATTTGTTTGGGTTTGGGAAGTGGTTATTTTAGCTAAAAAGTCAAAAAGTCACTAAAAGTTGTCACATCACCTCTCTACTTTTCTGCGCATCTTTTCGTAAAAAGCCAAAAAGTTACTAAAATAACATGTTCCCAAACGAGGCCTTAACATTTTACATGAAATATTGTCTACATGATACTTCTAATAATGTGGAAAACAAAATGCACAAAGTGAATTATTTTGTTGTCTTTGAATATCTAAATTCTTCTACTATATTTATATTTGATTATTTAAGAGAATCATGTGAATAATGTCAAATAAATTTTAGAAACTAGTCAATAACTACCCTATATTTTTATATCATAAAAGAGTCTCAATCATTCAATATTAACATGCAATTTTTTCATTTAAACTTTCTAAGAAGTTCATGATATTAACAAAACTTTCAAAGCTATCTAAAGAAGTTCTAGACACCTTCAAAGTTGAATAAAATTTGGTAGAAATAGCCAACACCAACAATAAAAGTATTCTCACACCTTTCTCTTTAGTTTTTCTGCATTTCACACTCAAAAATTATATTTTATGGAGTTATATGCCAGTTTTTCACCATTTAATTTTTATCCAAATTTTATTTTGACCCATCACCTTTTAATTATATTTTAACTCGTATTTCAATGTAATTCTTCCTTCACCTCATTGAAAACAAAAAAATTAAATAAAAACTGAAATATAAAATTAAAAGTAAAATATATATATTTTTAATAATTTTCAATATGAATACATTTTATTTAAATTTTGAATGACAATGATAAGAGAATCACAAAAATACATAAATTAAAATTATTCAAAAATAATACTCAAAATGTGGAAAAACATAATTTATCTATTTAAAATTTGAAGTTTATATTAATTATATATTTTAAAAAACTTAAGATTAAAAGTAAAATATATATATTTTTAATAATTTTCAATATGAATACATTTTATTTAAATTTTGAATGACAATGATAAGAGAATCACAAAAATACATAAATTAAAATTATTCAAAAATAATACTCAAAATGTGGAAAAACATAATTTATCTATTTAAAATTTGAAGTTTATATTAATTATATATTTTAAAAAACTAAGATTAAAAGTAATATATATATATTTTTAATAATTTTCAATATGAATACATTTTATTTAAATTTTGAATGACAATGATAAGAGAATCACAAAAATACATAAATTAAAATTATTCAAAAATAATACTCAAAATGTGGAAAAACAAATTTATCTATTTAAAATTTGAAGTTTATATTAATTATATATTTTAAAAAACTTAAGATGTATGATAAAAAATTTCACAACTTACTTCTTTCTTCATCATCTAACAAATAAAAAATTCTCTACAATTAAAATTTTGCTTTCAAAATCAAAATACCTCCCCGATTGTCTCTACTTTCTCTCTCAATAATGGCTTCTCTGTTCCGGGACAGGTCACTCGGCCAATCCAAGAGAGAGACCATGACCACCGCCACCACCGCCGCCGCCGCAGCCTCCCTCCCGTCTCCATTCGGCGACCTCACGCCGACTCTCTCCGCCGCCGACCTCCGCGACACCGCCTACGAGATCTTCGTCGCCGCTTGCCGGACCTCCTCCGGCAAGTCCCTCACTTACATTTCCAGCAATTCCTCCAACTCCGACCGATCTCCGTCCCCTTCGCCAAGCTCGCCGTCGATGCAGAGATCTCTCACTTCCACTGCGGCTAGCAAGATGAAGAAGGCGCTGGGGATCCAATCTAGTTCGAAGAGGAGCGAGGGAAGTCCGTCTTCGGGCGGGAAGACGAAGAAGCCAGTGACTGTGGGAGAGCTCATGAGGGTTCAGATGAGGGTTTCCGAGACTACGGACTCTAGAATTCGGAGAGCTCTGCTAAGAATTGCTGCTGGCCAGGTACATATTCACGAGTATAGGTTTAGTGATCTGCTTTTTTAGCTGCTAAATTGACGAATTATAGTTTTTTTTTTTTTTCCCTTTCATTTTTTTATTGGTTTTACATGAATTTGACAAGAAATGGTGTTGATTATTATGTTGTGATCCAGATCATGGTTAATGTTGCTACTCTTTGTTTGTAGTTTTCATAATTTTTTTTTTTTAAATTTTCGGTATTTTAAGTTCGTGTATTGGTTAAAAAAAATTTGCATTGTTTAATGGCTTTTTTCTTCTTCTTTAAATTGGAGTAGTTGTAAATTTTCTGTGTATGAATTCAACAATATGTTGGTAATGCATTTTCATTTGAGATTTTCAAGCTAAACTGCTTAGGAAGGCCTACAATTTAAATTTTTTTTCTATATATTTAGTGGATTTTAAAATTATTAACCTACCAAGGTGGCCCCAATTGTTTAAGGAGGGGCTTCGGACGAAACCATGAATTCGGAAGTCTTGAGTTTGTTGTACCATTGGCAACACTTTGTCTTACCATCACGACACCTTGTGGCTTATGGGTGGTTGCAGGTATCTAAGATTTACTCTATCATCCCTTAGGGGCATAAATAATCAAAAACGGGATGAGTTGCAGCTTTTCTTAACTGAATTTTTCGGACTTTTTTCTTATATGTAAGGTTGAATTTTACTGAGTTCTTCTACTAATTCACCTCATATTGTGTCTGGATTTGTATTTGGCTGCTTTTTAATCTATCTAATCAATTCGGTACTGATGGTTCATATTATATTGTATTCAACAATAATTTTGTTTGTTTCCAGTTTGCTAACATAATGGGAATATATTGCTGAACTAAAACATGTCTCCCTTGGAATAAACACGTTCTTTTAACTCTTTGGCCTTGTTTGATTAACAGGATTAATAGTAGTAAAAGGATTAATAATTCCATGAATTAGTGTAGGATTAGTTATCCAACTAAATTAGTGAGATAACCATTTATTATCTATTAATTTTGTTTGTCTTCTTTCATACTTGAAATTATGATTCCTAACCTCTCTCAATATTAAAAGTTTGTCAATTTGGTCCGATTAAATGTCTGCTCTACATATAATCCAGTTAACAAAATTTGCAATCAAACATAGAATTGCGAGTCCATGGGCTAACAATCTCAATTCTATGCTATAATCCTACTAATCAAACATGCCCTTTGTGTATTGTTGGTTTGTGAAAATTTCAAAATTTGGGCTCTTTCTCATTATGAGTAGACTGGCCAATCTCTCTCTTACCTGCCAGGCAAAAGTGGATCAAATTTCTGATATTTCATGACTTGAATTGCATATTTCTGGAATTGAAATAGCAGCTTAGGGAAAATTTCATATTTAATTCATTTTTTAACGAATCTTGCTCTCCACAGGATTATGTGGTTTAGAGTAGTGTATCTTGAGCTTTATTATTATCATTATTGCTTGTATAGGTTGGAAAGCGAGTCAAATCAATGGTTCTTCCACTAGAGCTACTGCAGCAGTACAAATCGTCAGATTTTACTGATCAAGTAGAGTATGAAGCATGGCAGAAGAGAAACCTGCGACTTCTTGAGGCTGGACTCCTGTTACATCCTCATCTACCACTAGACAAGTCCAATACTGCTTCACAACGGCTTCGGCAAATCATTCATGGAGCCTTAGATAGACCAATTGAAACTGGGAGGAACAGTGAGTCTATGCAAGTGATTCGTAGTGCTGTAATGTCTCTTGCTTCCAGATCAACTGATGGATCTCTCGCAGAATCATGCCATTGGGCAGATGGGTCCCCACTGAATCTCCGACTCTATGAAATTCTTTTAGAGGCTTGCTTTGATGCTAATGATCAAACTTCTATTGTAGAGGAAGTCGATGAGCTTATGGAACTCATAAAGAAAACTTGGGGAATCCTTGGAATTAATCAAATGCTTCATAACATTTGCTTTTCGTGGGTTCTATTTAATAGTTTTGTAGCAACTGGCCAAGTTGAAAATGACCTGCTATATGCTGCCGATAGTCAGCTAGCAGAAGTTGCGAAAGATGCAAAGACAACAAAAGATCCCGCATACTCTAAGATCTTGAGTTCTACATTGAGTTCAATGTTAGGTTGGGCAGAGCAAAGGCTCCTTGCATATCACGACACTTTTGATAGTGGAAATATCAATTCAATGCAAAGCATTGTATCTCTGGGTGTATCAGCAGCCAAAATCTTAGTCGAAGACATATCTAATGAATATCGCAGGAGGAGGAAAGGTGAAGTTGATGTGGCTCGTAACAGGATTGACACTTATATCAGGTCATCGATTCGTACTGCTTTTGCTCAGGCAAGTCCATACTATCTGATGCGGCCTCTCTTTCTTTCTCTCTAGTTAAGAAGAGGCAAAATATGATTTTGATGTTTTAGCCAGTTTCCCTATTATGCATCTTGTATTCCAGAAAATGCAGGCTGTGTACTGGGAAATCATATGGGAACTTGGAGGGTGACATATGATGAAAGATGTTGGATTGCATTCAACAAACCACAAAATTTGGACTCAGCCAAGTTGCCTGCATTTTTAAAATTTTGTTATTTCATATAGATTTAGATTTTCACTTTGCATACGAAGTGTTTAGCGCTTGTGTTATAGAGAAAGATCTAAAATAAACAAAACTATTCAAGTATAATGTATATTCATAAACATGAACGATTTTTTCTGTTCAATATTGTATGAAAAAGGACTTTTTGCCTTTCTTAATCCACCTTCATGAACAAGATAACTAACTTGACTCCAGTCTCAATTAGCAAAAGAGAAGAGATGAACTAAAGGAACAGCATTCCTTCCTGCTAACCTTGGTAATCTTGCAAAAATCTACGAGGTCAACCAAATCCAAAATATCTAGCAAAATAGGTTGGTCTTTAAAAGAAAAGAGCATAGATGGTTGTTTGATTTGCAATACTTGAACGTGAGATTTCGAATTAAAATAAATTAGTTGTCCTTTAAATATTTTATGTTGTCTGTATCTAATACTTCAGGCTTCAGCTTAGTCAAAGCTCAAGTAAACCTCACAATTTTGTCCCTTGTGCTGCCCATTATGCCCATACCTCAGGTCTAAGAAGTATGGATACTTCTAAGAAGGTGGGTGAACACTTCGTACACTTGGAGACACACATGTCCCTCCATTACACATATGAAACACGTTATAAGTTTGAAAAAAATTACTTAAGAGGATATAATGATAAAACAAAAGCAATATATAGTTATACCTATTAATCCCTCCCCCTTTAAACTTTAAGAATGCATTTTTTATTGTCTTTGAGAAAATGTTCATATATGACATATAATAAATATATAAAATCATATATTTTGTATGTGTCTTTCACATGTCGTGTCCTGTACTTTTTTTTAAAATTGGTGTGTCAGTATGTCCGTGCTTCTTAGCCTCGGGTGGAATGAGAAATCGTTGCACCAGCCCAGCTAATTGGCATTGTATAGCCTGCAAGCTTGTCATCTTTGACTGATTATTGGTAGACCACCTATTTGACCAATGAGAAAGTTCTGTATCTACAGTTGACCCACTTAGAATTGTTATTTTAAAACTTAATTTTTTCTATTGGTTAATAGTATTTTGAGGAACCAACTTTGTTCCATGGTGTATAATTGATAATTTTTTTTCTAATTAACTAACTTCTGGAAAAAAATCCTCTTATATCAATTATTAGAGTAGATAAGCACACATGAATAGGCATATCTATTGTATAGAAATTATTAAATTCCTATAAATTAGTAATAGAAAAGGGGTTTTGGAGTTTTTATGCTGCCAAGATTTGATACAGTATGTATTGTCTGTGACAAAAGTTCATTGCCTTTAAAAATATGCATGCATGTCCTATTTTTGTTCCTTTTTTTATTTTTTATTTTTTATTTTATCAGTTCCCATTACATATGAGTAATCAAAAATTTCCAGTCTAAATTATTGTTGTTCTTAGTAAAGAAGAGTTTGATCTGTCGAATTGCAGAGAATGGAGAAGGCAGATTCAAGTAGGAGAGCATCAAGAAACCAGCAAAATCCTCTCCCTGTCCTTGCCATCCTTGCAAAGGATGTTGGTGACCTGTCAATTAATGAGAAGGACATATTCAGTCCCATACTGAAGAGATGGCATCCATTTGCAGCAGGTGTGGCTGTTGCCACCCTTCATGTTTGTTATGCGAATGAGCTGAAGCAATTCATTTCCGGTATAACGGAGTTGACACCAGATGCTGTACAAGTGTTGACAGCTGCAGATAAGTTGGAGAAAGATCTTGTTCAAATTGCAGTTGAAGATTCAGTGGACAGCGATGATGGAGGCAAGGCAATAATTCGTGAGATGCCTCCTTTCGAAACTGAAGCTGCAATAGCCAATCTGGTTAAAGTTTGGATTAAGGTGAGAGTGGACAGACTGAAGGAGTGGGTTGACCGGAATCTCCAACAAGAGGTATGTCTACACATTTGATGGAGGATTGTCTATGCAGTAATGCCTTTGTTTTTGTCAATTAATTGGATTTGTTCTAAATCCCAGTTGTTAAGGAAGCCTAAAAAACAATGCCCAACTAGTACACATTAATGTGTGTTTGGGAGGGAAAAGATTGAGTACACACGTAACCTTTGGCATAATGCACAAAGTGATGGTCTCAAGACTTGAACTCATAACCTCAAGATTATTAGGCCAAGTCTTAACCATCCTGAGTGAGGATTATTTATTTTCATCTTTAAAAATTTAAACGCATGGTTTTTCTTTTCCTTTTTACCCCCTCAACAAGCTTAATTGGTTTTAACTCACTGGGAAGGTGAGGTAGTTCAGACTTTGACGGAATGTTATAGTGTTTTCTTGGTAAAGTCATTTGGTAGAGGTTTGTTTGGCTAAAGGCAGTTTGTTTGCTAATGCTAATCTCCAGTACTACCTTTGGCCTCTGCAATTTTATAGGTCTGGAATCCACAAGCAAATCAAGAAGGATATGCTCCATCAGCTGTTGAAGTCTTGCGAATGATAGATGAAACCTTGGATGCGTATTTTCAGCTGCCAATCCCAATGCATCCAGCATTGCTTCCTGATTTGATGGCTGGCCTCGACAGATGTCTTCAATATTACGTAGCCAAGGCAAAATCTGGCTGCGGTAAATATTTTCAATCTCACAAAAAGATCTTTATAGGCCTCAAGGTTTCAGTTCTTCATCCATGATTTAACCGATATTTATTTGATTTGATATGTAGGATCAAGGAACACATTTGTTCCGACTATGCCAGCATTAACCAGATGTACAATAGGAACAAAATTTCAGGGTGTATGGAAGAAGAAAGAAAAGGCTCAGAACTCTCAGAAGAGGAATTCTCAGGTTGCAACAATGAATGGAGACACTTCCTTTGGGATACCACAGCTATGCGTTCGTATAAACACTTTGCACCAAATCCGTACAGAGTTAGAAGTTGTAGAGAAGAGAATAATCACCCATTTGAGGAACTCTGAATCTGCTCATACCGAAGACTTTTCAAATGGATTGGCGAAAAAATTTGAGCTAACACCAGCTGCCTGTTTAGAAGGGGTCCAACAACTCTCCGAGGCTGTGGGTTACAAAGTCATATTTCGTGATCTGAGTCATGTGCATTGGGATGGTCTGTATGTTGGTGAGCCATCATCTTCTAGGATTGAACCTTTTCTTCAAGAGCTTGAGCAGAATTTGACGAGCATATCAGACACAGTGCACGAAAGAGTTCGTACTAGGGTTATTGCTGACATAATGAAAGCTTCCTTTGAAGGATTCTTGTTGGTTTTGCTTACGGGAGGCCCATCTCGAGCATTTACCCGACAAGACTCCCAAATAATAGAGGATGATTTTAAGTCCCTTAAAGATATATTCTATGCAAACGGGGATGGACTGCCAGCTGATTTGATTAACAAGTTCTCGACAACAGCAAGGGATGTCCTTCCACTTTTCCGAACTGATACAGACAGCCTTATTGAGCGATTTAGGCGCTTGACTTTGGAAACTTATGGCTCGTCAGCCAAATCCCGACTTCCACTACCACCAACCTCGGGGCAGTGGGACCCAACTGAACCAAACACGCTCCTTCGCGTACTGTGTCACCGAAACGATGAAGCTGCTTCAAAATTCCTCAAGAAAACTTACAACTTGCCTAAGAAACTGTAACGCGCCTTCCTGTTCTGCCTGTATTTTAGTTCATTTGGCCGATACACTGCTGCTCGTGGAGGTGGCATGTTCTTGTATAGCATATTTTCGAGTTTCTGTCTCTCACTTGGTTTGTCAATTCTTGGCTGCAGTTCACAGAAGGTTCGAAATTGATTCATTACTATTCATTTTGGTCGTTAATATTAGAGAGTATTAGTAGATTCCAGGTGAATGATATTCTTGTATGTTCATTTATTTATTTGACCTTCTCAGGCGCATATTTTTCCGTATGTATGTAGGTCCGTATGTAGTGTGATAATGTTCCTTGCATTCATTATTATCATGTATTATAGGTTGCCTTTTTTTTCATTTAATTGACGTTTAAATTTTTATTTTTATTTTTAAAAATTTTTGTCACACCTTATCTGATATTTGAGAAAAACTACAGGGTGTGTATCATATACATCTTATAATTAAAGAAAAAAATGGTATAATTTCATACTTTTTTATTCAATTAAAAAATATATTATTATTATTATAACCAAATATTACATGAGATATAATCAAAGGTTTCATGATTTATAATTAAAGAAGAAAATAGTATAACTAATAATGTATAAGATATATTTCTTTTAAAGAGAGTGTATGGTAAAATTTTCCTCAATATTTGTAGGGTAGGTTGGTGCCTTTAAACATTCTTTTCATTTCTGTTTATTTACTATATAAGGTTTTCTTTCGGGGCTGCTAAAAGCTAAAGCTAAACATTATTTTTAAAGTATGGTCGGTTCTATATGTACAAATACTATATATATATATATATTGGTGAATTGGGAAGGTGGAAGACTAGAAACAAAAAATAAGCTCTTAAACCCGCACACGAAGTAGCCAGGCGTGTAAACAATTTCATGTCTTGATACCTATATTTTCTGAGTTCTTAAAATAATAATAATAATAATAAATAAATAAAAACTGTTTTGCAATTCAACTGAAATCATAATCATGACCAATACAACTATTAAAAAAAAAATTAAAAAAGTATTTCTTTATTATTTCTATAAAAATGACAATGAGATTGTTACAAAACAATAATACATCTACTTAAACTCTTACTAGAAATATTTTTTATATTTTCAGTAAAGTTGTTAGTATCTGTAAAATTATTCATTGTTAGAAGGTAGCTTAAATGAGTAATGAATACATTAGAAGTAAAAAGATCCGAACCAAATGAGTGACATCCAAATTGGGATCTTTTTTGCTCCCTAAAAGATAGATTTTTTTTCCTCGCAAAAAAATAATTTAAAAGAAAAAACTTGAAATTTTCAAGTACATTTTTTTTCAGGGATTTGGGGTGACTACTGTGCGGCTGTTGTGCAATCAAATGGGTCCATTTCAGAACATATTTCAATAATCCGAACCATGGGTCCATTTCAGAACACATTTCAATAATCCGAACCATTTACATTTTAGAATACATCAAGTAGAACATACCTGTAAAAAATCAAGTTAATAGGATATCGTTTACCCTTTCATCCACTCACATTTATATTCATTTTAATACTTTAAATTACAATTGTTATTTATTTTTGTAGTTACATATGTGAGTGAATGAAAGGGTAAATGATATCCGATTAACTTGATTTTTTCCAAGTATGTTCTACTTGATATATTCTAAATTATAAACGGTCCGGATGATCGAAATCGAAATGTGCTCTGAAATGGATCCATTTAGCTGCATAACAATGGTTGTTGTGCACCCCGCACAACCGTTACCCCAAATCCTTTTTCAATAGGGTTTGGTCTGCGATTGGTGATGATGAGTTAGTCTGAGGAGGGTGTAGACACCCCATTTTTGACCGACCTTAAGACTCAGACGTCACCGGTTGAGCGCTTGGTGATGTTGCATGTTGTGCTCGTTCTGAGGTTGCGGAGTCCTAGCTGCGAGCCTTGCCTCCGGACTTCCGGACACTTTTGTGCTTTGCCTCGGTTTGCGAACCAGGCTCCGTTTTCTCTGTTTTCTCTTCCCGAAAGGAGGGAGAGGTCTCGTAGATCACCTCTCAGTGGCCGTAGGCTACGTTTCGTGGTCGTAGGCCATTTTTCCCGTTTGGAGCCCGGTTTCCGATTTTTCGGAGCCGACGGCCGTGTGCCTCGGTTCGGGACCGCTAACCACCTCCGTTTGCTCCGGTTTTTGGCACATACCTTATTTCCTCCCTTTTGAGGGACACTGTGGTTCGAGAGACCGACTTCGTGGTCGAACACCACTCCCGATGCCTAACAGTCAGTTTTCGGGGCCTCGGGCTGCGCGTTTTGGCCCCCGAGCCCTGCTTGCAAGCATTGTTGGGCTCCGACCCAAAGTGTAAATAGTCATATTTTGAGCTCCTTTTCATGTTTGATTAAGGACCTTTTACTGTTTGAGGTCTCCTACTATCACTTGCCTCTTTAACTCTCTTTTAGGCCTATTTTTGCATGGTATTTTAGGCTTACTTGTAAGTTGTTTTGAACTTGGTCATAAACTATAAAATGTCTTGTTTTGAGCCCCTCTTCAACTTTGTTGAAGGGCTCTCTTCGGTTTGAGGCCAGCAGCTACCACTTGCCTCTTTATCTCACTTTTTGGCCTTTTTGGGGGGAAATTTGAATTTCAATTTCCCCCTCTTTTCCCCCACTCTTTTGCCTATATAAACACCCCCCAGCTCTGGTTTTAGGGGTTAGAAAATTTTGGTTTGGAGCTCTCACATTAAATCTCTCTCTCTCTCTCTACTCTAAGCCTTAAAAACCCCCTTGGTTCTTCACCAACCCATAGCCCCACCCTTCCATTCTCCATTCCAGAAGCTTGAGGTTGTTCTTCAGAGCCTAGGAGTGCTGCATTTTGGTCCAAAAGGCTGTCAAAGATTAGTCTTCAAGGGTCAGTCCTCTTCTCCCCTTTTTGACCCTTTTCTTGGTTCATATTCTAGCTCCTTGTGCTTACTTTTTTGAGCTCCGACCCTAACTGAAAATAGCATTTTTTTGAGCTCTATTCATGTTTGTTTAAGGGCCTCTCACTGTTTGAGGCTTCCTTGTGGCACTTGCTTCTTTACCTTTCTTTTATGCCATTTCCTTGCATAGTATTTTAGGCCTATGTATAAACTGTTTTGAGGCATGTTGTAAACTATAAAGTGGCTTATTTTGAGCCCTTCTTCAACATTGTTGAAGGGCTCCTCACTGTTTGAGACTTCCATTTGCCACTTGCCTTTGTATCCCTCTTTTGGCCTTATTTTTGCATGATTTGTTAGCCCCTTGTGCTTCTATTTTTGGGCTCTGGTCCGAACTGTAAATAGCCTTATTTTGACCCCCTCTTCATGTTTCATTAAGGGTCTTTTGCTGTTTGAGGCATCCTTTGTATACTTTGTGTTGAAGCCCTCTTTTTGGCCTTATCTTGCATAATATTTTAGGCTTGCTTGTGCACTGTTTTGGGTTTGGTCACTAACTGTAAAATGCCATGTTTTGAGCCCCTATTCAACTTTGTTGAAGGGCTCTCAGACATTTGGGGCCAGAAGCTGCTACTTGCTTCATTATCTCAATTTTAGGGCCATTTTTGTATGCTAGCTTAGCCCCATTTGTGTTCACTATTTGGCCTTGCTTAAAACTGTAAATATGCATTTTTTGGGACTTCCTTGCTTCTGTCTTCATGCTTCATGTTCAAATAATGCATGCTTTGTATAGCTATAAGTCATTCCATGTGTCTAATTTTGGATTTCGGGTTTCATTTCATGCATCGAGTGCACTTTTGCCATGTTTCGGGGCTGTTTTGCATCAATTTTTGCTATTGAAATTTGCATGCTAGTATGTCATATTCCATGTCTTGCCATGTGTCTTGTTAGAGTGGCATTCGGTGCCTTAGGGTCGGTCCTCGATTTGCGTGCACGTGTGCACGCATTTCGAGTGTCTCATTTTCATCTAATGGCCTCCTATATGAGTGTGGCCGAGGTCCACTTGTGTTGGCGTAAGTCCATTATGCATTGTGTATGCCATTTCGTTTCATAGCATTGTGTATGCTAGGTTGTATGTTAGCGCATTGTGTATGCCATGTTACCTCGTGCATCGTGTATGCCATTTCATAGCATTGTGCATGTTAGGTTGTATCTTAGTTGCATTCATGCATGTCATGTATATTGCATTGTGTTTGGGATAAGAGTTAGCCCAAGCATGAGAAACGAAGTACGTTTCGTACTCCGAGTGACGGAACGTGTCTCAATTCCCCAGTCGCCGACACTCCGGATTACCCATGATGGAGTCTAGGTATTGTTGTGTTTATATGTGCATTCATTCCATATCGAGTTGTGCCACTCGACTCCTCGGCCATCATGCATTGAGATGCGTGATTGGTGGCACGAGGATCGAGGTGTGCATACATATGTGAAAATACATTGCCATGCCTCTTTCTGCTCTCTGTTGCAGCAAATCAAGAATCAGCAACCTTCCGGAGCTTGGCACGCATTCCAAAAATAATTGCAAACAGAGGCTAATTGGGGCATCGCAGTGGATTTCTGCACAAGGCAACCCGGACATGCATCATTCATCATCTGGAGAAGAGTCAAGACAGTCCCTGGCTTGCATGCCAGTTTATTATTTTTCTTAGTTAATTTGTAAATTAATTAGGGATTTGTACATATTTGGACTGTATTATTTGGACGGTATTATTTGGACTGTACTATTTATTCGGACCCTCTGCGCGAGGGCATAATTGTAATAAGTGTGCGTGTGTGTGATGTATGTCTTCCAACCCCACGTCTTTCTTCCCTTTTATTTACCTGCTTATGATGGTTAGATTAGGGCATGTTTCAATTAGCATACAATATGATAGCATGTTGCATTCATTCATCTGTTTTGCATGCACCAGGCTCGGCGCATCATACTAACTGCATTTGTATTTCAATTCCGAGTTGAATATATGTTAACTGTAGCACTCCATATGCCATGTTTAGAATAGCCGAGCCTGCTATAGTTGCATTTTTGCATGTGTTGCATTAGGCATTTCTGTATACTTAGGATCATGCATGGATTTCTAATTAGCTTCTTTTTTGGCTTGGAGTACTCGGTGAGTTTTTATGCTTTAGCATCCTTGCATGCGTGTGAGTGACTGCCATGAATAGCATGCTTACCATGAGGCTAACTGCTTATGTGATAGAACTGCCTGAATGCCTGTGGGTGAAGGTTGGGTTATTTGGATTGGAACAAATCATCGACTGTGAGTTTTAAGCCCACTAGATAGTGGCAAAACCATGTTTTCTAAGCCCACCCGAGGGTGGCAAAATCTGCATTTTAAGCCTATTTGCGGGTAGCAAACCATCTTTCAAAACCAAGCATGAAATGTTTTGTTCCAATTCAGGTGATCCAGTCTATACTTGTATGCTGTGCGCATCACATAGTAAATCTAGGCTAATAGCCGGAATAAGAGCACATAATATTTTCAAAATTAGATATCATGGTTAGTAGAGGCCGATCTTTGATCGGGCGAGCGGGGGTGCTTACGAAGTGACCTTCCCCAATCGTACCCAAGTTCCCGAGCCGAGGCAACTTTGGTGATGACGGACACGTGGCCTTAGGCAACGAGTCAGGGTTTCCTAAATTTCCCAAAATAAAATATTTAGGTGGCGACTCTGTATCTGGCAAAGCAGTCCATGTTTGGCACTTCTTTCAAAAATCTGTTTTCTCAAAACGATTTGCCGGATTTGGACTCTTTGGTTTAGATTACGAACCGTGACACAAATCGAGTTCGAACTGTAGCGAGGCCCCCCGCGGGCTTGTTACAGGGGGATTCTATTTACACCAAAAAAATCATTAAGTACTCCAAATTTTTAAGTACACCCTATTTAATTATTTAAAATTTTATTTTATTTTCATTACACCCTATTATTTTTCCCAAATTACCCTCAAGGTAAACCCAAATAATAAATAATAAACAAACTAAAAAAATCAAATTATTTCAAAAACTTTTTAATACAGAAAATAATTTTCAAATACAGAAAAAAAAATTCAAACTTATAAGTACATAAGCATTATAAATACAGAAAAAATCAAACTTTTACATAAGCATTATAAAACTTTTTAATACAGAAAAAAAAATTTTACATTATAAATTATCCATAAGAATGCTCGTGGAAAAATAAAACCAAACTTATAAGCACATAAGTATCAGACACTAACAAGAAAGAGTAGTTCTCAAACAATATACTATTTAAATTACAAAATAAGAACAACTCCAATAATATGTTATTGTTAATCTAACTATTGGGTCCTTTAATTTTTGTCAAAAAAACGATATAGAAAATAATTGACGGTGTTCTACAAAAATTGTGAAACCCCTTTATATGAATGTGTAAGAGGGGTTAACTTAAACCTATTAAATTAATTGGGCACAATCGAAACCAATCGGAAAGCCCAAAAAATTGGTGAGCTTGAAAAAATTATTGCCAAATGGGCCCAAGTGAATTCCATTGAACGGGCCTATGAGAAAGCCAGCAAATTGGGCTGAGGAAGACCCATCAAGCAGTTATCTCTAAAGAGAGTCCAACAAGTCCATTTGAGGAGGCCCAAATCATACGGACGTCCGAGGAGGTTAACCGTTAAACTCTCGAAGGAGATCTATTCTCCGAGGTATTGGCTTAATCTTGAAAGGATTCGGAACCACGAACCTAGAGACCTATTTGAACTCGGACTCGAAAGGGTTCGGATCCACGAACCTAGAGATTCGAAGCACTTGGCTTTGAACGAATTCGAATGCAATCTAGAAGTCGCTCCATTAATGAGTCCCAGAACACTTGTGGGCTCGGAGATTTCCAGAATCTACGTACTAGAACCATAGGCGTGACAGAAATTGAACAAAGGGCCCGATTTCGAGGACGATGAGTAGAGATAAATTCACTCTTCGGTTAAACTAGCCTATACCCAGGTCGAGGTGGCACGATCTAGGGGGTCCCTAAGACTTAGCAATATTTGCGGCAGGGCATTCTCTTGAACTAACCCTGACCCTTCTGCTGCAAGACATCCTTTTGGACTACCCCTGACCCTTTGGAATGATTAGGGATCATTGGTTAGGTGTGGCTAAGAAGAAGGGTTCGCCAAGAGGTTGATCTCCTCTTTGGGGTTTTCCTTATCCTCGAAGAAATCACCTCATCGGACAAGGTAGTTAGAGGGAATATTCCCCATGTGCCTTGCACATGGGCTCCATCCTACATCATGAGATGCCTATAAATAGCACTCACCCATAGCTTTACAAGTTATGGATTTTGGAGAGACAACTCTTGGGAAAGAACTAATTTCCCTTCTCCATTATCTTCCTTGAGAGTAAACATCAATATCCCTCAGTCTCAGGAGATCGGGATTAAGACTAGTTATAAAACCGGCTTCAAATCATCCCGAGGACCTTCTGTCACTGCGGCTTTCGCGCCTTCTACCTGAAAGTCGCAAGAGGGGATTCAGAGGGCAGAAGAGGAAGACCTACAAAGATGACACTCATTTTCCAAATAGTATTGAGAAGGTGAAGACCTTAGTCAAAGAATGAATAACAGACGGGGAATTGAAGTTACCTCATATCGAAGAGTTTTTACTGAAGAAAGATTGCGAGGGCCCTAATTATTGTGTTTTCCACCAATCACTAGGACATCCTACAGAAAAGTGTTAGACACTTAAGAAGATCTTTAGAAAGAAAGTCAAAGCAGATGAGCTAAAGTTCAAAGAACAGGGGCTCCAGGATGTTATCCCAGGTAGGCAACTCAAAAGGGGAGTGAATTGAGTTATTAAAAAAAAAAATTACAATATTAAAATTTATAAACACAATATTTAGAATTTTAACAAATAAAAAACAGAATAATAATTATCAATATAAAAGTAAGAGGGATAGGGAGAGAAAATCAAACACTGAGATTTATAGTGGTTCGGTACGTCAGGCCTACGTCCACTCCCCAAGGAACTTCCTTGAGAATTTCTTTACTATCAAACTGAATTAATACACCACCAAGTCCTCACCAAGCTTGGGGATTTTGCACAAGACTCACTCTTATCTATTGAGCCTCATCAACAATAAATGTCTTACCCTTACAAAAATCTCTCACAAAAGTAATGAATAAAAATAAGGGGTAGTTAAACCCTCTTTTACAATAATTATCTCACAAATAGTAGATATGAAAGTGTAAGAACAAAGGCTACACTTGGATCTGAAAGTGAAAGAGCATAATACAATATACTCAAAATTTTGGAGCACACATAAATTTTTTCTTTTTAAGTTCTATATTTTTTTCCACAGACAACACTTCTATTTATACTAAAAAATATACCCGTTGGAAGAAGAACGCTCCTTGCTAACGTCATGGATTACGTGGGCACGCTCCTTGATTTTAAATAGACAGCAAATGATAATGTTTGAAAAAATGATAAAATTAAAACTAACTTTTTTCTTTTTTTCAAACATGGAGCCACCGTTTTTCTCTTGTAGGCAATGTTACCAAAATAATATAATACAATATTCACAATTTTGAATTCAAACAAACAAATGATTTGCTTCATCTTTTTCTTCTTGTTTTATTATAATAATATAATACAATATTTACAACTTTGAATTCAAATAAGCAAATGATTTGCTCTATCTTTTTCTTATTTATATAATAATAAATATATATATATATATACATATATGTGTGTGACATGATATACTCAATGTAGTGTAAAAAATCTAATTGCTCACGTGATGTATCTTATTTATATTATATGCATTATATATAATATTCTAATCAAATATTTGCATACACAATAAAATCTCTTTAAGTAATATTTATGATAGATCTTGAACATATATACCCATTTTAAATTTCTATATATGTTGTAGAGATTTTAAAATAAACATAACCTACCACTCCATGTGAATATATCACTTTTGTCAAAAGAAGATAGCTCATTAATATCAAATTTATCAAAATAAGACAACCAATCAATATCAAATTTGTCAAAAGATGAATAGTGATCAGCCTAAATTTTCAAAAAGTGAATAGTAAAGTTTTTAAAAATATTTTTTATTTAAATAATATTTAACAAATGTATCATACAATATATATTTTAAACAAATAATATTTTGTATCAAATGATATGTATATTAAAAAATTCAAAATTTTCAAATAATATTTTAGACATCATCAAAATTAAACAATATGATTAACAATCTCCCCTTTTTTTATGATGGCAATATTTGTATGGATTTGACACAAAATAAAATTAACAAAATATTTGATAACTCTCATACAAAATTAAAATCAATCAAAATATTTGATAACTTTGATAACTTTGCAACATATAATTTTCAAAATCATATTTGTTCTCCCCCTTTGACATCATCAAAATAAATGAAGAGAGGAAACAAACACATTTGATAAAATAATCCGAGAGGCCAAAAATATAATAATAGTCTTTCTATCTTGTCGGAATCATTGTGGGGATTTTGAAGCATCTCGGGCGCACAAAATGTTGACAATCAAAAGATTGAGCAGATATGCATCGAGTATTGGATCGATGGAGTGTATAAAAAGTAACAAGGATGATAGGCAAAGAGACGAAATTATCAAGTGTTGGAGAGAAATTTTTTTTTTAACTTCTTGTGTAATCATGTCATTCCTTACCTTAGCCATCAATGGTTCGAACATGCATGAGGTGCCTGTAATTCAAGCACATGAGAGGTTACCAATGATGGAGGCACACGCTATTCCTGTAAATGAGGGTCCTAGTGTTATTGGTAATTGGAATGGTATCGATACTATTAATAACACTATGGCTCTTAGTACACAGGCAATGACTGCAGTTTCCAATATGGCTCAATGATTACAAGCAAGAATACAAAAAAATCAGTAATGGAGAGATGAGGTGTGCTTGTTAAAACAACAATTGGCTAATATTCGTAAGAAGAAGATAGAGTTAGAAAGGAAAAATGCGCAGTTAGAGAATGCGGTGCAATATTATGCAACGGTTATAATGCCAAGACTCACAGAAATAGAAAATAGAGAGAGGCATGTAAAGGAGACTCATGAAAAGTTGTTGAGAGAAGTGAAACGAAAAAAATCTGTGAAGCCTTCTGAAAACTTACATGTAATCGAGTAATATTTTCTCCTTCTGAAATAAAATTGCAAGCATTTCTTTCCATTTTTTTTAAAAATAAAAATAAAAAAAATTCTGTCTATGCAAAAAAAAAATTGTTGGCTCAGATAAGGAGTAAAAAAGAGTATATATACTCCCCCTAAAATTATGCACAGAATATACACACGTCCCCCCCCTTTTTTATTTATATATATATATATATATATTTATAATTATTGTTTTAATCTCAAAATTTATGAGTCTCCCCCTAAATTAATCCACTAAAAATTACATAAATTTGAAAAAACAGATTACCAATCTATAATACTAAGGGCCATTAAGATTTGGCCATAAACAACTACACCAAGTGCACTAGCATAAAAAGAGAAAATAAAAATAAAAATAAAAATAAAAACAATTTCTTCAGACAAGGTAGAAGCAATCATTATTAAATCCAAGAGAGTTTGGAGCACATACAACAAGAAAAAAATATAACACAGTGCAAAAATAAGTTTAACATGTTGATCGGTGATGACCTTGATGATCGGAAGGAATAGAAAAGATCGTGTAGATCAGTGACGAATTTTTGTAGATCGGTGATGGATCTTGGTGGATCAGTAACTGATCTTGACGGATCGGTAATTGATCTTGATGAATCGAAAATGATGTTAAAGATTGGTGATGAAAGTAGAGCCGTGATGGATCTTGGTAAGTCAGTAAGAAATTTGAGTGGATAATGGTAGTGATGAAGATGATGAATAATGTTATGGATAATGGAGCTGGTTGTGGATGATGGTGAGAATGAAGATGGTGTCGTCTGAGGATGAGAGGAAGAAAATGAGAGTGAGAAAATAGAGAGTAAGGGAGAGAACGGTAAGAGATAGAGACAGAGTGGGTGAGAGAGAGAGAGAATATATATATATAATATATGTATAATTTTTTATTTTTTATTTATTTATAAAAAAAAATATTTTTAATATAAACATTATATTGGAGTATTCATCATACCAAGTTCAGTTCTAATATAACAAAATTGTTCTTCATTTAGAGGCTTGGTAAATATGTTAGCTAATTGACGATTTGTAGGCACAAATTTGAGTTCAATGTCACCTAAATTATCTTTTAAAAAATGATGTCTTATTTCAATGTGTTTAGTGCGTGAGTGCTGAATAGGATTTTTTAAAAGGTTAATGGCACTTGTGTTGTCACATTTTATAGGAATATGATCATAATGAAGTCCAAAATCTTGAAGTTATTGTTTCATCCAAAGCAATTGTGCACAACACCCGGCGGCGGCGTCAATGTATTCTGCTTCAGCAGTTGACAAAGCCACTGAGTTTTGTTTTTTGCAAAACAAGAAGTGAGAGAGTGTCTAAGAAAATGACAAGTTCCACTAGTGTTTTTCTTTCAAGTCTACATCCCGCAAAGTCGGCATCTGAGTAACTAAAAAGTTCAAAAGTGGTTCCCTTAGAATACCATAATCCCAAATATGGAGTGCTAACAAGATATCTGAAAATACGTTTGACTACGGTGATGTGTAACTCTTTCGGTGTAGATTGAAAACGTACACACATACAAACACTAAATATTATATTGGGTCTACTTGCAGTAATATAAAGTAGGGAACCAATCATACCTCGATATTTTTTTTCATCTACAGGATTACCTTACTCATCTTTGTCGATTTTTATTGATGTGCTCATTGAAGTTGCTGCAGGCTTTGATGATTCCATTTCAAACCTTTTGAGTAGATCATTGATATATTTCGTTTAATTTAAATGAATTCCATCATTAGTTTGTTTAATTTATAGACCAAGGAAGTAATTTAACTCCCCCATCATACTCATTTCAAATTCACCCTGCATATCTTTAGCAAACTCTTTGCACAAATTTTCATTAGTAGCACCAAAAATGATATCATCAACATAAATTTGAACAATTAGCATATCTTCATTTTTTATTTTTATAAAAAGTGTTGTATCAATTTTTCCTTTAGAAAAACCTTTGTCAAGTAAAAAATTACTCAATCTTTCATACCAAGCTCTAAGAGCTTGTTTTAAGCCGTATAAGGCTTTTGAAAGTTTGAAAACATGATCCGTGTATTTATGATTTTCAAAACCGAGAGGTTGTTCAACATAAACTTCCTCCAAAATGTACCTATTTAAAAAAGCACTTTTGACATCCATTTGATATAATTTAAAATCTTTAAAACATGCAAAAGTAAGTAACAGTCTAATAGCATCAAGTCTAGCAATTGGTACAAAAGTTTCATCAAAATCAATGCCCTCTTTTTGATTATAACCTTGAGCTACTAATCTAGCTTTGTTTCTAGTAACAACTCCAGATTCATCCATTTTATTTCGAAAAACCCATTTTGTACCAATAACGGGATGATCCTTAGGTCGAGGAGTTAAAAACCAAACTCCATTCCTTTCAAATTGATTTAATTCTTCTTGCATTGCTAAAATCCAGTTTTCATCATTTTCAGTTTCTAAAAATGATTTTGGTTCAATTTGTGAAACAAATGCTAAGTTACCACAAACATTTTTAACAGAGGAACGAGTTTTTATACCTTTCGCCGCATCACCTATGATGAGGTCTTTGGGGTGGCCATGACCTTCCATTCTTTTGGTAGATTTGAGTCGTTTTCTGGAAGAGCATATATTTCTTGAAGTTTCTCCATTGTCATTTCTTCTTCATGTTCGTGTAATGTATTTTCTTCATTTTCTTTTATGTAAATGCTCTCCATGCTTGGTTGATTTTCTACAATATCATTACTTACAAGATTTTTAGAAATAATGTTGTTAGATTCATCAAAAACAACATGCACAGATTCTTCAACAAGTAGAGTTCTTTTATTAAATACTCTATAAGCTTTATTGGAAATTGAATAACCAAGAAATATAGCTTTATCCGATTTAGTATCAAATTTTCCTAAGTTATCTTTATTGTTATTCAATACAAAGCATTTACAACCAAATGCACGCAAGTGACTAATATTAGGTTTTCTACCTTTCCAAATTTCATAAGGGTTTTCTTAAGAATAGGTCTAATCATAGCTCGGTTTACAACATAGCATGCAGTGTTAACGGCTTCTGCCCAAAAATATTTAGGCAAATTATTTTCACAAAGCATAGTACGGGCCATTTCTTCAAGAGTTCTATTTTTTCTTTCAACTACACCATTTTGTTGAGGAGTTCTAGGGGCAGAAAAATTATGATCAATTCCAAACTCATCACAAAACATAATAAAATCATTATTTTCAAATTCTCTACCATGATCACTTCTAATTCTACAAATATTAAGATTTTTTTCATTTTGAATTCTTTTACAAAGTCTTGAGAAATTATAAAAAGCTTCATTTTTTAGTGTTAAAAATAATACCCATGTATATCTAGTATAATCATCAACACAAATAAGAGCATACAATTTTTCTCCTAAACTTAATGTCCTAGATGGTCCGAATAAATCAATATGCAAGAGTTGAAGCGGTTTAGTAGTTAAAACGATATTTTTGGATTTAAAAGAAACTCTAGTTTGTTGTCCAAATTGACATGCATCACAAAATTTGCCTTTTTCAAAAACAATTTTTAATAAACCAATGACTAACTCATTTTTTGAAAGTTTGGAAATTAAATCAAAATGAGCATGTCCTAATATTCTATGCCAAAGCCAACCATACCTACAAAAATTTGATTTTCTATTCGTACCTGTGGGGACGTATTTTGTGAATAAAAACACGTGGCCAAGGTGATGCCGAAGTGTCAGTCGAGGTGCCACGTGGTCTGGTCTTGATGCCGAGGTAATCTCGGTTAGGCCGAGGTTGTCTGCAGAGATACCGAAATCCGAGATGAGCGGATAAGGGACAAGAGTCCTAAAATAGGGGAGGATCTCAGTCTGGATAAAGATAGAGCTCTTAGGGAGTTTATCCCTATCTACCTGAGAGTCCAAGATGAGCATTGAGCCTAAGTCCATTGAAGTTAGGCTTTTACAGGGATCAAGTCAGTGCTAGCTATAAAAGTAGGGCACCCCCGTGGGTCTCAGGTATGTGTGATATACTGTGAACAGTAAGTGTTTTCTTGTGAGTTAAGTACAATTTGCTATCTTTGAGAGATATTTACTTACTGACTTAAACGTCGGAGTGCCCCTGGGTGGACGAACCATCATCGGATTCTTATCTTTCTGTGACAGGTTGTTCGGGCTTAATCTATTCTGCCAATGCTCTCCAGCTAAGTTTCCCGTTTGGTTGTGGTCGGAAATCAACACTCACAATTTGGCGCTGTCTGTGGGAACTTAGTAAGGATAGATAGCTAACGACGGGCAGAAAGAAAAAATCAAGGACATCCCTAGTGGGAGTGGCAAGCATGCCGATCCAAACATGGAGAAAGAAAACCATAACGAAGGAACACAGGATCAGAATCCCGAGGAGAAAAACGTTGGCCAAGAGGAAGACACACTGAAGAAATCAGGCAGAGACAAGTATTACAACGAAAGCGACCTCCAGGTATGGAAAGATAGATGCCTAAGGAGAGACGGCGAGATGAAGGGAATAAAAAACAAGTTGGCAGACCTACAATCGGTTGTCAACTTCATAATGCAGAACAACGTCATGTAGCCACCGTTTCCATTGAAGGACATGCCGATTCCAGCGACCAAGAACGATGCCCAGAAAGGAGGGCAGAAAGCAATCCCAGCAGCTCCTCAACATGACAAGGTGAAGGAACGCTCACACTGGCCTTCACGGGACGCCAGGCGACCAGAGTCAATGAGAGAAGAGTCTCAGAGGATGCCTCGTACCAAGGGAACTTATGTTAAGGAACATCAGCACGTTCAAAGGAAGGAACTTTGTTTTGACACGGTGAATGAAGAGAAGCCTAAGAGGACTCATAACGACACCGGGAGCAGCGCACCCAAGAGACTAAAGTTCGTTGACAGCTGAGCTCCTGGACGGACTAAGGAAGATTTGAGGGACTACCTCCAAAAGAATTGGATAGGTACAGAATGTCGAGGTCACATCACCCGTCAAGCCGAGAATGCCGTTCTCAGTAGAGTTGGATAGGTTTGAGGCCTCAAAAAAGTTCCATATGTCGAGGTTCCAGATATATAACGGTAATTCAGATCCAAACTTTCACGTCGGCTTATACCTGAATTCAATGGCACTGTATACCGGGAATGAACCGTTGCTCTACAAGGTGTTCCCCTCATCTTTTGGGGAAATCGCATCAGATTTGTTTCACAAGTTGCCGAAAGGGACTGTGAAGAGTTGAAAAGGCCTGATCGAGATGTTTGTGGACAGGTTTGTTACAAACAAATTGCAACCGTTGAGGGTAGGCACCCTGATGGCTCTGAAAATTGGTGAAGGTGAAAGCCTCAGGGCTTATGCCAAAAGGTATTATGAGGTGTTCAATCGAATACCAGGATGTAACCAAGAGTTGGCGGTCGTGTATTTTAAGAACGGCTTGGAGGACAACTGTATGCTTCGAAAGTCACTAACAAAGACTTTGCCAAAGAGTATGGAGGAGCTCATGGCAAGGATCGAGAAGTATGCCAGAGCAAAAGAGGATACACCAGGAGCAAAAGCACTAAAGTAGGAAAAGAGAAATGGCTCGCAGAAGCGAGGCCGAGTGTAGACACCCCATTTTTGACCGACCTTAAGACTCAGACGTCACCGATTGAGCGCTCGGTGGTGTTGCATATTGTGCTCGTTCAGAAGTCTCAGAGTCGCGGCCGTGCGCCCTGCCTCCGGACTTCCGAATTCTCTTCTGTGCCTTGCCTCGGTTTGCGAACCGGACTCGATTTTCTCTGTTTTCTTTCCTGAGGGGAGGGAGAGGTCCCGTAGACCATCTCTCAGTGGCCGTGGGCTACATTTTGTGGCCGTAGGCCATTTTGCCCATTTCGGAGCCCGGTTCCCGGTTTTCGGAGCCGTCAGGCCGTGCGCCTCGGTTCGGGACCACCCAACCATCTCCGATTCCTCCGGTTTTTGGCATGCATCTCATTTACTCCCTTTCGAGGGACACTGGGGTCTTAGATACCCACTTCGTGGCCGAATGCCACTTTCGGTGCTTAACAGCCTATTTTCGGGACCCCGAACTGCGTGTTTTGGTCCCCGAGCATTTTTTTTGCATCGGTTTTTGTTCATTTTTGGCAGGTACCTCTGTTTTATCACCAGGAAGATCACTAGAGGGTGGGAGGCTAGCAATTGTCTCAGCAACCAGTTATGCTCCTCCGGCGCCCCCCGGCGCCCGTTTTTCTCACTTCCAGGCTAATGTTGAACACCCTAGGGCCATTTTCTTCGAGCCAAAACCACATATTTGTGTTGTACACACATGGGAGGATCCTAAAAACACATGGCCGGCCAGTAAATTTAATTGACCCTTTTGAACCCCTTCTAAAAGTGGCTTGTTGTCTCTCTTGTTTCAGAATTGCCAAACTTGAACCACATGGTTGTGTTGAGAAGACCTGGGAGGACACCAATACCTGGTGGCCGGCCACTAATTCATTTGGCCCATTTTGACCCTTGGTCGGCCGGCCATAGGGGGTGGCCGGCCGGCCACCTGCAACAAAAATGGCTGGTCGGCCATGCTCCTTGGGGGTGTGCATGGCAGCTGTATAGCTTTATCCCCCAAAATATCTGATTTCGGGGGATATTTTGTAAGCAAGGGAACTTAATCCCTTAAGGCTTACACTCTTTCACACTTTTTACCTTACCATCCTTGCAGGCATATATCTCTCTCTCTCTCCCTCAAGAGTTAGAACACTTGCCTCAAGCTCACAAGCACATATACATCTTCATCTCTTTGATTCTTCTCAAGTTTGGTGCCATTTCTTCATCATCATCAAGCACCACCACCACCACTTCATTTCCAGCAGCAAGGGGAGCTTTTCAGAGGCTTAGAAGTAACATTCCTCAAGCCAAGAGGTAGCAAAAGTGTGGTCTTCAAGGGTAAGTCTCCATCTCCCTCTTTTGTAGCACTTTCTTGTCTCATTTCTTAAGCCTATTTGCTCACTGTTTTAGGCTCCGACCCTAACTGAAAGGGTCACTCTTTTGAGCTTATATTCATGTTTGTTTAAGGGCTCAACCCTGTTTGAGCCCTCCATTTGGCACTTGCTTCAATATCATCTTATATGCCAATATTTTGCATGAAATTTCTAGCCTATGAGTGATCTGTTTTCGAGCATAATGTAAACTGTAAGTGGATTTATTTTGAGCCCCTCTTCAACATTGAAGAAGGGCTCAACCCTGTTTGGGCCCCCTATCTTGCACTTGCTTCACAATTCCTCCAATTTACCGTAAATTTGCATGATTTGTTTGGCCTATATGTAAATTGTTTTGGAGCATGTCATGAACTGTGAGTAAGCTTATTTTGTGTCCCTCTACAACATTTTAGAAGGGATCAACCTTGTTGGGGGTCTCCATGTTATACTTGTCATTATACCCCTCTTTGACCCTCATTTTTGCATGCTTTTTTAAGCTTATCTAGCTTCTGTTTTTGGCCATCATCAGAGCTGGAAAGAGTCATATTTTGATCTTCTTGACATATTTCATTAAGGGTCTTTGCTGGTTTGATGAATGTTTGGGGTACCTCATGTTATAGCCTTATGTATCCTAGTTCTTGCATGACATTTTTAGCATGTTTGCATAATGATTTGGGGGATGTCATCTACTATATAATGTTCATATTTTTAGTCCTCACCAGTGTTGTAGAAGGGTACTTTTCCTTTAGGCATCGCATGTATCACTTGCTTCAATACCCCTCTTGCGGGGCCATTTTTGCATTCTTGCTTAATCCTATGCGTGCTTGCTGTTTAGCCCTTTTTATGACTGGAAAATGCTTGTCTTGGGGCTGTCTTGCTACTGCATTTTTCATTCCATGTCTGTATTGTGCATGTTTGGTATAGCTATAGGCCATTTCGGGTGCCTAAATTTATGTTTCGGGGCCATTTCATGCATCGGGTGTACTTTCGCCTCATTTCGGGGCTGTTTTCCCCCACATTTCAGTGCCAAAATTCATTTTCATGTTTGCATATCATTTCCATGCCTTACGGCCATCGCCTCGGTTTGCGTGCCCGTGTGCACGCATTTCGAGGCATCTCATTTTCATCTATTGGCCTCCCGTGTGAGTGTAGCTGAGGCTCTCTTATGTTGGTGTAAGCCCATATTGCATCGCATATCTCATTTCAGTCCTGTTGCATTCCGTATGCCATTTTCTCGGTTTGCGTGCCCGTGGGCATGCATTTCGAGACATCTCATTTTAGTCTCATTGCATATCATTTCCATGCCATTTCGTGCCTTACGGCCATCGCCTCGGTTTGCGCGTCCGTGTGCACGCATTTCGAGGCATCTCATTTTCATCTATCGGCCTCTTATGTGAGTGTGGCTGAGGTCCACTCGTGTTAGTGTAAGTCCAATTTGCATTGCGTATGCCATTTCATGCCTTAGGATCGTCGTCTCGGTTTGCGTGCCCGCGTGTACGTATTTCGAGGCATCTCATTTTAATAGCATTGTGCATGTTAGGATTGTATTTTAGTCGCATTCATGCATATCATGCATATTGCATCGTGTTAGGGATAGGAGTTAGCCCGGGCACGGGAAACGAGGCACGTTTCGTACTCTGAGTGACGGAACGGGTCTCAATTCCCAAGTCACCGATACTCCGGATCATCCATGATGGAGTTAGGTTTTGTTGTAGCATTCATCTGCATTCATCCTATATTGAGTTGTGCAATCGGCTCTTCGGCCATCATGCATCGAGATGCGTGATTGGTGGCGCGAGGATCGAGGCATGCATATATCTGTGAAATACATTGATGTGCCCTTTTCCTGCTCTCTGTTGCAGCATATCAAGAATCAGCAACTTTTCGGAGTCGGGCACGCATTTCGAGAAAAGGTGCAAACAGAGGCTAAATTGGGCATCCCAGTGGATTTCCAAAAAGGCAGCCCAGCATACATCATTCAGCGGAAGTGAGGCAGCCCCTGGCTTGCATGCCAGTTTACAGTTTTTCTTAGTTAATTTGTTAATTAATTAGGAATTTGTATATTATTCGGACTGTATATTTCGGATTGTATTATTCTTTCATTCGGGACTGTATTATTTATTCGGACCCTCTGCGCGAGGGCATCATTGTAATAAGTGTGGGTGAGTGTGATGTATGTCTTCCAATCCCACGTCTTTCTTCCCTTTTTTTACCTGCTTATGATGGTTAGATTAGGGCATATTTCAATTAGCATACAGTATGACAGCATGTTTGCATCATTCATCTGTTTTGCACGCACCGGGCTCGGCGCATCATACAAACTGCATTTGTATTTCAATTCCAAATTGAATACGTGTTAGCTGTAGCATTCCATATGCCATGTTTAGAATAGCCGAGCCTGCTATAGTTGTATTTTTTGCATGCGTTGCATTAGGCATTCCTGTATATCTAGGACCATGCATTGATTTCTAATCAATTTCTGTTTTCGGCTTGGAGTACTCGGTGAGTTTTATGCTTTTGCATCCTTGCATGTGTGTGAGTGACTGCCATGATAGCATGCTTACCATGAGGCTATGTGCTTATGTGATATAACTGCCTTGAATGCCTGTGGGTGGAGGTTGTGTTACTTGAATTGGGACAATTCATTAAATGTTTGTTTTAAGCGCACTAGATAGTGGCAAAATCACGTTTTCTAAAGCCCACCTGAGGGTGGCAAATCCACGTCTTAGCCTACCTGCGGGTAGCACCATCAAACCATTTTCAAACAAACAAACATGAAATGTTTTGTTCAAATTCAGGCGACTCAGTCTATACTTGTATGCTGTGCGCATCACATAGTAACCTAGGCTAATAACCGGAATAAGAACGCACAATGTTTTCAAAATAGATATCATGGTTAGTAGAGGCCGGTCTTTGACCGGGCGAGCGGGGGTGCTCACGAAGTGACCTTCCCCAATCGTACCCAGTTCCCGAGCCGAGCAACTTTGGTGATGACGGACACGTGGCCTTGGGCAACGAGTCAGGGTTTCCTAAATTTCCCAAAAATAAAATATTTAGGTGGCGATTCTGTATCTGGCAAAGCAGTCCATGTTTGGCACTTCTTTCAAAAAAATCTGTTTTCCAAAACGATTTGCCGGATTTGGACTCTTTGGTTCAGATATGAACCGTGACACGAATTGAGTCCGAGCTGTAGCGAGGTCCCCCGCGGGCTTGTTACAGTTTCTGGCGACTCTGCTGGGGATTTAGAGAACTTGACTCGAACTCATGATATCTGGTTTTGACTATACTTGTGTGTTTCTTTGCATTGCATTTGCATTAGTGCGCCTAGGACACCGTGTTTGCCATCTGCTATTCCTGAGCGGTTTGCCGGAGGCTTGTCTGTCAAGGCATGTCCATAAGGCTGACCGGTTACGGGCTCTGCCAGTATGGGAACACAAACCCCGGTTTTACCGGGGCACCTTTTTTACCATTCGACCTAGTGCATATTCGGATCCATAGTGACCATTCCAAACTAGGACAGGTTGCTTACCCTTTATAGGTTGTTTGAAACCGCTGCGTGCGTAGTGAAAACCTAGCTCCTGACAAAATAGGACAGGGAACCCTACCCCAACATAGGGTGTTTTGGCTCTCACTTGCTTGTTATGTGCTTTAGAGTGCGTCTCTACAGGAATGCATGTATCAGTTTGCGAGTTTGGGCATTAGGCCTGCGGGCGCCAGTTCAGTATTTTGGGATTCAGTTTACCTGAGGGTAACAGTTTACAGGCAGAATTTTGGGGGCAGAATTCAGTAGAGGGCACACTCATTCAAACTATGCTCGTATCTGTTCGGGTGAAATTAGGCTGAGATGCTGTCCATTTTCTCTTTTGCTAGGCAGTCTGGGAACCATAGCTTCAGAGAGCTCCAATATCCGCCGGGTACACCGAACTTGTGTTGATAGACTTTGTCGGGTCAGAGATTCAGTTCAAGGGCAATCAGTGTTCCTTTACCAGAGGCAGGGTGAAGAGCGCCAGTCAGGCACAGATCGCCAGTTCAGTAGTTACCAGATCAGTGGCCCTTATCCCTCCACCAGTGAACAGTCAGGCTGAGGTCTCAGTTTCTACTGCAGGGATAGATTACCGGTCAGTTAGACGGATCACAGAACACGTCAGGGATGGAGGCCATGATGCGTCAGATGCAAGAAAGTATGAAACTCATGCAGCAAGACGCTGTCCGCCAAGCGGAATTTTCAAGCAGCAGGCTGCAATCATGGCTCAGCAGGCTGAGCTCATCACCAGGCTGCAGCTGCAACAGCAAAACGGCGCGCCTGCTTCCCAACAAGTTCCTCCTCCAGCAGAAGCCACCGCACCCGGGGAAACGACGGATGTTCAGAATACCCAGGAGGGTACGGACATTCCTACAGGGGCAGCCCCGCCCCCGATTTTACCCCAGCTGTCTAAAGCACCTACCAATCTACCGGACTCTCCCTTCGAGTTCGAGGTCGATCCTACAGCGTTGAAATTGAGCAAACTTGAGAAGATGTTTAAGAAATCTCAGGGAGTCAACTCCATCCCGGACATTGGAGATGGATATACTGATTCGGTGGTGACATTGCCGGACAGGTTCAAGATGCCTCACATCGACCGTTTTGACGGGTCAGGAGATCCCATGGTCACCTGAGTTTGTTTTCAGATGTTCTGCGCCCGATGGGCTTGACAAGATTACAGAAGCTCTCCCTTTTTGGTAAGACCCTGTCAGTGTTGCGGCCATCTAGTACGCCAAATTGGAGGATTCAGTGAAACGAAGCTGGGAGGAGATGGCCGAGGCCTTGTCGCACAATATTCATACAATACCCAGATTGAGATCACAACCCGTGATCTCGAGACGACCAGGCAAGAGCCGAAAGAGGATTTCTCTGACTTTGTAGCCCGCTGGAGGGCCAAGGCCTCAATGATGACCATTAGGCCAACGGATAAGGATCAAATACGGATGGTTGTGCGCAACCTCCAGCCCAAACTAATGCAGAAAATGATCGTGCTCCCCTTCCCTACCTTTTCAGATTTGCATGAGATGGGAGTACAGATCGAGGATGCATGAAGCAGGCCTTATTGACCAGGAGAAAGAGCAGCCTAGGCGGGCGTTTTCCCGCAGTTCGAATGTGACCACCAGTGGTGATGTAGCTGCAAGATCTTCTGAAGTGGGCATGGTCACTACCACCACATCAAGAAAGGCTACCCCATTCACCGGTGCGTCCGGGAGTAACTCACAGACGGCCAAATATCTATCCCGAGTCAAGAGGTTTTTCACTCCACTTCATATGCCTCTGTCAAAGGCTCTAGAGGTCTTACTCCGGGAAGGACATTTGAAACCGTTGGAACACGGCCCCTACCTGATCCTATCCCTGCAAAGCATGACCAGACTAAATACTGTGCCTACCATCAGTAAACCGGTCATGACACCGACAGTTGCTTTCGTCTGCGCCATGATGTACAAGATCTGTTTGACCAAGGGGTCATTGCTGCACCAGGTCCTGCAAAGTCTATCGGCACTGGTCAGTGAACTTGGGGGATAATGTTATGTGAACGGGGATGAACCACCTGCGGGCGGCGCTCGATTAACTCCAGACGTGGGAATGGCACGCACTGTTCTGAGCAATGTGCAAATACCAAGTTTTTGTGCTTTCTGACTTGGTGTTGGGTCAGTTTTGTTGATTTGTTTTGAGTCTGTCTCTTCGTCTTGAGTCAGTCTTTTTGATTAAGGGTCTGTCTTGTTGTATCGAGTCAGTTCTGTTGTATAAAGGTCGGGTGATTCCGAGGAGTTACCTCGGGCATCACCATTTTGTTTTGCGTTTGTCTCTCATTTTCTTTTGAGTCTGTTTTTGCCAGGGAGCCAGTTGTGCCAACAGTTATGAATGAAACAACAGTGATTTTCACGCTTTTGTGCTTGCTTCTGCTTGTGCAGTTGTGCCAGAGAGTTTGAATGAACTGGTAGTGCATTCCACCTGCTCTCTTATGCCTTGAAGTCATTGTCATGACCTGAGTTTTTTCAAAACTTTTGAACACCGCGGTGAAAACGAAGAGGAAAGAATTCCTCGGGATTTGTAAAACTTTGATCAAATTGAGAGAAAGAGAGGCGTGCTAAGCCCTTAATGAATGAAATCATGCTTGTTAGTGTGAGTACTGAGAAGGACCTAGCTTTGATCCAGATTGGTCCTACACTGTCTTCAGCGCGAGCGATTTGTCGCTTTCTAAAAATTTTCAAAAAACAAAATGTTTTGCGCGGTCCTGCGAAGACCTGTGTGAATCGCTCTTGAGATTGTGCCGCTTAGGATCGCTCTCAGCCTCGAGACATGAGCCCTTGCTTTCAAACTTGAACTTGAATTCAGAAGGTTCAACGGTCAACTACGATGTGAGGCCTGTGTGGCCAGATTTGAAGCAGCCCTTGAACAAGAGGCACCAAAGTCAGATCAAGAAGATCAGACCTCATCAGAAGAAACTTGCGAAGCTAAATCAGAAGCACCCCTCGAACTAGGGGCAAAAATGTCCGATATGCTTGAAGAGTCGAAAATGGATCCTTCTGCGAATCAATACAGCAGTCATTTTCTGGATTCAGATGACTTCAG